>LR991054.1:20873813-21500336 GCA_905163555.1 Notocelia uddmanniana | reverse complement strand
ATCTACTCTGTTGGGAGGCTCGGCCTTCAGCCTCGCGTGTCTCGCCTCTCTGCTTCAGGCCTTCGGCCCTCAGCCTTACATGAAGAACTCGCTCTGTTGAGATAACGTTTTACGGCAGAACTGCGTAGCGAGACTTTTACCATTGTGCAATGTATATGTAATGTTTTTGACGAGATTTATTCGTCTAGAATCGGTACATTCGATATTCCGAAATAAGCACTTAATCATTCGTTTTGACAATAGGATTTCTAGGGAATGTCATATTGACTGTAATCATTTCTTAAGGCGTTGTAAAGAAGGGTGAAAGATTGTATCATCGTCATCATCTGAGGCGTTATAGCCGCGGGTGGGCCCTAGGCTAGCCTGGTGAAGCAAATGTCTCCAGTCCGATCTATTCGTGGCTTTCCTTCTCCAACATGTCACCCCTAAGTTCCTGGTGTCCACCTGAGCTTGAGAAAGATTGTATGGGAAAACAAATCATTCTAAGGCGAGAACAAATTATACGCGGACGAAGTCGCGGGCAAAAGCTATCCGAAATAAGCACTTAATCATTCGTTTTGACAATAGGATTACTAGAGAATACCTAAATCCTTAAGGTCCTGGTGTCCTTTTCGACGCCTTTCAACCATCTCAGCTTGAGAAAAATTGTATGGGAAAACAAATAATTCTAAGGCGAGAACGAGTTCTACGCGGACGAAGTCGCGGGCAAAAGCTAGTATGAAATATGAAAGTAATACAAAAGTTTTAATAACAAGTTTATCCGCTCTTTTATAAAAAAAATAACCTCGATAACCTATCCGCGATCCGAGTCGAGTTTGCCACTAAGTCACTATTCCCTACTGCCTACGTGAAAACCTGAACTTTTTACTCCACTATCTTGGCATTGGTTGATCTCAGAGAAATGGTTAAAAATAATTATAATCATCAACATTATGGCTTGATAGATGTATGACATTTACAATTATTACTAAAAATACTTATAATTATCAACATTATGACTAAATAAATGTATGACATTGGACATTATGGTTAAACCAATTATGTATGGGCGCCGCTGGGCTACGAACGCTCCTGTTCACAAAATACCTCTATCAAATCTTAATTAGATGAATTACAGCAACAGAGCACAGTGGAAGTCATCGCGCTCATATTTGGAGCGGCTCAACTGGAGAAGTACCTCTACCTTACAGAAGACCGTAGTCACAACAACACAACTTCTTGTTCCTTAAGGTATACATTTTGAGGACCTGTTTAGCCTAGTTGGTAGTGACTCTGCCTCCGAAGCTAGAGGTCCCGGGTTCGAATCCCGGCCAGGGCATTTATTTGTGCATTTTTCACGGATATTTGTTCTTGGGTCTTGGATGTTTTCTATGTATTTAAGTATGTATTTATCTATGTACCCATAGTACAAGCTTTGCTTAGTTTGGGACTAGGTCGATTTGTGTAAGATTGTCCCCCAATATTATAAAATTATGACTTCGTATAATTATGACAGGGAACAATTATGCCATAGTACAATTTATGCCAAAAAAATTATGAGCATCAACTTTATGCGTAAAGTGTTATGACAATCGATATAATGACAATAGTTGTTATGCCACTAGACCGCCACCCGAGTACATGACAACCTGAATAATAGAACTATAGGCATCATAGACAATTAGGTCTGCCAATACTAAGTGAAAATGCTAGTATTTTTAATAATTAAGACTCGCTTTCGGCAGTTCTATAGTCTCGTAACTGCTGACACACTGTATTTTATAAAACGTGTGCCGGTAAAAGTAACGAATATACGAGTATCTAACCATTAGTTAAGACTTAAATTTACTACTGTTAATTTGGTCTAAGCTGTATAAAACTGGACCTAAAGATGTCAACTATTAGAACAATGTTAACGACGTTCACTGCTGGACGTAGACCTCCCAATAGGCCAATTTCATGGGGGTAAACGCCATAATCGCCACGCTTGTCATGCAGATTGGTGATTGCAGTATATCCACCACACTCCAGGGATGCTGCTGCCCATCCCCCGGTGGTCTTGGTCGCAGTTTTAGGACATACCCGGGTCCCTAGGATATACCCGGTGGGTGTATGTGGCACTGCACACACTATGAAAATAGTATGAAGTCCGACATTTATTAAACGATTTCAATCAATATTTTTTGTTTGAAACGGTATAATTCGGGGGTGGTCCCATAGTTATCAAGTAAAACTCTTCAAATATTTGAGGTGCAAGAAAACTGCCAAGTTAAGGCTCAAAATGCATTAAGCCGCAATAATTTAGTTTTACTATAAACAATCTAGTGCCAGATAATCTACGGAACTTGGCTGCCATTTTCACATTTATGTTTTTGATGGGATGTAAGTCGCCATTTTCTTCTTGGTCTGCCTCTGCTACGGGGTCACCTCGCGGAGGATGGCAGTGACTATAAGCTCTTCTGCCACCGACGTGGTATTAAAGAAAAAACTGTAGGTTATTTTGACTGCTTGATTTTGACTTTGACTGTTCAAGTAATTTTTAGGTCATCTTCTAAGAAGATGACCTAAAAATTATTTTTAAGCAGTGTTACCGATGATCAGTCAAATAGTGATATTTAACAGATCATAGGTGTCCCTACCCGCCATTTTTCCAAAAAATTATCAAATGGTCGCAAGTTCGCGACCCGTATTCCTGTCTGTATAATTGATTGCCGGAGTATATGCTGGCACAATATTTTGATGTTACTACGAAGATATATCTCTGTTTTAAGCATTATTAGCTTAAAAGGACTTCAAAGTTGCTTGAACGATTTAAAGTGAACTGTTAATTCTGCATTTTAATGAGGAATGCTAGGAAAGTGCCAGACGTGCTCCGTTTACGGGGCTAGCCACAAAAACGCGGCGATTGTGATTCCTTCCGCGCAAACTAATTTAGATTCGTCGGAGATGTTGCGGGCTAGTGGTACACTTGACTTAGAAATTTGTAGACAGGGATATTCAATGATTTTGCGCATTGCAACTATCAAGAAAACCTACAATCGTAATAACACTAATAACGTTGCTCCATAGGGCATAGGGCTTTTTATGTGATATAGGTATGTATGTGATGTTGTGTTCCTGGTGGTGAGTATAGTCGCCAGAGCTCCCGAGGATGCGCTGTTGATAGTGAGGGACCAACATATATATAGCTGTCAACACAACGGATCTTCAAGTCAATAAAGAGTCGGTAACGCACTTGTGATACTTCTGAAGTCGCAAGTGTCCATAGGCTGCATACCATTAGACAGACCGTAAGATTGTTTGACACCATCGTTTTATAAAAATAAAAAAATACCTACATACATCTGCGAAGAAATTCAAAGGTGTATCTGAAGTCCCCAATCCGCGCTCAGCGTGCGTGAGGACTAATGTCCGTTCCCTCTCATCTATGAGAGGAAGCCTGTGCCCAGCCACGGGACGTATACTGATGATAATTAACTGTCAAGGATATTAGAAATACCTACTATGGAGTCGACAAAAGGTCGTTGAAAATGACATGGAATATATTGTTTTCACAAATCCGTTATTTGCAACAGGCTGTCGTCTAATTATAAGTGACATTATTTTTTTCTTAACTAAAATCTTTAGGTAAAAAAATTCCAAGTAACTATCAATATGCACTAAGCGTTGCTGAAAATAGTGTAGGTTCTCTCTCTCAGGTCTAATGAAATACTTTGCGTCAAATACTTTTCTGTCTTTTAAGTACGTCAACACAACCATGTGTAAAATAGGTATTTACATTTCGCGTTAAAATAAGGGTGAAACATGATGTAGACAAATACGAACGCCCCTGTTTTTCCCGGGCACGCTCGACCCCGTACCTGCACACAATAGCCCTTCAAATCGAATTTTATTTATATCTAAATACTGTGAAATGTAAGTTTTGTAGCTTGCTAAGTTTATGCAATCAAAGCTTTAAGGTAGTAATATTTACAACTGTTAATCTGATTGTAAAAAGCTTTTACCAGTAGGTATATACTTATAGAATGGACCTTCGGAATGGACATAGGCATATTATCCCTTGGCGCGTAATACGTATGTACATAAGTGGGCAGCTAGTTACTGATATGATACAGAAAATACGTAAATATTCTTGTCCATTTCCATAAGGTGAATAATATTTACATAAGTATTTTTGTTTATACGGAATGTTATAATAATAAACAGCTACCTACACGGTGATGATGTTAAGAATTACCTTGAACAATGAAAACCGGCAAGCTCTGCTTCATATTTTATTTGAAGGAACTCTCTTCAGCGATCTGAAAACAGAAATTCAGAAAATTTTATACACTTCGTATCACAGTGTACGCTTAAAATGGGGATTGCTACCATTTTGGATACCTTTGCTTTTTTAGCGTTCAGTTATTTATTCATTGCTTTAGATTTTACGATTTAACTATCAATTATGGCCAATATGTATTGAAAAAGTCTATTTTGTTTTTTTTTTCTGAAATAAGAGGCATTAGGTGGCTCTAGAAAGAAGTTATCGTGATTTTAACGTTATCGACAACAAATAGACCAAAAGATAGTTAATTTATAAGGGATTAAAAATTCACAATCCTAAGGAATGTAGATTGCATTACACGCTTACCAATACCTTTCTATACCTTCTTCGACTATTCAGTTCCGTCCAGTGCAAAGTACCAAATGTGCATAGCGAGGTGCAAGCGTGCATAACAAAACGCGGCCCCGAGATAATCGCTAACAAATCGGAGAAACTTCCATTAACCGGTAAAAGTAAAAACATATTGCTGAACGTATTAACATTCTACTTCCATATCCAAGATTCAAAACTATTCAACGGTTGCTTATTGAATAATTATTATATTCCAATAATCATTTAAGTAGGTGTAGCTCCACCGGTCAATAAGTACCTACATACTTACATAAATGTGCTTATTGGATAGTTCGTTTATCATACTTATCAAGTAGATCAAAATGTTTCTATAAAATAAATTGAAAATTAATCAGAAGGCGTACGGCCTGAATGTATGACAGTCAAAAATCTATCACATTTTTAGGGTTCCGTATCAAAATAGTAAAAAACGAACCCTTATGGTGCCGCTCTGTCTGTTTTACATTAGTTTTTTTTTAAAGGTGACTTTTTTTACACATATCAAACTAGTCCTATTAAGCTACAGGGAGCAAAAGCTCAAAGCCCAGTGACTATCTTTAATAATATTTCTTTGCTTTCCGCAAAAAATAACAAAGAAATATTTTTAGCGGAATAGCAAAGAAATATACATGGATTTCCGCAAAGTAACGCCTGATTCTATCAATTTCCAGTAACTATGTCAATTAGGGTGTCATATGAAAGGGCTTGAATTGCACATTCTAAAATAGGTTTTTTTTACGGTGGAAAATTTAGATTTATAAATGAAAATGTAAAAAAAAAGAGTCTGTTCTCCGCTCCTTATCTCCGAATTTCACCAGGAAAAAAAATGAATTTATTACATACCGTTAATACCAATAGATCTCTAGATGATATATTTTTTATCATCAAAAACATTCCTAAACTAAATTTGAATAATGATCCAATATACCTAATTAAGGCGATGATGTACTCATGGCGTTCACTTTCTCCTAAATGAATTGGGTCTGGACGGGTATAAAAGCGTTGTACGGAACCCTCGGTGTGCGAGTCGGACTCGTATTTGACTATTTTTTTAAATTTAGGTTTGGAATTTTTACGGCGATTAAGTTACGGCGAAGTAAGCTTCCTCAATAAATACTTACGGAGCAATTATTTTACCCGTCCGTACACTTTCTAACACTATCGCCCAATTTACTTCTAATACCTGACTTAATTCGTGTCAAACAATTAATACGGAAGTAGATTAGCATTGGCTTACATTTTCATGATAAAATAATCGTGTCGTGTGCGTGAGAGTCTTTTTATTTAATTAACCAATTTAACCATATCAATGAAAACCACAAATGAACATATGTGTAACTTTGTACACGTGCAGCCATAGAAAGTGACGCATAAAATGATGATTGCAAAAAAATATTATTACTAAGACACTTATTGAATAGTAAGACAGTAATCATAGAAGAATGTACCTTCTTTTTTGGAAAGATATCTCTTGTATCAAATATTTGTACGAATACCAACGTCAAATTGGGCGCGTTGCTTTAAACAGTATATTCTTGAGTCTAATTTTACACAAAAGATACCATTGCGTCGTAGTGCATCCGCAAGGGCCCTCATCTAGATAAGATAATTTTTGTAATCCTTGAACTTCAACCTAAACACCACACTAAAAAACCAATTTAATTTGTCTAAATATTATTTTGAATTCGGCTTCTCGGCAACATTTTTATATTACACGTGAGTCGGTAGTACAGGTGAAAATTATATCCCGTAATGTTTAACGTCGTTTATTGTCCCGCAGTGTAAACGTAATAAATAAGTCGGTGTGACACTTAACAGCTCGTCGGCTTGGGCGTTCGCTCTTCAAGCCTGCAGTGCTATTCACAATTATTCTGACGCACCTCTCGACCTGAGAATAATTTGGTTTATTTTTATATCCTACGCCAGTGGAAAACGAGCATATAGCTCGAGAGGATATATGAGCGCGTTGTTAACCCTTTACCGAATTTTGAATTCGGCGTTTTGACAGCAAAATACAGATACAGGCCCTCTCAATCTCAACACTGCGCATTTTTGGGAGTTTAGATTCCTGGCGGCAATATTGGTAGTTTTAGAAGACAACATAGTTTGTTCCTACTTCTCCTTTTAGTGGCTGGGCGACCGAGCTTTGCTCTTATTTTCCCGGAGAATACTTATTACAGCGGTTTTCGAGATTTCAAATAAATAAATATATAAATGTAGCTCGTTTAATAGAAAAGGGTTATTATGGCTGCGGTTTTGTGTAAGGTTGTACTTCAACCACGTGGGTTGCTTCATTCCGCTGTGGCCTATCTTTTGTCTTCACTCTAAAATAACACTGAAACAAATTAGGCTCTGTCTTCACGATTGGCAACCCGCCCTTTCGCTGCATTTCGGCGCAAACCACCACGCAGTAGCCACACGGTTGTAAACAGCAAGGTCACCTTTGTGCAAAGGGCGTGTTGCCAACCGTGTAACATCAGTAATTGTAATCGGAGGTCAAACTTAAACAAGTTCATCAGTTATAATTTTTCGGTGAGCATTGTGAATATCAGCTCCGTATCTAATTAACAGACTCCGTGAGTGGGCGGGCCCTTCATCTTCTTGGACATGTTTTGACCTCGTTCGATTTTTTTTTCAATATTCAGTGATGATTTGCGAAAATATTTATTGACTGAGTAGCCATCTCGGCATTATAATAAAATAATATATAATAAAATAATTAATAAATATTATTAAATGGGTGGGGAATGGGTGTGATGTCATAGGGCTTGAATTGCACAATCTAAATATTTTTTACAGTAGATAAATTTCGATTTATGAAGGATTATGTAAAAATATTCCCCCCCTTATCACCGAAGTTTACCAAGAAAAAAAGTTAATATCGTGTATCTATCAATCTAGATTATATATTTTTATCACCAAATAAAATTTCTAAACTAAGTTTGTAATTTAATTGCCTTTGAACTTATTTTGAGGGTTCCGTACCCCTAACGGAAAAACGAAACCCTTTAGGATCACTTTGTTGTCCATCTGTCTGTCAAGACCTTGTCTCGGTAACGCGCGGAGGTATCGAGTTGAAATTAAAACCATTTACTCAGGTCTACAGTAGTCCCTTAAACGTAGAAAAAAAATACGACCGTTTATGCCGCAAAAAACGTATATTATTTCGACACTCTCAAGGGAATCCGGGTACTTTCAGTTAACCAATAACTGTGAATTTTAGGCAAGTAATATTTTTTTTTCTGTTTTTTAAATTTATATGTAAATAATCATAAATAGTAAATTTTCTTTAAATTATTTCACTTGAGGAACGTAGATATATATTTATAATTATGCACCGACAAATTTGTGCGGAACCTTTGGGGGCGAGACCGACTCGCACTTTTCCGGCTTTTGTTTTGTAAATAAAAAGAGATCCTGCTGATTCTTAAAAAAACAATAACATACATTAGTACTAGGTACTCATTCGCGCAAATTAATAACAAAAGGCGTTCCTTTCTTACATTGAGTTAATGGAGCCTGGTGAATTAATGGTGGCGTGTACCCACGGCGTTCCTTTCTTACATTGAATTAATGGAGCCTGGACGGGTGGGGCGCGAGACAGGTAACCTCCTCGAGTGTCCGGGCTCTACCAATACCTGTTGATCCGGTTGATCCGCAGGTAAAGGTAGAGTCTTGGCCGGTGCGTCCTGGAGGCACGGCAAGTGATCATTTAGTGGACCCTAAGTGATCACTTGTCGGGCTACCAATAACCTGTCAGGGGGGGAGGAGGGTATCGGACCAAGGACTTCTCCACGGAGAAATCCCCAGGTCCGACGAAGGTGGGCCGCTTCGGCGGCGTAGTGCGATTCGAGGCACCGACCGTTTGCCTCGTCAAATATAACGGCCCCGTAATCCTGACTAGGCAGAGGGCCGATGATGTCCGGACCGGGGACTGTGAAGACCCCGCTTGCGGTAGGCTTGCAGTCGCGAGGAAGAAAACCTCTATAAAAAATTACACGGCCCACTGGGGGGCCGGCGGCTTCGGCTGCGGAGGGCTGCGGGGTAGGGGCGTTTGTCCTCCCGCTGGGCGCCGGGGTAGGGGCGTTTGTCCTCCCGGTGCCGTGGCGCGGGTGGGACCAGATCACCGTGTGTCGGTGCTGGTCCCTAACCTTTCCGGGGTGTAGGGAGGTCGGTGCGGGAAGGCACACTGGTCATGCTACAGTGTGCCTTTTTGGTGAGGGTTCGCCTTAGGGCGATGGTGCCGGTGATGTCGTGGTGAAATGTTCGCGATCCCATGGCATCACCACTCGGGCACGGTGGAGGCAGCATCCCAGAGTTTTAGTGGGTAGGCTGGTCCTCGTTTGGACCGGAGAGTCCCACATAACTAATGGGTAATATCTGGCTTGTCCCCGCAGGCCTCATATTACGTATTGGTATGCGTAACGCATTTCTCTGGGTCAAAAAAAAAAAAAAAAGCCTGGACGGGTGCGCATGTCGGACTCGCACTTGACCGTTTTTTAATGTGTAAGGAGCATGTTACCTAGCCTCTTGTGTTACTAGACTAGCTCATCTAGTATTATTATTGTCCTTAAAAAGAATCCAAGACTTCTTATGGCATTTTTTCTCTTAACTGGTGTTATGGTTTTCTAACTTATCTCCGTCCAATTACTGCTCATTTTTTCTAATAGAAATAAATAAAAGCTTTATACCTTGGTTTGCTGGTTGTCCACGTACGTATGTTTTCTAAGCAAACTTTGTTTTGGAGAGTGGCAGCCCACTTGATTGTCTTTAGTATTTGTTGTTAGAAATTAAGATAAACGCGGGGACTGGATGTAGAAAGTGTTTGTGGGGTTCATTTTTAATATCCTGCTAAGTAAATAAAAAACGGAAGCTTTATAATTAATGTAATGGCAAATATGTAGTTAAGAACTAATTAACAGTCTTGTCGTCAAAATTGTGACGCAAAAATGATCATATCTGAGGGGCTAGTATGATCGCTTATATGTCGGACATATAGCATTCGTCCCGTACTGTCAAGTATGTAAGTGCGAGAGGGACGAATGCTATATGTCCGACATATAAGCTATCATACTAGCCGGGCTGTTGACAAGAAAATTGTAACCTAAATAAAAGTTTTGTGTATAACGTCAGGTTTTACACGAAAACCTTTTCTATTCTATTAATATATCTTTTTTTGTTATGTCAAATTTTGAAAATTAAATGAAACACACTCACGAGGTCTACAGCTCACTAGTTTAGAGGTTTACAATGTGGACTAGTATAGGTAGGTGTCGGTACGGAACCCTTCTTTGTGCGTGATCCGACACGCACTTGGCCGGTTTTTTATTTATTTAGGTAAGTATTTATTTAGGTATAAATTTGGCAAATCGCGGTGGTAGCGTGTGTAGTGTACGTGCGCTCGTGCGACCCGTGGATGGTAAAGTCATTGCCGCGCGGCTGAATTGCCTTTCGACGCATAGTACCAAATTCGCATTATGCCAACGTACGCATATGTCCAAATTCGCAAAACTCCAATTTAGCAAAGTACCAAGTTCGCAAAAAGACAAACTCGCAAAGTGCCAATTACGCTAGTTGCCAAAACTGTAAAACGCAAAGTGCCAACGACGCTAGTTGTCAAAATTGTAATACGCAAAGTACCAACCACGCTAGTTACCAAAACTATAATACGCAAAGTACCAAATAAGCTAACTGTAATTCGCAAAGTACCAACTACGCTAGTTACTAAAATTGTCCCTCCCATCAACCTTGACCAACTCCTATTCGTCCTCACGTCGGAAATCCAATTCACAAGATTTAAAGAATCACTGTACTCGTATAAAGCAAGCTAAAGATGAAGATCTTTTAAGTATTTTTTAATATATTTTTTATTATTTTCTGTGAAAAATTACCTATACCAGCACGGATATCACAAGACGGCGCGCGAGCTATATCGCGCGCGAGATAGACTATCCGTCTCTTTCCATCTGTACCCAATAGACAGAGACAGATAGTCTATCTCGCGCGCGATATAGCTCGCGCGCCGTCTTGTGATAGCCGTGCAGGAAGGGGGCTAAAGTTCGAAGTCTAGTGACTATGTCAAGAGGGGTCGTGTCATATTTGACATAATGCGAATTTGGTAATATGCGTCGAAGGGCATATTTGTTTGGTATTCTATGAAGTTAGTACTTTGCGTTTAAAAAAACATATATATCGCGAAACGACAAATGGAACTTTGCGTATTTGGCGTTAAGCGTATTGGCACTAAGCTTAACGGGTATTTTAAGAATGTGGTACATTGCGTATGAAGAAAAAACATTTCGCGAAGCGCCAAATGGCACCTTGCGTATTTGGTACTATGCGTCGAAAGGCTGAATTGGGATGCTCCTCTTTGGTGGGTGTCTGGTAGATGGCGTTGCATACACTCCAAAACAATTCACTCAGCGGGCGTATGATAGTTGCCATTATAATTATCACTTATCGTCGTGGATATATATTCGTTACGTTCTGACAAGTATGTGAGTGCGAGAATGACGGGCGTCTTATGCATGACGATAAGTGATAAAATAGCAACCATCATGTATACGCCTCCAAGCCCAGATTATGACATATAATTGTCACCCTTGTTTTCAAAGCAAATGGGTACAATGAAGTAGGCACCGTAAAACATAAATATTCTATGAACAAGAAAAATATGAATACATTTACCTATCATAATACAAAATATTACATATAACTTTTACCTTACGTTCAATAAATTTAAATAAACATGCGTCCAGTTTTAGAGTAATGTACAGTGTACCTACTAAAGAAATTTAGGTGAGGTTTTCTAAGAGAAAGTAAATGATTTTATTGCAAATACCCGTAATAAACTGGTTCTATCTAATATAATGGGTTTGCAATTTTTATAGCAGCAACATTTAATGATTTATTGATCACTATCATTTAGTATGAAGAAGAAATTTTCTGCCGCGTTTATGGTGATGACGTGAAAAATTATTGGAGATTGAACACTATAATCATGTGGATTGCCTACACTTAAGTTATGTTATGACGGGATTAATTCCGTGTCCATTGACAGTTTAAAGTACTTTTAGTACTTGTTATGTGTCTAAGAAGTTCATTATTACGGCTGGATTGGATTAAATAGGAATGAAGACCAAATTGAAGGTTAACCGTCAGAATTGTGTGGAATAACTAGGTATAAAATCTATTTTTGTTAATAAGTCTAATTGACACTAATTAGAAGTACCCTTGCTTATTCACTTTATTATCTACACTTAAGTGTATTGGGCTGATAAGATCCATATAGGAATATATACGAAGACACATTCTGTGTGGTCACTAGATTTGACGGGAAACTCAGTTCTAAAATTCAAGGACGGGATTGAACCCACGGCACTAGGCAGACTGCTAATCGCCAAGACGACGAGGTATGCATGCGTAACTCGTATAAATAAATAAAACCGTGTGTATGTATGTCAGTGTGTTCATGTCGTTTAGCTTGTCGATAGGGACGGAAAATGGTTAAACTTGTTTTAAAAGAAAGGTTTAAGTAAACTTTAAGGTCTTTTGAAGTTCCGTCTTGGCGATGCAATGTCGGTAAAATTTACATTTGAGGTTACTATTCAAAAACGTGTCAAGTTTTCTTCTTGCCTTGAAATTAAGCTTTAGTTACGTAGTACCTTCGTATTAGTATCTTGGAACAGGAATGTAAGATGGCAAGACCCGAGTTAACCTAGAGTTTGGTATGAGATAAGTATTCTATGAAGGTGCATACATACAGTCTAGAGCCAACATTTCCGCGAGATTTTCCATAGTCAGTTTTGCGTGAATTTAGTCTACCGCAACATGAAATAAATAACATATATGGATGTACACCTAGTACTTACTTCTGTTAGACAAATAAAAAATCCTTGTTCTCTTGTTAACCGACTTCAAGATTTCAAAGGAGGAGGTTATCAATTCGGTTGTATGTTTTTTTTTTTATGTTTGTTTCTCCATCACTCAGTCATTTCTTAACCGATTTGGAAAATTCTTTTTTTGATTGTAATTATATATATCCAAGTTGTTCCCGTTTTTGTCAAAACGCATGATGGGATTCATGAGGAATTGTGGAAACTCCTCAAATCTTAAAGGCAAACATATAGTGATTTTTATATTCTTACCAACAAGTCGAGCATTTTCATCCAAAAATGTGACATTTGATGAAGTGGAACTGCTGATGATGATCAGAACGGAACTCCGCAACGACGCGTAGTTCACGTTTGGCGATTTGTTCTCTTCGTTTTGTTTGTGAAGCAAGCTAGGTTTTCAGGACACATTTTCGTCAAGCTTGAGTTCTGATGGAGGATTCCATGAGGAATTGAGGGTACTTAGTCTTCTACCATTATAAACATACTTATAGCCATTTTTATTTTATTGTATGGAATCTAAGAGTGCACCATCTAAGTATAATAATTATTCACCAGCCTCCCCCATTGAAGTCGGTTTTTTTTCTTAAAAAATATTTTGTAACCTTTTGGAAAACAATGCCTACAATAAGTTCTGTAAGGTTTGTGACCATGGATATGTACTAGACGTGGGTGGGAAATATACTGTACACCCTCCTTAACCTGTGCATCCACTATAGAAGTCCTAACTACACATATTTTATTTGCAGAAAATTATATATAATTACTGTTTATTTTCTTATAAAATTTGTTTGAGTTTAATTCGCGACTTTTTCAATACAATGACAGTGGCAAATAACCTTACGGCTTGCCTGATGGTAAGCACGCACCGCGCATCACCTATGGACGCTTGCGACTACAGATGCGAAAAATGAGAAGCGCGTTGCCGACCCTTTATTAACTTGAGGTCACTGTATTTGACAGCTAGAAATATATCCACTTACTCACCGCCAGGAACACAAAACTACATGTAATATTCGGGGGGATAATATATTCGGGGACAATCTTAGACAAATCGACCTAGTCCCAAACTAAGCAAAGCTTGTACTATGGGTACTAGACGACGATATACATACTTATATAGATAAATACATACTTAAATACATAGAAAACATCCAAGACCAAAGAACAAATATCCGTGAAAAATGCACAAATAAATGCCCTGGCCGGGATTCGAACCCGGGACCTCTAGCTTCGGAGGCAGAGTCACTACCAACTAGGCTAAACAGGTCGTCAAAATGTATACCTTAAGGAACAAGAAGTTGTGTTGTTGTGACTACGGTTTTCTGTAAGGTAGAGGTACTTCTCCAGTTGAGCCGCTCCAAATATGAGCGCGATGACTTCCACTGTGCTCTGTTGCTGTAATTCATCTAATTAAGATTTGATAGAGGTATTTTGTGAACAGGAGCGTTCGTAGCCCAGCGGCGCCCATACCGCGTGCGGTATCCGAGATTAAGCAATGTCGGATGGCGTCAGTCCTTGGATGTGTGACCAATTTGACTGGTTACTAACTGAGCGCTCCCGTGCTTTGGAAGGCACGTTAAGCCTTTGATCCCGGCTGCTGTATATGTTAGCAGTCGTTAAGCCAAGTTAGAGGCCTTCGGGCGGCCTGAGAACAAGTTGCCCACTCACTTGACAAGCCTAATCCCAATAAGGTCTAGTTTTCCCCTTGAGTTGGAAGGTCAGATGGCAGTCGCTTCTTTAAGAACTTACTCGTAGTGCCTACGCTAATTCTTGGGATTAGGTATCGGACCCCAGGCATCCTTAAGGATGCAACTGTACTGGGAGTAACGCATAAGATGATGATGATGATGAGAGGCATTTTGTGAATGTGGTACGTTCTATCGATCACCCACATGGCACACGACATGTCTGCCTCATGTCATGTCACCCGGCTTGTATCAATAGGGGCTCAAAAATGAATGTTCAAATAAGTAAAACAAACAAAGCGAGCGACGGTCACAGAGAGCGAAAGCTCTTATTGACACGTTGGAAAGTAGCTGTAAGAGTAAGACCTTACATTTTTTTATAAACGGTTAATAAACACGACTTTGACCTCTATGCTAGTATTTTTAAAGACAGTCCAGTTTGTAGCCGTAGATTGGTAGCTGCGCATCAGAACGTAGGCGGACCTTATCGTCTATTGGACATATTTGGGTTGAGTATTGGTCAGTAACATTCTTGGGAAATTCGTGCCTTGAACGCGCTAGAGTATTAATTTGTTAATTAATGCACACTAATACGTACCTAATCATAATGTATTTTCTCCAATTATTACTGAGTAGATTTAATGATGTTACAAATAAGTGACTAACATACATCGTCACGACACGAGCGAACTTGCACTTGGACTCGGATGCATTAGACCTAGGGCACTTATATGGAAACCGATACGGTTCATAGTGTTGTAACGGAACGGTTCTATATATGCATAGGGGCACTTACTCTTTGGCGCTAGGATTAACGTCACATTTAGCATTAAAAAAATTAGGTCGTCATTTAAGATCGCCGTTTCTCCGTGCCTCATTAGCGTCGGGACTCCATTATTTTTCTGCCACATAGTTGTGTTACCGACGTATTAGAGTACTCGTATTAGAATGTTCTTGGATTTGGGTCTGGAGATATAATACACTTTGGGAGTGCCTCTCGTATTACATCAAACACGCAGTCATTTCTGCATAGGGCCAATTGTTGCATCCCTTCGTCTCCGTCCCACGCAGTTCTTAGGTGATATTTTTAAACATTAAAAAATGCCCTTTACCCCTCCTGATATATTAGTCCGCAACCTGACGATAACGCAAATATGAGATTTTACAATATATAAGCATAAGCATCATTAAGGAGAAATAGCTTTCACGTGTCTATATATTTACTAGGATTTGTTTAGCAAACTTGGTAGTCGAGGGAAATTTCCTTAATTTACCAATTAGCCGTTTTGCTTCAAGAATTATCAGCGCGTTCTATAAATAACCAATACGGAGATGTACAATAAACTCTGCTCATCCATAAACCGGCATAATAAGGTTTACTATCTTCTATCTTGTTTCCTTTCGTAGTAGCCTCAAATAGCCAAGCTGTTTATAAATGACGTAAATGTATCTCTAATACGTATAGTTTTGATTGATTATCGGTTGCTCCTATATTTTACTTACGCCTTTTTATCGCTGATACATTCGCAGTATTTTATGCACTTTCATGCACTTTATTTCAATTAACTTAAAGTTGAAAATGTTTCGTTTCTGTGTGGTTCTTGTTCCATTTAAGATAGGTGTGATCATTTTATATCGGCCACGAGGTTCGTACTGAAACAAAAGTTGGTCGAGGCGGCATCGTTTAATAAACCGGATCCTAAACATAGATATATGGGATTCATTGACGGTTTTTCATCATAAACAATTTCATAGGAATTTTGGCAAATTATAATGTTCTAATGAGAATTCAGCCTATTTTCCTAATTATGTCAAGTGTTTCATCTAACTACCGAATTATTTTTTACATGTATCTAAGATATATCGATTGTTTATTGATTGATATAGGAACATTTTTGTACGTATACATACTCGTACCTAATAAATATTATATACATACATAAACTTCCGCCTATATTCCCAAAAGCGGTAGGTAGAGCACATGAACAATATTTTTCAGTACCACTTTTAGCACTATCGACTTTCAGTAAATATAGGAATATACAAATGGAGCAGTTGTTGATTTCTTGTTTAAGCGATTTAGGCTGATTATTATTTCCTTTAATTATATTTCGTGATTCTATTATTTCAGCGTTTAAATCTATTGTGCCTACCAAGTTTTGTGATTCACCGAAATATGTTCATTCTCATATCGGTTCTGTTGTAAATCATACGTGTATCTATTTAGAGCTGACTGGCGTCATCGTCACGCCAAAGAGTCAGAAGTACCAGAATACCCACCCTAACCCCGTTAATAAAGGTAGTAAGTGTATCAGGAAAAAATGGGAATATCAGTCAACACTAGGCATGAATGTTTATATATGATCCATTTGCCAAGCTGAATGTAATTTATTCCAAAACTCTTCAACCATTTGGTTTGGCATCTTTACTTTGAATAAGACAAGTAGAAATAGATTTATGATGCACAAGGATTTCATTTTAGACAAGAGGAAAAAATTAAGAAAAAGTTAGTGATTGGTATGTGAAACTATATTAATATTATTAATACTGTTATTCGAGTAAAAGGGATCACCATCATGATGGATGACGGTGACTAAGAAATAACTGCCTAATTCTGAAATAACCGGCCAAGTGCGAGTCGGACTCTCGCACGAAGGGATCCATACTATTATCTATACAACATTAGACACTTTATAATAACATTTTTTAATTTGATAAAAAAAAAATATCAGTAATAATTAACATCGAGTACAATTTTGGTCAAGTGGGACTTTAGTTTTCCCGTACATTTTAAGACCCAGCGCCTGATGAACACAACGAGCAACTTACTGAAAGTTTTTTTGTATGGGAGCTCCCTTAAATATTTGTTTTTATTATTTGTTGTTATAGTGGCAACAGATATACATTATCTGTGAAAATTTCAACTGACTAACTATCACGGTTCATGAGATACAACCTGGTGACAGACGGACAGACAGACAGACGGACGGACAGCGGAGTCTTAGTAATAGGGTCCCGTTTTACCCTTTGGGTACGGAATTCTAAAAAGCATGCTGTGCTAACAAAATGTAAAATGCGACAAGGACAAGCTATATTGATGATGTAAAAAGAAGGAATCATCTTTAAATAGATACCATTGCAGAAACTACCCAAAAACTTGCTTTTGGTACGTACTATATGTAATTATTGCTTGAAATACATCCTTACTCTTAATATTAACGTAAGCAAAAGATCAAGGGCGTATCATAGAATTCTGTTAGTCGATGGGGTGTATAAGGATGATTCGAGATTATCATTGATCATATTTTAATTAGCTGACTAAATTTGATAAGTATTGCAAGTGTTATCCAGTTCAGTGAAATAGTTCCTGTTCGAAGTGGATTTAAGTACTAACGAGCTCGTTAGCTACTAAACTATTAAACTTCGTTGCAATCTGGCTTAAAGGTGTTCGCATACCGGTTGCCATACAAACGACTCATCATATCTACAACCAACTTGATTAGTTCATTGGCCTATTTCACTAAATGTTACAATTGTACAAGTATCGTCTGGCAATACTGGCTGTACTGGCCCCTCGTTATTTGTTTTGCCTCACTCAGTGTTGTTAGTTTAAACTTGTAAAATTGTGACTCGTAACTTCGTAAAACGGGATGCTGACTAGAAAATCTAATGTAACGTTTCAGATGTTAAGATGATATCAATAGAAATTTGTCGGATATCTAATCTGACAGAAGTCTGTTCAAGGGAATCTTCCAAACGACGACGTGATTATCGATGTAGGATTATAGCATTACAGGGACGACAGGTAATTATTGTAATTAATTTCAGTTGAACGCATTTAATCGTTTGATCCAAGAAGCGTTTATTCACAAATATGTATTATTTTACTAGCCCATTAAACGAACTCTCAGAAAAGGCTAAGGGTAGGGTAAGGGTAGAGGGGTGGAAGGGTAAGAGTATGCATGAAGGGGTGTTATTAACTTTTTGGTTCAGGGATGAGTTTAGGAATAACCTAAAAGTAGTCGACGCTCAGAGGAGAGTTTCATTAAGGAGAGGAGCTTAAAGTCCTTAACATTATTCGTTTTTTACTTTTAGCTGAAAAATCGAAAACTATTCGATATAGAGGAAAAAAAATCGAAAGCTATTTGAAAGCTGATAAAATTTCATACATTTTTTACTAACAAAAAGTTGCTATCTTCAATTGTTCTCAAGGTATCTAAAAACCACCCACGATATTTCTAATTTCGATATTCAGTTTAACATGGAAACTGACATCAGAGTGAAAGAAGAAATATTCCTTTTAAATCCAGCAACAAGAGCCTTTTGATCAAGCTACTGATGTAACAACTCGAGAAAAATGACATCAACACCTTTTAAGTAGAGAACGATGCAGGTATGGATATATCTATCTACTATCTGCAGCTGTTAAAGAATCTGTGGACTCATCAATGGTTGTAATAGGCGAAGATGTAGACGTGGCAGTTCTGTTGCTAACAAAAATTCCTCCTGGTTTTTTTCTGCTAACTTTTCCTCTGCTAAGTTTTATCATAAATATGTCGCAATTTCTGATAAAACTTAGCAGAGGAAAAGTATGCACTGCTACATACTCATCTAAAATGCTGCAGCACCAGAGGCTGGAGTACCTTCTATTTTTACAAAGTTTCACTGGATTCAAACTCTGCAGCTTTCAGAAAGAGCAAAGTCAACTTTGCCAAATTATATGAGAAGGACAAATCAATAAAGGATACAAGTGAGGATTTTCCAGCCCTCTGGTGCCCTGATTACGGTAGCGATCAGGGTATTGACGGGGTTAGGAGTGTGAAGGATCTCCGGCGAAGATGCGGCAACTACCACTGACGAACATTGGCCCTGGAAAAATTCAAAACGCGGATACTGCTAACCGATGAGAAGATAATGAAACTCGAAGAAGAAATAATTCCCAATAAGATATTCCTAAATAAGATTGCCGTGAAGTTATCTGAAGTCCGAAGAGAGGGCTAGGACTCGATGATCCTGAAATCCGGCAACCTGCTCTATTTCCGGGAGGGCGGTCAACAGGCCCGAGATGTTTTATTTATTTATTTATTCAGAACACAAACAGTCGCATGGCAAACTATACATATGTGTACATGTAGTGTACTAAACAGTAATTTAAAAAAAAGACCTGGAGGTTAATTTTTATGCAAAATGTTAACAAAAATAATATAAATAGCAAGAGAAATGGAAACTTAATTGTATCGATCCTCTACACAGTACCAGTGTTTGACACAAGCACTCATGGGAGAAAAAAAAGTTATGTTGACGGATTCATCGCTCACAGGTCCCTTAAAAGGAAGGTTTTTGACCAGCGCGTGTTGCCAGTGATGTCATACAGTACTGAAACGTGGTCGCTCACCAGACGCGTAGGTATGGTAAGAAAACTCAAGGTCACTCAGAGGGCTATGGAGCGAGCTATACTAGGAGTTTCTCTTCAAGATCGAATCAGAAATGAGGAGATTCTTAACAGAACCAGGGTTGTCGACACGACATAGCTTGCAAGACTCAAGTGGTGTGGCACCGTGCTCGTAGAGCCGATGGTCGTTGGGTAGGGTGGGTGAGGTTCTTGAGTGGCGACTACGCACTGGAAGTGGTGGACCGACGATCTGGTCAAGATCGCGGGTAGAGGATGGTTGAGGGCGGTGCAAGACCAGTCAGTGCGTGTGGAGATCGTTCGGGGAGGCCTTGGTCCAGCAGTGAACGTCTTTCGGCTGATATGATGATGACGATAATGATGCTATAACTGTCAGGGCAACTACCATAACGGGATGCCCATCAAGGAAGATGAGGCGGAGGAAGAATTCAATCCTGTTGGCGTTACGTTACGGTAATCGTTTTTCTTTACTGGTGGTGTTGAGTGAGTTTCCATCAAAATACCCCCTACCAGCTAAACCCGCTCGATTCATAAATGTTTTTTAGCTGTGTTTTATATGTATACTGTTCATGTTTTCGTGTAAAGAAAAGCATATGATATGCTATTTTATAAAGGCATACCTTTTTCCACCGTTTAGCCGCCGTTGCCAATGCCGCTACCACAATGAAGCTCTTAATTTAAGAAACGTCATAATTAAGCTCACGTTTCACAGGGGTACTTTTAGGATGGTTTCCTCCTAAGGACCCCACATCCATGCCTGAAGTCAAACATTCTGCCCCCTTCCATGCCCTTTATAATATTGCATTGATTGGACCATAATATGCCTTTTTGTTATTCCAGCCTTCATTAAAAATATTTGTAAGATATACCGCCCTCCAGACACTTAGAACAAAGTCAACTTAGATTGGTCTGAAGTGAAGCGGTTGCATGTCCAATTTGTTCGATCACCACTCGTTTAAACTTAAAGTGTTCGTATACAAGTACTTCTTCCTCGCAGTAGATTAAATAGCGTAGGTTAGTATTTCATAATTATGATAATAAGGCAATCATTATTAAATACAAAGTAAAACATGGAAGCTTCTTTCCTGGGGCGCGTTTTTTGTGAATTATTTCTAAACATTGACTTCTAGTTACCTATTCCATTACTTATAATTTATAAAATTTAAGAAACCTCCGTGAATGAACTAAAATGTGTTCTGTTTTGTGAATAGGGCTTAAAAAATAGTAATGCAGTGCAGGATATATACAAACAAATTATCGATAATTATTATATTTTAAATAGGTTTAATGGACGTTTATGAATACGGGCGATGGGCATTAATGCCCGTATTAAATCGGATAGTTAGTACTCACATAGTTCTAACGGTTCTAAGAATAGGTATTGAACAACCAAAGCTTAAACAATCAATGCATTATTTGTAAATAAATTATAAATATTTTAATCAAACAAATTAGAATTATTTTCCTTTGTGATTTAATAGTGTTGGTGAAAAATTGAAAGTTTATGTCATGACAATTATATGTACGGAAACTGGAGCCAGGATAAATAGTAGAATCTCCTAGAAACACATCCGGGGCGGCAGCAAGCGACGACGCGCTCGCGATAGGAGGATTCTCTAAAAGACAGTGCAAAACTAAGCCTTTAGGCAAAACATTATCAACAGGAACCAGGCACATTATCATTACTAATCATTACATATTGTAAGAGAATCCTCTTCGTCTGTCTTTCTCTATACGCGATAAACTCAAAATTCTACATACGGATTTTTCCAATCGGGAGTGTTTCACGAGGAAATAAGAAAAAGAAGAGGAAGGTTCATTGATGCCATGTGTATTGTACGCATACAAAGTAGAGCGTACCCACGCGGCAGTCTACGTCAATGGGTACATAATTAATTACAAATGAAATTATGATGCTCAAGTCTAACAGTCCCATCGGCTATCTCCCATCCCGTGGAAATTCGATTAGTGAACATTCTGTAAATTACTTTCGGCGTCTACATTCAAGTACCGAAAGATTAGAATAATACCAACGAGGAAATACTTAGGATAGGAGTGGCATAGGTACCTAATCATTTGAAAGCCAAGAACGCCAAAAGGCGTCCCGTGTAGTCGTAAGATTCATATGCAATCTTACGTTTATTAAGAATTGCGTTCACAGGGTTAAGCAAACTATCGTTTTGTAGTCATTGTGCGGTTGACATGTTGTTAAGTATCGTGACAACCGCGCACTGTGCTCAAGTGAATGCGCACGCGTCGCACGCGCAGTGCAGTGACAACAGCCCACTTGCGCGCATCCTACTCGCGACCTTGCCGACCGACATCGCCCCAAGTTTTCACTTCCTCTTGGAGAAAAAAATAGTTTAAATACGCCGTAGATTTTGATACGGATGTCGGCCGCTTTGAGGTTACAGTAAATCAGTAATTCGGTATGTGATACAACTCGGTTGCTGTCAGATAAGTTTATCTGTCGCTTTTATTTGTGCTGGACACTTGCTTGAGTCAGTTCAGTAGTACATTACAGGTTTTGTCATGTGGACTGATTCAGACATATTGATTTGGTCTCCGAAACTTTTTTGTAAGGGGATCGTATTAGATTTTGCGCTTGAATGGTTATCGGATTGTGCTTGAATAAAGTTATCGGATATTATCTACGCCGAGAAGACAGTACGGTTGCCAGTTTTCACGGTTCGAAAAATAAATGCCATGGATTTTATTACGTACAGTCGCGGTATGGAAGGTATTCCATTTGTCAACTAATTTAATACCGTTATATAAGGTCGAAAAGTGATGAACCTTTTTAACTCTGCGACTATATCTACTGTAAATATGGCCGAATTGATTATAAAGGAAGAACTTTTTGATGACTGTTGCATGCTTACGTGACTAGCGCAAATTTCAGAATAATCACTGATACAATATCAAAGGTTACTCCGAACGTCTAGCTTGCTTTGAATTTTAAAAAACGGGCAACCACCCCCCTCCCACCCCCCGCTCTTATAAACCGGTGAAGTCCCTGCCAGAAAGTCAACTATTGCTCGTGGTGGTATTTTCCTCTATGTAGTTAGAATAGCAGAGCAGAACCTCTCTTCTCGTAAGATTAGATATCGAGATAGGGTTGAAGTGTATTTGTAGGTGATATAGCGATATCAAGGTTGCGTGTGTGTTTACATGAGGCCATATAATAAGAGTGAAGTGGAAGCTGCGCTTTCTTGTTTCGGTACGTGGGTGACCGAGCCTTGCTCGACACCTTTCGTGTTTTTTTTTTTCCGAAGGTGAGGAGAAACGAGGAACCAGGTTTCCCGAAGGTAAGGTGAGACTTAGCTAGATAGATTTTTTTCTCCAAAAACCCGCACTCACCTAATTTTATTAACATCGTCATAGTTGTTTCTGAGATACCCGACCAAATAAATAAATAAATGAACTAGAAATTCACGTTTAAAAATGGTATACTCTATGTGTTTATATTAATATCTGGGCGACTGAGATTTCCTCGGCATCTTTCGTGATTTTCCGGAGCATACGAGTTTTCCCGAAGATGATACGAAACTTATCTAATAGATTTGTCGCCCTCGTGAATTATTTAATTGTACAATTTATCGAAATCCTTAGAGCCGTTTCCGAGACCCGGGAAATCTCGTGTTTTCCCAAAGACTACGAGTTTTCCCGAAGATGAGACCTGGCTAGATATTTTTTTCATTCCCAGAAACCCCTGCATTATACATTTCATTAAAATCGTTAAAGCGGTTTTCGAGATTTCAATTACAAACAAACAAATAAATATACAATTCGCACGGTTAACGGCTCAGTGCCCGTTTAATAGTACCTAATAATATAGGCTACAAGAGTTGCTCGTTTAATAGAATACTCGTAGGATAAAAGAGTTGCTCGTTTCATAGTATTGCATGTAACAGTAGCTGGTTTAAAAAAGATAAATCGTTAACAGATATTAGATTTTTAGATATATTCAATTTATTCACAGACGAGTTTCTGCCGTCTTTGGTATTTTGATGTCTTGGCTTTAGCATAGGTAGACTTATACTTGTGTCCCGCGCGGGTAGAGCTCATTAGAGTTCCTACATTTCATTTTATATTTTAGTCGCTCACTTGATTCAAATTAGACAAAGTTCGAAGCGTCATCCTGAACAAGTGTATGCATGGGAGACTAGAAAGATTCCATCCATATCACCATGATATAGATTTTTTATGAATACAAAAAAAACATGAATGAAATAATCGAAAATCTTAAATTAGGTCTTTAAAATAGGAAAACGTGCAAAGTATTATAGTTAGTAAGTATTATATATGTATTTATATAAATACTAGCTTTTGCCCGCGACTTCGTCTGCGTAGAACTCATTCTCGCTTTAGAATTATTTGTTTTACCATACATCTTTCACCCTTCTTTACACCCCATTGAGAAATGAATTACATTCAATATGTCATGCTCTTTACCGCGCACGGACAAAATTTTAATAGAAATCCTATTTTCAAAACGAATCATCATCATCATCATATCAGCCGAAAGACCTCCACTGCTGGACATAGGCCTCCCCCAAAGAGTAGCACAATGACCAATCCTTCGCCATCCGCATCCAGCGGACTCCTGCGACGTTTACCAGGTCATCAGGCCACTTAATGGGGGGGTCTACCCACGCTGCGCCTTCTGGTACGTGGTCGCCACTCGAGAACCTTTCCTCCCCAACGGCCGACGGTTCTACGTGCAGTGTGCCCCGCCCACTGCCACTTAAGTTTAGCGATTCGGAGGGCTATGTCGGTTACTTTGCTTCTACTGCGGATGGCCTCATTTCTGATGCGATCACGCAGAGATACTCCCAGCATAGCCCTCTCGATAAACCCTCTTATGAGGCCCATAGTAAGCGACTACATTTCAATGCCCATTATGTCATCACTGGCTGTGTGTGTTGCCAGTTTCGTCTTAAGACACTGCAACAAAATTATTTTGAGAATATGAAAAATACCGGTTAAGTACGTTCATCGCGATAGTAAGAATAAAAACTCCCATTAATTTGGAGAAGAGGTTAACCTAAGCCTAAAACAGTAAATGTATTTGATTTACAGCTCAAAAGCCACAAAAGATTAATAATAACCAATAATAGTACATACCTTTGCGATGTTATACTTCTTCCTTTACACCAATAACACGAAACAAAGTTATCTATTGAGAGAACACACATCTAAGCGATCAAAATTCTTACGCAAATGGCGGGTATATTGGAGTTAGCCGATAACTTTTAAACTCGTGGAGGGAACTCATCATGTGATTTAAGCAATTTGTTAAAACTAGTTACCCGCGCGGCTCCGCCGCGTCGACGTACTACGAAGAATGCAAGCGAAACCGCGGGATAAAATATAGCCTACCTATTCGGAAGGTCGATTACAAAGTCGATTTAAAAACATGAATAAGAAAACATCTCTTTTTTTAAAGAAGAAATAAAAAATAAATTTTGAACTGAGGTTCTATTGCAGAGCTGCTACCGCGAAACGAAAAGGAACGAAGTTCGTGTATCTCCCTCTCTGTCACTTGAATAAGTAAGTGCGGCAGAGAGGGAGAATAAATGAACTTCGATAATTTTTCGTTTCGCGGCAGAAGCTCACAATTCCATAATCTAACGTCTTCTTTTGACGCCTTTTACATGGTGATTATCATCACAGTACTGGGATTTCAATATTATCACAGATTTTAAAATTGTTTGGATTTTGCTTCAATATTTATAAATATCCATGTATTAAAGAATCCGTATAATTCCGTAGATCGTTGCTTAAAAAATCCATTGGTGTAAAAAAAATCCGCTTTATTCGACAATACTGAACCTTAAAAAGCTTACTGTTAGGCACTATTCACATTTTCCGATCCGATATCGGCGTTGGAGCCGAAACGGTTATGTATGACAAACAAACAAAAAGGTGGAAGTAAAAAGCTAGCTTATCCCTATATGTATGGAAAACAGCCACAGATATCAGATCCGCTCATTTAAGTTGAACAATTTCTAAGCATCTGATCTATTCTATCGAATGCACAAATCAAATAATGCACAATTTGTTAGCAGCCGAAAATGATCGTACTATCTGTCCTGGTCTAACTCATCTTGCTTAACCATAAGGATTCAAAGAGACAACTATATGAAAAATCGTCTTGCTACGGATCTGTTGGTATTATTAATTAAGAAAACTGGTCACTGTTGACATTACACAATATCGGTCACATTTCGATACATTTGTCGGAGCCGACACCTTTATCAAATCGGATAATGTGAACAGGATCTTAAGTTAGGAAATGAAAGAGGCCCTTCACACGATTAATATAATGACAAAACTGGGATGTCAATATTATCGCGGTTTTCAAAATAATTCGCGTTTTGATTCAATATGCATCAATATTCACGTAAATCGTATGGTGATATGAGTGATCACGGGATAATAATCACCGTGTAAAACGCCCCCATGAAATTAACGGATCACTAAGATCACTAAAATTAGTATTGCCTTTATAGACCACAATAATTTTGACACCTCAGTATTGTGAATATTAATGGTGTAAATGGCCACAAAAAAAATAAGTTAAATGTTGACACAATACGTCTGGCATTCATGTCAACTGTAAATATTACGTATTGTCTTGAAACAAATTACTAATTTTATTTTCGTTTATAGTTCCGTATATTGAGTATTTCTCGACTCAAAAGTTTTATATTGTAATGCTGTACCAGATATTTCTTACAGGAACATTTTAGTTCATATTTATGTCATCCGGAATCATACCATAGCCAGTTCCCAAGTCACGTGTTAACCAAGCTAAATTTTGACACCTCGTACAATCTACCAAGGTAAGCTGACCCCTCGCTTGTATGCGGCGTCATCGAACACTATTTTGAGGCTTATATTTATCGGGGCATCCAGGATTTTTCGTAAATATCATTTTATTAATTTTCCAGGATAAAAAAAAAAACTAAGACCTTATTGCACATCTGCAGGATGGGACGAATCCTATGGTATATAATTTATCAAAATCGGTCCATAACTGTAGATCTGATGGGCATTACAAAGATCGGCTTCGCGTAATATATATATAGATAGCTGGTAGTGGTAGCTGTCTTTCTCAGGTGATGCATCTTTTTTTTGTTTCATAATGGTGGGTAAAGCGAAAAAATGTTAAGAAATGGATTTAGCGGGTACACTCATAACAAACGATATTATAGAAATAATTGCTATTTGATTTCTAGTAGGCGCCCATACAAACTTTTACCCCCTTTTCACCCCCTAAATAATGATTTCCGGAATAAAACCTATCCTATGTCCTTTCCCGGGACTCTAACTATCTCCGTACCAAATTTCATCTAAATCGGTTTAGCGGTTTAAGCGTACAGACGTAACAGGCAGACAGACAGACGGGTGACTCTCGCATCTATATACATATAATAAAGCTGAAGAGGGTCGTAAGTCTGTACATGGAAGATATTCGAAAAAAAGTTGGCTGGGGATACTTAGAATCGATAACAGACCACTTTCCAACAGTTTTTAGAATTTTGTCTGTTTGTCTGTTTATCTGTTTGTCTGTTTATATGAACGCGCATCACGTGAAAACGGCTGAACGGATTTTGATGAAAACTTTACTAATCTGTCGAGTAAATACCCGGTCAGGTTTAAGGCTATAAAAATTGTGCAGATTTGGGTTAAAAGGGGGTAAAAAGAGGGGTTGGATTTTGTATGGGAACTCCTATAATTCATGAGTTACAGGTTTGAAAATTGGTAAGCACTTACAAGACCACAAAGAAAAAACATTCACATCCAAATTTTGTGAAATTTTAAGATAAAAAATGAAATAAAGAAGTATACGCTAGCGCTGCGCCGGCACGCTTTGTAGTGTGCGCGCCAGCCGCCACGGTCTCTTCAAAATTTTAAAGCTATTAGCGTTTAGCCCTTTAACCCTTAACCACTGACGTATGAATGAGGTACGTCGCTTAAGCTGTTATTCGCTCATATATTTTTTCTGGTGGGTAGTCTTTAATGCCGGTTTTAGTATTTTCCTAGCATGCAGTGACGCGACCAAGACAGATAAGAACGAGCGTGGACGATATTTACACGTATAAATAGTTAAATTTATGTTCTTGACGTATGTGCTTCGTATGGTCAGTGTTAGTGTAACTTTTTTAACACGATTAACAAACAATTAAAGTTTTGTCGATAAAATCAACGGGGCGAGTATGAACAACTTACAAAAAAGACAAAAAGTTGAAATTAGTGAAAAAAATGCAGATCAGGCCATAGAATCGAGGCTGAACGAGTCAGATGATTCTTCAGCAGATGAAAACGATTACATTTTGTCTACCCGAAGTGATTCTTCTGGTGAAGAAGCCGGAGACGTAGCTGCCATTAAAAATTCATTGTTACTAATTTTTGAGAAAAACATGTTTATAATTCTATTAAAATCATCGCTTTTACGTCTAATAATATTTTTTAGTTTAGTAATAATTTCGTTTTTGATTTTTTGCTGGTATTTTATATATGATCACATTAATATTAGTACATGTATCTATGATTGTTCGGCAAATAAATATTGTTGTTTGTAAAAAATACACACTTTTTATTTTTTCTATTAGATGAGATATGCATTAAAATAGTTATTACCTAAAAACATAATAACCAATATAAATTTAAAAGCCTAGACCACTTATTATAAACAGACGAATGTCATTCCTCTGTAAGAAAAAAACACAGACAGACACAAACAGTTGTTAAGGGTTAAGTACCTAACTGTGACCCTGAATCCAAATTTCAGTCCCGTTTTCTAGATATAAAATCTACATGTGTAACTTTGTAATCCTGTTACTTTTGCCGATTATTTAATATTCAGTCACTTACACCACATAAATAAAAATATAAAGAAAGAAAGATAGACTCATGATGTCGTCCTAAATAATCTATACATACATAGTGTGTACAACTACGCTCTGGCGTCAACCTCGCGTGCCTTGCCGCCCTCAACCACGTCTTCATTTTCGCGTATAACACTCTTGGCTTGACTTGGCACGTCCATCGGGCCTTCGGCCCTCAGCCTTATATGAAAAGCCCGCTCTGTTGGGATGCTCGAACTTCGGCCTTGCGTGCCTTACCTATCAGCTTCGGGCCTTCGGCCCTCAGCTTTATAGAGCCCGCTGCTAGGATGCTCGATCTTCCGCCTCGCGTGTGTTAACACTCAGCTTCCGGCCTTCGGCCCTCAGCCTTATTAAAGAGCCCGCTCTGTTGGGATGCTCAAACTACGGCCTTGCGTGCCTTACTACTCGGTTTAGGGCCTTCGGCCCTCAGAGTTACGTAAAGAGCCCGTTCTGTTGATACGCTCAGCCTTCGGCCTCACGTGCCTTGCCGCTCTCCTTGGGGCCTTCGGCCCTTGTGGTCGCTTATAAGACACATGATGTTGTCCTAAATAACCTATACTTAGTGTGTATAACTACGCTCTGGCGTCACCCTCGCGTGCCTTGCCGCCCTCCACCACGCCTTCATTATCACGTATAACACTCTTGACTTGACTTGGCACGCCCATCGGGCCGTCGGGCCTAGGCCATGCATAAGGAGGCCGCTGTGTGTGAATTATCGGCTTTCGGTCTCGCATTTGTTGCCGTTCCGCTTCGCATTTTCGGCCATTATCAATACGTAAAGAACCCGCTCTGTTGGGAGGCTCGGCATTCGGTCTCGCGTGCCTTGCCGCTCTGCTTTGGGCCTTCGGCTCTCAGCCTTGCATAAGAAGCCTGCTCTGTTGGAATGATAGACCCGCATGTCTTGCCGGTCAGCTTAGGGCCTTTGGCCATAATAGTTATATGAAGAACTCGCTCTGTTGGGACTACGTTTTACGGCAGAACTGCGTAGCGAGACTTCTATCATTATAATTGTTATTTTTTGACCCCCCCCCCCCTTAGTTCTCGATGGTACATTGGTTATTCCTAGAGCCGGAAAGGAAACCCACGACCGCAATTGAGCCGATTGATCAGTGCGAATTTTTCCCCCTAACATACACGTACGGAAATGTAATTTTCACTCGTCCCGATTCTTGGCACTCGCCCTATACCCAGTGGAATCGTCATTAAAATCGCAAAGCACGATGTACTTCTGATTTATAGTATGTAGTATGTATCAGTGAGGGTAGGGTAGTGTTAACAGTCTAGATTGGCAGCATCGAATAATTTATTGAGCCCGCGGCCACGCGAGGAACTGCGAAATTTCGAAACTTGTTCTAAAAGTCATAACATAAACCGTGCGTTTATCGACAGCAAAATCTGACCATCTTGGAAGGGCCATAGCTTGGTCCATAAAAGGGCTAAAAAGCTTAGGTCCATAAAAGGGCTAAAAAGCTTAGCTGCATAGTTGGGCTTGAATTGATGTAAATTTAATGAACTTAAAAAAAGTACTACATTTTGCGATCGACAAACTTACAGTTTATGACTTTTATTTAGCTTTTAGAACACGAATAAGTGAAAAAGTTTCGCAGTTTTTTGCGTGGTGCACAACAAGCTCAAGTTTTACGATGTTGCAAGAATGGATGATCACTGATTTGGATGATCCATATATCATACTAAATAAAAGCGGCCAAGTGCGGTTTGGGCAGCGCGCAGTGGGGGGTTCTGTACCTACTGCTACTGGTCCTAGTTTAGAACCACTATCCTGTACTGTGAGTTAGGAGGGGTCGTATTTTTATAGGAAACTCATGGTACTTTTAGGGCGAGCCAGTTTTTCAGCGATACTTGACTTAGAAACCATTTCCATATCTTTTTTAATTATAAATGGGATTGCTCTTGCATCTAGCCAGGGGGCAAAGATGATGCCGACGATTAAGCGAGCTCACCCCGAAGATGCCTAATCAATTCACTCGTGCCTTAAAAAGGTCTAGATTATATGAACCGGCAGTGAATTCCAAACCTTAGAAGTGCGCATCATCAAAACAAATAAATAAATAAAAAAAAAAACATTTTTCGGTGTCAGTATTTAATAAGAAAAAAATCATGGACATAGTGCTCAGATTTTTTTTTCATATTTTTTGATTCCACTGTTCGAAAGTTAGGGGAGGAACACAATTATTGTGACTTTTGGTGCGATCATCTCCGATTATATTCACTTACTAGTTTTTGCCCGCGACTTCGTCCGCGTATAATTCGTTCTCGCCTTTGAATGTTTTTTTTTCCATACAATCTTTCTTAAGCTCAGGTGGACACCAGGAACTTAGGGGTGACATGTTGGAGAAGGAAAGTCACGAATAGATCGGACTGGAGATATTTGCTTGACCAGGCTAGCCTAAGGCCTATAACGCCTCAGATGATGATGATGATACAATCTTTCACCCTTCTTTACACCCCCTAAATAAATGATTACAGTCATATGACATTCCCTAGAAATCCTATTTTCAAAACGAATGATTAAGTGCTTATTTCGGAATATCAAATTTACCGATTCTAGACGAATGAATCTCGTCAAAAACATTACATTTACATTGTACAATGATAAAAGTCTCGCTACGCAGTTCTGCCGTAAAACGTTATCCCAACAGAGCGAGTTCTTTATGTAAGTATGATGACCGAAGGCCGGAAGCAGAGCGGCAAGGCATGCGAGAATAATCACACAGAGCGGGCTTCTCATGTAAGGCTGAGGGCCGAAGGCCTGAAGCAGAGAGGCGAGACACGCGAGGCTGAAGGCCGAGCCTCCCAATAGAGTAGATTCTTCATGTAAGGTTGATGACTGAAAAGCCAAAGGAGAGTGGCAAGGCATGCGAGGCCGAAGGCCGAGCTATGTCGTCGCCAAAGATCCAGTTTCCATATTAATGAGGGTAAATTATATTCCATCGTTCGTTTTCAAGTGATGCCTAGACACATAAACAGACAGACGAAAAGACACAAATTCTTAAAACTGTTGAAACGATTTCTGTTATCGATTCTAAGTATCCCCAGCCAACTATTTTTCGAATATCTTCCATGTACAGACTTTTGACCCTCTTCTAAGAGTACATCTAAGATGCTCCAACTGTCTATGCTGACGATTGGGCTGCCCAGCTCAAGTGATCTCTCATATCAAACAGTTTTTATGGTGTGAAGGGTCAACAATTACGTAAAAAATAACGCACGACAAAATTAAATGGTACACCGACGATACAAAGTGTGCATTGAAACAACTGTTTTTGTATTTAAGCACATATGAATAAAAACAATGCTAAAGTATCGCAAATGCATTTTGATGTACACGCAAAGTAGAACTTACTGCGAAAATTGTGCTCAAAAATAGCGTCAACAATCACAAGGAATTATCATAGGTACTTCGGTTTTGACATAATGAATCGTCAACTTGTTTACAATACTGCTATGCATTAAGTTAAATTTCTTGACACGCTGTTATACTCCCAATTGGCCGAAACTTAAATCGTAGAATGGCGTATGAGGATTTAACCACCCCGTTTCATAGACCTTACTTTTATTCCCGATTTAATATCCCTTTGATGGAAAACCATCGGGACAAATAGTACACTTATAATATATATATAAGTGAATCCAGATTATATACTATAGCATACAAATCATCTTAATCTGTTTAGCCGTTTTTGCGTGATTCAGTGACAAACATCCCTAAACATTCGCATTTATAATATTAAGTAGTGGATTTATTATATGGTATAAAGTGAGTGCACGTGAAGTGAACGGCAAAAGTAACATTGTAATTGCATGTTTTTATATACACAGAGATATACTAAGTTATATATCTAGTTTTTTAATCTAGAAAACGGGACTGAAATTTGGGTTTAGAGGCACAGTTACTTAATGGAATAAATCATAATAGTGTTCAAAATTTGAAGAGACCGTGGTGGCTGGCGCGCACACTGGGCAGCGCCGCGGCGCAGCGCTTGCGTTTACTTTGTTTTTTCAGTTTCTATCTTAAGATCTTACAAATTTTGAATGAGGATGTTTTTCCTTTGTCGTCTAGTATATGCTTACCAATTTTCATACTTGTAACTCATGGATTATAGGAGTTCCTATACAAAATTCAACCCCTCTTTTTATCCCCTTTTTACCCAAATCTGAACAATTTTTATAGCCTAAAACCTGACCGGGTATTTACTCGACAGATTAGTAAAGTTTTCATCAAAATCCGTTCAGCCGTTTTCATGTGATGCGCGTTCATATAAACAGACAAACAGATAAACAGACAAACAGACAAAAATTCTAAAAACTGTTGGAACGTGTTCTGTTATCGATTCTAAGTATCCCTAGCCAACTTTTTTTCAAATGTCTTCCATGTACAGACTTTCGACCCTCTTCAGCTTTATTATATGTATAGATAGAAGATGCCAAGCGGGGCGATTATGGCATTTACTCCCCTTGAAACTGGGGGAGGCCTATGTCCAGCAGCGGACGTACTCCGGCTGATATGGATGGATGGATGGATATTAACTTAATCAATAAAACTGCTAATAAACCTCATATTTATTTTTAAAGACCGATCGATTGATGTGCCACATGTTAATCTAGTTTTTATTTTATTTTCAGTTACTTGTATGGAGTGCCCCCATTTATTATATTTTTTGGTTATTTTACTACATAGCGTTTTACAAAACATCTTTAATCCAAATTTTATTTCTTTGTTTGCTGTGTGTAGTTTTTGATTAAAATACCTACTTATGAGATACGGACTGACAGACTGACATGTCGAAACTAGAACTACATCGTGCTTTTGGATGTAAAACTCTGAGTGTCGATTAGTAGGGCTACTATTGCTCGTGGCAAGATCTCTCAGGACTTATGAAGAACATATTTTCCGCACTTCTATCAAAATGTATGGAGGTACCTCATTGTCTTTCAATTTACGTTTTGGCGTTTTTTGGGTTCCGTACGTCAAAAAGAAAAAAAATGGAACCCTTATCACGCTTGTTTCTCATAGGCGTGGTATAAAAAAAGGATCACTCGTGGAGCATATATTTATTTTAGACATGGGGGGCAATTTTGAGGGGTAAATTAGAAAATAAAAATAAGTTTTCAAACTATATCGTGTGATATACCTATCAAATAAAAGGTCTTAATGTGAGAAACTAATTTTTTTTATAAATATTTGATAAATAGTTTTGAAGTGATTTGAGAAAATAGTCGAAAATTGATCTCCGAAACTACAAGCCTTAACTACAATTTTGAAAATGAATACACAAAACAGTCCTTTACCTAAAGATTACAGGAAAACCTGAAAAAGTCTAGGTTTAATAGTTTGTGAGATATCGATATCATGTGAATTTCCTATGAAGATGCGACTGTTTTGATTCGAAGTAAAGGATAGTGGTTTCACATGTGGAGTGGTAGTGGTGGGAATGGAGCCCTTCATTGTGCGTGGTCTCAGTTTAGTTGAAATAACATCTCCTTGTCTGACTCTCCACTGCAACGGAATAGGTTTCGCGTTCTGGTCCTGGAGTCGGACTGACATAGTGGCGTTCTCGTACAAACACTTAGCACTTCGATATAGCGGTAGTCCACTTGGCACCGTTGGAGAGATTGTAGTACAGCCCAGGTTTCAATCGAATCGAAGGCTTTCTCGTAGTCCACGAACGCTAGACAGAGGGGCAGGTTATACTCCTCAGTCTTCTGTATAACCTGACGAAGCGTATGTATGTGGTCTACGGTGCTAAAGCCTCTTCGGAAACCGGCTTGTTCGGGAGGCTGGAAGTCATCTAGCCTGCGTGCGATACGTTTCGTAATGACTCTTGAAAACAGCTTATAGACATGTCTCAGAAGTGAGATGGGGCGGTAGTTCTTCAGTGAGGCGTTGTCACCCTTTTTGAAGAACAGCACCAGTAAGACGGAGTCGAACAACTTCTGAAGGGCCCTAAGGACCGGTTTTCCACCAGCCTTCAGGAGTTCAGCTGTAATTCCGTCTTCACCGGGTGCCTTGTTGTTCTTTAGCTGTTTAAGATCCATTCTAATCTCGCACAGGCTGATGTCCGGGATATCTTCGGTATAGTGCCGGGTTAATCTGGCTCTAGGGTCTTCCGCCAGACCAACTTCGGGTCTGCTAGTTGACGTGTATAGCTGTCCATAAAAGCATTCTATCTCACTCAAAAGCTCGGGTTTGGATGAAAAGATTCTACCGTCTTCAGTTTTCAATTTGGCGAGCTGGCTCTGCCCAATAGACAGATCTCTTGAGAACACTTTAGAGCCCTTATTCTGCTCGATGGCGTCTTCAATACGATTTGTATTGAATTGGCGCAGATCGCGGGTAAGGGACTTGGAGATCTGTTTATTGAGCTGCCTGTATAATGTCGCATCGGCTGAAGACTGCAGAATCATTTCATTCCTTTCCTCTGAGTGGAGATAGAAAGCCTTTGGCTCTGTGAGTCCGTTGGGCCTTAAAAAACTTAGACCCAATGCTATGGACAGCTTCCACAAACCCGTCATTGAATTCGTCCACGTCGCCGCCTAGACGCACATAAGCACATAATCATAAATAAATATACTTACGATGGAATAGGACGAATATTGTGAAATCTAATCGATTCACTTTAAAATATCGACTTCCGTAATACAGATGACAGATAAAGATTTTTTTTTGCATAATTTGCAAATTTCCCATCTCTGGTTAATGAGCTGCCACATAGTGGTTAATGAGCATATACAGATACCCGTTTCCATAATTCTATTATTACCTACTCGCTTTGAATTACTATTTTAGCACCCGTGACCTACTATCCTTTAAGCCCACCCTTCGTAACCCTTCTATTCACAACCCCTTCCTTTATTCATGACAAAACCATTAAAGCATGCATTTCTGTAGCATATCATGCAAATGGAATATGGTAGGATGTAGGCTATTTTTTTTCACATACACTCTTTTATATTTTGGGCTATACCTACGAGTAAGTAAAATACAAGGTATTTTTCAACTCACTAGCTTGGTAAACCCCTTTTTATATTCTTTAAAAACGGACAGAAATCTGCTTTTTATCCGCAAGCGTGCAAACAATATTTGAAATCAGATCGTGTTATTTTTTTATTATTATTGATGACCAGCGATTGGCCCTAGTCTCACCTGATGGACAGCGATGATAAAGCCTAAGATGATGCTCACTGTTTCAGTAATAGCCTATTCACTCTTGTCTTGAAGAGACCCAGATTGTATGTATGTTTCAGAAAATACAGACGACTCCAGCAAATCCCAGTCCTTGTTCTGTTCGCATTAGGAAAAAAGAAGCAAATCGCTTCGTGCGAAAAAATGTAAACATGGTTTTTACTTTTTTAAACATAATAACATGCAAAGGCCAGTCCATAAAGGACAATTTTCGCCCATCTAATTAAAGTGTCTGATCAAATCAGGTGGAGTGGACTCAAAAATAATTTTATATTGAATTGTATTCAATTGAATAATACGAGACAAGGTTTCAAAAATTGGCAAAATTGGCGGTCTTACCCAGATCTAAATGTCATTTTCCATACCAAAAATGATAATTACATACTTATCGTACGTTCCAAAAGTTTCATGATAACCCTGATGTTGTTTTAAAAACATGGTTACCTAGAACTACCAGTAATTCCTAGGCTATGAGATGTCAATAAGGAGGTAATGACATAGGATTCAAAGTGCCATGATTGAATTTCAAGCACTAAAATGTTTACCGTACTCTTTATGATATTCGATTTAGAATTTGTATACCCAAGCATTTTCCCACGTTTAGTTCTCTGTTCGAGGACGAGTTTCACCGGACACATTGTTTAACTAAATTTCGTTTTCTTCGTAATACAAATATGACTAATCTTCGAAGATGTTATTTGCGGTAACTTGTCGAAAGTCATGTTCCGTTTGGATTCATTCACTAGTTAGGTATCGTCACCTGTAGTATTAGGCGACTTTCTGACTCGGCGGCGCGGGATCGATATGCGGTAGGTATTTTGTTCTTTCACGTGAGCTTCCTGACGAATTACTTACTGTCAGTATTGCGTTTGCAGTAGTAATACCATGCGCAGAAGCTGGACAGAACTGCATTTGTGTCGGTTGACACTGAAAGCTGACAGTTTTCTAATATCGTACAACGTTTGTGTGGGGAGCAAATATTTTTTTAAACGAGAAACTAGAAACCAAGCTTATAAACCAAACCTTACATTATAGGTACGTATGAGAAATTTAGAAAAAGCGTTTTTGAAAATTCAGTATCTGAAGGGGTGAAAAGTGACTTGAAAGTTGGTATGGGGTGCATTTTTTTTTGAACGGCTCACTTAAAATTCCGTTTATAGACATTTACTTCGACAAATTACATACAGAAGAAATATGTGTTGAACTATCCTTAAATAATCGCAAATTATTAATTTTTGGTGTTTATATACTTCCTAAAAGTAACTCGCACGTTTACAATCAGTATTGTTTAAATAAATTTGAACTTAATAACCGAATAAAAACCTCCGATATTTGTATAGTTGGTGATTTTAATATTCCAAATATTGACTGGTTTATTACCGCGAATTCTACCGAAATGTCACCTAGTATGAATATCCAATGCCCATGTGGCAGGCTTTTATTAGATATGTCAAATATGTTAGGCCTAAAGCAATACAATAACTTACGTAATGTTAATGATAGGATTTTGGATTAACTTTTTTGCAATCGTGCCTGTGTGGTATCTCCGCCGGAGATAGATCTTTCCAACATTGATAGACATCATCCGTCTGTACAATTTGCTATAGATATTAAACCTTTAAAGCCTATCACTAGTAATAAAATTCCTACGTATAACTTTTATAAAGCTGACTATACACTGATTGAGGATGAGATGGGTAAAATAAACTGGGAAACTGAATTGTCTGACTCGAACCCAAACGAGGCAGTTGAACGCTTCTATATTTTGATGTTTGACATCATGGACAAATTTATACCTCTGAAACGAATTAAATGCAACAAATACCCAAATTGGTTCTCACCTGCTTTAAAAAATACTATGAATAGGAAACTAAAAGTATGGCGCAAATGGAAGACTTACCAATCCTTGGCCGACTACCGTGAATTTGCTTTGCTTCGAACGCGTTGTAAATCACTGTTATTAGAAAGCTTTAATACCTACACTAAAAATACAGACATGTCCATGAGGGGAAACATTAAGGCATTCTGGTCTTATGTATCATCCCTTAAGTCTAGTTCATCCGCTTTCCCAGCTACCATGTCTTACGGTGAGGTATCCTCGTCATCTCCTAAAAAAATTGCCGACATGTTCTCAATATATTTTCAATCGGTATTCGAACAAGGACAAGATATTGACAATGCTGACTACCTCAATTTCCCGACATCTCATAGTGCTCCTAATATATCTAGTATTCAGATTAACAAATTTCAAATTCTTCGGAAATTAAACAGCATTGACATTAATAAAGGTGCAGGATCTGACGAAATCAGTCCTCTGCTCATCAAATACTGCGCTAAAGCACTTGTGGAACCGCTATATGTCATCTTCAATAAATGTTTGACTACAGGAACGTTTCCACTACGTTGGAAAATATCCCACGTTGTCCCGATACACAAGGCTGGCTCGCGTTCTCTAGTGACTAATTATAGACCAATATCAGTTCAGTCATGCATCCCAAAATTATTTGAAAGTTTGGTTCATGATCTTGTCTATCCTTTGCTAGAATCTCATATGATACCGGAACAACATGGATTCATGAGACAAAAGTCAACGGTAACGAACTTAATTCTATATACCAACCTATTATTTGAGTCTATGGATAAAACAAAACAGGTAGATGTTATTTTTACAGATTTCGGGAAGGTTTTTGACAAAGTGGATCATATATTGCTTCTCAAAAAATTAGCTTATAATGGGATACGTGGAAACCTCCTGCGCTGGTTTGCGTTTTATCTGTCCAATAGATCACAGATAGTTGTAATAAATGGGCATAGATCTAACCTAACCAAGGTCACTTCGGGCGTGGTTCAAGGATCCATATTGGGACCATTTTTGTACGTACTGTTTATTAATGACATTAAATCTTGCTTTAAAACATGCCAATTTCTGATGTACGCCGACTATTTAAAAATATATAAAGTCATAAGCTGTGAAGATGATTGTAAAGGTATTCAGGAGGATCTGAACAATTTCTCTAACTATTGTAGTATTAACAAGCTACAGCTGGCTGGTGATAAATGTAAACAGATGTCTATTACTAAAAACAAAAAACGCCTTATAGAATTTTATTATAAAATTGGCGCCAATTCTATCGAAAAGGTGTCTGGTATAAGAGATTTGGGAGCTTATTTCGATAACAAACTTGACTTTAAAGTGCATATTGAATGTATCACATTCTTATCCTCAGTGGTATAAGGCTGATCTGATTCGGGACATTCAACGTAAACATAAACTGCATAAGCAATATAAAAGGACTAAATCGGATAGTGATTATGAACTATTTTCTAAGTGTAGGGCGGCCGTAAAAAACACAATTAAAGAGGCTCATGAGGCCTACATAGATCGCGTACAAAACCAGATAGCAAGGGAGCCTCGGGCTTTTTGGGACTTCATACGAAGTAAAAGAACAAATTTGAATAAGCGAAAGTTAGTAGTGGACGGACGCGCACTTTCAGATCAGGAATGCGCTAAGGAGTTTGCGGCCTTCTTCTACTCTGTTTACAACTCAAATTCGCCTCTATTAGACATAGAAGTGGCGGACGCGTCCTCGACGGCAAGCAGCGCGCGGGTGCACGTGGCGAACCTAGAGTTAACCAAGGTACGGCAGGCTCTAGCCGCGCTCAAGCCAAAACGATCAGCTGGTCCTGACGGTATTCCACCTTACATATTTAAGGACTGTCGTGACGTCCTAGGACAGCCTTTATGCCATATATTTAACACATGTTTGAAGTCGGCAGTCTTTCCTGAAGAATGGAAATTAACGAGAGTGGTTCCAGTACCGAAAGGAAGGGGTGGAACGAACACCAGTGACTATCGACCTGTGGCAGTATTGTGTACGCCTGCAAAGGTATTTGAGTCTGCGGTCTACAAGTCAGTGCAAACGCAAGTGAGTGCTCAACTGTCTGATGCGCAATATGGCTTCCGGAACGCCCGCAGTACCACAGGAAACTTACTGCATCTTATGGTCAATATAGTACCCACGATAGACGCAGGAGATCAGGTCGATGTGGCGTACTTCGATTTTCAGAAGGCATTTGACACCGTCGACAATGACGTCTTACTAATTAAATTAGCGAACGCAGGCTGCAGTCCACGTACCCTCTCGTTCTTCGCCAGTTATATGAGGAATAGGCGACAGTATGTTGACTGTGCAGGCTACTTATCGGAACCATATTTTACGAGGTCTGGGGTCAGCCAGGGGAGCAATTTGGGCCCCTTAGAATTTATTTTAATGGTAAATGACCTCCAAGATGTTGTCAAATATTCTATTTGTTTACTATTTGCTGACGACCTAAAGCTCATACAGAGAATCACTGACACGTCAGACTGTTTAAAGCTACAAGAGGATATACATCAAGTGGTTAACTGGAGTCAAGCCAATAAGTTACGGTTCAACGCGTCAAAATGTGCCATAATGTCGTTCAGTAGATCTCGTAACCCAGTTTGCTATGAATACGTGTTAGAAGGGACTTCGATGCAGCGAATTAATCAAGTGAAAGATTTAGGGGTGCTTCTGAAGGCTGACCTTACCTTTCGAGAACATATTGTTAATATTTGTAAAAAGGCTTTCCGAAATCTAGGGTTCATAATGCGACAGTCGCAAGCATTTACAAATATTAACGCGATACGCGTCCTATACGAGGCAATAGTTAGAAGTCACTTGGAAGGTAACGCGATAATTTGGAGCCCGAGTGAGACTAAATATATGCTAATGTTGGAACGCATACAAAACAAATTCATTAGGTTCCTATACTTGAAATTGTATGGGGTATATCCCTTTTACCCGTTAATGTATCCTACCTTGTTCGTGTTAGGGATGGTGGGATACAATAAACTAGAGATAAGACGGGAATTGGGATTAGCCTCGTATATATTCAGATTGCTGCGAGGCAAGTTATTCAACCCTGGAGTTCTCGCGGAGGTGCGTCTGAATGCGCCGGAGCGGTACGTGTGGCGACGCCGACGGCCGAGCTTGTTCGCCGAGCCCCGCGCTCGTACCCAGCTACTTCGTCAGGCTCCATTCACTAGGGCACTGCGCACACTTAATCGGGTAGCGGTCGAATTGGATCTGTTCTCCTGCTCGTTGAACGAATTCACAAAGGTTACACTAGGTTTATTATGTTACAGTAATGTTGTATAGAGTGTCAATGCATGCGTACCTGTATAACTGCTGCTATGTACCTATTCATATTATCAAGCCAACATGGTTAAGAAATCCACACTGTCGCATTAGGTTCGTAGCCTGTAAGGACTGTTGTGTGTATGAAATAAAGAAAAGAAAAGAAAAAATCATATCAAAAGGTTATAAAATGCTAGGTTTTATTCTTAGGACAGCGAAAGTATTCAAAAAACCAAAAACGTACTTACTGTTATATAATGCTCTGGTCAGAACCAAACCTATTGAAATGATTCAGAAGAAATTCCTTAGGGCCATGCATTGTCGCATTACTGGAAGAAAAATGTCATACCCCGCTTTATTGAAACACTACAATATGGACTCGTTGGAATCCAGATGTACTGTACACAAACTGACGTTGTAACCCTATATAACATCTGCAGAGGTCGTTACAATAGCATTGAACTGGTGGATCGGATACTCTTCAGAGTGCCCTCTCGCTGCACTTCTCGCAAAGCCGCCTTGTTCGCCGTTCCAGCGGCCTCCAGCAATGCTGGAGTCCGCGCTCCCTTACGCCGTATGTGCAACACGTTTAATAAACGCTTTGTCTCGCTGGATATATTTCATGTAAATAAAAAGCATTTTCAAAATCAGGTTGCAAAATTGATAAGCTCAGAACTTTAATGGCCATTAAATATGCGGAGCTAAGATAAGTGTTATAGCGTAGTGACCGTAGTGTATACCTATACCTGCTTTAATTCAATGTGTTGAGCTAAGTTACGTGTAATAGCGTAGTGTATACCTGCTTAAACTAAATGTGTGGAGCTAGCGTAGTGTGTACCTATACCTGCTTAATAGTTATGTCTCAGTGGGAACTCTCAAGGGAGTAAATGCATGTTTACCAACTAAGTACTTGGACTGTTATGTTTTCTTTTTGTACATTTACTTCTGTTTGTTTCTCCTTAATAAATAAATAGTTTATATACCTGAATACAAATTTGTCTTACTCTGCAGCCGACTGTACGTTCCACTTAATCCACTGTTATTTTTCTGTGAAACATTTCAGTACAGTAGTAAATCTACGTACATAAAATATACGTAGAGCGGTAATTTTAGAGCTACTTTTAGCTTTAGCAGGTATACAGGGTGATTTTGGGGTCGTGATCCGGAATGATTGTACATGGGCAAGAATTCCAAGTAGACAACGTCACAGTTGGTTTATAACTCAGATAATTCTATTTTATATACAAATTTTAATGGGAAAAAATACTTTTTCATAGAAATTGGTCACCCTATCTCACTGTCAACTCACCATAGTATCTGACAAAAAGATCTGTCTCGTCATAATAATTTAAAAACGAAAATCGTTTGTTTCGATCACATTTTATTTTTCAAATGGCTAACTGATACCAAGTCTGAAAAAGTGATTTATGATCACGACCCCGAAATCACCCTGTATGGATGGAAAAAACTGTGATATTGCAGCGACAGCTTGCTAGCCTATCGCCCGCAGCGCACTTAAACCTGGTTCTCTTGGTCTACTCTTACGACACCCAAGGAAGGAAGGAAACCCGGCACCACATGGAGCACATTAAAGGGTGATTCACAGTAGACCGTTCCGTGTCCGGGCCGGCCCGTTTTCTATGACAGCAAACGCAACGGCCGGCGTATTTCTCTAGAAGAAAACGGACCGTGAATCATACTGTGCCTACTGTGAATCATCCTTAAACGTCACTATGTAAAAATCACGAAGACCGTCTTTAACTTAAACTTTCTTGAAAAGCAAGTGGTAAGTGTTATTTGATATATATGTAAAAGTAATATGTATAGTGTAAAAACACAGGTATATAGGTACGTACACGCTGGTGTACCTACATAGTCTATTCAGTATAGCAATAGTAATCTCATGCATATTCAATGACAGCAAAAATGAACTTTCTTCTATCAAGCAAACAAGGACGAACATTGTTGTTACGTTAAGCGGTTCGAAACGGAAAGTAAATCGTCGAAATATGTATGTTGCGTTTGTTAAACTACAATACATGTAGTACTGACTTATTTGTAGAGTTATTACGGTGGGAACTAACATAAGTATAAAGCAATAAGATGTGTAGATGTGTTTTGAGTCTGCCGAGTCTGCCACCATTATGGAGACTAAAGATACACCGAATATTCGGTTACTATACTGTACCCGGTTTATCCGGGCCTTATTTTAATAATATATCCGGTTGAATACCGGATGACAACATATTATTCGGCGGGACACCGGATAGTAAACTTGCTTAATTTTAGAGTAAAAAATTGAATCCAAAAACTGACACGGTGATAATCGAATTAGTTTATTCTTTTGAAACAATTTTAACTTAATAATTTTTAAAATAAATCAATAGGAAGTAATTTTGGTGATCATCAAAAAGCTACTTATTTGTATTTATTAAATAATGTACGTAATACGCACCTGCAAACACAAAATGTAATAGATATAGTACCGCCGGCCGAATATTCGGCGGCCGGATACCGAATAATCGCAATATTCGGCAGGTGGTCAGGCAGAATATCCGGTATCCGGCCAAACAACTATCCATTGCATCTCCAATGGAGGTAGTAATGGAGAGTAGGCCTATTCTTAGTGCTAAGATTGACTATGCATAACAGTCGGGTAGTAGAATAGAAAGAAAAAGCACGATCACTCGCTACACCAAAACATAGCTAATGTTATAATTACGAATAGTTCTAATGTAATGGACTTCATGAAAAATTCCTACAACGAGAATCGGTTGAAAAATGCGACCCGTAGAGGAGAACAGCTGGTCATTCGGACATACGAAAGCATTTTTGCTTAAGCTGAAACGAAGACGCTTCGCTCTCGCTCGGTCAATAACAGAAATCCAATGAGGTTTATCTATTTCGTGAGAACTTCGCGTATTTGTTCGTCCAAAAGTCGTAACTAATACCGCTTAGAAGCTTTCTAAGCAAAAATTGTTGTTTAGTACCAATTGTTACGTTTTACATGCTTTCTTTCGACTGATATCTCAGAGAAATTAGCACAAAATGTAAATTTAACCTGCATTTCGCTTCAAGTAGCGGTTGAAATTAAGCTACTTATTTGTGGCTTGCAACTTTGACATTGTGTCATGAAAACATTTACCCTCTTATTCATAAACGTCCATCAAGCCTCTATTAGTTAACAAGCCGCTAAAGTTGGTTTGTCCTTATCTGTCACTTTGACATTTATGTTTGTGAGAAAGGGACAAAACAACTTTTAGTTAACAGAGGTTTGTTAAGTTTTATGAATAAGGGGGTTAGTCCTTACTTAGTTAAGAGAAATCTGCCAAAATCGCAGAACAGAGACAGAGATATGCAATGACAAGAGATGACAAGTCCACACTTTTTTGCATGAATGTCATAACAATCTGTTCGAAATAGTTGACAACCTAATTATCACGCACGAAACTGCCTTATTCTGGTTTAGTTTGACAAAGTACAAAAGTGCTCATCATTTTCGTAGGCCCACTGTGCCTACCCTACATAGGTATGATATGACGTATAAGCAACAACGGCTTGTATTAGAAATATTAGTTAATAAAGCTAAAGCTAAAGGGTTTGCGGACGGCTTCGGGGCCCTCATGTGTATTAATTACTAACACGATATGGACTGGGCCTAAGTGTTTTATGCCTGAAATAAATAACTGAATTGAATTAAAGAGATATCTATGTATTTACCGACACGCATTGCACCGGACGTGGATCCAAATGACTTTCGTACAAACAAGTTGAGTGAAACTTACTGAGACGTCAGTCATCTGGTTCCATGTGGTGTACCCATAATCTATATTCGTCTCTGTATCATGTCGGTTAAAGTTTAACAAAATAGCTACATTTGAGACCAACAATTTTGAAAAAAAAAATAGTTGCTATTTCTTAAGGAATTTTGCTCCTTAAGTGAATATACAGTTAATACACAAGTTATAAGTCGATTCACAAGAGCTGGCGCGGAATGTCTATGAAATTATTGTCAGTTTCATACATTTTCCGCGCCAGCTCTTGTGAATAGACCTATACACGACTACCGGATCAAAGACGAGATGAAAATAAAGCACTTTAAATAGAACAAGTATATAATTAATAATATAGTTTAGAAAATCATACCTAAGAGACAAGAATAAAGCATAGATAATAACACAACAAAATCATAGATACAATTAAAAAGTATTAATAGAACATGTCATTGGTCATTCCATACACTTTTTAACCGACTTCAAGATTTCAAAAGAGGAGGTTATCAATTCGGTTTTTTTTTTTAAATGTTTGTTACTCCATAACTCCGTCATTTCTTAACCGATTTGGAAAATTCTTTTTTTAATACAGTTGCTCAAAAAGTGCTACTTTACGTAGCTGTTTAGCGTGCGGAAAGTTGGTTTTCGCGCACTAGTGCTTTTCCAATTTTTTTAAATTTATGCTTGTTCCAATGCATGACTCCTTATTGCTGGGTGTTAAATATTAGTTTCCTTTAAACGTCGTAATCAACATAAAAACCTACTGTTAATATCAGAATACGAAAAATATACACATTTCATATTTTATTACTTACCTCTTCATCATTATAACACGTTTATTTTTTAATATTGAATATTGAAAAACCGTTCTTAATAAGTTGTCTGAGTGGAACGGAATAGCTGCCGAAACGCCTGTCAAAGAAGAGGCGTTTTTACTTACTGCAAGCATGTTTTAAGTTTCTAAAGGCAACATTCGATATTGTTTTTATAAATATTACTTGTTGTTTTTCTTATTTTTTCGCAACTGTATTAAAAAACGTCGTTCAATACACGTGCGGAAGATGGGACCCATGAGGACTTGAGGGAACTCCTCAAATCTTTAAGGCAAACATATAGTGATTTTTGTGTTTTTATCAACAAGTCAAGCATTTTCATCCAAAAATGTGACATTGGATGAAGTGGAACTGCTGATGATGATCAGAACAGAACTCTTCAACGACGAAAAGTTCACGTTTGGCGATTTGTCCTCCTAGCTGTGTTTGTTAAGCAATTTCTATTTTCACGATTAATTTTTGTCATGCTTGATTTCTGATGATGGGATCCATGAGGAATTGAGGGAACTCCTCAAATCTTAAAGGCAAACATATAGTGATTTTTGTGTTTTTATCAACAAATCGAGCATTATCATACAAAAATGTGACATTTGATGAAGTGGAACTGCTGATGATGAACAGAACGGAACTCTTCAACGACGCGTAGTTCACGTTTGGCGATTGGTTCTCTTCGTTTTGTTTGTCAAGCAAACAAGGTTTTTCCATGATTCCATGAGGAATTGAGGGTACTTAGTCTTCTACCATTATAAACATACTTATAGCCATTTTTATTTTATTGTACGGAATCTAAGAGTGCACCATCTAAGTATAATAATCTTTCACCGGCCTCCCCCATTGAAGTCAGTTTTTTTTTCTTAAAAATTATTTCCTTTAGCTTCAACCGCAAGCATTTTTTATGAGATAGGAGGCAAACGAGCTGACGAATCGCCTGATGGTAGGCGATTAGCGCCTCCCATGGACACTTGCGACACCACAGGGGTTTGGCTTAAGGAAAAGAAACCTAAGGCCTCAAAAATATCATTGTTCTTAGTTTGAATTACTTTTAGGATATTCATTGGCAGAGGTACTTGCAAATGAATAAGCTATTGCATGAAAAGGTATGATTGAAGAATGGACTTGAGGGGAAAATGTGATTTAGGTCCCCGTACTAGAGTATGATTATAGATCCCACAGTCACATAGGGAGGAATCTCGGATAAGGTTTTTTTAAGGATGATTCACAGTAGACCGTTTCGTGTCCGGGCCGACCCGTTTTATATGACAGCAAAAGTAACGGCCGGCGTATTTTCCTTTATTGAACGGAAGTACCACAATGGCTCAGTCTCATCCAAATAATAGTGGAACAAATATGTGTACCTAAGTAAATCTTCGAGAGACATTGTTTTCTGGACACATTAGGATGCTCTAGTGACTAATGCACGTCACGTTCTCGGCTAAAGACAGTCCAGTCAGCAGACCAGATCCAAATTAGAAACCTGGCTGCCAATGTGACTAGATCATGACATGGCCTCCTCCATTTCAATGCCATAATCGCCAGTTGCCACACTTATCATGCGGATTGGTGATCGCAGTATTTCCATCGCACTCTAAGGATCATGACAGTGGTTCCTGAAAGATAACTTCCTCGCCACATACCTCCGCCTATTATAAAGGCGATAAGTATAGAGTAGACGCTCTTGAAATGTACCTAGTGTTGGCGGACGATGCTCAAAATACCGTGGGCAGCATTTCGTACTAACGTATTAATTCTCCGGAACCTCCATATAAAACAGCATCTCTCCTCTACGGTGCTGTCAAAGATTACTTGCCATGTGTCATGACGTGGAAACCTGTCGATAGAACGGCTTGTGGTACAGGACAGAGTTGAGGGCACGAGACCATGGAGCATCCCCCATGAGGTGGAATGACCAAATCAAGGCCTCATTAAACTGCCCATTGCACGAAACCGCCAGGTTTGCAGACCAGTTGTGTATGGAAGGAATGGCGACGGGTGGTAAAGCCCTTCATCCAGACCACTCTCGTAAAAGAGGACACAGATTTATAGAAACGGAAACGCCGTTGATACGGATAATGATTCCAACCAAATATTAGGCTTTAACTTTAGTTATGTCCACAGGAAAAATGCGAAGCCAAGATCGTGTATGACCCATTTCTGATTTCTATCGCTTCTCAAACAGTCACCAGGATCAATATCTGCCACAAAAAATCGCGCATAAATACTGACACACTTCTATTTCGATAGTCATGTGACACACACGCAATACTCATTATTATGTCGCTTATTAGTTCCCATAGTACAAGTTTTGTTTAGTTTGAGATTAGGTTGATTTGTGTAAGAGTGTTCTCAATATTGTATTTTGAATGTCGCTGTGTTCCTTCACCCTCTCCTGAATGCTTCGCCGATATACGAGTACATCCCCTCACAACAGAATTATTCTTGTAGACACCGGGGTTCTCGTATGTATGTGATACTGTATAAATATCGCGATAACCCGCATGAACTTGGTATTTTTATAAATATATATGTGCAAATAGCGCATAAATACAGTCTAAATTATAAAGAAACAACATTCGTGTTTCTATTTATAGCCGACACGACATCACAAAAGATATTTTGTTACGTAAATAGCTCTTAGTCTTAATATAAAGCCGATGCATTTATATGAAGTTGAGATAACTTATTAATCATATTTATTGTAACTGACTAAGCCTAATGCGATAATACTAACCGATAGGTGTCCGTGTACGTCACGAATTACATTCACAGGCTGCGCACAGATAGCTGGATTGAAAGGAGATACATGCTCTCGATTAAGTCGGGCCATATTTACATCATATTTAGGGTTTTGACAGGTACGTACAATAAAAGTTACCGTTGTCAATCATGTTTAAGGAAAGGAAGGTTCCTTTCTTGTAAACGACGTGAACGTATCACTAACAGTTATTTCACTTTTACCTTTACTTCTTTATAAATAAATTCTCATTAGTCCCTTTTTCAACGACATCTTTTGGCCATATTGTCTGATGATGATGAACCTTTTTACAAGCTTTTATTTTTAACTTGCAATGTACGAGTATGTATGTATTATGTTACTATGTTTGTTCGGGTGGAATCTTGCAACTCAATTTTGAAGCAGATATCTTCAATTCAACCGATTGAGCTGAAATTTTGTATACACGTTAAGTTTGGTAACAATGTTTGTTAGCTGTGTGATGTCAACATAGCGGAACACCCAAGATGACGGACTAGTCTAGTATTATCAATGCACTCCTACAATATGTGTATCAAATAAAAGGGCTTGCAGAAAATAACTAGAGAAAAAAAGTGACCTCACTCTAAACCTAATATGGCGGGCTTCGAAAGATGGTGGAACAAGCTTTTTATGTTTTTATACAATATGAGTAGGTATCAAATGAAAGGACTAGCTTTAGAATACGAATGCGAATTAAAAATAAATAAGGTAATAACTACAACTTAGAAAAGTTGAATAACCCCCGACATTTTCATTTCAAAGGTCAATGTCTCAAAAACGGCTGAACAGATTAAAAGTAAAACACGTTTATTAATACAAAGCTTTTATTGAAATGCGCTAAAAATAACTTTATTATCAACTTACATCGCCATTACACAATTTATATGATATCATAGCTTGTCGCGATATTTACCTGTGTAGATAAACAAGTAAATTAAATAGGTAAATTGATCTGATTAATTTTATTTTTAAAATGTTCAAACTACTTATATAAGAGTACTTTTAAATATGCGTAAATGGACACCAAGTCATACGTACCACTCTACCATTGTGAATACAACGCAATTGAGTTGATATGGATGGGCACAAGTCAAGGGATATGCAGCAAGACACAACACAGAACTTCCATTCATCACATCAAACATGTTAAGATTATTACTGGAAGCTTGTGCACATGTCACTAAAACAGACTGGGAAAGGTTGGCACCGTGCCACGAATAAGGGCATTGATGTAAACGTAGACAATTTAAATTATAATTGACGTAGCAGACGATAGCAGTGACGATTGTTCTTCAAGGAGTAATAGTACGAGTAATTTAAGTGAATCGGATTATAATGCATAAAATACTTTCATTGATCGTGTAAAATAAGTTTATTTATTTTTATTCGTATTCTTTAATAAACTTTTAAGTATACTTCTCGCACTTGACTGAAATTTTTACGATAGTAAATTGGAGTGATTCAGTCAGCTGTGCGGGTGCTGTGCATCACTCGGGGCCGCTAAGTACTTCAGGGACCGATCTCGACGAGGTTTTATTTAAGTGTCACAATGTTCATATAAATACTTATTTCTCAAACATGCGCCTAAATGTATGCATTAATGTCACGAAAAGAGGACATGAAGTTACCTGTTTATGGCTCCCTACATTACTTCTTGGCCGCCGGCCAAGAAGTAATGTATGGAGAATGTATGAAACTAACATTATTGGCAGCTGCTCTAACTTTTTAAATTTGCTTACTAAAATGAACTGATAAAGGAAATATTACATAGAGCCAACCGTCACGATTTTGTATATATATTTTTAATTTGTTATGTAAATTGTTTTTTTTTTCTGTTTTTCCGGTTTTTTTTATCGTTCTTGTATTTTTGTATTTTGTTGTTCTTTTTTCCAATTTTTCGAGTATTTATGTATTTTTTTTTTTAGTTTTTTCGTGTTATTTTGTAGCGTTTTTTGTGTTTTTTGATATTTTTGGACTTTTTAAAAATATTTTCGTTTTTTTTTTGTACTTTTCATTTTTTTTGTTTTTCCATGTTTTTGGTAGTTTTTTTAGTTTTTATGTGTTTTGGTATTTTTTCGTGTTTTTTGAAATGGTGCTTGTATTTTGTAGCTTTTTTGCGTGTTTTTATTTAATTTCCGTTATTTGTCGTGATGCTTTGCAATTTTTGAACGTTTTGTATTTTTTAGTTCTTTTTACATAGTATTTTTTTATTGTTTTTTTTTCTAACATGTTTGAGAAAAGTACTATACAATCCTCGGCCGGAACAGGGATTGCAGGACTCGTTTTATCCGGCCTCGTCTACGACTCGGCCGTTTATCCCGAACTCGTCCAGCAATCCCTTACTTCACGGCCTCTGCAGTAATGTACTATTTTTCAAAATGTCGCAAAATTAAAACACTTAAGATACCTAATCTCATATGATAACGATAGATAGATAACGCAAGTGAGATTATGTTTTAAGTCAGTACAAAGCCGTTTACATTATTTACACATTATATTAACCACGATTATATAATACTTGCACTGAGCATTATAAGAGAAAAGCTCACAATATTTGAAAGGTATCATTAAGCTGTCCGTTTAGTGAGAAATAACCTATTTCGAAACTTCTGAAATATGCCGCTTTCCATTGTTGAAACAGGCTCTAAGATGTTGTCATGATTGGATAATAGATACGAAGTATTTAGAGGGGAATGTTATTGTTGCACGAAATTATAGTGCCTTTACCCGTAGAGGTCATTTACATCGAGGCAGAGTGGGTTCAAAGATATACTTGCATGTATTGTATGTAATTTTCGTACATGCGCGCCTGTTAGTAGTGAAATTATTAGGTAAATTGATTGATTACCTTTTGTTATTAATATTTTAAAAAACGGTTGGTTGAATGTTATAGTTTACGAATTTTAATTAAAATTTCAGGCAATGATAGAACATGATTAGATTTTGAGCATCTAACTAATAGTGTTTTATCAATAATATGATGCATTATCCGGACATCCTGCCTGAGGCAGGTATACCGATTTTTCAATGAGCATAAGCCGCGTAAGTATTTAAGTTCTTCCATGTAAATTTAATTAGAAACCGAAGAAGAAAAGATATTCATATTACATACCAACATTTTAGTATCAAGTAATTTTGAAGGTCGCGTTTTAACGCTGTAGGTCTGTACTTGAGCTAAGACCGGAAGGGCAAAGTACCGATTCGCTAAGGTTACTTCATTCATCACTATTAAATTCAACTCAATCAGTTCGGAAATTTGGTATGTATGTAGGCAGACTTTCTCTGGGTGAAACGGAGTGGGGGCGACCTTGTTAGAGGGAGGCTGCCGAGCACCTGCGCCGGAGTTTACACTTGTCACTCGCCCGCCGCGCGCAGCCGCCGCGTCAGACATACTAACGTGTATGCACGCACGTGCTCGCAACAATCTTTTCAGTGGGATTTTTTTGTGACTGTGTGTGTTGGACTGTGTGGTGGTTGCTGTTGAAACTTTGGAAGCTTGAACCGTATGTATTTAGTTTTTCAATAGTTCATAAGTTCGTAATGTATCTAACCCATACCTAAACCAATGTATGTACAGGACCTATACACGACTGAGAAACAAAATAAACGAAGGGAAGAAATCTGCACGAATGTGGACGTAATTAATGAAAACCGAATAATCAGGCCACAACATGATTTTACTTTTCACGATCCTCGACATCTACAATTTCATCATATAATTATTGTCAATTTGAATGGAAAGTGAATGAGGCAGTTTACAGAGCGGATCGCGCGCCGCCCGCCCTAACGCGGTGCGCACGAGTAGGTAGCGCGCAATTGACACAATTAATGTATCATGCCGGTGCCGGCTATGAATACATTATAATAGAAATGTTTGTCAGAAACTTTACCAGATTACGAAGCGTACACTCAGAATACTAGATAATTATCGATAACCTAATTAAAAGGAAAGTAATTATAGTACATAGGTAACTGACGATCTTTTTATGACTGAGACGATTTACAAAAAACAACGGTTAATTAGATTTACTCACAAAGTGAGATTGAACATGTACCTATAAAGAAAGGATATTTTCGCGTTTACGAATAAAACACTCGGCAAAATTTCGAAACGTGCTGATACGACGATTGATTAGTGGTTTTAGTAGAAAGGACCCAGTAACTTTATTTGTAAACCTTTCATGCTGAAGCACCAGTTTTTCTACTAAATACTTACGATTACCTATAGCTATGGCGTAGGGTTGTGTTGTAGGTACCCTGAATTAATTATACAGGAAGTTTTCCTTTTCTTCATAAATAATATTTTTGACTTCAAGATTACACCACTAATCTCCAGACATCAAATATAGGTATTTCAATACCTAACTACCCAATTATCATAAGTAGGTGAGTTATTTTTAAAACTGATAAAATAAAGAGCTGGTGGGATATACAGGGGCGCGTGTCTTGACTGGGGTATGTTTTTCCACATGAGTATATATCTTCTGTCAAGTAAGCTTGATGTCATTTATACGTATTTGGAAACAAGCTGGTATTTAAAGCTTTTTGTAAATGTGTAGGTATATACATGTACACATACACACACACAAAAAACTCACGCTTAATTCCCAAACGGGGTAGGCAGAGCACACGAAAATTAATTTCAGTGCCAGTTTTAGCCATTATATTTATAGACGGATAAAATGTGATATTGCAGTGACAGGTTGCTTTCCCATCGCCCACAACACACTTCAATCTGGTTCCCATATTACATTCTTACGACACTCAAGGGAGGAAAAGAGGGTGGCGTTATTCTATCCCGCCATCAGGGGGGGGGGGGGGGGGGGGGTATATGACCCATTTTAATAAGCATACAAGAAAGAATATTTTATAGTTAGCTACGCACTAGAAAAGTTTGTAAGTCTTTATTATGAGGGAATAAGACCCATTTGACCCCGTCATATGCGTAGCTCCTTTAGATGCTGACTGTACAACAGCCCTTTTTAAGTTATGAGTGCTTTCATATCAATTACATACCCTAAGGTTAATAATTATCAGTCAACGTATGCATTAAGACTAATAAGTCCTGTTGCGCACGAGTGCATTTCCGCTCCGCTTTACGGCATGTAAACAAAGTGCGGTGAACACGCAGCCTTGGCATTGGCCTATTGGCCGAGTGTTCACGTGCGGGTACAATGTCCCACGACACACAGATATACGATAACAAGACATTACTCGTACAGTCAAATCCAAAATATGGGTACATACAACTTAACCAAAAATATGTCCCAAGACTTTAATATTTAGCCAATTAAGATTTTGGAACATATTTGTGAGAGGATTAATTCCATGCATAAATATTGTTCAAACAAAATAACGGATGTCACGAATATTTCGTAAATTTTGAACTTAAAATCCATTTAATTTTGATACTAATTAATCTAAATATAAAAGTTTACGAATAAATCAATACATTAACATAACAGAGAAATAAATATGACAGGTCCGTCGAAAAACGTTCAAAGTCGGGGTCAAGAAACTGCAGTGCAATACCATAAAGAGTACAAACATTACAAAGGAAAAGAAGGTTGTTTGGAAAAGCTTATTTTTAGAGATAAGATCGCCAATTGTCTATCGCTATTTTATTATGTAATTACTGTTGTTTTATTTTGTTTTGGCGTACAATATAGAATATTTGTATTGTATTAAAAATGTTCGTATTTGACTAAATTACTATTCAGTTCTTTGATCATTGTTTTGGACAAAGTTCAGTGCCACAAAGCTCAATTTTATAACGTACGTTTTCGCTCACTTTACCTACTGACTAGTTTATTTACAAAACTGATTCAATTAAATGACACGCTCAATTTTACAGGTACTCGGTTCGTTTGAGCGTTTTATTTAGATTTTCTACTCCGCTTACCACTTAATCTTCGGCTTCACGGTTACTCAGAATTACCATCCCATTCAATGATTCTATCCCACTCGTATTTTCTAGTTAAGTAAAGGATAGCATTACATTTCGTTCATTTTGATTAGCATCAAACGTTTTTATCTAAGGGTTATACGGATTAACGATTATGGTTCTTTAATTAGAGGAATTATCGATTTGTCGAGGGAAATTATGTAATCAGAATTGATAGAAAGGGATATTAGTTATCATGTTTTGTTTCTTTGGAAAGTATGTTAGTGGAGATTTTGACTCGGAACTGGTAATTAAATAAGTTATAGTGACACGACCGTGGGAAAGGTTATCGTGAAGGTATTGTTTCGTTTTAAATGTCGTCTTAAAGGTCAAGAGAGAGGGAAAATCAACACAAAATACACTTCGTTTTGAATGAAAATAAAAACAGTAGGTATGAGTGTTTATTGATAAGGTCATGGTTTCACAATCCACAGTCCCATCTTTCCTTGTCTGGCCCTGTCCCCATTAAAAAGCATGGGGGGGAGGGGTATTGTATATTGTATTGTTGTTGTTGGTCTAGATATGTAGTATGTTTTAGTTTGTCTCATACAAATACTTAATTTAAGTTGATCTTGTCGGTTTTGAAATGGGATTAAAGAGACAATACCCACTTTAACTAAAACCAATTCATTCAGCGTCTTATTTAAAATGGACTTTAGGGCCATTATTTATCGTAATATACTTAATATCTACTTATCTTAATAGGCTTTGGCCCTAAAGTATAGTGAAGCGATAATCTAGGTCATTATTCCCTAATATGTATATTCCTTTGAGTCTTACTTACACATTTATTCACGATACTAGGTATCGTGAAGAACAGAGAGTGAAACTACCGAGCGATCCCAGACTGGTGGTCACGGGGTCAAAGCCAGGTAAGTCAGCTGCACCAATGCAACAGAGCAGCGCAGACGACAGTTTGATAAATTTTTTCAATTTATTTCCCATGTAGGTATACATTGATACACTAAATTTCCTTCAAATGTTCCTATCCAATAAATAGGTTGTTATCACAGACACTGGCTCATATAAAATCTAATAAAGTTTAACTATGACAGATGTATTAAATTATAATTAAAATGCATGAATTCGCATTGACATGCAGCGAGGCAACGCGGCCAGCCTTATGGGTACTCTGGCCAGTGGCATCGATTTAGGCGAAATATTTACGTTCGGATGATAAATTAGCTTTAGTTAGATATGTAGTTACTTCTTTTCTGTGTTGATGTTTTTTATTGAATGCAAGTATATTATTAACATTAAATAGATTTTGTTATGTTTAAATACTAAGTAAACTATTTTTTTAAATTTAGATATGCAAGTTTTAATTTATTGTAATGAAACATATAGAATTGTATAATAAATTAGTTTGATGATATTTCTATATAACTAGTAAATAATTAAAATAATTAACAAATAGCTATAGTCATACTAATTATTTAAATTTGTAAAACAAGTTTGGAATAAAGAGGCTTTATTATTATTATTATTATATTATTAACATTTTATATGAATTTGACTTGGAATTTTATGCTAAAATAAATTCCGCTGTGATGAAATTATCGGCACAAGTATGGAATACTCAAGAGCAAAAAATAAAGAAAACATTTTTCTCCATCGGTGGGGTCTTGGTAGTTTTGTCATCTTTTAAGAAGCAAGTATAGGTAATACCTAGTAATATCGAGAGTTCACGTTCACGCCACGCACATGGCCATGCCAGTTCAGGCCATGATACTCGTATTGTCAATGCGATTATAAATTTTTTGTTCTACATATATATGCATTTGTGTTTGTAATTTTTATTTAATACTATATAATAATAGTGCCTCATTTTTGCCAGACCAATACAAATAATGTAAGTGAAACTTAACTTATCAAAATTTGCGATATATTCACTACACGATAGAATAGCATTGGAAACGAAGACTCGTCACAAAATCCGGAAACCTGGCACCAGTGCCATACCAACAGTAGCAAGGAGGTCATTGTAAGCAGATGAACTACATTCACACGGCTCCCTACAAACGAGCGGTAAACAGGAAACGTCCGCGCGTCTACGGTTGTCTCGCTGGCATTTATTTAATCGCCATTTAATCGTTAGTTTAATAGGTGAAACTCGTCTCCGGCCGCCTTCAGTATCAAGGATTGTCCCTTAGTTTTTGTACACTTTCTCCGATTACGAAAGATCGATGGTACCAATTACTACATACTTTTATTAGGCAGCTGAATAGCCGATTAAAAAGTTGTGTTCCCTACTTTAATCGTAGATATCTATTGTTAAAATGTAGCTGTTAATAATTTAGAACTTAATGCACTTAAATTGATTACTAACTTTAAGTTAAAGTGATTGAGAGTAATTTGTAATGAATTAATTTTAATCACGTTATTCACTAATTTATCTTTACCAACACTTTTAAGACTACTTTTAAATATAAGAGGTTATTTGTGATGTTGTGTATGTAAAAAAATGATCTAAGGGTTTGTTTATGTAGAATGATCAACTATTGGTAAAAAACAATAACACCTATCTTTTCGTTTGCAACTTCGCACATATTTTATTGACGTGCTTTAAACAGGTGACTATGATATTCATCCGACTTTAATCTTAAATCTGAACGAGGTAACTTTCCCTTGGCAACATCTTACCAAGTCTCGGTGATATCAAAGCGCGAATGTATATATTAAAATTTCAGAGCAAGTTAATGATGGCCTTGTCAGTACCGCCCTTTATGAGTTAAGTTCCCAACTTCTTATGTTCGAAATAACAATGTCGCATGTCAGTGCAGGTGCTATAACATTGTTTTCACTAGGGGACGATTTCTTGCCGACTATGATTACAGAGTAAAAGTCTCATCCAAATAGACTATTATGCATAGTCATAAGTTTTTGACCTGCCGTGAGAAAACGTTATAATAAGTAGGGGAACTAATTAATTTCTTAATCTTGGGATCTCGCCTTTGCTTAGGAATGGTCGTCTATAAAAATGAAAGTAGTGTGTGAGGTGTGAGAATGTCGTCTTTAGAGAATAACTGCATGGAGATTGATTGTTGTTGAAGCATCAATTGATTATTGAAGGTTCGGTCTCTGGTGGTACAATGGGCTAATAATTATCATTCATATTATATAATGTTCATGTACATCCATCACTATGGCCTGAACTAGTCTGGGATCTCATCCACGATTTGCATATAAACAAGAAAACTTTACTTGCTGGCCACGGACAGTCAGCAGGAGGCTTCGCGCATTTTTGTGCACATGTCGAGAGATAACATTAAGTTTTACTGCCCAGCCAACCCTCGCTCAAAAGGTTTACCTTCTGCCGTGCTTGAGGTAGGCTAAGAACACTTGGCAATAATACTATTTAAATAGTTTATTTATAAATTAGATAATATAAGTTTACAGACTTGACACTAATAAGGTATCCTAAATATTGAAGATAGCACATTTTCCTTCGAGACAATCTGTGAAAATTTTATCAGTATTGAACAATGCGTTCAAATCGAACGGACACATCGATGTTTTTACGATTTTTTAAATTCTTTCATATAGTAAAGTGGCACGGCGGCTCGTCAATTACTGAAATTATCATACTATCTGATCTCTACATGCTAACATACAAACTCGCATTCCAATATACACGAATATATACATAAATTCGATGTATGCACATGCCAAAGAGAACCAGTATAGCACGGTATGGAGAAAGTTCAGGTCTCAGGTCAAATGGCCAGGTACATAAGCCAGCATATATCGATGTTAATAGATTCATGTTTATAGGTGAATGTCGAGCGCATATTTATACTAATACATATGTACATAATATATATTGGGTATCAATATGACACCCTAATCAACAGCAAACTGCAGTAGATTCCTATGTTCAATATTATAAACACAATAACGCCAATCAACAGTTTCCACAAAAACGGTCCATACACTAACGATTTTGGGGTGAAACCACCCATTTCAGCAACGAATTTCATATTGGCGTCAAAATATCTCTACTGTTATGATTGTCTTTCAACCCTTGGTTAACAATCTACTATTAAATACACAGAAAAGGTCAATGCCAATAAACTTTTGAAAACGTGCATGCTTAATCTTAATAATGCTAAATCTTAAGTAATAGTACCTCTACACTAGTTTTGTGCTATGAAACATTTTGAAAGCGTACATGCTTGTAAATCTTTAAGTAATTAATAGTACACAATTATCATTAAGTTTTATTTTTTAAAATTCTTGAAAACGTGCATGCTTGTAATGTTTACGTAATAGTACGTATACACTATTATCAATTAATTTACAATTAACATTCATGTCAGTGAAGTTATCTTAAGGCCAAAAGAGCGCATATTTCTATACCCGACATTGGAAATTAATTTATTTTAATTAGACATCCATCCGGTGACCGGCAAATAGGTTTAAAAAATACTTTCATCACAAGATTATCTAATGTAAAAAGTAAAAGTAAATTAATAAAACTCTAAAATTAATCACTGCGTCTTATTACATTGACAAATCCATCCAGTGATGTGTTGACAAAACTAAATTGGTACTTGTATAAAGACGTCTGATTCCATTCTTATTCCTCAAGGCATTGATTTCTTAGAAAGGCTTACAAAAAGCGGACCACAAAAAACATGTATAAAGTGGTCGCCGTCACACGAAGAGACATCAATGCATGGCAATCGTTTTTTGTCGTCAATCATATTAATTGGAATGGAAACTGTGCGTCAGTCAGTCACATAGATGACTTATGAAGTAGTAAAAATTAACCCCCTTATTCATAAAACCTGACAGACCTGTGTTAACTAGAGTGTGCTTTCTATGACAGAAATTTTATGACATTTTAACAAAAATAGATTTGATGGACAATTATTTAGTTCAGTAAACTTACGTGAGGTGTGAAAGGAAACGAAACAGACTAGCGTTCAATTGAAGGTTTTTTTAAATAATAATAATATAATTTATTCAAACAAAAACCCTAAGCATTAAATTTATACATCTGCCAAACTGCAGAACAGTTTGTTGGCAGAGGGACTCCCTTACAAAACTATATGGGTACGATTTGCTTAATATTTCCTAAAATATACATTATGGAATTAAATCTAATTGTTGGTTTTGGTATATCACGGTACAATTTCCAATTTGGATTTTACTATGTTTAAAAGAAACTCTTTCGTTTTAGATTTAAACATTCTAAATGTTTTACATTCTCTTACATTGAATTGCTTTTGTCCGCCTCGGTTAAACTCGTAAGGACAAAGCGGCGTTATTCAATTTGCGTAGATGACCTTTCGGTCCTTCCTTGCGAATGAAGCTCAATATTTCATTTAGAAGGAAAATACAAATTAAATTTTATTAAATACCTACTTTAGGCTGTATCTATTGTGTCTGTAGATTATCTAGATTATCACCTTAAAAAACGTATGAGTGAACCTATGAGTGCTTTAAGTCTAAATAATATCCCTACGATGAGCAACAAAAAATATCAAGTAAATAAACTGGTACTGGTACTGGCAAAATAGTTACCACCTGATTTTGAACCTTATTGCTATAAGATAAGATGGAAAACCAACGAAAAACCGGATTACCCTCTGCTCTATTAAGGGTTAACTTATTTTTTTGCTTTTGACATTTTGATTTTATTCTAGAAACTGTCTAGATTTCTATGTTTTATAATTTTTTATTGTTATTTATGTTTTGACGATCCTATTTTACTACATAATAATTTCTTAATTTTGACATGTCTACAGCAATTCAATATTTATTTTAACGAATAATAATAGCATCAATAAATTGCTCTAAATAATTAATTAATATTAACATGTTTTAACATAACGATTCGAAAGTGCTTTTTGTGAGGCCTATTTGAATCTATGTAATATATAAACAAAGACGTGTTAGTTACACCATTTATAGCTCGATAAGGGCGGGGCCGATTTTTATATTGTTTGCTTTTTTGGATTTGTCATTGGTCCAAATAGCAGAATAACTATTAAAATATCGATAGAATAATATACGAAAAAGCAGACATGCAGACGAACTGAGAACCTCCTTGCTTTCTATTGAAGTCGGTTAAAAACAAAACATTTTCTCATACATTTTGTACGGAACGGGTCAGGAGCGGAACAAAGTTCGCCGGGACAGCTAGTAAAGAATATTTTGACTTTGCCTTGACTTTATAGTTCTAAATTGTATAAAGTTAGGTTAAGTTAGTTATATTTTTACAAATAACAATCAGCGATACAAGCGTCACGTATTTGGCACATCATACAGGGTGAAACATTAGTCGTAAATAGAATTGTGTATTTCTTATTGTTTAACTTTAGTTTAAACATGTGGACGTAACAACAGGCAGAAATAAATGTAAACATTGTTTTTTAATTTGTTAATTTAAAAGAATGTTTTAAATTTACTTAGTCTCATGGTCACCCTAATCTGCTACGCTAACTGTCATAGACCCATAGCTTATAACTAAAATTAATCATTCAACCTCTTTGTATTGGCCTGGTAAGAACGTTGAAAAATAATTAAATTGACAATGACAAATTCGAAAGTCATAACATTACGCTACAAATGGAAATTGTAAAAAAATATTAAATCGCGATTAAATGTCGCCGCTAAATGCCGGCTCCGTATCTTTACACTTTTATTGAACGTTTCGATACGGTAAGATATTACGGTCGAACGAATAGTACAGAACAAACACGAGAAGCGTTCCGAGAACGTTACCCCGAGTCACCAGAGCCGACGCACAACCTGATTCGTAGCATGGTACAAAATCTCCTGGATTATGGACAGTTTTCTGTTCCAGCTCATGCAGAGGTACGGGAATTATCTCCATTTCCTTAGTCAGGTTCTTCTAGGATTGCTAGAAGGAGTGCCTGAGGAAGATTTGGTGAACTGACATTATCAGCAGGACGAAGCTCCAGATCATTTTCACCGTGACGTCCTTAATTACTTGGATAATGAATACACTGGACGCTGGATAGGCCGAAATGTACCCATTCAATGGCCACCGCGTAGTCCTGACTTAACGCCATTGGAATTTTACCTATGGGGTGAAATCAAGAGAAGGGTTTATGAGGAGGAATCCGACACAGTGGCAGAGCTTCTTCTTAAAATCATAGCCGATTTTAACGAAGTAAAGGCCGACGAATTCGTTTTAAGAAGAGTTAAAGACAACCACAGTAGACGGGCGCAGTTGTGTGATGAATTAGGAGGCGATCAGTGGTCTCGATGGGTGTACCGCAGGGATCAATATTGGGACCTTTCCTATTCCTTATCTACATAAATGACTTGCCATACCTCGTAAAGACCCACCATGATATAGTATTGTTTGCAGACGATAACTCTCTTATATTCAAAGTCAAACGACAGCAACAAGCTAATAATGATATAAACAATGCTATTTCTAAAGTAGTTAATTGGTTCAATGTCAACAATTTATTGTTAAATGAGAAAAAGACCAAATGTATCAAGTTTGTCACGACTAACGTTAAGCACAATCAAACAAGTGTCATTGTGAAAGATGAGGAATTGGAACTAGTGGATAGTACAGTTTTTCTTGGATTAACATTAGATTCCAAACTCCAATGGGGTCCCCATATTGCTAATCTCTCGAATAGACTGAGTTCTACAGCTTTTGCCGTGATCCGCCAACTGACAGATGTGAAGACAGCTCGATTAGTATATTTTAGTTACTTCGACAGTATCACAGTATCGTATGGTATTTTATTATGGGGCAGTGCTTCAGATATTAATACCCTTTTTTGTTCTGCAGAAGAGGGCTATTTGAGCAATATATAAAATGAACCATAGAGACTCACTTAGAGATAAGTTCAAGAACATAAATGTAATAACATTGCATTGTCAATACATCTATGATAATATTGTGTATGTACATAAAATCATTGTAAATTTCAGGAAGAACTGTGACATACATAATATTAATACTCGAAATAAACACAAACTCGCGGTGCCTACCACTCGCCTCCAGAAAATTAGAAAATCATTCATGGGTAATGGTGTGAAGTTTTATAATAAGCTTCCAAGAAACGTAACTGAATTATCTATTAATAAATTTAAAAATTATGTAAAGCGTCAACTCATATCGAAAGCATATTATAGCACACATGACTACATGAATGATAAAACACCGTGGGATTAATTGTGACTGAAATATTAATGAATTAATCATTATGGCATTAGATATTAATATGATCTTTTTTTTTTGATATTTTGATTTTATTCTAGAAACTGTCTAGATTTCTATTTTATATATATTTATTATTTAATTATTATTTATGTTTTGACGATCCTAATGTGAATTTTACTACAAAATAATTTCTTACTTTGACATGTCTACAACAATACAATATTTACTTTAAAGAATAATAATAGCATCAATAAATTGCTCTAAATAATTAATTAATATATATGTTAATACATGTTATAACTGACGATTCGAAAGTGCTTGTTGCTAGGCCTATTTGAATAAAGAATATTTTGACTTTGACTTTGCGAGCATTTTGAACATTTATTGAAGTACGTGTAAAATCAGTGTTAAATAAAATTGATTAAGATCCAATAAGCGTGCTTGCATTCAATGTACACGTAGGTGTTAGAAATATTTGATGATGATGATCTTGTTTGATAGCCTAAGCAGGTACTCGATTGATAAGATAAAATAATTCTACTACTTCTTGGTACTTTAATCTACACAGCAACTAGCAAGTCTTGTCGAATAGGGTGACCATAAGGTTGGTGTTATTGCTTTTATTAATTATTATTAATAAAGTTTAATTGTTTGCTTCTCGAGTTAATGCAATGAATTTGCCTTAAAATACTGTGATAGAAACAAAAAAACATCTGTTTACGACTATTGTTTCACCCTGTATAATAGTATCGTCATTTAGTATGTCATAAAAAAGTTTAAATAATCAGACCCCAGGTGTATTTGCATAGCTTTGTACTGAATCATTAATACACGTCATCAATTTATAACGAAGCAGCTACAACTATTAGTTATGAAATTAATCCCCAGACAAATAAAGCAACCCCAATCAAATCAGACCGGACCTGCCAAACTTGATTGCAAATTGTCGATGTTGGGGGCATTATGCAATATCACTTAGCCAGGTTCCTGATTTTTCGTTATGTATGTATCTATTTTTATTTAATTATCTTTTCTCAGTCAAACACACACTGCTGTGAACAATTTTTTTTTAAATAGGATGTATGTTTTATTATTGTGAGCAGCTTTTGAACTTATTTATTATATCACAGCGACATTACATTACACGTCGTTGCGATAGCAAAATACGACCGGGTTCACTTTCCGAGCAGAGTACGAGTTGTTATAATGTATTCTGTGCATTAAACCATTGTTACTCAAAGAGTACATCTGAACGATTATCTATGAATGCAGTTTTTCTTGTTACTAAAATCGGTGATATGGATCCTAAGAACAGATATTTGACCGTCTTATATTATCAGACTGACCCTTCTAAATGACTTTGTATAGCTACGCTACACATAATGCATATCTAATAACAAATTGCAAGCTGTCTGTTTGTGCGTTACCATTGTACGCTTTAATCACTGAACCAATTTAGATGAAACTTTGCTATGGATAGAGTGTTTGTCTGAGTGTATTTCATTCCCAATGGGGATGCATTAAAGAGACGGAGGTTATGCTGTTTCCGCGATAGGAGCTTATAACTTGTTAATTTTGTGAAAATAATACGTTGTGCCTAACACGAACTTATCAACCTCGTGGCAGTTGTGCTTTTTACGAACGAGAGTGAATTAGAGCTTTGATGATGCGAGTTTGTTATTCTTACCTTACAAATATTTTTCATCACATATTTGATCACACGAGCAAACATAACATTTTTATGCAAAATTAGTATGAATTGCAATAAAAGCTACCTACAAAATTTCAGTCGTCCACTTTGTTCAATTTCACTTGAGGTGCGTAATGTAAGGCATTTAAGGCACCCTCTGTTTTACAGCCACGATTTAAATAAAATCACTGCTAAAAATATTTTAGTTAGACATCAGAAAGTACTATTTACTTGTATTTTTTTGTATTTTTTTAATTCCTTAACTAAGTAATGAAAATATGTTTTATCGGTCTTTTGTATTACAATTTATTTGTTGTAGGTTTTCAAATACCGTTTAACAATCGCGGGAGTTACAGATAAAATTCAAGAAAAAAAAACATTACGCCTATAGGCTGCGCCATGGCTCTTTACGAGAAAATGTGATAAGTAATAAAGTAAGGTTCAACTTTCGTAAGTAATCAACTTAGGAAAGTTTATACACCCCCAACATTTTCGTAACAACGATTAATTCATATCTCAGCGGCTGAACCGATTCCGATAAAACATGTCAAAGAACCATTACTAGAAAACCTGCTTTCAAATAAAACGAACCGAGTGAGTTTTGTTATTAAAAACTCGAGAATTTTAAGACCTAATTATTTAACGTTGCATACAATACTTTTTCTATGACGGCAAAATAATTTAATTTAAATTAAAAATCGATATGATGGCAGAAACGGGCATTGACGTGTGTCTCTTTAAAAAACAGCTGTATAAAAATGTATGAAAATCCATTAAGATTCTCCCAACAGTCATATGACTGCTAACTACTTGACTTGTCAATGGTAAACTTGCATTTGTGTAAAAAGTATTGTTTTAATACTACTGTCAGTTATTTAACTGATAGTTTATGCTGGAGTAGAAAAAACTGATAACATCCCTCTTTCGCGTTGCGTCGGGGACGAGGGTGAAAAAGTAAGTAATATATGATTAAAAAGTCACGATTGACACGTTTATTTACTTTGCCAACATCAAGCTATACTTTTGTAATTTATCGTAGTCCAATACCGTTACGAGCTTACGAAACAGGTTTCCCGACGACGTCAAGCGAAAGTGTTTTTAATTTTGCACACGATATACTGTCGGTCCTTTTGAAGTACAAAATTTGGAATGCGGCGATTATGTCGGACGTTAAATTTTTGCTGTTAAATGCCTTGCAAAAATGATGTGACAGGTGACGTGCTTTAACACCATTCACGTGTTCTACAAACAAATCGTTTTAACATTGATCAAAGAACTTGAAAAATATTAATGTTATAAACACGAATAATACTTAGTATTATATGGGTTTATATGTTCTTCGTGAATTTAGTACACAGGCAGTACGTAACGTAACTAACCTAGGTCACCCATCCCTTAAACACTTTTTATAAACACCTACTTATAGTAAAAACGAGTGTTTTAAACACATATAGAATAGTAGATTAAATGACAAGGGAACAAAATGCAATATTTCACCGAGGGTTAGCGCGTTGAATCCCGAATGAAACGAATGCTTCTATAATAGAATCCCAAGCGTAGCGAGAGATTCTAACATGGAATCCTGAAAGAAATTACTTTTCGAATAGGAGAAGTGAAAAGAAATAAACGCCATTTGTTTAAAATTGCAGTCATTAAGGAAAGTAAAGCAATAACGATTAAAGCTCTATTACAAAAACACGTGTAACATCGATAAATTCATTATTCTCACCAAAACACTTTCTGTTTTCTTAACTTCTGAGTAATTCAATTAAATCTCGCTAATCACAATCATATGCCGATCACATGCCGAAGGGAAAGCGTTACCAAGTACCGTTGGCGTCTAATTGACATATACAAATGGTCTTTTGTTTGATCAGTTCACACGTGGGGTGTTATTGAATCTTTTAATATGATAATTGGTAGTCGATGGAATAGAGAAAAGTTGAGGTGCAATATATTTTAATGGGATAAAAGTACTCATACCTGGCTTTCACAATAGATCGGTAAACCATACGAAATAGTTTTTCGGTTGGCACAAAATCATATTCTGCTCAACTCCTAAATACATGCGTATGTAATAGGTAACGCTATCTCGTAAATCCACCCACCCGTGCCTTAACCCTTTGAACGCCAATTCATGTTCTACGACTGTAACACTTACACGCCAACTCATTCTCCATGAGAGTTTGGATATGTGCACTTTAGTGGAAAGCACGCAGGTGACTTGTACAAAGCACGTCATAACACCTATAGTCGTTCTTGGCGCCGTTGGCACGACAGCACGCGACACCTTTAGGTATTCGACGTTATATTCTTATGTGCCCGAAAATCACGGGTGTTTTAGGTATTTATTTATTTATTTTAGCAGTTCCAACAGCTTTACTAACATGATTTGAGTTTTCTATATAATATTGTTACAAACATTGCCTGATACTCACTTAGTTTTACAACTGCATTTATTTCATCAGGTATAAATTGTAAATCATTATCATGCGGAATTACCATAGATTAATCACGGTAATTATCTCGCAGTTACTCCACATAAACACGTCAGTCGGCTGCCGATAGATTTATCGATCCAGCTCATGTGCTCTTGCCACTATATCGTTAGGAAGCGTTTCTTAGAGCTGTTTGCTTATATTGATAAAATTACTAATTCATAGCAAACGGGTACAAGTCCTATACAATTGTACGGGACCCTTTTTCACTAGGGTTACAGTATTGTGTGTGTGTGTGTATGTGGACCAGACGAATATGATTCAAAATAATGTAATTGTTGTTCAATCGTTTATTAAGGTAAACGATAATCCTATGGTTCACCTCTGTTATCTATATCTATACATGTAATAACGTTGAAGAGGGTCGAAAGTCTGTACATGGAAGATATTCGAAAAAAAGTTGACTGGGATACTTATAATCGATAACAGAACACGTTCCAACAGTTTTTATAATTTTTGTTTGTTTATCTGTTTGTCTGTTTACTTGACCGCGCATCACGTGAAAACGGCTGAACGGATTTTGATGCAAACTTTACTAATCTGTCGAGAAAATCCCCGGTCTGGTTATAGGCTATAAAAATTGTGCATATTTGGGTTAAAATGGGGGAAAAGGGGGGTTGCCTTTTGTATCGGAACTGCTATAATCCATGTATTACAGGTTTGAAAATTGGTAAGCATATACTTGACGGCTAAGAAAAAACACCCTCATTTAAAATTTGTCAAGTCTTAAGATAAAAACTGATAAAAAAGAAGTAAACACAAGCGCTGCGCCGCGGCGCCGCGCAGTGTACGCGCCAGCCACCACGGTCTCTTCAAATTATTAACACTATTATGATTTAGTCTATTTAGTAACTGGGACGCTACATCCAAATTTCGGTCCCATTTTCTAGATTTAAAAACTGCATATGTAACTTTGTAATCGTATATAAAAATATGCAATTACAAAGCTACTTTTGCCGTTCACTTCATGGGCACTCACATTATGCCATATATATATATACGACATAAATTGGCCGCTCTGTTGTTACGCTCAGCCTGCAGCCTCACGTGCCTTACCGCTCTGCTTCAGGCCTTTGGCCCTCAGCCTTACATAAGGAGCCCGCTCTATTCGGACGCTCGGCCTTCGGCCTTGCGTGCCTTGCCTTTCTTCTCGCATGCCTTGCCGCTCTGCTTGGGGCCTTCGACTTACATAAGGAGCCCGTCTGTTGGGATGTTTGGCCTTCGCCATTGGCCCAGCGAGCCTTACCGCTCTTCGAAGCAAATCTAATTTTTAAAGAAATGATATAATTTTGTATTATTGTTAAGTGAATATAAAATGTTGCTAGCTGTGCTGTTGTTGTTAAGAATTTATGACAAAGTTCTTGGAAAGAAACTTCCATAGACAGACACAGAAAAAAAATGAATTAAACGACTTGGTTTAACATTTTATCTCACAACGTATTACGACCGACTTGGGTAGCGAGACTTTTATTATTGCAAATGTAATGTTTTTGACGCGATTCATTCGTCTAGAATCGGTACATTTGATATTCCGAAATAGTTACTTAATCATTCGTTTTGACAAAAGGATTTCTTCGTGCGCGGGAATGAGCAATGTTTCATGTGTTGAATCAGTAATCGATTCTTATGGGGGTGCAAAAGAGGGTGAAAGATTGTATGGGAGAACAAATTATTCTTAGGCGATAACAAATTATTCTTAGGCGATAACAAAGTTCGACGCGGACGAAGTCGCGGGCAAAACCTAGTATGACATAAGATTGAAAGTGCAAAGTATTGAGTCGTTGTCGAGCATTGGGACGTTTACCTTATTTCTCTATCTTTATTTATGAATTTAGATTTTAGCTTGTAGCTCTTTTCTACGTCCTATTTTTGGTCAATTAAATACAAACAAATTACAGTAGTTTAGGTTATGAAAATTAAAACAATAATTTGCTGTTTAAAAATTTGACACACAGACATGACATCTACTGTGGTTGAGATTTAGTTACCCTCAAGTGTTCCCATTCAATTAGTGAAGGCTTGATAAAGGGATCCAGTAAGAATCGAGAGAACTCCTCAAATTTGATAGGTACGCGTATGGCGATTTTGGTGTTTTCTTAGTTAACCTTGCATTTGCTATCGGAAATCATAAATTTGGTAAAGTGAAACTGGCGATGATGACCACAGATGGTATATGAAACTCCTCAAAGATGAAGGCACTTCACAGATTTTGATGAAAATTTTCCCTTGTTTTGAAGGGAACTTATGATGGCAAACTGAAGGTTAGTATGGGTTCTCTGAAGATTCGACGAATTATGGGACCGTATAAAGTGACTTGGCTATTTTCTGTAGTAAGCACCGATCGATCTATTTGTAGTCGACTGTACATGTGGTAAAGTGGGAAGAATGTGAAAATCTCATGTGTGTGGCATAGCGAAGTACAAATTGGAGTCAGTTTTGTTTGGGTATAAATTATTTATCTAATCTCGTAGTATAATATCCCTAAGCCAGCAATTGACAACATTTCATATTTTCAAGGTGGCAATTTTATGAACTAGATCGATAGAAAATGAAATTTTAAGGTTCACGTGTTTTTTTATTTCTCCCGAATCCTCATTGTCTTTCTAAAATATTTTATCTAAAAGTAGCTAATTCCAAAAGGTCATAAGTAAATTATGACGTCATTACAGTGGCTGTAATGCAGTATTACCATTGCCAATTATTTTTCTAAAAAACCTCGGACCGTTCACATTTCGTTGACATGGCGTTCACTTCACGTCAGTGTCAAGTAGTGTGTCATGCTATGACAACCTAAAATTAAGCAAAGATCCAGATTTTTTTATTGACAACAGTGCCATCTATTTTACAGAAGTCACACTAAAATATAAGTGCACTAAAATACTTTTGATGCTATAGGCAAATTAATGCGTGTTATTTTAATGAATATGAGGAGATTTTGATTTTCTATAAGTAACACAATAATTTTTGTGGCCATGTCATCCGTTTAGAAAATGTGAAACTTCACAGGGAAATTTTGAATTAATATTTATTGATAAACGGTATTTAGAAGTGGTCATATGGGTCCCTTTACACGGTTAATATTATCACAATTCTGGTTTTCATTTATTTTGAGTCTTAGTTGTCACACCAAACCGGCCAATTTAGTAATAGGTTCATAAATGACCAAGTTATGTGGTGACAAACGTTAAAAATAATTATTAAAAAAATAATCGAAATGGGATCCTCTCTTTTTTGAAGTTGCTGTATAACAGACCTTACGCATCAACTCCTGTAACTCCTGTTTATATCATATCATATCATATCATATCATATCATATCATAGCATATCATATCATATTATATCATATTATATCATATTATATCATATCATAATATATCATATCATATCATATCATATCATTTATTTGCATTGATCATACATCGTCATACACAATAAACATGTCAAATATATTCACTGCAGGCTACATAAATTGACAATTAAATTAATATAAGTACTACCACCACCACCACCATATCAGCCCTAGGACGTCCACTGCTGGACATAGGCCTCCCCCAATTTCATGGGGGGTAAATGCCATAATCGCCACGCTTGGCATGCGGGTTGGCGATCGCAGTATCTCCACCGCACTCAAGGAATGCTGCTGCCCATTCCCCGGTGGTCTTGGTCGTAGTTTTAGGACATACCCGGGTCCCAAGTACTAATGAAATACATAATATTTTGTAAAAAATTCCAATAAGTAAGTCAAACACAGTAAATTTCTTATATAAATAATGGCCCCTGTAAAAATTCGGTAACCGAGTAAAAGGACTTTTGGACCAAGAAATACTTGAGCTTACGTGCGAAAATTACATCTGAGGAAGCAACTTTTATTTCGGCAGGTAACCTATAGAAAATACGAGGCCCCATAATTTGAAAAGAGTTACATGTCTTTGTAAGTCTACATTTAGGAATAATCAAAGCAGGCTTTCGCCTAGACGAGTATAAAATGTCATCGGATTTTCCTATTAGCAACGTACCACGACAACAATGTTATTCATCATCACCATCATTATCATGTCAGCCGGATGACGGCTACTGCTGGACATAGAGTAAGCCTCCCCCACAATGACCGGTCCTGCGTCACCCGCATCCAGCGGACACCCGCGACCCTTACCAACCCCCTACAACCCAACCCTTACAATGTTATTACAATAAATATATTAAATAATTTATTTTCTTATTAATATAACAGAAGTTGGTTAAAAAGTTTCGCCTGTGCTCAAATATAGATACGCCTCTAATCAAACCTAAATGTGATTGACTTGCCAGTCTATCTCAGTATGTATAATTTGTAGTCTTTGGTGTGAATATTACAATGACAGGTTAAATTTGAAGTTAGTGACAACCGGAAGTGATTTTTTTTAAGTCTAGATAGTTTAGTGAACTAAAGTGTCCTCTCTTTACACCCATAGTAATGACGTCACACTTCCGGTTTATACATATTTGTGATTTTCTTGGAAACTAGTAAAGAAAAAATCTAAAAACCATTTTATTATGTTCAAGCATATCTACCGAAATGGTTTTCGATTTAGGCATCATTATACATTTTGAAATGTTGTCATCTCGGAAACGGCTCTATTTCGAGGAAATTTACAATACAGAGATTAGGGGATAAACATCGACCTATTTAGCTACGAGTAGTTGTAGTTAGGTAAACCTACGAAAGAAGTCACACAGGTACTACAAAAAATGAGAAAATAGAATTAGTACCTAATGCAAATTAGTATGTATTTAATAGCAATGATTGTAATAGCAATTAATGTTGTGAACTTAAGCGCAGCAATTTCTCGTTTAGGTATCATATATTCGACTTTTAAAAGGCAAATAGCTACCTCGTGGCTAGTAATGTTTGCTGCAACGTCCGTCACGCGTCATTGTGGACGTGTTTGAAGAGTTTTTGTGGCAGACGAAGAGGCGCCGTGACTTTTGATTTCGCCGAGAGCTTAATTTTTTAATAATAACTTTTCGAAGTATTAGATCATAAATCAGACCTTATTTCGATAAGTTCCGTATTTAATTTGTATTTGTGCCACATTCGCAGTCGAAATAAATAATATCGGAAATGAAATGAAAAGACAAAACGTTATTGGAGTAACAGATTCCCACCTACACGGATACAGTTTCCGGTCACTCGATTTAATAATAATTAAAGTAACAGCTACACTTACTCAATCTCGGACCGGTCGACATATTGCAGCTCATCAAATCTAATTCGGCATTCCTCTCTTATCTGGTTATAGATGGCTAATATAAATCGATGTGTCGATATCTGGATATCGACCCGGTGGTCGTGTAAACATCAAGTTGATCGCTAATTAGTCCCTGGTGAAAGTTACCGACCGACTGACCACAATCCCAGCCGATGTTTCGGCGGTGCCGATTTTAGATCGATTCTACTTTCGTTTTTGACTACGCTTACTTACCACTCACTATTGAAATATTGATTTATTTTACGTACGTCATTTGCATCTTGACCACTTTGTATTGAGTATTCTGATTGTGAATTTGAGCGTGACTAAGAGATGCTGTGTTGAGATTAGAATACGATTAGTTTGATGAGCGATGTCTATTTAGAACTTAGATACGCGCGCGTCAAGTTATCTTATCTGTTCGTATTTCGTAGTTAAATGTTCGTTTTATTAGGGTAGATATTAACTCCTTAAATGTTAATGAAGGTTCAAAGTAAATGTCCACCTCGCCTCTGAAACGGGCTCGTGGGAAACATTCACTTTCATAACCAAATATGCGTGAATCATGCAACTTTTATGTGGTGGTTATTATGAATTGTTTTTGTCTTACTCCTATTAAATAAACATTTTCATTTTATTCACTATTCGGATTTTATTCCTATATTTAAAAAAATACCTAAGTATTTTCACTCAGACAGAACTTGAGCGCGCGCGCGTTGACTAAAGTGTAGTCAATTATTAGTCGATGTTTAATTGACATGTAAAAGCTTTGAACCCTGCAATTAAACAAATTGAAACTGAAGTGCGACATTCCAAAATATGTCATGTTTTCGGATTCTGATTACGTATAGTGATTGTACCTTTCGTTTTTCAATAAAAAAAAAGCTGCATAATGTCCTAAAACAACACTGAGCGAGCGTCTGTTAGGTATCTGAAAGCTCAAATCAGTGCCCGGCCACCTGTGTGCCCGACCATGGACGTATGTGGAGCGTATACAAATGGCTAAATTTTAAATACGACTCTAAATAAAACTAAACTTCCGCCCGTTTTGAGTAATCGAAGTATATCAAAGTGCATGTGACATCGCTGTGGTATCAGAATTTTATAATATAGTAGCATTAATTTAATTCACAGTTGACTTTAAGACGGCGCAGTACGATCGATGTGGATCGGTTTTCCATACAAACGTATTTAGGCTCTCATTTTAAAACGCCATGCTAGAATAACATGAAACTTTGTATACACAATGGGATCAGGCATACCTAGGTCGGAAATTAGTTTCTGTTGCTAGAAATTTAAAAGGAAAAAAAATACAGCGGTTTTTTGAGTTTTTTACGGCTTGTATGAAAACCTTAATAATCGCTGTATTTTTTCGCAATTATAATTTCAGGCAACAGAAACTGATTTCCGCCCTAGACAAGCTGGATCCCATTGTGCGTACAAAGTTTCATGTTATTCTAGCATGGCGTTTTAAAATGAGAGCATAAATACGTTTGTATGGAGAACCAAACGTACGCGCCCTCTGTAGCTTCAAGGATGCATGCAGTTCTGCTTCTGTCGTATGTGAGTAACCTGGGGCTGAGGTTTGATGGTGGGGTGACGTGGGAACCGCAGGTGTCTGATGTCTGTCGCAGAGTAACCCACACACTAACAACGCCTTACCTTTTTAAGCATTGCCTGCCAGTCAGCAGCACCAAGACCCTCCTTGTTCAAGTTCTTGTTTTACCGATCATTGACTACGCTGGTGTGTGTTGACCTAATCTTTCAGGTGGCTGCTTTAAGTAAGCTGATCGTCTTCTTAATAACTGCATCCGAATTAATTTCAGAATTCATAAATATGACTCTGAATATATCCACTTTTCGCCGTCGACTAAACCTCCGACGACTAACGCTCGTCGGCTCTCTATTCGTGAATGTTCTTAGGTTATTACGCGTTCTATGCACATTCGAATATCACAGGTCTAAATTTAAACTTGTTACTGCTCGACCCGGTGGTGTTCTACGCAATTCTCGCAGCCTTGAGGATGACTCACAGTAGGCCGTTCCGTGTCCGGGCCGGTCCGTTTTCTTTTAGAGAAATACGCCGGCCGTTGCGATTGCTGTCATAGAAAACGGGCCGGGCCGGACACGGAACGGTCTACTGTGAATCATCCTTTAAGCTCGCTATTCTCCCTGAATGGTCTGTTTTTATATCTGGTTGTTTTACCGTTCAGGCTAATCGATTTTGGATAAGTACATATATAATGTATTGTATATGTGTATGTATTTTTGTATATATATTTGATATAAGTAAACGCTAATTATTTTCTGGTAATTGAAATGCCAGCACCAAATGTTTTTGTTTTACCCATTGGTAGTCAGGTAGATAATGTCTTATGGCATTTAGTCTACCATTTGTAGATATTTCTTGAACTGTACAATAATGCCATGATAGAAAGCCAACTCACGTCGAAGGATTTCTCGGAAAATAACCCATTATTAACTTCTTCTCGTTTCATCTAGCCCTTCGGGTGCCAATTAAGTATCAATAAAGGGATTCTCGGACAGAAATTTGACACTGAAATTTAGACGTTGTTACTCAAACATACTTTGATGTTTGTTGATTTTTGGTGTCTACTCGTATGTAAACGTGCTGTAATTATTAGATTAGGTATTAGTGTTGTGATCTCTAATTAACCTTAAATACTCGAGCCGTCACGTCAGAGCCATCGCGAGTCCCTCAGTGCTTCTCAGTTCTTCTCAGTACGGTAAAACGTTAGTCTTAGACCGAATTCTTAATCACACCACTAATAAGTATCAAAAACTTACAAAAAACATTAACAGTGTATCTATATCATGACCAGCGGAATACTTATAGTTAAGCAATGTTTTCGAGGGTGCGTAGGGTAATGTCATTTTCCATGCTATATATGACAGATTTACTTATCATACGTTCGAATAGTTACATGATTACTTATACATTACTAGTATTGACGTAAACGACATGTACAGTCAGCAGCAGAAGTAGAAAAGCAGTATAATACGCTCACAATTATCTATACAGAACCTTATTCTCGTGACATTAGTCTCTGTATAGCTTATTTTGAGCACTAGGCCCGCGTAGATACTTCTACTGCTGACTGTACTAAGTACCACCTACCTAAGTACTATAATATTTATAACCACACATTATTGGGAACTACACGAGAATAACTCATGCTAATTCTAACTTTAACAATTGTTATGGAATACATAAACGTATGGCTCTGCCTGGCCGGTGCGCTCTGTCATCCACAAATTCACCCAATTAAAAGTTTGTGTTTGCGGTGAGGTCGTTTAATGTGTGCCAACGGGTCTGGGTATGTGGGTCTACGGCTCTTCCCAGAGACGTGGGTGCCGCACTATTGTCTGCCAGCAATTAACGCGGTAACTGTACGTGATTCCTAGGATTTCATGTGAATGAATGTTGAGGGATTGTTTTTAGTACAATTATAAATTAAATGATAAGTCTTTCTGAGTCTCAACTCTCGAACTATGTACATCAAAGTACTATGCAATTGTTATTAAATTTCTCATGCAAATAAAACAAGGGATAATATACCTCAAGCAGTAGGTACATACATTGAAAATAATGGTTCACGAAGAGAGATCGATTAATGTGTGTTTGGAGTGTAGGTCAACTTCCGCCAATTATATTATTAATGAAGCACTCCTATATAGCAATATAATAACTACGACTAGCATTACTCGATCGATACACATAGTAAAAGATTATATAACTCTACATAAGATCGAATAACAATCATAGTAAGATCCCAGTTGTTGTCAGACTCGTGAATCACGAGAAGACCGGTGAAAGTGGACTACGCCACGCGTTTATTTAGCACCAATAACAAATGATAAGTGCGGTAATAGTATAAATCACTAAAAATGGAACGCAGGAGTAAAAGTTTCAGCGAAAGCAAGAGTACTTAAATCCTAAAATGTCATTGACCGCCCGCGGTCTGTCACGTTCAACTCTTAACCGCCAACGATTTGACATTGACGTGACACTTCGTGGCTTACTATGTACTAACGATCGCGATCGTATAAGTCGTTTTTGATTATTTATTATTATATTACAATAACATTTTGAAAATTTGCACGCCTGTATTGTAGGCTGAATACACGGTATAACAAAAATGTATTTTACCACCTAAGCTAAACTGTATTCTAGCAAATAAATTATTTGATTGATTGATTGATTGATTGATCATTTCTGCATATGCCCGCTAAATGAAAATCTGCTAACATATTTTGTTACTTTGCGGTTTAAGATTAGTAGAGATTATTTAATGAAACCGCAAAAGATAAGTACATTGTGCAAAACCACAGGCAACCGTAGATGTGTAATGATTTTTTTCGGTTTCATTTACCTAAATACAATATAGACGCCATTTTAGTAAGTATATTTCCGTGCCTGGCGTGAAGAACTTGATAACTCGACTTACACGATTTTTTTTAATCGTTGCAATGGCTTTCTACGACATTGGTTTTGTAGGAAAAAAATTGACAACTCGATATCTACGTAACTTTTAGAGATATTGCCCGTGACAGTATATGAATATGTCCAGATTTTGCGTATTTTATTTAACAAAACGAGATATCTGCGCGATGACTCTCAAAAAAATATAAAATATCGTAATATATCCTTATATCAACTTATACTCAAACACCGGCCTAGCGTACGTAAATTGACAAAACAAGATATCAAAGTGACAACTAACACAATCTTACGATAACAAAGGAATATATCGTTTTATCTAATTATACTCAACTACCGATAACACGTGCGTAACTTGATATGACAATTTATACTTATACACTTTAACGTTGACAATGAACATATCGTTTTATCTACTTATACTCAACTACCAATAAAACGTGCGTAACTTGATATTTCAATGTATACTTACACACTTTAACGTAAACAATGAACACATCGTTTTATCTACTTATACTCAACTACCGATAAAAACGTGCGTAACTAGATATGTCAATTTATATTTTCTTCAGCTTGGTGAACACATTAAATCATAAGTTGACATAATTAGATATTATTGCCAACGGATAGCCATTCGTGCACAGCGTGAATAATTTTATAAGTCGTCAGTAAAGTCTGAACAAAATTAAACCACAAGACTTATGGCCTAAATTCAAATTTCTTGTAACGTATATTTCAACTTATCAAGTTACTCATGCTATGCACGGAATATGATATATCTTCTTATCTAAGTAGTATTCTTATTTATATTAAAACAGGTCGAATCAAAATTATGTTCTTAAATGAATAACCTGTTGGGATAGGGTAATTTAGTATATGAAAAATGCACACTAGAATTGTAATAAGGTAGATTTTGTATTAGAAAGTCGAACGTGTTCATGAATTTATATCGACACAGATTGTAAAATTATTTTTAAAATTATTTTTAAAATTCATGCTTTTTTATCTGTGCTAAAAATTTGTGAAACGGTAGCCGCCATTACTAATGTCAGTTGTGGTGTCATACGGTACTATACCCGTTCACACAATGGGCCATGATGGCACAACATTGTCCTGTACGTTGGACCTTCGTAACCCAAAATGTACATCCGGCATAACGGCTCTTTGTTTGGCACAAACTTGTGACAGACTTCAAAATTAGTGATGTTGTAATGCCAATGAAAATCACATACAGTTTTTTCGATAATCGATATGCTTTACAAAAGAAAGATAATCGATTCGAATCGATCGAAATAAGAAAAATAATAATAACAAAGCAAAAATCTAAAACTAAGTAGTTGTATAATATTTGAATTAACAAAAATACAATTATATACAAAAGCAGATGCAATAGTACCTACTCGATAACTAACATGAGTGACGGATATTTCAATAACTATAATAGTGCCGTATGACTTCACAAGTTGATTTTAATTGATGGAAAGTGTTTTCGCGCGAATTTAAAATTAATATGTATTTTTTTTGGATTTGCAGATTTATAAAATATAAATAAAAATTCCACTTGTTTATTGGACCGTTGCAATTAATATAAGTTACTTTTCAACTCCCGTAACAATCGGACACTTTACGCTCGAAGTTGTAGACGATTACATATACCTAGGACAGACTGTCCAGTTAGGTAAGTCCAACTTCGAGAAAGAGGTTAATCGTCGAATCCGACTCGGCTGGGCAGCGTTCGGGAAGCTACGTCACATCTTTTCGTCCAATATCCCGCAGTGTCTCAAGACGAAAGTCTTTGACCAGTGTGTGTTGCCAGTGATGACATATGGTACTGAAACGTGGTCGCTTACTATGGGCCTCATAAGAAGGCTCAAAGTCACCCAAAGAGCAATGGAGAGGGCTATGCTGGGAGTTTCTCTGCGTGATCGCATCAGAAATGAGGCCATCCGCAGCAGAACCAAAGTGACCGATATAGCCCTTCGAATCGCTAAACTTAAGTGGCAGTGGGCGGGGCACATAGCACGCAGAACCGATGGCCGTTGGGGCGGAAAGGTTCTCGAGTGGCGACCACGTACCGGAAGGCGTAGCGTGGGCAGGCCCCCCACACGGTGGACTGATGACCTGGTAAGGGTCGCGGGTGTCCGCTGGATGCGGGTGGCGCAGGACCGGTCGTTGTGGAAGTCTTTGGGGGAGGCCTATGTCCAGCAGTGGACGTCTTTCGGCTGACATGATGATGATGACTTTTCAAAAATGAATGAAAGACCCTGTTCCAATTCTTTCAAATTGACTCACATATTTTTTATGGAATTGATGCAGTTAGTTGATGAGCCATTTCGTGAATTCTATTTTAACATCAAGACCACGAACTATGTTCCCGCGGATCCTGATCTCGGCGTGGATAATCCAGATATGGAAGATAAAATGAATGGACAACCAATTAGGTACATCAATTCCATAGATGTTTGACGTAATGTCATATACTATTGTTTTCCTTAGTTACATTAGAACAAAAGTCGTACTAATTTTTCTTTTTCTTTTCTAATTAGGTAGTACAAAAAGTTCGCTTGTATTCCCGAATGATTGAAATTTCATTACGAACATTTTTATTACAATTTTTTGATTACAAACGATAAATTTGTATACTTGAGACCTTTTTCTATGGTGTATAAGTTGATTAGTCATCGGTGAACATGTTGATAAGTCAATTATTATGAATACTAAGATAATAAGAAAGAAAAACATACCCATATTTGAAAAACCACATAAAATTACTCTTAAATCAATTTTAAAATTTCAATTACATTGAAAAACTGATTTTTAGGAGTTATATTAAACAATGTTTTCACTGGTTTGAGCACTAATGTATGGGGAATAAGTTGATAAGTCTCTGTGCAGTATGTTGATAAGTCTAGTATCTTAAAAAATACACAGATTTTACGAGAATACGTTAAATAATTTGAAAGATCGTATAAAATTATCCATAAGTCATGCTATAAAGATCACTTCAAGATGAAAAGGGATTTTGGAGAAAATGTCAAACTTTAAAATTGCTGCCCTGTAAAATTACCATTTTGGACTTATCAAGTTCTTCACGCCATGCACGGATTTGTTAAAGTTTCTATATATTGCCAAACCAGCGCAGTAAAATCGGAGAACTTCGTTCGCTCGTTTAATACTATGCGGTTAATCACACGTGTAATTATCACTACGGGCGACATGTTTCGAACGCCTAGGGAGTTTTTCTTCGACATGAGAGAGTCTATGTCACCAATGAGTTTAGTTTGAAAAAACTGTTCTCAAAGGCTTGGTGAATATAAATACTATAAAGATCTATGAAAATAGTTGTACTATAGAGGCACTATCGTTTTTGCTGCTTATCTATTATCTTCCGTTCTTTCATGCAATCGCAAGTAGGTACCACTTGCTACTATTATGATGTCGCCAACAGCTTAATGATAAATGTGTGTTACAAAATCTGTATCCGGAACCACGCGGGCGTCTGCGTGGGTGCGCCGTAACACCAGTATAACAGTAATTGACACGGTGTCAATCGTTCGGGGAAAGTGTAAACAAAGACACTACACACACGCTTTCTGACTTTTTGTACCAGCTTACCACTCATCCTTATCTGTTTTTAGTTGTAGTTAAAAATATGTACAGTCGCAGAAAGAAAAGGTTCGTCGCTTTTTACCTTAATGGCATTAAGATAGAGTTGTACAAGTGACTGTACCTTTTCATTCCCCATCTGTACATGAAGATTGGTTTTTAGTATTATAGTAAATACTTTGACTTAGTTCTGACATATTCGTAATTGTAATAAAACTATTCGTAATGTCCGGACAACATAGCAATCACTAACATAGGGAGGCAGTCGAACTACCCGCGCGGTTCCGGTCGCCTATTACAAAATTATAGTAATTTTCTGCTACCGAAAGGTTGTCTGGAAGAAATCACTCCATAGCGATGAGATCGAATGTTGTTCGTTTTGAGGTATGGATGCTTTAAGATAGTTTATATGTTTTGGCTTATGACATAAGTGCCAGTTGTGTATTATTTTGTGTGCCTAGTTTGGCAGTTGCTTTGCCAAACTAAGGCAGACTATCTCCATCATCAGATCAGCTGGATTGGTAGTGGTGGTAGTGGATCTTAGTAACTCAATCGGTTGTGGATAACTGACTCAAATCCAAAGAAATGACCCATAGACCAAGTTACTAAAATAAAAACACGAAACTTAGTTGTTTGCTGACAAACATCTCATCTTCGAATATCTTCCTTAATATACTCGTACTTACATCACACACAATATAATCAATAAATAAAAGTAAATTAAGTTTAGAAGACTTAGAGATGCATAAAGCAGTTATGATAAGGTTCTTGTATTATTACATTTTCAACTCAACTAATAAAATATATATTTTTTTTAATTTTATTTTATTTTTTAAACCACCGAAATTATACAAACAAGTCCAACCCTTTTACGCATTGTGGACTTTCATTTTCACGCGCACACGCCGGTTCAACGCTCTCGATATAAACCTTTTACCTAACGAAACCAGTTCGCCATTCATTCTATAGATCATTGTGTCTAGACCCATTCATTCGTTCAGCCCATTAGATGTTATGCTAATGTGACGAAACAGAAACGATTGTCTGTCAGTAGCACGCATTGCTATTATTTAGTATTTGTGCATAGGTATTGTATTTTATATTGTTTATCATTATAATTTAATAGACAGCCTACTATTAAATTATACTGATAAACAATATAAAATACGGTATTGTAAAACTCTTCACTGCAATATTATAGTAAGGGAGCTTAAGAGGGGATTTGAGATTTACTACAGCTCGGAGGTTTATCATATGGAGGGATACATTAAACTCTGTTCAGTACCGCAACTACATATTTATACGGTCTCTCTCTAAATATGATCGTGCGCCCAGAGCATTTAAAAATACCGGCTTAGTGCGTGTTGGGCCACGCACAATTTAGAGTTCCTTTTGAATTCATTATATATAGAATACCATGTTTTTTTTTACATACCCAGTAACCACCGTTTAGCTGACAGGGGACACTTGACTCTAACAAAAACATGCACTTCAAAGTTTAATATCATGCAAACGGATTCTGAAATCAAAATATTGTGAAAAAACTCACATTGCTTTTAAACGAGCTATCCAACGATACGACCCCACACGATGGGTTTTGCAAGTATTAAAATTGCAACTCCACTTTATTGTAGAGGAAATGTTTAGAGTACAAATATTTTTTTCAATATTTTATTCTACCGTTCTTTCGGCGTCACTGATATGTATACCCATGCCAAATTACAGCTTTCTAGTGGTAACGGTTACTGAGCTAAGCCGCAGACAGGCATACAATACAATTTCTATTGATTACTTAGATAACGTTGTTTGGTTTAGGTACCTGAAGGTCGTTAAAACTCACGCCCAGAGTGACAGTTTTATACAAACGTGGCTTTTAGCCGTTTTAGGGGTTTTAGTTGTTAGTTGTGTCAAACATATATTAAATATAAGTTTGTGAGCTTCACAGTGCTCATAATGTAACGTGTAGTCAACTACGAAACCCTACAACGCTTGATTAAATCAACATTTAAGATCTTGGGCTCCCCTGTTATTACAACTAAACATTTTGCTTGCATTAAAAATAAAAAATAAACATGCTTATCATAATTACAAATTGAAGGAATCATTTCAGATATACCAGTTAAGTTCGCTACAGAAGTTAATTCATTCAGTCAAACTGACCCATTAGTCATGCACATTGCACAATGGTAACTACAGTGTTGTCTTATATATTTTAATAAAAATAGTGGCTGCGTAAAGCCTCGCAAACTTTTTTTTTTCAGAATTTTCGTCAACTGATTCGATAAAAAGTTTCTATATGGTAACCGGCACATAAAATTTCACGAGAATCGGTTGAGAAATGTAACTTGTAGAGGAGAACAGTCAGAAATATGGAAATTCGCCAGAGATACAAAATCGTTTTGCAGAAGCTGAAACGAAGACTTTCGTTTCACTCGGTCAATAAAAATGAAGAGCTAATAATGACTACACAGTAAAAATATCCGCTTGTGTTGTTTATTCGGCTAGAACGACGTCTGATATGGTGGTAAATAGTTATGAGCTTAACGAGACATTGGAAAAAGAGCCTTATGTGTTCAACAAATGGGTAACAATTTGTTTATAAAAACACATCACTTAAAAACCATTACGCTACGTTGGGTATCAAGCTCTTTTGCAAAGATTGGTTACAAATGTTACAATCCGATACAGATTCAGCCTGGCGGTCATGGCGTCATAGAATAATGTAATATACTAACTATGAACTCAAGGTTGAATATAGAATAATATTTTTAATAGGTGTATTGGAGGTAAATTAGGTAAATGAACTGTAACTAGATTTAAACGTCGATTATCTGAATCAAATGCACTCGCGTTGCGTTGCTCATAATTGTACGAATTCCTTATTTTTAGGCAACAAGAATGGTTCGAATGATTACCAGTGTAGGTTTTTACTATATCGTGCTTAGTCGGAGCTAAAACTAGGACCATCTACGGCATCAAATCAACACACGTAATCTACAGGGTGTGATCTGTAATAGGAGCAAAAAATTTAAAGGACACTTTTTAGAGCATCTGCAGTTTCTTTCGTGTCAAAATATATATTTTTATTAATTTGAAGAAATTTTGATCCAAAGGCATTTGAACCCAAGTAATGAATCTTGGCACCAGTCGATTATAGCGCCATCAATGCTGATTTTTAGGTAGGTAGCATCAAGTTATGACTTATAATAGTTCTTGATTTTTTTGTTATAATGGGTATATTTAGGATTTTTAAAATTATATTTTTATTTTTTTAGTTTATTGTGGAATGTTGTTGGATATTTCTTTCAAAATGAATAGAGATCATGTATAATTTTTTTTTGAGAAATTGAATATTTTCGGAAATATTCACTCCAAAAGAAAAAAAATGTATCCCCCCTCGAACTTTTGAACTATGGGTTCAAAAATATGAAAAAATAAGGAAAGTAAAGCTTAATAAAGACTTTCAACAAAATCTATAGCGGACAGATCAGTTAAGCCGTTTTTGAGTTATCGTAAAAAGTCTTCCTTTCTTAGTGAAACACGTATGAAACGCTGCGAAAGTATTCCCTTTTACAAGTTATTGATTTTTTTAAAGTAAGTTCACTGGGCAACTACGGAACCCTACACTAAGCGTGGCTCGTAATGCTTTTGGCCGTTTTTTTTTTATTGATACCACTTGTAAATAATTGCTGCATAGCTCAATAGAGTACAGTTTATTATTTTTTTATCCTTTAACAAGCCACATCCACAGCCACAGTATATTGTATCTGCCCGGTAAGCACGCAATAATAAGCAAATATAACAATATTTCAACACTTAGCCATCATAATTCCTTTGTACCAACTCGGTCCCGTCTACCACAATATTTATTGAAAGGAATTAAGCAATAAGTATGCATAACCCACAGATGTCTGAATTAGTGTTCTGATGCTTTGAGGTATAACTAGACTTGCTTTCGGACTTCAAAAGTATAGCCTAAATTGCTTTACAAAATAAATACCGCCTATTCTTTGCTTGGTAGCTACAGCTACCACATAGGTCGTGCGTGAAGAGTATCTTTTTTATAAGCCGTCCTTCTTAAATCGAGACACGAAATCATACAAAGTGAGTACTTATAATAAATTGACATCTCACTAACTCGATAAGCATGCATCTTCACATCTCTACAAACAAGAACCATTAATCACTGTGACGTCGCTTCATTATTCAAGTTCAATTGTCCATGAATATCACCGTGATGTATGGTCAACAAGTTGTTACTGGACACAGTTGACTCCAAGATAAACAGACAGGGATAAACGCACTACCTAGCAAAGTGAATGAAAGTTATGTAATCCCGATCAGTTTTACAAGCAGTAATAAGATTCAGTAAAGCCAGGTGAAGGAAGCTTCGCTTCCACGGCTCACAGAAATGCTCGCTTGTGCCACACGTAATCTGTCATTAAACCGTATTGCGAAGTGTCAATGTTGTGGTAGGCTCCACCGGGCATCTCCGTGGGCGAGCATTTTGCAATACACCTCACGCTTCGACCGCACCCTGTAATTACTATGCGTCCGCATATCTTACCGAAATACGGCAAACTGCCACAAAGAGCTCGTCACTTTCCGGTAGGTGTCCACTTTCTCCCGATGGTCCCACGGCCCGGTCGGCCCAAAATGCAGCTAACCCGTTGGGCAGGAACGCCCACTATTCAGTGATTGAAGCGTGCACAGGCTTTACTTTCGCGGCCAATTAAGCAGGGGTGCGGACGGCGGGAGCCTTTAACAAGCTGAATGGTTTTTTTAAGCTGTTCTGTTAACGTTTCGGGTTTGGCTCGTTGGCTTTTATGGTTGTTTAACAATTTTTGGCGACTGTAGCTAAAAGGCAGCAAGTTATGTTATTGAATGTTTCGTTTTCCTTCTAACAACTCTTTAGAACATATACAAATATTATATTATGTACCTACGTGTTGTCCCAAGAAAGACGCAAGATTTCAATTTGCCGCCATTTTTGTATTTTAGTGCTGGCAACCCTAAAAAAACTATTTGACAGCTGAATGTTTAGGGTTTGTAAAAATGGCGGGTTATACGAAAGATCAACGTGTTTTTATTATTGAACAGGCGGGGCCTCTTGCCACACAGCCAGAGAAACGATGCAATTACTGCATGAAACATTCCACAAATAACCCTATTTTATGTATTTCAAGATTTTAAATACAAATATATAATAACGAAAAAAAAAAGTATTTTTCATCAATTTCAAATCTTGCGACCTTTTTGGGACAGCCTTTATTTTTTAGAATATTATTTAATTAAGACATATTATATTATATTTATTTCTTATGCACACGTACTTAACTCTCATCCTAGGAAACTGTCGTAAGAATACGAAATGTTTTTTTCCCCTCACTAGCTCGGAAAGCCGTATTTTCTCCTTTGAAACAAGCGGGTAAAAACGCATTTTATCCACAAGTGGGGAAAGTAATTTGACCTTGGAGCGTGTTTGAGTAGCATTTGACAGATAACAAAACGTAAAACGCTCATAATAATGGTTCGTTTGATATCAATTATCATTAAATAAATGGTTTGAGAATTTAACAAAAAATACCAAATTTAGCTTTATTTAATGATTTAAGTCAAACTCTATAAGTAAAATTTGTTTTATAATGATATTGAGTATAATTGTAAACGCCGAGTTGAATCGATGCAATTTCAAAACGCATAGTCAGAAATGTCATCATTGTCAATGTCAACTAAAATATACACAACTTGTCACGGACTCCGACTCACGTAAATATTATACACAACTTCCAGAGTTTTCTGTTATAATATCGTAAAAAAATCGGTGATTCCAGTGATGAAAATCATGCCTGTGGAACTGTGTTTTTTGCAGGTTGCACTTTCCTCGCTATAGTGAGGAGAAAAGTTTTGTGTTACACACGGGTGCAAAGTTGTATTTTACTTCTCGTGTGTTGAAACACTCGATACGCTCAGGATTCTATTTTAGAATTCTATCTCAGTTTATATATCTGAAAAGCTTTTATTTTAATAATATGACGTAACTCAATTATATTCGACTCCGTGGCTAATCGTAACAATTTAAAAAAATCACCTTTAGGGCGTAAATTTGCTTATTTTCCACCTGGCCATCTCCATCCATCCATGTCGGCCGAAAGACGTCCACTGCTGGACATAGACCTCCCCCAAGGACTTCCACAATGACCGGTCATGCGCCAGCCGCATCCAGCGGATACCCGCGACCCTTGCCAGTCATCAGTTCACCGTGTGGGGGGCCTGCCCTCGATACAGTCAGCATCAAAAGTAGCTACGCATTTGAAAAGTTCAAAAGTCTCTATTACAAAGGAATAAGAGCTTTTGACCCCTTCATATACGTAGCTATACTTTTGATGCTGACTGTACACCTTCCGGTACGCGGTCACCACTCGAGTACCTCCGCCCGGCCCCCTACCAATAAAATTAAACTTTCCCAACAGGAGAGATGAAAAACATATTAACTTTTGAGAGGATCCACATACGTACCTATTTATGCCCATTTCAAGTAGTAATCATCGTTGATGGTGTTTTCATCACATACATAAAAATAATTTATATTAAGCAAAAAATAGACTGAGATATCCAATACAATCATGAGATGCATATTTACCTACAATTTAATTTCAAAATGTACTAAACATTCTGAAATCCTTAATTATAAACCCTAATTTAATAACGATGACATAAGTTTTTAATAATTAGCTACCTACTCGTAACAGATACACAATTTTATTATCTTCTGAAGTCGGTGCCAATTGTTTTTAGAATCTCCTAGGTAGTGCTAGTAGTCCTATAGTTATACTGCACGTGTGTCATCTGTGTTAATACTTTTTAAATTATTTAGCATCGAGTTCAAAATGTGATAAAACTTTAATCTTATACAAATCGACCTTTTCGCGAACTAAGCAAAGCTTGTAAGTATTATGGGTACTAAACGTCGATACTTATGGATTGAAATACACAGTAAACATCCAAAACTCAGGAACAATTCGTGGTAAATATACACACAAATAATGCCCAGACCGGGATTCAAACCCGGGACCTCCGGCTTCGTAGGCAGGGTCACTAGTGTCACTACCAACGCCAAAGTTGTCATGGAAGTGTTTAATTAAGGATAGGTGTATGTTTAGGTACATGTTGTGTAATTAAATCGTAGGTATACGAGTACAAATCATGATTGAGTATTGGACGAAATCTCAGTAAGTTTCTGCTTTTCAGTTTTTAGAGCTCGAAAAGTGCGTTTTCAAAGCAGCTAAACTATGAGAAAGAAAGCTAGAAAGCTCTTTTCAGTTTTCTTTATTTTTTTACTCCGTCTTCATTCCGATGCCAAGAGTTATTAGTATTATAGAAAGGTTTTAAAACTTAGTCAATTAAAGATTTACATTCTTAAAAAGGTACATATATACGTACATCAAATAAACTAATACTAAATGCCCATAAAGGTTCTTTGCCGGGTAAGTCAAATCTAAAAACCTATACATTTTTTATTTAAGTAATAAATATACCTAAAAGCTTCATAAATTGTAATCCGCAACGTAGGGTAGGCTTCGTCAGGTGCGTACAGGAATAGGTATATCAGCACTGGGCTTCGTCACATACAAATCAGACATGAAATCCGTATCAGGCCTCGTTAACAATGAACTTTGGATTGGTTCAAGTAATATAAATGACCGCCTCGTATCATAGATGGCTCAAAAGTTCCCATGAAAACCTAAATACTTACGATGACTTTTTACGGTAAAATCTAAAAAGTTACTGAAAAATATTTGCATTTCTAACCGGCTACGGTTACATAGATAAGTCAAAATTTATATTATATCAAATAAGGTAAATTATTATAACTTCTAATTTAAGTTTTCTTTTATATTTTTGGGGTTCCGTACTAAAAGTAAAAAGGTAGGTACAAAAGGAACCCTTATGTTGCGACTCTGTCCGTCTGTCACAATGTTAAATATCCCAGGAACTACTCATTCTATTAATTTGAAAGGACCAGTTTTAACCAAGGCTAATCCACGTGTACGGAAAATGAAAAAAATTAAACATTTATTTTTATATTCTATGGAAAATGTAGGATATGAGGGGGTGCGAAACATTAAAGTCTAAGTATTACGTCGAGTGGGTATTAAGTTCTTGAGTTGCACATTTTAAAACAGTTAATCTTTTTTTCTACGGTACTTAGATTATGATTTATGATATCGTGCACTAGTTTTGAAATGTTCCATTTCATTTCCATATTCAACCCTTCGTCACAGAATAAGTAACCCTTCGTTTTAATATTGTACGGTGAACATATTTCTTTCTACGGTGTGTCGCTGTAATATTTATTCTCCTTAGTTAAAAAAGAGAATACACAAGGCATGTCCCCAATTTTGTGAGAATTGTACTACTTAAGTGGGTACATTATGTGTGATGAAGGCTTTGATTCACTTTATTGTGCCTTGGTCATGGGAGCTGAATAAAATTACTGCGTATTGTATTATTTCCTTTTTAAACACGTGTGTAAATTTATTATGATAAGAAAGTGATACACAGTCTTCACTTGTTTTAAGTTCCTACCTAGTAACTGTGGAGGCTGAAGTTAGGCATTAGTAATAGCCAATATAAATTTCTGTAAAAAAATTAGGAAAGCAATTGAGTGTCCGAAGTTTGTTTTTCTCTAATATGTCCGGATTTTTTTTCCAATACTGATGTAAAAAATTATCGGATGTTATCACATACTAATGAAAAAACCCGGCCACGTGCGTGTAGGACCACGCACCAACAACTAATTCAAAACTAGTATCCTATACTGTCAATTACAATCTGGTCGTATCTTTATAGGAAACTCGCGGCACTTACATCCGTTTGTTTGGGCGAGGTTTCTTGACGTCACGGACATGGCAAAACCATAAGGGTTCCTGATTTACTACGGAACCCTAATAATGTGGATGAGATTTTGTGATAGTTTAGTATTTCTAGTGTTATTTGATATTGTTTGGTACGATTAAGTATTCGTTTCTCAAAAATAGGTGACTCGAAATTGGTGAACGATTGTCATTTTTGGGTAATCAACCTTATTTTTGGTTGCAGTTACATTTGTTGTCCATAAATATTAAGGTAGTTTAAAATATACATCAAACAGCACCGACAAGTCGTTACCTGGTTGCCTACAACACAAAGCGTGTCACTCTGAAGGACAAGCTAGCATTGACCTGGCAAAGAATTCACATTGTGTGTACTTTCCCTAGAACTTTCGTTGTAACCCGAGCCGGATGGCAAATGGCGACAACTCATGTTTTTATGTTTTTTGTTTGCAGTTAACGATGCGGCTGCGACGCGGGTTGGCTATAGGCGTCCTTCTCATATTACACATGGTGAGAAAATATTTAATCATACTTGCTCTCGGCGAACTGCTGTGTTAGACTCTAAACATGAGTTTAGCTTGTCTCAAGATAGGAGTATTACAAGTTTCTTCTTTCAAGGAAGGTATATATGTCTTGGTAAAACAGACACCCTTGCAGATGGGAGAAATCACAATTGGCTCTCGATTCACGTTCTCGTCCACATTATTAGGAAAATTTTAGTAACTTTAGCCTTGAACACATCTATTATGTGCGAGTGAAAGTGGGGTACAAATCGTTCTTAAATATATGGAACTTATGCTGCGTCTAACCTAAGCCACAAATAAATAACGCTTTGGTTCAAAACTTCGGTCCGAAATCAAGCTCCGCGCCAATTGTCGCGTAATTTAGAGCAGATCCCGTTCGTGGGCGGTTATTCCCACTGCAATCGTGTCGAAAGTCGCTTTAATACACCGGTGCCTGGAGGAATCAGGAAGATCTCACTGCAGCCGCGTACAATCAGGTGGCAGGTAACCTTTGGACGGCGGGTAAGTCTGTACAGTACGAGCCAGTCCCCGAGGGCCCTACACCTGACAAAGGAGCACAGCAGCATCCACAGGCAGAGGTGAGTGTCTTCTTGATTAAGCCTCAAGGCTCATCGTGGGTGTATGTAATTAGCGGCATTAAATTCATTTCATAAAATTTTGCATACAGTCCATTCAAAAACATTATTTGGTTTGAACCAAACGCTGATACACAAAATTCTCATAATGCCTAGCAACGGGTCTAATCTTGAAAATGAACATTTCACTTTTTTAAGTGTAATCTAAAAACAAATGAAAACTCCATCTATTTAAGAAACAAATGTCTACGGCCTAGCTGACTGAACTGTGTCTGCGCCTTATATGTTTCTTTGAAGATTATTTTAAGTAGTTAAAATATTGATATCTTAGGTTTTGGTTTGGGGTTCGCTGGAAAAAACATTAAACAACATATAAAATTCTTTAAATTGGCTATGTGTAATTTTAAATGGCAGTCTATTCTGGAATAATTGAATATAACTATCTGTTTAATAAGTAAAATTATGTACTTCTTACATACATAGGGACCTTTGTTGTCGTCTATAGTAGATTTTCAGAATCTCAGTAAGGTATAGTTTCTCTCTTGGGTGGGAAGGTCAAATGGCAGTCCGTTTCGTAAAAACTAATGCTTGAGCCAATTTTAGGGATTAGGTAGCGGACTCTCGGCATCATTCAGATTGCAATTGAAATAACGCTGATGATAATGATGATGACTGTGCATAGTAGGTAGACAGTTCTGGCCATTTTGAAGTAGGTATAACTATGCCGGTAAACTAGTGTACGTGTGCATTAAGACACGTCTAAATTTATGTCGTGAGGAAAACCCAACTTACTCAAAATTTAGGCGTGTCTAAAGGCGGCTGGCTTGTCTGATTAGTGATTACAAGCGGAATCCGTAACAACAAAACGCCTGCAACTCCAGAGGATTTAAAGGCTCGTTATTAGGTTGTAAGACTGAAATGACAGATACTCCGTTCTAATATAATCGCGGTCGTTTAATAAATGTATGCTCAAAATTAAGTCTCCTGTTAGACAACTCTAAAGTCAAATCTGTAGGTACCTAATCTTGTGGCAGGTCACGTCTACGATATGATTTAAATAAAATCTCATCAAAGCCTTTCACTTGTTCAGATTGTATGGTACTTCGTGGATAGTCACGACTCATCGTTTTGTATACAGAAATAAGTTCGAATACCATGGAAAATATGAGAAGCGCTGTTTTATGTACACACCTACAGAAGGTGCAAGGTGAATAGTTTACTGTTAACTCACACCGAGGTATAACAATATGAAAGTACCTAAATAAAATACAGTGTGGAAAAATAAGTCGAGGCCTAGAGGGAAACTACTTTAAATCCTTAAGATATCTTATTTTACTTAAAGGAAACATTCTTTAATTTCATAAAATAAGTATAAATGCATTCAAAACTTTTTTTTAGATTTTTCCTTTTTATGTGTAGAAAAAATATTTTCAAATACAGTATTTTCTGATAATTCCAGATACTGGGTTTTTATAACAACATCAGTTAAAAAAACTTAATACAACATTTTCTGATAACTACAGATACAACATCAATTCTTTACAACTTACACGATCAATTTACCTAAATAAATGCCATACGATTATTATTATGAATGCGGTTATTTTTATTTTTAAAAATAAAATAATGTTTTCTTTAAGTAAAAAAATCTATTATACGGATTTAAGATAGTTTCCCTCCAGGGCGCGACTTATTTTTCCACACTGTATATATTACACGTATCTTCAAGACCTCCTAGGACCCAGGGTCCAAGGGTGGAAAGGTAGCAAATCACCCTACCAGGCACCCGGAACATTTTTGACGGTCCATGTGCCGAACACTCAGGGGTGGACGATTCGCCAGAGAGACATTTCTACGTGTCCGAGGTCACGCCGAGGCAAAAAAATGGTTACAAGCATTGCTCTTTAAAAAAATTAGGGACAACCCGTAGTATGAAACTTTCAGATTCGCGGTAACGCTGTGCCAGGGAGCGACATGTGTTGCCCCGTATCGGTGCTCCTGTGGGACCAGTCGTACCAATATCAGTCTATACGGCCTCTCCTGCAGCAGGAGTGCCGGCCGCATCGCGAAACATGCCTGCATTAATGACATCCAGCGTCCAACCTTTTCCAGCGCCTGGAATAGCCATTGATAGTGGATACATGTGTGAGCCATTTGGGCCGTGAGGAATTGGTTCTCATAGCTCTTTTAAGGACCTGCGAAACGCCTTGTAGATGCGGTGGTTAACTGAAACGCTGGTTCGTGCGAGTATCTCACTCGGGGCACCGTACTGCCGAACTCTGAGATTGAACCCATTTTTACAAGCTTTTACTAAACTTGCAATGTATATTCATTTCGTATTAAGCGTAACGCTGCTAAAGAAAATTCCAAAGGCCATAGTCGGGTTTCCATAGTAAGTCGGCCCTTAAATCAATTTGACTCGTGGTTTTTTTCTGAGTATCTCTTATGGTGAAGAATATTTATGCTTAGTATCAACATCCTACTAGTGACGGTTTTTAACATATCATTTTTTGAAGTTTTTTTTAATGTATTTTTCTTCGGGATGTATTAAAGCGATTTGTTTTTTTTATATATGCATCGAGATCGAGACCCAAAAAACCAATACTAGATGTCATGAAGAAAAAAAAAAAGACAAAATTTCAACATTATTTTTTATGTGGCTGTGCAGTAGTGACACCTCTAATTTTTTTTCTAGTAATAGACCATATATTGGCCTACTACTTGCATAATTATCAAAATATTCCTGGCTTCCTAGCAAAAATCAGCAAAATGTGTGGTCAAGTACTGTATTCAATCGGCGTTTCTCAATGTAGTATACAAATACAAACTCTTCGATGACATTAAGTTGTCATTTGCATTTTACTCTTAAATACGACAAAGTGATAAAAAAATTCAAACATAATCGATTAATTCAATTTTTCCCTTTAATTTGAAATTTGCAATGTATATAACTAAATATGTTTGTTCGGATGGAATCTTGCAACTCAAGCTTCAACCGTTTGAGTTGAAATTTTGTATAGCTATGTGACTTCATTCTAAATCCTACATGTCGGAACACCCAATATGGTGGACTAATTATGTACTTTTAACGCTCCTACAATATGGGTATCAAATTAAAGGGCCTGCTGATAATCACTCGAAAAATAAAGTGACGTCACTGTAAATCCAATATGGCGGACTTCTAAAGATACTTTTTATGCTTTCCTACAATATGGATATCAAATAAAGGTACTTGCTTAGAATACGCATGCGACTTAAAGGTAAAGGCGTTAAAAAGAATACAATAATTTAAAAGAAATAAATTACTTTATTACAAGCTCTTAATTAAATTTGCTACAAAGAATAAAATGAACTTTTCCTTTGAAACTTTTACTATCAATTTATAACAACGCAATTTATATGATTAAGAGCTCACGGTGAGATTTGTTTTTTGTTTGGTTTAAGTTTAATATTTCTTCATCATCTTCGTCGGTTCGCTCTTTTCAGAGTGGTCGTGGCCATTATGTGGGTTTTTGAGTGACCCGTTTTACGACACGCCGCCATTCCTCCCGTAAAGCTGCCTTCCGAGAGCATTCGTTTAACGTACTCGACGTACTGGCTTTTATCTGGTCCGTCCATCTCATTGGAGACCTTCCCCTAGGCCTGGTGCCTTCCACTCTTCTTTGGACAAGAAGACGGTCTATAGACTTTCCATCTCGTCGGGACACGTTTCCAAAGAAATTGAGGATCCGAGACTTCACAGTAGAGAGCAGGCGCTGCTTAATACTGAGCTGCTCTAAAATGGATACGTTGGTGCGAAACTCTGTCCATGATATCCCGAGCATTCGCCTCCAACACCACATCTCCAGTGCATTCACTTTCTGCTCTTCTGTTTCTTTTAGTGTCCAGATCTCAGCAGCGTAGAGAAAAATAGGGAGAATAAGAGTTCTTACAAGTCGAGTTTTAGTGGCCTTCGTTATATTACGGTTTTTCCAAACTCTTTTCATTTTGTCCATAGCAGACCTAGTAATCGCTATTCGTCGTTTAATCTCTTCCACGCAGCCTCCGTTGTTCGTAACTAGTGCCCCTAAGTAGATGTATGACTGGACGACTTCACAATTCGCAATATGAGTGACTTCTGGCGAATTATTGTTAGCACGATCTACAACCATCATTTTTGTTTTGCTGCGATTAATCTTCAGCCCAAATCCTAGACTAACCCTCTCCAATCTATTCAATAAGTTCGCCATATGGGTAGCACTACTTGCGAACAGGGTGGTGTCGTCCGCATAGCGCAAATTGGAAATCCTCAGCCCGCCAATTGATACACCCTCCGACCAATCTTCCAGGGTGATTCTCATGATGAGCTCGGTATATACATTGAATAGAGGAGGTGAGACTATGCAGCCCTGGCGAACGCCTGCACTAGGGTGAAAACGGTTAGAAACTACTTCATTTGTTCTTACTGATACTGTTCCGTTTTCGTAGAGCCGCCGTAAAATGAAAACGAGGTGACTCGGCGCTCCCATGGCCAAAAGAGTTTTCCAAAGCACTGGCCACTTCACTTAGTCAAACGCTTTAGAAAAATCAACAAAGCAAATGTATATTGCCTTATTGCACTCTCTTGATTTTTCGACTATTTGGCGTACTATGAAAATTTGCTCACGAGTTCCTTTGCCCTTAACGAACCCAGCCTGTTCTGGAGCTATTTCCCTTCATATTTCTTAGCTTAAGTTATTTTCTATTTTTATACTAATAAATTGTTTAATAAACCATCTTCCAATTTTTATTTAAACCATTATCAATCAGTATTTACAATCAGCGAATCGTATAACACTTAATTTATGTATGTAGTTCAGTATTCTTTAATGCCATGCAGAATTGAATCGGGCGGACGGCCAGATATTGTAATTCAAAGTTATTAAATTTTAAACAATGATTGGACGGTCAGTATAGTGAAATGTTTCTACCTAAACAATAACTGCCAATCAATAGAGTTCGTTATGAGTTTAGTCTGGCCACGTTCGCTAGTCCTTATGAATACGCCAATAGCCACCTATCGGCATACTTATTAGGACGTCTCGTTTTAATAAGTAGGTAGGTAATGGTTCGACAGTCCCAATTAAGGGTTCAGAATTTTGTCTCGCTCGCTCACTAATTATTTGAGTGCTCAGAAAGTTTGTCTTCGGGACTTTGCTCAGACTAGTTGGGAGAGAAACACACCCCACGTAGGTGAGCCCTAAGGGGGGCACAAAAAAGGTCCCGTTTTTTGTTTTCTTGCTTACATTTTGAAAACAATGCGTAGGTAAAGATAGTAAAATTCTCTACAACTAAACACTTACCTACTTTATTCTATAGCCTTTTTATTTATTCCTAGTCGTTGTCTAGATATGAACTCCTGAAAACTGTCATTTCAAAAAATGTGTTTTTATCTCACGTTTTTGTCATACATTCCTCTATAACTTGCAAACAAATCATTTGAGAATAAAACCTCCTAACAACTTGTACAGAGTATGATTGAGAGTATGTATAAAGATAGGTACTAATATGTCATCTACCTTTGAAAATATAACTATTTTTGAAAATTCGGCAAAATACATGTAAGTTCAGTCATGCACAGTCCATTATTTTCGCTATTCTTCGCTGAAACCATAAATTTCAAGTTACCTATGTTTAGGAAGGTACGTTAAGCTGTTGATCCCGACTGCTGTTATACACAGCAGTTGTTAAGCCAAGTTAGAGGCCTTCGGGCAGCTTAAGAACTTGTAAAAGTCAAGTTGCCCATTCACTGGACAAGCCTAATATCAATAAGGTCTATTTAGGTATCCCCCTTAGGTTGGAAGGTCAGATGGCTATCGTTTCCGTAAAAACCGACGTTTCCGTAACGTCCCACTAACATGGAGAATTCAAAGAAAATAAAGAAATGTGACATTTACATTTTGACAACAAGTTACAACTTATTGAATTTATATTCAACAAACACTCAAAATTCAAAACTATAAGCACAGAAGACATCAGCAATCAATAAGGTAGTTTGCTCATGTTGAAATTTATAACATATTGCCGTTATATGGATAGTATACCATCAAATTAACAGAATAAAATGAAAATTACAGAACAAAATCAGAATAATAATAAAAAACGAAACTTGAAAATTTCATTTTTTTTTTATAATCTTAAAGTTAAATAAAGGCTACCAAAATAATTTACATGATTAAATAAAAAAGAAATTGTATGACAAAATGCAATATTTTACGGTTAAAATTGCAATTTTCATATTTTTCCATACATCGTTAGTACGGCGCTCGTGCACTGTGACGTTATAATAATCCGTCAATTAGTATGTATGGAGCGTTTTTGGTCTCCGGAAACAATATCCACCTTTGACACTCATTTGCGGCTTTTGTTGTGGTTTAATCGTTGTTGGTCCCATAAAAAAATTTAATCCTCGTTAAAAACTGGTTTGAATGACATCGTTAATATTTTTTTGGAAAATAGCCTATACTAATCACTCGCCGCTTTTCGAACGGGACGGGCCTGGTTGTTCTTGCTCAGCATTTGCCTCTTCTTCGTGTAGGGAATTTTATCAGCTTTATTATATAGTATAACAAAATTTCCCAATACGTAAAAAACGGTACCTGAATTGAGCCTTCTCCTTCGGCTCACCTCCATGGGGACTTTCTGTATGTTTCTCTGCTAATTAGTCTAAATAAAGTCCCAAAGTCAAACTTTCTGCTTATGACCTTTCCATTCACAATCATTTGTTGTCCAGAATAAAAGTTAGCACGACATGCTGTGCTCGTCGCTTGCGCGACGCTCGCGCTTGAAACCTGTTTTTTGATTGAACGGATCATTATTTTAAAAAAGTAAGAATATTTATCGTACGTTTTAATGTGAAATGTAGTTTACAAAATGTCATATTTTACCATTAAAAACAGTATTAAAATGGTTAAAATTGGCAATATAACTGACTGTGTGGGGGGAGTAATTAATTATGTCTAATTTATTTTTTAATTAAGATAGATTTTGAGTAAATCTTCATTACTCTTTTTTTCCTGCAGACTATTATATATCGTGGTCTGATATTAAAATTGTAGCGGTCAATGCATACTTCTTACCAAGCTACTAATATTTACCATAATTTACGGAGGACGAGCCTTATGGCCTGAGGTACTCCCAAAGGCCGTAGCAGGATAAGAGAAGAAAAAAATCCCATTTATGATTAAGAGCAGATTTTTATTCTACAGTTTTTACAGTTACACTTAATAGTACTATCGTGCCAAGTTTTGTTGAAAACTTCCCAGTAGTTCAACCGGGAAAAAATAATATCTGAATTCATGAAATATGACTTCCCTAAAACGATTAAAGTTTATCATACCTAAACTAGGGTAGTTTAGGACTAGGTCGATTTGTGTGAGATTGTTCCCCAATATTTATTTATTATTGTTATTTATACTATCTTTTTTTCATGTTAGTTAATTAAATAGTAACTATATATGTCCTGAAAGAAATTTGAGACTCAATGAGACATGTAAAAAAACGCAAGTGAAAATTTCAATTTTTTTTCAGTTCTGAAGGAACGGCAGCTCTAAATGTCATCTCTACAAAAGCCTTATTTAAGTTCTGTCAGTCATATTAGTTTTATAGCTAAAATAGAAAAGCGACAGTGTCAAATAAAAAAAAAAATTTTGCTTGGATTTTGTTACATTTTAATCTTATTTCATTCTAACACCGCCAAAGAACTTAAGCATTAAATCCTCTTTGTAAAAACGTAAAAAAATCTAATTTTGACATTTACATTAGTACTATAAATTTTAAAATATACTTATTTTTATATATAAGTATTGTTCAGAACACATACAGTCATACATAAAAAGATAGAGGTAAGTTGAAATATATATAAAAACAGACCTGGTTCGTAAATACAAACATTGAGTAAAATATACGAAAGCGTCTGAACGAAGGGAAAATAAGATACACTAGAAAATAAGTAGAAGCCTAAGTATTTTATAGATTCGTACCTCGTACGTTCTTTTAAAACATCAAGAGAATGCATAAATGGATCAATGTCACAGAAATACTCATTGTAGTTTTTGACACTCGTTTGGAAAAGGTATGTCTAGAATAATTAGTACGTGTGAATCTCATAAAACAAATTACGTGGACGTAAGGTGCGATGCGGTAAATGAATTATTATATCTTGCAGCAGGGCAATTAATTTCATTTTTTTTTTAATCTTGAAGAGGAAAATTGTGTCCAGAAAAAGTCTTCTATTGCCGAGAGAAAACATGCCAAAATATTTGGCTGACTTTGTTGACGATTCCAAAGGTGTACCGGTCCTGTAACATAGTGACCTATACAAAACATTTTGTATTCTTTCAAGGCGATTAATATGGACATCATATTGAGGGGACCAGATCACAGAACAGAACTCAAGAATACTTCTGACGTAAGAATAACATAATATTTGAAGGGTGTAGGGGCGCCTAAAGGGTTTGCCCATCCGTAGTATCATACCTAGATTTTTATAGGCACTACCTATTACAAATTTTGACAACATGATTATTGAAATTTAACTGCGAATCCATAGCAATACCTAGGTCTCTAATAGAACTGACGCGAGTTATCTGCTTACCAGCAATAAGATAGGTAAAATAGATTACATTTTGTTTACGAGAAAAACATCACAAAACATTTGTCTACATTTAGGTACCGATATTTATTTGAACAATATTCATAAAAACTGTCAAGATCTTGTTGTAGACTATGATATTCTGCTTTAGAAGATATAGCTTTGTAAATTTTAATCATCCGCATAAACAAGGTGTTCTGAGTTTCTGAAGCAGAGGTTGCCATGTCATTTACATATAAGATGAAGAGGAGAGGATCGAGGTGCGAACCTTGCGGCACCCCTGACGGCACTGGGAGATAACGAGAAGTGTAACCCTTCAGCGCCACAGCCAGGCTTCGGTTTCTGAAATATGATTCAGTCCACCTCAGGAGATCTTATGTCAGAATAGCAGCCACTTACTTTTATAAAAATAAAAGACAAAGAATCCGGAAAGTACTTTTATACTATCCGGATTATTTGAAACAAAAAGCAAAAATACACGTAATTTATATCTGAATTTGGTAAGCACACTGTACTGATACATATGTAGGATAATTTGAACAAAACCACCTATTATGAATACCTAATTTTGCACCCCTTGTTAAGCTGACCTGAAAACCACGGTCCACTGACATTATCTAACCTAATTTACTATGTGCAAATTTTATGGGATATTTTTACTAAAACTGGCTTGGTTGGTACATACCTCCACGGACCTACATTTTCAGTGAATCATATATTTCACCCCTTCATATCATATTTCTACATTTTCAGTGAATGTGATAAGACGGACGGAGACTTTCGGAGAGATAAAAGGATTTGGTATATTGTCATTCGTGTACGTAAAAAAACTTGTGTAAATCTTTTATGTAGTTGGAACGTGCTCGAATAGTCATTTGTGCTACCATCCTATGGACTGCCTGAGGGTTTCTGCAAGTGGGTTGCCAGCTTTCTGTCCGGCAGATGCATAAGAGCCGTAGTAGATGGCAGTTGCTCCAAAAGCATGGACATTAACGCTGGTGTCCCACAAGGCTCCGTGCTATCCCCGACGCTGTTTTTGCTGCATATCACCACCACCACCACCACCACATCAGCCCTAGGACGTCCACTGCTGGACATAGGCCTCCCCCAATTTCATGGGGGGTAAATGCCATAATCGCCACGCTTGGCATGCGGGTTGGCGATCGCAGTATCTCCACCGCACTCTAGGAATGCTGCTGCCCATTCTCCGGTGGTCTTGGTCGTAGTTTAGAGACATACCCGGGTCCCTGCATATCAATGACATGCTATCTATTGACGGCATCCATTGTTATGCGGATGACAGCACCGGGGATGCTTATTACACGGGCCGTGCCAACATTCCTCGTTCCTGTGTGTTAGAGAGTCGTGAACAACTTGTGTCCGAAATTGAGAGCACTCTAGTCAGAGTCTGAGTGAAAAAAACCCCATTCACTGTAGCCCCGCGGTTCCAAGACGCAACCCTCTCCATCTCAGAGACTATTGGGATCCTTGGTGTCGATATTTCCAGCGACGTCCAGTTTCGGAGCCATTTAGAAGGCAAAGCCAAGCTGGCATCTAAAAAGCTAGGTGTGCTCAATAGAGCGAAGCGATACTTCACCCCGGGACAGAGACTTCTTTTATACAAGTTGCAAGTCCGTCCCCATATGGAGTATTGCTGTCACCTCTGGATACCAGCTTGGGCCTTTTGACTCGCTCCAGAGACGTGCTGTGCGAATCGTGGACGATCCCAAGCTCACGAGCGATATTGAGCCGTTGAGTTTAAGGAGAAATTTTGCCTCCTTGTGCGTGTTCTATCGCTTATATAATGGGTTGTGCTCCGAAGATCTGTTCGACATGATGCCTACGGCCGCTTTCTACCATCGCACCGCTCGCCGTCGGCGGGGCATTCATCCTCACATCTTAGAACCTAAATGGTCGCGTACGGTACGGTTTCAGAGGAATTTCCTCCCTCGGACGCTCCGATTGTGGAATGAGCTCCCTGCCGAGGTTTTCCCGTCGGACTACAGTATGGGGTTCTTCAAGAAAGGAGTGTATAAATTCTTAAAGGGTCGGCAACGCGCATGTGACACCCCTAGGAGTTGCAGGCGTCCATAGGCTGCGGTGACCGCTAACCATCAGGCGGGCCGTACGCTTGTTTGCCACCGACGTAGTATAAAAAAAAAAAACGTAACGTCTAATGTCTATTCGATCGAACACGCTACAATTGACAATATTCCATTTCTTTAAGCGGGCTATTTTCCGATTAAATCAAATAGAGGATAATAAACCGGTCAAGTGCGTGTCGGACCACGCACAAAGAAGGGTTCCGTAAAGACACCTCCTAATCTACATTTAAAACCACTATACAATACATTTAATAGATTAGAGATTAGGTAGGATTAGGTAACTGTACTGGGAACAACGCTAGGAGGATGAGTTTGTGATACAATACATTTAATCAAAAAAGGTCATATCGTCATATTAATCTTACGGCACTTACGCCCTTTTGTTTTGGCAAGACCTCCATGACATTTTTAAAGGCCTATCCCTAAGATACCTCACACGCCTGTGTGCATTGAAAAAAAAATTGATCCCCCTGTTAAATGTATGGGGTAACTCGGCTGTGACAAACGGACGGACGGAAAGACATGACGAATATATTAGGGTTCCGTTTTTGCCATTTTGGCTACGGAACCCTAAAGATTAAACATAACCACATTTTAATATCTCGAAAATATCCCCATTTCATATAAAAAAATCAATTTCAAAAGTTTCTCATTCTAAAAGAGAGTAAGTGACAAGTAAGGCGTCACAGCGTAAAAATCGTACCTACAGAAGCAGTATTAATAAGGCGGATTTACTAAGGAAAGTGTCCTGCTGTTCTCTTTGTGCTTTGTGGCTGTCAAAATTCAGCCTTGTGACGTCATATAGATTTTCTTCATATTTTCATGAATATATTGATAACGAATAGCTATAAAAATATATTTTTGGGTTTCTTGTTCACAAGTTAACGGAATGAGTTGATATTTCATATTACTTGAAAATTTGAAATGTTGTCAATTACATAGGTACATGAAGGGCTTTACTTCAAGTTTATTACCTATATCACAGAATAAGTAATAGTAGGACTATTACTTTACTATATTCCCTTAGGAATCACGGAGTCTTCGTTTGTGTTTATACAAACCTTCCATCTATTATAATGGGGTAAATCTGGGACATAGGTTTTGTATTCTAATTTAATTTAAATATGATTTACGTGTACGCTTACACCTGCAAAGAATTGTCAGAACGACCGCGAAAACAGATTGCTAACAAATTGAAATGCGGTAATTATGGCAGAAATTTACTTTCTGTGACAACAAACAGGTGTATATTAATTAATCCGTAAATAGCGTCATCCTCCGCCACTATGCCACAGTATATATATACTGTGACTATGCTCATCTCATTTTTTATTGTCAACCTGTGACCTATTTAAAGACTGACAAGTAAAATTTATAAAATACTAGCTTTTGCCCGCGACTTCGTCTGCGTAGAACTCATGCATTCTCGCTGTAGAATTATTTGTTTTCCCATACATCTTTCACCCTTCTTTACACCCCCTTAAGAAATGATTACATTCAATATGAAATGCTCTTTACCGCGCACGGCAAATTTGAATAGGGATCCTTTTTTCAAAACGAATCATTATCATCATCATATCAGCCGAAAGACGTCCACTGCTGGACATAAGCCTCCCCCAAAGAGTACCACAATGACCGTTCCTTTGCTATCCGCATCCAGCGGCCACCTGCAACCTTTAAAATCCGTATACGTAACCTTTAAAATAGTATTCGACCACGTTTCTGTGCCATATGTCATCACTGGCAACAGACACTGGTCAAAGAACCTCGTCTTAAGACACTGCGGAATATTGGACGAAAAGATGTGCCGTAGCTTCCCGAACGCTGCCCAGCCGAGTCGGATTCGACGACTAACCCCTTTCTCGAAGTTGGACCTACCTAACTGGACAGTCTGTCTTAGGTATATATAATCGTCTACAACTTCAAGTAAAAGTGTCCGATTGTAACGGAAGTTGGTGCTACGTGCTCGTGCTTTCAAAACGAATGATTAAGCTTATTTCAGAATATCAAATGTACCGACTCTAGATGAATGAAGCCCGTAAAATATTGCAGTATCATCTCTGCCGAAAGACGTCCACTACTGGACATAGGCCTCCCCCAAAGACTTCCACAATGACCGGTCCTGCGCCACCCGCATCCAGCGGACACCCGCGACCTTCACCAGGTCATCAGTCCACCGTGTGCCCACGCTACGCCTTCCAGTACGCGGTCGCCACTCGAGAACCTTTCCGCCCCAACGGCCATCGGTTCTACGTGCTATGTGCCCCGTCCCGTAACAATCGGACACTTTACGCTCGAAGTTGTAAACGATTACATATACCCAGGACAGACTGTCCAGTTAGGTAGGTCCAACTTTGAGAAAGAGGTTAATCGTCGAATCCGCCTCGGCTGGGCAGCGTTCGGGAAGCTACGGTACATTTTTTCGTCCAATATTCCGCAGTGTCTCAAGACGAAAGTCTTTGACCAGTGTGTGTTGCCAGTAATGACATATGGCACTGAAACGTGGTCGCTTACTATGGACCTCATAAGAAGGCTCAAAGTCACCCAAAGAGCAATGGAGAGAGCTATGTTGGGAGTTTCTCTGCGTGATCGCATCAGGAATGAGGCCATCCGCAGCAGAACCAAAGTGACCGATATAGCCCTCCAAATCGCTAAACTTAAGTGGCAGCGGGCGGGGCACAAAATATTGCATGTACAATGATAAAAGTCTCGCTACGCAGTTCTTCCGTAAAACGTCCCACCAGAGCGGGTTCTTCATGTAAGTATGATGGCCGAAGGCCGTAAGCAGAGTGGCAAAACACGCAAGGCGGAAGGCCGAGTATTAACGCAGAGCGGTCTTCTTATGTAAGGTTGAGGGCCGAAGGCCTGAAGCAGGGAGGCGAGACACGTGAGGCCGAAGGCCGAGCATTCAAATAGAGCGGGATCCTTATATAATGCTGAGGGCTGAAGGCCCGGTGCCGTGTTGCACACACGCGAGGCCGAAACCGAGCGTCCCAACAGTGCGGGCTCCTTATGTACGGCCGAAGGCCTGAAGCAGAGTGGCAATTCACGCGAGGCCGGAGGCCGAGAGTCCCAACAGAGCGGGCTCCTTATGTAGGGCTGAAGGCCTGATGCAGAGGGGCAAGGCATGCGAGTCCAAATGCAGGTCATTCACACAGAGCGGGCTCCTCATCCCGATCATTCACACAGAGTGAAGTGTAAGGCTGAGGGCTGAAGGCCCGAAGCAGAGCGGCAATGCACGTGAGGCTGAAGTTGAGAGTCACAATGCCTAGACATATAAACCGATAGACAAACAGACACGAATTCTTAAAACTGTTGAAATGTGTTCTTTTTCGATGCCAACGGCCCTTCAATCGCTCCATTGATTTATCAAATATCTTCAATGTACAGTTTTTTGACCCTCTACAGCTGTATTATATGTATACCGATAAGCATAGATCCAAGGGCCTTTCAGCTCGAAGTACGAATTTTTCTATGGAAATGTTAGTTTAACTTGTTTGTACCAGATGTCACTGGGTGCTACCTCTATCGCACTTGCATATTGAAGTGACAGAGTCAGCGGTCGTGCGGTTAGTTCTTACTAAATACACAACGGCGCTACGATCTATGTAGAGTATTTCAATGGTATCTCCATCTCAGTATTTATATTGTACTTTGTGCATAGATCTAAGGTGCTTCAACCGTCAATGTTGACGATTGGGCTGCCCAGTCCAAGTGATCTCTTAAATCAAACAGTGATTATAGTGTGAAGGATCAGCAATAAACAACAATAATACACGACAAAATTAAATTGTACACCGACGATACAAAGACTGCATTGAAGCAGCTGTTTTTGTATTTAAGCATATGAAGACAAACAATTCCAAAGTATCGCAAATTTATTTTGATTTACACGCAATAATAGACCTAATTGCTAAAAGGTTATGCTCATAAATAGCGTCATCAATCAGAAGGAATTATGAAATTTCGGCTTTGACATATCGAAACGTCAGCTTGTTTACAAAAAAATCTGCTATGGCTTATCTTAAATTTATTGACACGCAGTTATACTCCCAATTGGCTGAAACTTAAAGCTTAGAATGGCGTATGAGGATTTAAATCACCCCGTTTCATAGACCATATTTGCATCCCCGATTTCATCCCTTTGAGGGTGATTATCGGGACAAAAGTATACTATAAGTGAATCCAGATTACATACTGTTAGTATACAAAAAATCATCTTGATCTGTTCAGCCGTTTTTGCGTGATTGAGTAACAAACATCCAAACATCTAAACTTTCGCATTTATAATATTAGTGGGATAAAGAACTAGCTTCCGGTTTATCACGGATGAAAAAGAGGGGCCGTCTGGCCAAATCATACCCGTACTGTACGGCCATTGTAATGTAACGTTTTATTTTCACAAAACAACCAAAACATTTTAAACAGAGCAACTAAACTTCACCTGTAAATTCTGTATTTTTAGGGTTCCGTAGCCAAATGGCAAAAAAACGGAACCCTAAAGGATTCGTCATGTCTGTCTGTCTGTCTGTCCGTCCGTATGTCACAGCCGATTTACTCAGAGAATATGACCACTACGATTATGAAATTTGGTGTGAAGGTGTATGTTATGAATCGCTATAGAAATATGATGTGAAATTACGAAAAAAATATTAAACTCCGTAGGTTCCGTTTTTTGCCATTTGGCTACGGAATAATTTTTTTCAATGTACATAGGAGTGTAGGGTATTTATGGATAGGCTTTCTAAAATGGCATAAAAGTTTCAAAAAAAAAAATTTCATTTAATGCAACCGTTGGTAAGATATTAATTAATTTAATAAGATAGAAAGATATAATTTAATTCGCAAAAATTGTGTTGGGGGGGACACACCCCCCTCTAAATTCTATACTATGAAAATCAAAATTCTGAAAAAAATCGTGATAACGTACTTTAATAAATCCTTGCAAAATAAAGTATTTGTATTGTAAAAAAATTTGGTTTGAACAAGATACGTTTAACGGTTTTTGAGTTATTTCTGAAAAACTGTCTTGCCAAAACATAAGGGCGTAAGTGTCGTAAGTTTCATATGAAGATACGACCTTTTGTGATTAAATGTATTGTATAGTGGTTTTAAATGTAGATTAGGAGGTGTGGGTACGGAACCCTTATTGCGCGTGGTCCGACACGCACTTGGCCGGTTGTTTATTATTATTTGAATATACTGCCTTTTGTTTCGCTTTTTCACGTAATTTTTAGAAGACATTATAAATCCTTTTTTTCGTAATTTACATTAAATATTTCCTGTCATAGAATAGAAATCTTGTCCTGAGAATTATAAACAAATAGTCAAATTTCAGCCATTTTGAAGAAATGTACTTCCCAAAACGCATGTACTTAATTTTAGGAATAATCTTTATATACCTATTTATATGATATATAGATAATGGTGCGACGGAGCAGGACTGAGAAGCCCGGAGGATATTTAGTGTAGTCTTTGCCCGGACTATAAATGCAACTTTGTTGGTTTTCTTATTGAATCTCGAACCGAAATCGCTACTCGGACACAGTACGCAAGTAGAGCGTACTCACTGCATGAAAGTTAATGATTTTTAATCGAGACACTTACCGCTTATGGTGTACTGCCGTCCGCATCGTTTGTGCCGACTATTTTCACAAAATTGCAATAACGATTAACATCAATTTTATTGGACACAGCTTTTCTAACACGCATGTATTACCTGAGTTTTCTTAAGTTTCTCTACATGACTAGGAGTTTATGATATTGAATTTTTTACTGTTGCAAGTTACTCATTTTCTAAAAAGGTATCCAAAAATAAAAGATTGTAAAGAAGATTTGCTTTCGCATTTTTTTGTATTTTATGGAGCACATGGCGCAATCTTTCCATTGCTACTGATTTTTTTTAATACCACGTCGGTGGCAAACAAGCGTACGGCCCGCCTGATGGTAAGCGGTCACCGCAGCCTATGGACGCCTGCAAACGGACGCCTTTAAAAATATATACCTACTTTCTTGAAGAATCCCATACTGATCCCGATTGCTGTCGCAGTTAGCAGTCATTAAGCCAAATTAGAGGCCTTCGTGCGGCTTGAGAACTTCTAATAGTCAAGTTGATGATGGAGCAATCTTTCCAATTTAATTCTTGAGTGAATTTTGGGGCATCCTATATACTACACTCGTTCTCAGCAATTGCAGTATGTTACCTATGTACCCATGATTTGTCAATGTATACCGTGGACCCCAGAAACTCGACACGTTTTAACAGTGCCTTCGTAAACACGAATCGAAACAAAATCCAAACTTCAATTGTGTGGCTACGAGAGATTATGTTTTTCGTACACTGTACTTTAATGCTTTGACAATAGAGCTGTGTTCAGACGTTTGTGATGTGTATCTGTATATCACTGTACATCGCTGTATAATAAAATATCATTTTCGATTGTCTATAAAAACCCTTTTTGGAAAGCGTTGCACATAGGTACCTAATGATATTCATAATGATGAATTATATTTCAGCACTAAATATGGTTTGAAATACGCTACACCCGTCGATCCAAGATGTAAATGCGTCTCGATTTGTATTACATGAAAAAGATGTTTTACGAAATAGCTTACTTAAGGCGAAGGGAAGGGCAAGGCCTTCTCCATACAAACGTTGTGCAAATATTATTCGTTAGTTTTGGCACTACATCATTTTATTTTATTTTTTGCTTGTACATATTGCATATACGCAGAACCTGATGTAGAAAATTTTGCTTTATTTAAAAAATATATAAATAAAAAAATATAATTTTTTAAATAAAATAAAAAATAAAACATCAAGTCTTAGTTAACAGAAACATAAGCATATTGACCAAAAATAATAACTGTAGCGCAAACATAAACGAAGAAAAACTTGCACAAAGTTTGTATGGAAAGAGCTTGCCTACCCCTTCGTCTTAAGAAGAATGATTTTCATTCATCTCTTTTATTTAATTTTCAATTACACTCTTAGGGATTTACACAAAGGCATACAAATCTCAAGGATACACATTCCTCATAAAACTCAGAATCTGCCTGAATTTTGTCAAGAGATCGTCTGCCTTGCTAAGTAAATTTTTAGGGCACCATAATGAGAGCTTTCTTTAAAATATTTTGATTAAAACCTGCGCGCCTGCTGTGGCGGTGCTCCAGTTTTGAAGATAATTTTATCTACAAGGTGACGTATGTTTGTGACAACACTTGAAGTTCCTTTGTTTTCCATACCGTTGTGTCTATAGACATAGTATCTATATGCTGTGAGCGGCAAGTTATATTTCTGTATGCAGACATACTAAAATGTACGTAGAGGCAGACTTTCTCATTGTTAACATATCAACAAGACATGACGTTTACATGAATTCGCGTGTAGAGTAACCGATTCTCATATCGCAGTCAATGTTGGCATTCAAAATCAGGAGGTTAAAATATTAATATAATTATTGGCTGATAGGTTTTTATGCCTACTCGTCATAAAGTAAAATCATAATTAAAACAAGCTACCTAACGCGTTACGCTCATCTAAATGAATGAAGAAGCGTTGAAAACTAGTATTAATTAATTGCACGCTTATCAGAACTAGGGTAACAAAAAGCATAAACAACCTCAGGGTGGAGTCTCGAGGAAGCCGACACATCGAATCTAATACGGTGACCGGGTAAACACACCAAACATGGGCACGAGCGACCCACTGCGCTGACGGACGCCACGGCCAGTTCCGTCTGTGTCCACTTTACCCGCTTGCCCAGTGGAAAGTAAGAAGGCGACTGAACTGTTCCTATTTACTTACTTGGTTGATGCAACTTTTTAATCTTGTTTGTGATAATGTACTTTTTTCTTATTTCCTCTTGATACTAATACTAGGAAAATAACTTTAACAACTGTTTCTTGATCGCGGACTAATCCAATTATTATCTTGTTAATTTCATCTTCCTTAATTTAATATATAATAGTTAGAAATAGCGTTCGCAGTAATTCCAACTCCAACTTTCCTCGATCTCCTTCGCCTTATCTAAGCCAAGATTACCAATAGAGTTCTAAAGCATGTAATCCTATTACACTATATATTCGCTTAAGAAGTTTAGACAAGCGAACTGCTAGGTTTCCACCAACGCTTGTCCGCGCTAGATGACGTATACCAGTACCCTCTAAACAATAAATCGCTATTCAATTTTCTTAAAAAAAATATCAGCTTATAGTCATTGGCATTACGATGCTGGAAATACTTGACATGCCTACGTACTTTGAATCCCAATTTTGAAAAGATATTGTTGAGGCGACCTACATACACAACATAATTGTTACTAAATATACAAATACGAATACTACAAAGCATTCTAGTAACACATTTTTCAATCAAATCACATATCAAGACGGAGTGTACTGAGCAACTTAAGGTCACAGGATAACCGTTTCCCTGTTTTTTCTTTATCATATAAAGATCCTGCAGTAGCATAGAAACTGCAGAACTATAGAAATCCTCTAACAACTTATCTAGTTCACAGTGCTCTTGAGTTGAATATTATAAGTAACGGATAATATTAAAATACTCTTGTCATTGAATTACATTTAAATCAAGGCAATCAAATCCAGTCGAAGGAATTTGACGCAAACAGTAAACGGCACGTATAGCAAAATACCCGAGTCGATTTACGACAATAGTGGTGAAGAGTAAAAGCCGGCTTTCCCGGCCGTCGGTCACCGCGCGACCTACAGCGACGACATACATTGAACTTGAAATCCTGGTCAGCATTGAAGCGGCCGACAAATGGGCAGTTTACCCTTTATTGACAAAAACACCTGAAGTTAAAATAATGCTGGAGAAAACGCTGATGCAGTTGCAAAATTGCGGATATTAATTTTGCTGTGTAGTTAACTAAACTACTAATAAAAACGAGTAGACTTTTATTTAAAAGTTCAAGCACTGTATACTAGGTAAGATTTTTAGGGTTCCGTAGCCAAAATTGCGAAAACGGAACCCTTATAGTTTCGTCATGTCTGTCTGTCCGTCCGTATGTATGTCACAGCCAAGAGCTCGGAGACTATACTACAATTATGAAATTTGGTAGAAAGATGTATTCTATGAACTGCTACAGAAAAGCGATTTGAAATTACGTAAATATATTTAATTACAGGGCACCCCATTATTTATTAAGGCAACCATTGGTGAGACATTAGCTGTCAAAGTTGTAAAAATGTGTGCCTCCCTTCTAATTTCCAAACTATGAAGCTTAAAGTTTTGAAAGAATTGAAGTCTTGTAAATTAATAAATATTTTAACGTTTTTTGGTTTGCACAAGGTAGGTCTAACGGTTTTTGAGTTATTACTGAAAAACTGTCTTGCCCGAACAAAAAGACGTTAGTGATGTGAGTTCCCTACGATAATATGACCTTTTTTGATTAAATGTATTCTCTCTCGTACAGGTCGCCTTTCTCAACCGATTCTCGTCTAATTTTGTGAGCAGGTTTGATAATTATGTATATTTTTTTTGTCGAGTAATTTTTTGGAAATTTGAAAAAAGAAATTATCTTATGTCTGTCCGGATGTTCTCCTTTACAGGTCGCATTTCTCAACCGATTCTCGTGAAATTATGTGAGCAGGTTCGATAGTTATTTAGTTTTTTTTTTGTCTAGACAGTTTTTGCAAATTTTGCAATTTAAAAAAATGCGAGGTCTACAGCTCACAAAGACACTAGTGTGTAGTGGTTTTAAATGTGGACTACTACTGGACTACTAGGTGTCGGTAAGGAACTCTTTCTGATGCGTGATCTGACACGCACTTGGCCGGTTTTAAAGATTACTGAAAAGCCGAGCAGGAAGTTTATTTAGTTCGACATATTCTTTTTACGATGTGTTCCGCGCGCTTGCTACGCGCACCTACAGTAACGAGTCCGAACGAGAAAACATCACATACTAAAATGCTATCGATAAGTCGAACCAAATCGACCCCCTGTCTTGTGCCTAGAAGCAGGCTCGTCCAATAGGCTATATTCGGCATCGAGCCATATCAAAGCGCTCAATAGAGCAAAAGCGAGGGGTCCCCGTATTATCAGCTGTTCGGGCTCGTCAATTATTTTCACTCTACTAGTAAAGCTCGGAGGTTATTCTAAGACTGAGATAACCAAGATCACTTAAATAATATCTTCCACTCGTAAACTCATTTCTCAAGTCCTGATCAATGGTTTATATTATGCGACTTTCTGACTTGGCGGCGAGGGATCGATACGTTGTAGGTATTTTGTTCTTTGACGTGAGCTTCCTGATATGAGATTTTCTCACTTGACGAAATACTGCGATGCCTTAGTTCACAATCGTACTAATTACGAGAAAAATTTGCTGTATTTAGAACTATTGTGCACTAATCATAAAGTCTTAATTTCGCTACCTTTTTTCTCGTAATTAGTACGATTTTGAACTAAGGCATCGACTGTCAGTATTACGTTTCCGCAGTACTAATACCATGCGTAGAAGCGGGGTAGTACTGCATGAGTATCGGTTGACACTGACAGCTGACAATTTCCTCATACCATATCATACAAAATGATTTATAACTTACATAGGTACAATAATTAAATTACGGTCTTATATGGATGCGGGTGGCGCAGGATCGGTCATTGCGGCACTCTTTGGGGGAGGCCTATGTCCAACAGTGGACGTCTTTCGGCTGATATGATGATGATGTTTAATTGTGTCGTGTACAGGTACTAAATATCAGACTGCGTTCTCATTTTAAAAGATACGTAGTCACTCCACGAAGCAGAAAGAAAGCCTCTTAATGACAATCACTAGCACTTTCTTAAATTGTAATGTGTAAAACTACATTTTAACTATTAAACGTATCCGTCAGCGTAAACTATGGCGGTGACTGGTAGCATGTATCGATAAAGAGGCGAGTATATTATTTCTTGTTTTATAAAGTGTAACTTGTAACTCAGTGCACCGGCAGAGTACTATCCCGAGTAATTGAATGAAAGTGAAATTCGCCCGCTAAGATCAACGACCGCGCTGACACACTGCTCTTGAGTACCACTCCCCGAGTAAATACTTGTGCCAGTACTAGTAATGAATACGCGGAACTACACTCCGGTGTCTAATGGAATTTGGATGTGGATAAGTCAATTGATTTGTGTATAGCTTCATTTCTTTTTTGTGATTATCAGATTAATGTTTTTGACTTTAAAAAATAAACTTTGTCTTTGAAACATTAAAGTTTTACAAGAGTAAGTAAATTCCGTTTGAGGATTTGTACCATATCACGTTAGATACCTGAATAATGTTCACTGCCATAAGTAAACATCTTCAGAAAGTAAATGAACAAGATATTCACCACATTCAACAAACAGGTTTAGGATTAAAATTAATATGTACCTAGATAACAACTTTGTTGTGAGATAATTAGTCTACTAGACCGCACGAGCGGTCGACACAGGTTATCCCTATCAGATAAATACAAAAAAAAATACTTAATACGACACGGCACACGAAGCATGCACCACCATCTCCGCTATCATTTAGATACACATCGAAGATTAACCTCTGTTCCATTAAACTTTCTCTCTACATTTATTACATAATCTCATACATTGGTATTCCTGGATCTACTTGGATCTCATTCTAAAATAATTGCTGGATTCCGCTCATTGACGGGACCGAGAATGGTTAAAGTCCACTCGTAAATCTCAATCGAAGTATTGTAAAAAATCTACGGGCTTCTTGCAGCCAATACTTTCTAATGTTGTTCCTCGAGGCGAAACAAATGAGAGTTATAAAAGACCTGACGATTCGTTAATACTAGGTTCGGAAATGACCGTCAACACCCACGATGACCCCAAATTGTAGAGTGCTGCTGATAATTTGGTTTTAGTGGAAAATGTTCATATTTTATTTATAGGCCGGCCTCCCAAGCAGCTCGAATATAATAATTGCGTTCGTTTTTGATATTTCGTTTTGATCACTAATTTTATAGCAGCCAGTTTTATTAAAGGTAAAATATACCTATGCTGTCAAATATAAAACTTTAATAACTAGATTAGCTTCAGATATGTCTTGTTTAAACCGGTGTGTTGGAAAAATTTAAACCGGAGCGGTCCGATGAGCAATGATTTAAGTTATTCGAAACCAGAACCACGGACAACTTTCTCGAGATCATTCCATTCATGCCCCCAGGAGCCCGACCCGGCGACAGACTGGCTGCATTAGTATTAGTGACCTCAATAAGTTGCATTTACAATCTGCGGTGTCACATAACTTTTGATACAGGTGTGTCTCCGGAGATGTATTAAAAACGGTCAGTGTGTCGTATTAAATAACACTTAAAATATCGCCCACTAGCCAGTGAAAGCCGACCGGTAACTTAAATACTACGAGGGAAAATGTGGTTATTTTTATGTCAGAACAATAGTTTTTTTAAAGGAGCAGCCTTGAGTTTAAGTTAACTGTCTTGTAAATTAACTGAACGCGTATATTTAAAATTCCAACCAAGCGGTTATTTTTACAAACCACATTTATTTCAATATTCAATTCGTTTTAATTACTATAGCGTTACAAGCTTTAGAAAGTCCTTTGTGTTTTTTCATGCTCTTTGCTTAAAACACATTATTGGTATTTCAGAGCGGAGCTCTCAGTGACCAATCATCCAACGAGAGCAGCGGGGGCGGCGGGGGCGCAGGAGCGGACGCCAGCAACGCCGTGGAGCCATCTGCTGACCAGCTGGCGATGGAATCCTCGGAGCGAGAGACACCGAGCCACGCGTATAATGGACCACCTCCACCGGCACCACCGCCTCACAACAGAAGACAGAACCCACCGCATCATCAACAACACCATCCTTTAGGTGAGTTACATACAGGTGGTCTGAAAAGTTTCTGGCCTGAAGTAATTCTAGTCATTGTCATGTTTCTGGTATATGACATATTAATCTTGAATATTTACGAACATTTGCTGTTTTAACTTTCGATAAAAAATTAAAAAGAAAACTAACTGCTCCAAGTTTAACAACATTTCTTAATATATTTTATTATTTAAAAACACTTGTTTTAACTATCTACCATATGAGATACTATATTATATTAGGGTAATGATTGTCATAAATGGTGACTTTATTCATGCATGTCATCATTGTCTCGTGCATTGGCTCAATCCGACAACTATCAACTTGAATTAATGATAGCTCTAAGTAAAAATAGGTAATGATTATTTAGCCAACACGGACACTCACTATCCACGAGTGTCTTACAATTGAAATTGAGAGCCGAAAGCGCAAAGGTGAGTGGCGAGGCACCAGAGACCAAAAGCTGAGCTCCGCGCAGGTGAGAAGGCCCGAAGTGCCTAAAAGCGTCAGCGTGAAGCTCTTTACTCGAGCCTACGCGTAACTCTCGTGCACTATCCTATCGCTAAATGTTCAAAGTACTCTTAACAGTTCATGTAGAAATTACTCAGTCATCACTTTTTAAAGAGCCCATGAATCTGTTTCATCATACCTAAAGCTCTCAGCAGTTCATACACAGAAGCTATTCAGACAACACCATCAAAAGAATCACGAGAAGCCTCCAGCAGTTCATGTGAAGAGGCTTCTCAATATATACTAGCAAAAGAATCGGAACACGGTTCACTAAATTATTACCTTAACAAGATTCCCTGTAATATTGTTCTGACCTTAACATATCATGTGCAGAAGCTACTCAGCAAACACAATAAAAAGAGCCCAAGTACGGTCAAATAACTATAAATATATGCCTTCGAAAGGTTTTGTGTGATGTTGTTTTATTCCATCATCAGGCTTTCAGAAGTTCATTTACAATGGCTGCTAAACAAACATAAACAAAAAGGCCCAAAAATGAACAGGAAGTAATCGAACCCTTGTACAGTTCCCTACTATGTTTTTCTGCTCCATCATCTGATCCTCAGAGTTCAAGTACATGTACTCTTCACCAAGCGCTATCGTATTCGCCCACGCTGGTGAAGTAGCTCCGGAGAAAATGCGCTCAACTAAGCTCAAACGCACTTTCAAGCGAAAAATGTTAACTGAAGTGCCCTCTGGCGAGTTATGGCCGTAACAATTACTAAGGGGTTCGTCCCGTATGAACCAGAAACTCATTGCAGAAAACCGTATCCAAATCGGTCAAGCCGGAGATATTGAGGTGCACACACAAACAAACAAACAAACAAACAACCTCTCACCCTAAAGAGATAAACCTTCTCCGTTCCGTCGTGGGTAAAAAGTATATCATCAGTAAAGGGTATCAGTTCCCAAAATTTATTTTATGGACATTGAAAATAACAGATCTCGTAATTAAGAATATTAGTATTTAAAATGTATCTGTTTATTTTATTTCAGGTATGCCGAGAATCACGAATCACCATCCTATCCATTCAAAACCATTTGCTCTCGGACCTCCAGTTAGTCATCACAAAAATGACATAGGATCTGGTTTTAGAGGTCCACCACCACAGTCCCCTGCTCCTGCGGATACGCAAACGGCTGCCAGCGACAAAGTATTCAGTGGCGCCGGAGACGTCTGGCCGGCTCCCGCTCCCGATATGCCCAAAATTGTCTCATTGGACGTAAAATGTGAAAAGAATGCCATGCGAGTTTTTTTGAGTTTTGATAAACCGTTCTTTGGTATTGTCTTCTCGAAAGGACATTATTCGAACCATCAATGCGTACACCTACCTCCCAATCTAGGCAGGACAACTGCGTCATTTGAAATTGGCGCCCACGCTTGTGGAACAGCCAGCAGTGGAGACCCGAGGTATAGGGGAGATGTGACCGCCGCTGGTACATACTTTGAAAATGTAATAGTCATTCAATATGACCCACAAGTTCAAGAAGTTTGGGATCAAGCTCGGAAGTTACGCTGCACATGGCATGATCAGTACGAAAAAGCCGTTACATTCCGGCCATTCCCTGTAGATATGTTGGATGTTGTACGCGCTGATTTTGCTGGTGACAATGTCGGGTGCTGGATGCAAATCCAAGTGGGTAAAGGACCATGGGCCTCTGAAGTATCGGGACTGGTAAAGATTGGGCAAACTATGACAATGGTTTTAGCGATCAAAGATGACGATGCGAAGTTCGATATGCTTGTACGAGACTGTGTAGCTCACGATGGTCAACGCGCTCCTATACAACTAGTCGATAGGCGAGGCTGTGTTACACGACCAAAACTGATGTCAAGATTTACAAAGATTAAGAACTTTGGAGCCAGTGCTTCAGTCCTTTCATACGCTCACTTCCAGGCTTTTAAGTTCCCTGATTCCATGGAAGTGCACTTCCAATGTACCATACAGATCTGCAGGTATCGATGCCCTGAACAGTGTTCTGATGGCGGTCACAATGTTATTGCTCCTCATGCGGAATACGGGCCTCCGCAGTTGGACGCTTTCCCGGTTGGTGCTGAAGTGAGAAGAGATGAGAGAAGAGTACGAAGGCAACGTCGTGCTACATCCCCCGAGAAAGAAGTTGGAGTGAACCGAGTGATTCGTGTTGTTTCCGCCGGGGACTTAAACATAGATACGTCAGAAGAAACTGCTGCCCCTAGAATTATACCCACACCTGGTCTAGTTTGCATGACTACACCAGGGTTCGCCGCGACCCTTGGAGCGCTTCTTGCTACATTAGTATGTTCTTGCGCTGTATCAGCAGTGCTATTTTTAAAACTACGACCTATTGCGACTTTGAAGAAAAAAACAGCTGCAATTGCGACGATAGCACGACCACACCCACCGACGGCACGGTTTTATTCGTAACATTCATTAAAGTAATTAAATTTGTAAATATTAGTGTGATGAGACTGAAGTATCTAGACCATTCCATTTTCATTAACTTGTGTTTAATAGTGTGCTCAATCTACCTATTTACGAACATATTAATTTATATAACTAATTTAGGAATACGAAAATTGATCAACAGAGATATTGTCCATATTTAGCCCACTGCCGTAGAAAACTTCGGTAACGTCGTCGGTTGTTTCCTATGTATCTACAAAATTAATATTAGAAATTTTCGTCAGTACTGTTATTTGTTTTGATATCTGAAATTTGTTGAAAGGAAAGCTATGTATTTAACTCTTAATTAGGGACAAATTACTATTTTATGTCACAAATGTAGTATTACATAACATAAGTACAATCTTCTGTTACCTCTTTGCAAATGGTCTTATATATTTGCCATAGGGGCAACGGAAAATACGTGGTATATCAGCATTTAGGTGAACCGCTAGAAAATAATTTAAAATAACTTGTCATTAGTATTAATAATTATTTATTCTAGGTAAGTTTATTGCTGTAGCTGCATCGCTGCACGTAATATATTTATTTTATACCGCCTCAGTACCTCCTCTTCTGATTTATTTATTTATTGTTTTTTTTTTCTACAGACAACTGTTTTATGAATGTTTATATTTGTTTAGTTATTTTATTGTGATTGTCTGGATATTGAACAACTCAATGCATATTGTAATGCTTAAACATATAAAATTTGGTTTTCAATTATAGATCTGTGTAAGCATAGAAAATAATTTAAAAAAATAAACTCAATACGTAAGATACATGTGGTGATTTCTTTAATTCCTGCCTCCAAAGCAAAGTCAACAAATTTTACGAGTGCATATCGATGTATATTGCACACCCGTGCATACCTACCTTATCTCATCAGTGGGTCGCGACCTCCTGTGGGGAGTCGGCAAATCGCTTGAGTGGATGGCACGGAGTAACCCCAAATTATAGTATTTGAAACGCTAAGAGCTGAAAGATACGATATAAAAAATGTTATGCGCGGGAGGTGGGGGAGGGGGACACACTTTCTATTTATTTCTTGTGTGAGGGATTCATGTTTCCAAGGATGTGCGTACATCACACACTAAATCCCACCCTTTCAGGCTTACACACTTTTTGCACAATATAATACTAGTGTTTCTGTGAGCTGTCGACCTCGCAATATTTTATTTTTCATATATAAAAAAAATCATTCGATCGGAAGGTGTATTCTACCGAACCGCTATAAAAATGATGTGACATTACGAAAAAAATATTAAATTAGAGGGTGGGGGCGCACGCCATACATGTAACCGAGGGATGACAAAAACATCAATCTACGTAGGCGTGTGGGATATCTATGGATAGATCTTTAAAAATGATAAAGAGGTTTCTAAAAAACTTACGTAAACCGTTGGCGAGATTTTAGCAGTCAAACTGGTAAAAAGTGTATGTGTGTGGGTCACTCACACACACTCTAATTTCCGAACTATGGAGTGTAAAATTCTGAAAAAAAAAATGAGGTGATGAACATTAGGTAATAATAAATACTTTCAACGATTATTGATGTGAACAAGATAGTTCCTTTGGGTAAGCGCTGAAAAATTGTCTATCCCAAACAAAGGATGTAAGTGCCGTGAGTTCCCTATGAAAATAAGACTTTTATGGATTTAAAAGCATTATACCTTTTAAATGTGGGCTAGTAGGTGTCAATACGGAACCCTTCTTTGCGCGTGATCCGAGACGCAATTGGCTGGTTTTGAAATGTAATTTGGATTCTCTGCCTTCTGATGCCCCTTTTCACCCCGTTAAGGAGTGGTTACATTCAAAATGTCATGCACTTCCCGCGCATGAACCTAATTTTAAAATGAATGATTAACTGGATAGTGGGCTGCTCCAACACAGGTATTTAATGTTAAAAGTTTGTTCACGGCAGGTATATGCCCATTGAAAATGGGTAGACTTTGCTGGAGATAAGCTGTCAGTTTATGGTACCTAATACACATACGCTCTTTTTTAGGGTTCCGTAGCCAAATCGGCGAAAAAGGAACCCCTATAGTTTCCCATGTCAGTCCGTCCGTATGTCACAGCCGATTTACTCGGAGACTATAAGCACTACAATTATGAAAATTGGTAGCAATGTGTATTCTATGAACTCTTTCATAAAAATATGTGGTGATAAGTCACAAAATAAAACACCATAAAATAATTTAAAAAGATTATTCCAAGTCCCGTTAACGTTCAATGACAAACTGTATTTAGCCGAAAGGTTTGAAATCTGTGGTGTTAGAGAAATATACATACGAGTGTGCAAATCTGTATGGTACTCTATAGCAACCTGTAGAGTGATGTGGCTAATAACTTATTTTCAAAAGGTTTCGATCAAAGCAATGGCCCAAACACGGGTGATTTGCGTTCTATTGTAAATGTCCTTGAACAATCTAATTAAAGGAAATTTAATGACATATGCTTTAATATAGTCACTTCAAACGAAAAAACAATGGTTCAAAGTATTAAAAACAAAAAATGGATCAAAGATAGTACAGACTTGCTGGTGGGACCATTAGATTTTTCTTTAATAAATGCTTCGATTTTGCAGTATTACCTATTTATTAAAAATCGACCAAGAGCATGTCATGTCAGCCCATGCTCAGTGTAGGGTTCCGGAGTTGCCCAATGAACTTACTTTAAAAAATCAAGAACAAGCAAAAGGGAAAACCTTCGCAGCGTTTCATACGTGTTTTACTAAGAAGGAAAGACTTTTTACGTAAACTCAAAAACGGCTTCATTGATAATATCCGCTATAGTTTTCATATAAAGTCTTTATTAAGCTTTACTTTCATGTTTATTTTTTCATATTTATTGGACCCAGAGTTCAAAAGTTAGAGGGGTGGGGACACAATTTTTGTTTTGAAGTGAATATTTCCGAAAATATACACATTATCAAAAAAATTTTTATGAATACCTATATTCATTTTGAAAGGCCTATCTAACAACAGCTTACACCATAGGGTTGCAGCGATAAAAAAAATCATGCCCACTTTACGTGTTGGGAAGGAACCCTTGATTTTTTTTGTAGATTTTATGTTAAATAATTTTCAAATTCATTGATGTTAAGTAATTTTCAAATTCAGAGATTGTCCCCCAATATTTATTATTATTTATTATATATCCATACCAAATTGCAGCTTCTAGCACTAACAATCTCAGAGCAAAGCCTCGGACAGACAGACTGACAGACAGACAGACCGACGGACATGGTGAAACTATAAGGATTCCTAGTTGACTACGGAACCCTCAAAAGATTAAAAACTGATCTTAAGAATTATCGGCCGATATCGCTATTGAGAAACTGATCAAATCATGGCTCTTAGATCATTTCATAGCGTATGATATCATCAGCCCTCGGCAAGTGTTTTAATTTATCACCACTCGTTGCGAATTTGCTATTTTCTGCACTTGTATCGTAATGTACTATTCTATGGAATCAGAGGCAATGCATACTGTTGAGCAGACACGTGGGCAGCTACTGCGTGGATTCGGGAAGATCAATAAAAACCGTGATGATGACCCAATGTTGTTTTATTTCACCATGAAATAACTTGGCATTGATTATAATAATATATATTCCACTTTACATTGTTTAAATAAATAAATTAGGGACGAGCACGAAATAAGTGGCTTACGGGACGGCCATTGTTGAAGAGAAGAAAAGAGTGAGAGAGATGACAGTTGTCACATATATCTGCGGTAGAGCATAGATAACAAAAAAAAGTATTTTTCTAACACTCCTCCTTATGCTCTACCTCGGATAGAGTTCCCAGTACAATTAGCAATACACATATTACACATTTGCACATTTTATTATCATGCATGACTCTATCTTGGCATAAAAATTAAATTAAATTGCAAACCCTATAAAATCATTCACAATACATTCCTAAGACACAATTCAGATATACAGTTATTATGTTTTTCATTGCTTAATAGTTTTGTTAAAACATCTGCTACCATTTTCTCAGTTGGTAAATACTTTACATTTATAAAGCCTTGCTTAATTAGATCTTTCACGAAATGGTAGCGCAAATCTATGTGTTTTGTTCTCTTATGTGAGTATTCCTTTACGAGTAACAATTTCTGTGCGCTTTGGTTATCGTTATACACTACTGCATTTATAGTTTTGTCGATGATTTCCGACAAGAAATTCCGAACAAAACATATATCTTTGCATACATCACCGATTGCCAAATATTCCGATTCTGTACTCGTTAAGGCTATGCAACGCTGTTTTCTAGCTTCCCAGTTAACAACGTTGCCACCCATTTTAATGACAAAACCAGTGTATGACTTGCGATCGTATAGATTGTTGGCCCAATCTGCGTCTGTATAGGCACATATGTTTAAATTACCTCCTTTACAGAAATAAAGTCCATAATTTATCGTGCCCGCTAAGTACCTTAATACGCGTTTAGCAGCTCGCCAATGATCCATATCAAAGCAAGTACTATATTGGCTAAGTTGGATACAAGCATAGGATATGTCAGCACGGGTACAGACAGATAAGTACATCAAAGATCCTAACAATTGTCTATACCTATAGATATTTTCATCTAAACACTTATTCGACTTATCAAGCTTACAGTTTGTAGCCAATGGTGTAGACACAGGCTTACACTCGGTCATATTAAACTTAGCCAATAAACGTTTGACATAATCTGATTGGTCTAAAGTTAAAGAACCATTTTTCCTTGTTACATTCATGCCTAAACAATTTTTAAGTTCGCCTAAATGTCGAATTTCAAAGTGCTTTTGTAACAATTTCAAGACACTATCTATGCAATATTATGAAATAGATAAAAATTATCGACATACAAGGCCAATATTATATACTCATCTTTGGTTCTTTTTACAAAAATACAGGGCTCGCATTTGCTTTGCTCATACCCGTTAGCACAATAAACATTATGAATTTTTGAATTCCATATACGGCTTGCTTGCTTCAAGCCGTATATGCTTTTCTTTAGCATACATACTTTATTATTGTCAACATTATTAAAACCCATTGGCTGTTCCATAAATATATTTTCATCTAGTTCACCATTTAAAAAAGCTGTTGTAACCTCAATATGATTACATTGCAAGTCGAGCTCAGTAGCAAGAGAGAATAAAATTCTTAATGTGGAATGCCTGACCACAGGCGAAAAAGTATCTTTATAATCAATTCCCTCTTTCTGCGTAAAACCACGGGCAACCAATCTCGCTTTGAACTTATTAAATTTACCCATGGCATCATATTTACGTTTAAAGACCCACTTGCATTTTATGACGGTATCATGTTTTGGTCGATCAACTAATTCCCATACCTTGTTTTTAAGAAGAGCGTCATACTCACATTTTACTGCTTTGCGCCAATCTTCCTTTTCTGGTGAGTTCATGGCCTCCTCGTAGGAAATAGGATCATCCAGTGAACTAGCCTCAGCCAACATTGTAGATAAGTCATAGTCAGACATCTTCTTAGGCATTTTACCTCTTGTACTACGTACGGGGCGCTGAGAGCTAGACGCATCGGTAGCTGCCGATGTAATCGGCTCTCCTCCTCGATCTGCATACACCGGCTCCGGCAGAGAAGAAACTTCATCACCTTCATCGGAAGAGCGGTCTTCGCCAGTACAGTACTGATCAGACAGCGGTGACCATGGTGGTGGTGTTATCTCCGCCTCTGAAATATCAGAAGAACTATGATTAGACTTATCACTAGACTTATCATTAATATCACAGCTGTTTAAATCATTATTTGGAATTTCATTATTCAAAGTTTCATTATTAATATCACAGTTAACGGTTTCATTATTTAAAATTTCATTATTGGTATCACAGTTGACAATTTCATTATTGGTATCACAGTTAACTTGTTCATCACAGTGAATTTGACTATTATTGGCTTGTCCCATACCAGCCTTATCTTTTGCAAAGAAATCGCTTTCGTTAAACACGACTGTTCGTGCATAAATAACAATGCGAGGATCAGATGGGTCACAAAGTCTATAGCCCTTACAAGTTTCACCATATCCTACAAAAACGTAGGGTTTAGCCTTAGCATCGAGCTTACGTCGTTTTTGTTTCGGAACATGAGCATAGGCTACACAGCCAAAGACGCGCAAATGACTGAGATCTACAGAGGATCCAGTCCACACACACTCAGGAATTTTGTTCGATAATGCTTTGGTGGGGCTCCTGTTTTTCAGGTAGATTGCAGTCATAACGCATTCCCCCCAGTAGCGATTCGACAAACCTGACTCCTGCAGCATGGCACGTGCTTTCTCAAACACCGATCGATTAACACGCTCAGAGACGCCCGCTTGTGGAGGGCTATAAGGCACCGAAGTCTGGTGAACTATACCTTCCTTCTTAAGAAAGCTTGTAAGGTTATTGTTACAATATTCTGTACCCTTATCGGTTCTCAGAATCTTGATACGCAACCCAGTCTGCTTCTCAACCATATTTTTAAAATGATTAAAATGGGAACTTACTTCACTCTTCGACTTCATGAGGTATCCAAACGTCTTCCTCGTACAGTCGTCCGTAAAAGATAGCAAGAAAAGGTTGCCGCCCCACGTTCTGACTTGCATCGGGCCCGCGATATCGGAATGGATCAGCTCAAGTGGTGAAGCAGCACGTCTTAAACTTGCCTTGGGAAAAGATGCCTCAGACATCTTGCCCGTCAGGCAAGAGACACAGCTGCCCTGGCAGTCATCTTCTTTCTGAAAAACAACACCAGAACACCGATCCCCATCACCCAGCATGCGCATACCTGCAATGTTGAGGTGGCCTAAACGCTTGTGCCACAAACTTAATGGCACACGATCAGCTTTGTGAGCACTCACTGTCCCCTGCCTAGGATGAAGGGGCTTGGAATGCTCTAGGGTAAGGACCTCTCTTGCTCAATACTAAGTTTGTAAAGCCCATTAACTTTTCTGGCTGAGATAATTGGGTTGCCTGTAGTTTTACAATCTTTATAAATGTTACACCCATCTTTTGCAAAGATAACAACATAACCTACATCAATCATCAGACTTACAGATAATAAATTATTAGAGAGCCCAGGAACAACTAATACGTTTTGCAAACTAACAGAGGGAGACAATTTGAGCTTACCAACAGAATTGCTGCACATATATTTGCCACAGATATATTACAGTTTTTTTCTTTGGCATCTATAACTAAATCTTGACTGTTCACCATCGTGCAGGAGGCGCCGGAGTCAATCACGAACTCTGAAGCTGCAGTGGACGCCGAGAATGCAGAGGCAAACATGGTGTGCCCCTCAGCTTCCCGATGATCACTCTGCTCCCGCTTCCTCTTGAAGCAGCGCTTCGCCATGTGCCCCTGCTTTTTACAGTACGAACAGACGATACTTGAGCTCCTCCTCTTCTTGTGATTGTTTGCAACATAAGCCGCTGAAGTTGATTCATTGCTGCGCCGGTGATCCTCTTGCAACAGTCTCATTCTGACTATTTCCGAGCTGAGGGTATTAGTCAAACAGGCTGTTTCGAGACTAGAGACGATGACATCATATTCTTGTGGGAGTCCAGAGAGTAGAATCTCCGCCACCTCAGCATCATCAATGCTCTTCCCAATATCCTCCAACTGCAGCACCAGGCACATAACGTTGTCTATATACTCGGATATCGAGGCGAATTGGTTATATTCAACACGATGCAGCTGACGCAATAGGAGTACACGTCGGTATAATCCTTTGTCTTCAAAGCAGTCAGCAAACTTAGTCCATGCTTCTTTAGCGGTCTTGCAGCTCCGCACGTGCTGATATAAAGCCGGTTGTAAGGTTAAACATATGCGAGCTAATGCTTTATTATCGTGCTCAGCATCATTGTCTGTGCCTTCCACGCACTTCCACAGTCCTTCTAAAGTTAACATCTTTTTTACAGCAAACTTCCAATTAATATAGTTACCAATTCCTTCAAGTCTCTCTATTGAGGTTATGTTTGACGTGCTGCCCATTTTTAATACTTTCAATTTTCGTGGATGGGTCACCTTAAATTCTTGTTAAATGTGTTTGTAATTGTCTAATTGTACTCACGGTCTCTTCTAGATTTGCCCAAATCTCCTGGGGACTGGGCCCATAACCTGTTGAGCAGACACGTGGGCAGCTACTGCGTGGATTCGGGAAGATCAATAAAAACCGTGATGATGACCCAATGTTGTTTTATTTCACCATGAAATAACTGGGCATTGATTATAATAATATATATTCCACTTTACATTGTTTAAATAAATAAATTAGGGACGAGCACGAAACAAGTGGCTTACGGGACGGCCATTGTTGAAGAGAAGAAAAGAGTGAGAGAGATGACAGTTGTCACATATATCTGCGGTAGAGCATAGATAACAAAAAAAAGTATTTTTCTAACACATACCAGCTCCTGTTAAATTATCTTCAAAATAGAAAAAAAATTGTGGAAATATGTTCAAAACTACCACGATCCTCCTACCTTCTTAAGGTTGCTGATGCTAAACGAGGCATCCCACAGTGTTAAATGCTGGGCCCTTTACTATTTCTCGTATTTATTAACCCGGACCCGGACCCTGACACCGTTGGACACCGTTATGGACCCGGGTATGTCCTAAAACTACGACCAAGACCACCGGGGGATGGGCAGTACGGTTACGTCCGGTAGTACTATACTATTACTGAAACACAACAAAATAATTATGTTAAATTATTGATCCAAATTTAAGTAAGTTTTAATTTTATTTATATTATGTAAGTTTTATGGTTAAGGGTAAAACTGAAAGTTTCGGGAATAGAAGAAAATATGCAGTATAAGTGAGTTTATTTATTTTTATTGTTTTTCAAAATATTCTCCTTTGTATTTCATGCACTTATGCATGCGTTCAAACCAGTCCATAAAGCACTTTTTGAACTCTGAAGTAGGGGTCGACAAAATGGCTATTTTATAGGCCTCCACTGCTTCTTCTGGCGTCTGAAACCGCTGACCACGCAGTTTGTCCTTGATTCTGGGGAATGTAAAAAAGTCGTTGGGACTTAAGTCAGGGCTATATGGAGGGTGGTCCAATATTTCGACTTTTTCACCGTCCAGGTACTCAGTTGTTGTCCGAGCGGTGTGTGGGCTGGCGTTGTCGTGGTGAAGGATGATGCGACGACTAGGGTTTGTTTTTCGGAGTTCAGCAAAGACGTTCGGCAAACAAATAGTGGTGTACCAATCAGCATTGACTGTTCTACGATCCTCAAGAGCCACAGTAGCTACGTGACCAGATTTAGAGATAAACGTAGCCACCATCTTCTTAGCCGTACTGCGAGAACGAACAACTTTTGTGGGTTTGAGCTCGTCTTCGAAGACCCATACTCGGGATTGGTTTTTAGTTTCAGGCTCATAAGCGTATATCCACGACTCGTCACCTGATACTATGCTAAAAACAGCATTTGAGCGTCCCTTGTTAAATCTTTTCAAAGTTTTGCGGCACCAATTGACACGGACTATTTTCTGCTCGTCAGACAATAGGTGAGGTATCCAACGGGAAAATAACTTTTTCACGCCTAATTCTTCTTTTAAAATAATTTGTATTTGACTCATTCCAATACCCAGGTGCTCTTGAATTTCCCGATATGTCACATGTCGGTCTTCATTTATCAGACGACGCACAACATCGACGTTTTCTTGCGTGACTGCCGATTTTGGTCGACCTTCACGCACTTCGTCGGTGAGGGATACACGGCCACGTTGAAATTCTGAATACCACCTGTATATTGTAGTCTTTGAAGGAGCTTCAATATTAAAAGCAGCAACCATCCGCTCTTCACATTGTTTTTGTGTTAGTCCACTTTTAAAGTCATAATAAATCATAGCTCTGAAATTTTCACGGCACAATTCCATTTTAAGCAGTGACTCGACGACTTCAATAAACAATTGAAACCGAACCATACTTTTTTTTTCTAAGTGGCCAGTGTGTTGAGATAAGGAAACTTCAGAGATTATAAAAAGGTATAATACATGTTAAAAATAAATTAATAAGTATTCGATTCCCGCCACTTTCAGTGCATGCCTCGTAGCATCCCTGGAATGCGGTGGAGATACTGCGATCGCCAACCCGCATGCCAAGCGTGGCGATTATGGCATTTACCCCCCATGAAAGTGGGGGAGGCCTATGTCCAGCAGTGGACGTCTATAGGCTGATATAGTGGTGGTGGTGGTGGTATTTATTAACCTCATTCATCTTATTAATATGTCATTAATATATATTAAAAGTTAAAACTATGCAGAGATAATAGCTATTTACGATACAAGGGTTGTAAAACAAAGAAAGGCCGATATTGGAGATGTTTGAAGCCCGAGCCGCAGGCGAGGGTCATAAATATGCGAGAGAGGGCTTTCTGTTTTACGACCCGTGTTTTGTACATAATTTTACGTCACCACTTGGCTAAAAAGTGGGTTTTTCCGGACGCCCAGCGTGCAGAAAAACGCGCTTTTTGGCAAGGTGTGGTGTAAATAAATTATACGTGTAGGTAGCCACAGTAGTGTTCCGAAACCAAAATGGCCAAAACGGAACCCTTATAATTTCGTCATGTCCGTCTGTCTATATCTCTGTAAGTATCTCTAAGGCATTTTACTAAAAAAATATAGGACGTATTAAGATACAATTTAAAATCGGCCAAGTGCGTGTCGGACCACGCACAATAAGGGTTCCGTACCGGCACCTCCTAATCTACATTAAATACCATTATACAATAAATTTAATCACAAAAGGTCGTATCTTCATAGGAAACTTACGACACTTACGCCCTTTTGTTTTTTTAAGGCAGTTTTTCAGCAATAACTCAAAAACCGTTAAACCTATCTTGTTCAAACTAACAATTGTTGAAAGGATTTATTAATTTACATCATCATGACTTTTTTCAGAATTTTAAACTTTTTAGTTTGGAAATTAGAGGGGGGACACACTTTTTACGACTTTGACAGCTAATATCTCGCCAATGGTTGACGTAAATGAAAAAAAAATTTAGAAACCTCTATGTCATTTTTGAAGGTTTATCCATATTAGATACCCCACACGCCTACGTACATTGAAAATAAAATAAAATTAAAAAATTTGAAAAGCCCACGACGTTTCTAATTGCAAAATAATAAAATAAAAATATAAAAGCCTCCCGACCATATACGAAGTAAGTACATAAAAGATAAAAGTAGATTTCAAAAACGGTTGTATGGTTGCGAGGTATAGTTAGAAACCCAGAAAAATCCGTCGGGGGTCACAGGCATAGGGCCGAAAGTCGAGCTCAGGCTTAGGGCCAACGGTTCGAAATGTTCCATCGGAGAGTACTCTCTATTACGTGAGCCCGAAGGCCGGAGGCCCGAAGGGCGAGCCTCCGTGAAATCCTCCTAGCCCCGAGTGACTCACAAGAACCTGGGGCCGAAGGCTCGAAGCGTCCTCTGAGAGAGTGCACTACGCGAGCCCGAGGGCCGAAGGCCCAAAGGGTGAGCCCGCACGGACACTATTGTGTAACGAGTGTCTTACAATAGAATTTGAGTTCCGAAAGCCTAACGGTAAGTGGCGAGGCACGCGAAACCAAAGGCAGAGGTCAGAAAGCCCGAAGTGCCTAAAAGTCCGGTCATGACGGTTCACGCATTCTGCGCGAGCCTACGCGGACTCTATCTCTGATTGTTCAAAGCGGAGTCAGGACTGAAGGGCGAACTCTGCGTCGGTCTGAAGGCCCAAAGTGTCTCACTAGAGCGCTCTCTACCCCAGCTTGCGAGCTGAAGGTTGGAAGGGCGTGCCCACGCGTGAAGAGGCAAGCGAGGTGTAAGAGCGAGCACCACGAGGCCCAAAGTGTCCAATTATCCCTTCAGTACGCGCTTACTACGCAAGCCATAGCTATAAGAGCAAAGGCCCGAAGGGCGTGTCCACATTATTTATTTATTTACATTATACATGTATACTTTCTATACGAAACTGTCTTTAAAGGGAACCTGAGGACCGAAGGCCCGAAGGTGTATGGCCCACACGAAGGCGGAGGCCGAGGTCTGCGTGCCGAGACTGAAGGCTAAACTACCCTTCAGAAAGCACACTACGAGTACATGCGAGCCCAGTATAGACACTCACATCCTCTTTCACAAGAACAAGAAATTTTATATCAGTTAATTGGACCAATCATTTTATACTTCAACTAGTGGTAAAGTGGAAATATTGATTAGAAAATTTAAAGTGGATGACGTAATTTGATGTAAGTAAACCTTATTTCGATTTCAAATTTACGAATTCTAAACTATTAAAAATGGTGTCATTTTAAATCACACTGTTTTTTTCGTAAACATAACAAACCACAAATCTATTGCAGAAAACCTTATCTCAATAGTTTTAGCCGATTTGGAGAATGTGTGCCTATAACCTTTCTGTTCTTAACGCATTTACCCTCTTCGTTCCGCCGTGGGTAGCTACCATATTAATTGCGCTCTGCCGTACATCTAAATTGGTGAAGCCGTTATGATCCTGCCCGGCTAGTATGATAGCTTATACCGTCACGTTATATGTGACGTTTCAGTACATTTTGGCCATATAACGTGACGGTATAAGCTATCATACTAGCCGGGCTGATATTATACAACGTAACACGATGGTTTTTATAGTGCCCCGTGGCATATTTACGTCATATACACATTTCACCATATCGTAATCATAAACTTCATAATAATACTTAAATCATATTTTTAAATCGGCTGACATGTTTGCGGGACACATCGCTCACACCCTGCTCTTCCGTTGTGGGTATAAAAAGCAAAAATTATGCTTTTAGCAGTCCTTGTAGAGGAGCTACTCACTAAACACCTTTGAAGAACCGTATTACAGTATTTGATCTATGAGTCTTCACAAAGTTCCTTAATATGCTATTCTGTTTCATCATACCTAAAGCCCTCAGCAGTTCATGCACAGAAGATACCAAGAAAACACTATCAAAATAATCACAACACAGTAATACACATATGTGGTTCCCTAGAGTGCTGTTCTGTTCTATCATCAGGCCTTCAGCAGTTCAGGTGAAAAGGCTTCTCAATAAATACTATCAAAAGAGTCAAAACACAGTTCACTAAATAATATCCTGAACAAAATTCCCTGCAATATTGTTCTGATCCATCATCAGACCCTCAGCAGATCATGTACAGAAGCTACTCAGCAAACACGATGAAAAGAGCCCAAACACTGTCAAGTAGCTATATATATGCCTTCGAAGGGTTCTGTGTGATATTATTTTACTCCAGCATTAGACCCTCAGAAGTTCGTTTACAACGGCTGCTAAGCAAGCATAAACAATAGCGCCCAAAAACAGACACAAAGATATCTAACCCCTTTACAATTCCCTACTATTTTTTTCTGCTCCATCATGATCCTCAGAGTTCAAGTACATGTACTCCTCATGAAGCGCTATCGAAATCTTCTATGCTGGTCAAGCAGAGTTCCGGAGAAAATGCGCTCAAACGAACTTTCAAGAGAAAAATGCTAACTGGAGCGCCCCCTAGCGAGTTATGGTCGTAACATTTATTGGGGGTTCGTCCCGAATAAACCACAAACCCATTGCAGAAAACCGTATTAAAATCGGTCAAGCCGTTTTGGAGATATTGAGGTGCACACACAAACAAACAAACAAACAAACAAACAAACAACCTCTCACCCTAAACGCATATACCTTCTCCGTTCCGTCGCTATAGCGGACATGATCAGTTAAACCGTTTTTGAATTACGTGTATCGTAAAAAGTCTTCTTTTTCTTAGTACGATATACGACATTCGTCACGTTGACAAGAATGTGAGTGACGGGCGTCTTATGATAAGTGATAAAATGGCAACCATCATACGCCCGCACGATCCAGCAACCATAGAAGCAGAGGGCGTCCTAGAGAATAGTGGGTCGACGATAGTATAATAATAATAATAATTTATTGAACCATTAAGTTGTGTAACATGACAGTTTCAACCAATACGTTACAGCGATTCATATTATGCTAAATTGGTACTAAACTAAGGTATACTAATTAACATCCATACGCCTCTCTAACACTCTTTTCCATTCAGTCATCAGTCGCGCTATCCCTGTCACAAACACATCACACTGCGGTGATGCTGCGAGCACAGCGTTGAGAAGAGCAGTAGCGCGAGGAATGGGCGAGTGTCGGCACTCTCAGGTGCTTGTTGCGATAATCGTTCGGCACATTGAAATTAAGCATTTTTTCCACCAGATTCACACTGTCAATTTTATTTCTCAGGACATTTAAGATGAAACTGAGTAGGCTTAGTTTTCGTCGCATTTCTAGAGAATCGAACCCCAAGTGACCCTGCAGAAAGCGAGTGGGGTACAAAAACGGATAGTACAAGTGGTTCTTCTTATAAAGATGCCTCAAGAACCTTTTTTGGACTTGTTCTAACATAAACGTATATTTGCTCTCGTGTGGATTCCACACTACTGCATTCGTTTCGACGATGCTTCTCACTAGAGCGGTGTAAAGCGCTCGCGTTGCTGTAGAGGAAAGTGGGGCAGCGTTACGCAGCACAAAACCTAGCCTTTGATAGGCACATTTTGTGACATTCCGAACATGAGTCCGAAATGTAAGACGAGCGTCGAGAGTGACTCCCAGGTCACGAACTTCATCTACGCGGATCATTGGCTCCCCGGCTATAAGGTAGTCACAGTGACGGGGCGACGGAGAGCGTGAAAAAGTATATGCGGAAGCAGCTGGAAAAGGAAAGCCAGAGACCGAAAGCAATGGAGACAACTGGAGGACGCCTCTACCCAGGAAGGGGCCTTAAGACCGGCGGTATGAAAGATATCTTATAATTAGAAAAAATATTTTTGAGTTAGTATAGTTAAGAAAATAAAGGCTCATTACTATTGTGTATCAAGCAAAACACCATACAACTCGTTTCAACACATTTTATTCCATTAAACGAATTTATTAACAGTTTTTTTACGAGTTTAACACGAACCAGAGAGACTTAAAACGAAACATTCAATACAAAACGCCCCAAAACATAGTATATAAAAAGAAAGAAACACAAACCCATAACAGAGGAAACTTATCAGTAGAAAATATTATAATCATCAAACTTGTAGATTACTTGGGTATATAAATAAATTGCACTTAGAGAATTATTTTCTCACAAAACGTTACGTAACTTAAGTATAATAGTTTCGCTACAACATTAAGGTAGGTATTAAATGCAAATATTTTTGGGTGGCATAAATGTGAAGGACTGGGAATACAGCGGCATATTAATTTAGCAACATGACTTGACAGTAACCAAGAAGTTAGTAACATAAAACAAATGGCTTTACGAGTAAGTTACTAGCCAGTTAAAATGTCAATCTATTGTTATCTTTCTAAATTAGGGGTCTAATCGACATTAAATAAAGGAATTATTTACTTTATAAGCACCGCAGGCACATTAAAGGTATTATAATATTGTAAATTCTTATAATTTTATAGAACTATCTAATGTGCCACATTAGAAAACTGCGTTCCATATATACTGTTCAAAAAGTTTCGCCGATGCCAGTCTGATAGACCCATGTTGCTTAGCTTCCCAACGCTGTCACAAACAATACTAATTTCAATTTACATACTTATGGGACTAATATTAAACTACTCATAGCTACGTATCCAAGTCGTTAGCACTGATATAAAAATACTTTATTATTATTGAGCAAGTTAAAGTTATGATTCTATTGAATCATTACCATAGGTACTTTCTAATTATTTTAGTAAGACTACTAAACAAAAGATGCTATGCTAAGTACGCAACATCATTGGTGTTTTAACTACCTATATTATGTTACAATTGCTTAAAAGAAAATGATAACATACTTTAAACATAATGATATAATAACATATTTATAACTACTATTTAAGAGGTATTGAAGCGTTCTAAAATATTCTAACAACATGAAAGCATAGTCACCAGTTTCAGTCTATGCAAGGAAGTCGTGAGAACATTTTATTTAAGTACTTACCATTACAAAAACACACTATCGTGTAAAGTTCTTGATAAGGAAATGTTGCGTGTAAGTGGTCTACAATACTATACTTATAGCTGCATGTCTATCCTACCTAGTCATGGGTAGTTTATTCATTATAATATTTATAATTATGATTTATAACCAGACAGATTACCTACACACAAGAATGTACACGAGTAAATAAATAGTAGGTAAGTAGTAGATAGTATTTTGGCCATATTTTTAATAGGCATGTCAAAATGCTAGAAGAATATCTATTAACATACAGGGTGATTCAGGACACGTGAGCAGGACCAACACTACATACATATTAAATGGCAATGAATCGTTCACCATTGTATTTAAGTGAAACACCCACACTTTTTTCCTGTATTTTAATTTTTGTTAAGTTAAAGTTTAATTCTCTACAATCATGGTCGCCCTACAACACTGGTTTATAAAGATTAGCCCTCTTATTCATACACGTCCATCAAGCCTCTATTAGTTAACAAGCCGCTAAAGTTGGTTTGTCCTTATCTGTCACATTGACATTTATGTTTGTGAGAAAGGAACAAAACAACTTTTAGTTAGCAGAGGTTTGTTAGGTTTTATGAATAAGGGGGTAAACCTGTAACTGTTATGACAGCACTTTAATTACGAAGAAAGTAAATTGTCACATTGAGTGAGATACGATATTTCAAAAGTAATTTGACTGAAGTATTCTGATTGTAGAGAGTGACCATGAATTTCGAAAATAGTTTAAAACATTTTGTGTTCAACACCAAACGCTACTGCTTTGTGCCACTATTAGTAAAACGTTAATTTTACTAATAGTGGCACAAAGCAGTAGCTTATGATCTACTGAATCCGTAGTGTTGAGCTTGCTCACGTCTCCCGAATCATCCTGTATATGTATCTAAATCAAGAGTTCAATATTGATGGATAGAATATGTACGACAAACATCATAATCAAAGTATCTAAACACTAAACTTATCCTATTGGCATGACTGGACGATATCCTTACACTTAATGTTATAGTAAATGATTATAAATTAATAAAGGGCAAACTCTGTACAAAACTTATTGGTATAAAATGTAAAATATTCACAACAGTGAAAAATGAATACAATCAGGTTTCATAGGACTTCGTCCGTAGCACGACTTAGCACCATTTAGCACGCGGTGTGATTTGGAACCGTATTATTTATACCTTAATCGTAGTTCATGAAAAAATAACAAATAAAAACGGATCTTTTCTTACCTGTAATAAAATATATAGAAACACAACTGACCATTGAATAAACGAGAATAATTTTTGAAGTAAAGTATTTTATTAATGATACATAATTTAAGTTAATTAATTTTTAAAGTCCTCGAAGCTAGCACCTACATTTTAGTTGGGCCGCAATGCGTCAAAGACTTTAAAACACTACACACATGTCGTTCGTTACATTAAAGAAACTTCAAGTAAGTTACAATTAATAAATGCATTATGATTAATGAAAATAAAATTTGAATAACTAGAGTTGAAATTTAAAAACTTTTGTAATATATAAAAGAAAGACAGTAAAAACAATTTTAAACCCTCCGCTAACAATATACATTGATTCAACTACATACATACCTTCTGTACGCTCACGAATTTTAAGCACATACATTTCCATACAGTTTGATACAAAGATTTTTTTAGCGAAATGGGTCTCCATACTACGCGTAACTATACTATATATGCATATATGCGACGTAAATACAATGGAGGGTCGTTCAATTTAAGATTGGATTGATCATATCATAACGGTTATGTTATTAGGTATATATAATATTTCGTCATCTAAAGCAATTTTCGTCCGACATGCGCTGTCGTTAGTTTATACTACAATTATTTTGGTCGGACCATTTACATTTACATACGTACAAAATCAGTCATCAGTTTGGTTAGATAGTAAGCTCTCATTGATTGACACCCAAAACAGACAACCCAAAAAGACTCATTCATACTTGCACAGTTAGAATAGCCAATAATAAAAATAAAAATAAAATATTGGGGGACAATCTTACACAAATCGACCTAGTCCCAAACTAAGCAAAGCTTGTACTATGGGTACTAGACGACGATATACATACTTATATAGATAAATACATAGAGAACATTCAAGACCCAAGAACAAATATTCGTGAAAAATGCACAAATAAATGCCCTGACCGGGATTCGAACCCGGGACATCTAGCTTTGGAGGCAGAGTCACTACCAACTAGGCTAAACAGGTCGTCCAATAATGGACAACGACTGAGGAGAACTTACAGTGTTTATGTAGTTTTTGGAATAGTATCGCACAAAATATTTGACAATCTATGTGTCAATGTTTGAAACACTAATCATTGATTTATATATTAACCCTTTGAACGCCATTCTTCGTGAACGCCAGTGACACTTACCTACACGCCAAATTAATTCTTTAATGTAAAGCACGAAGGTGTATTTGACAATGTACGTGATCACATTAATATCACAACATTTAGGTGTTCTGGTCGTTAAAATGATTAATAGCAGGCCCAACGGCAGCGATATTGAGATAACAACTTTGGTTCGAGAAAGTACCAAAGTAACATCAGTCGGCGGCGGTAAATGACAGTTTACGTGGTCAGTGTCGCTTATTTCGGGTGTTAAATGTTTTTACTTTGAAAACATGGCTTTTAATTTGAAATATTCCTAGCTAATGGAGACATTCATAGAAATTAGATATTAAAATAGTATAAATAAATACATAGTCTCCAACATTCTCTCGGAACTTTAAAAAATTGGCACAGAACTACAAACAGCGCTGAGGCTAATATTTGAGGACGAGTTTCAATAATGGCAACATTAACCACTCCTGTGCGATTTTATCCAACTAGTTTACTTTAGCGCGACTTGGCGTTCCGGCACAAGATAGTATAAACTACTACTATAGAATTTATAAAATTCGATACGTAACCACAAAAATGAAATAGAACAACGCAGTCGTATTCATTGCTCCGGAAGACCCCACATCACAAAAGATTAACACAGAATACAGGGTAGCAGTCTCGAGAGTCACCCGTCGCGGGAGTGGTGCGGGTGGGGCTCGCCGAGCAGGCGCAGCGCCATCCACGCGGCGAGGGAGTGCGAGGCGGGCGCTGGCGTGGGCGCGGGCGAGGCGGCGGTGCGCGCGCGCAGCCGCTGCAGCAGCACGGCCGCCGCGAGCGCCGCGCCCGCCGCCGCGCCCGCGGCCGACGCGAACAGTGCGCCGAAACTTACCGCGCCCATGCACACGCCGTATACCACCTGAAATCAGACAGGTAACATGTGGACACTGATTGGAAGTATTGGTACGGTTGCATTCTCTAATTAGGAACCCTTTTTGCAAATTTTTCATTGAATTTCTATACAGTTTGACAGGACTGTCAAGTGTCAACATTAAGCGGTCCCAAATTAAAGATCCTGTATTTATACTAAGAGATTAGGCACTCTCCTCGCGTTTCCTGGTTAAATCTTAAAGAAGCCCAGGGTCCGCTTTGGTGCCTAATCTCAGTAAGGTTAGCTTTTAGCCCGGCCTCCTTCAGGAAGAAACTGAATAACGCTAAGTTAAATTAAAAATACATAGCATCAAAAAACAAAATAAAAAACTCATTAAAAAACTCACCTCTTCTCTAATCCTTCCGCTAAACACGGTGACAGACTCTCTCGTCGGCCCAAACGCTAAGTCAGCCTCCGAGACAACTTCATATATCCCCGACACACCAACATCTGCGGACCTTCCTTCCCGCACGGTCCGCCGCTTGCGGAGGGACCTGGGGCCAGCCACTGCGGGCCCGGGCGGCTTAGCCGGTACTACTGCGTCAGAACTCGGCTTGTCAGATCCAAAGGTTCGCGGGCCATGAGGGAAACGTTCGCGCTCGTCGAGGTCACCAGGACGGTCCTGGAAAGTGAAATTTGAATCGGTTATCAAAAAGAAAAATGATCTAATATTGACAGATATAATATGTAAAAACATAATCATTAATGATATAAAAATAACACCAGTATTTAGGTAGTTATACTATGCTCTTGCAAGCATGAACAGTTTGTATAATAAAATTTATAATAAACTTGAATAATAAAATTAAGTCCTCAGATAATAAAGCCAAGACAGTCTGGAAAATAATAAACACAGAGACTGGGAAGAGAAATAATAGAGAGTTCACAATTTCTTTGAAAGTAAAGGATAATTTAATAACTGATGCAGTAAAAGTACGAGGGTGGTTTGAGAAGTAACTTGGTTTGATATGAAAAAAAAAATTTTGAGCGATTGTATATATTTTATTTTTCGACATAGTCCCCTCGAAGCTCGACGCACTTGCCCCAACGTTTCTGCAACTTCTCGATGCCTTCACGAAAATGCGTTTCTTCGAGGTCCTCGAAATACGCGTTTACCTCCTGTATCACATCTTCGTTGGAGTTAAACTTTTTCCCCGATAAAAAGATTTTGAGTTTGGGGAATAGGTGATAGTCCGACGGGGCCAAATCCGGGGAATAAGCGGGGTGAGGAAGGAGTTCAAACCGTAATTCCGACAATTTTTGTGCAGCGACACGACTTGAATGCACCGGTGCGTTGTCATGGTGAAACATTACTTTCTTTCTTGCCAAACCTGGCCGTTTCTCGGCTATCGCCGCATGCAATTGGTCCAACAGTGATGCATAGTAGTAATGGTTTTTCCCTTCGCAAGGTAATCAATTAAGAGAATCCCCTTTGCATCCCAAAAAACGGATGCCATCACTTTTCCAGCTGATGGAATGACCTTGGCTTTCTTTGGAGTTGGCTCACCACGACCAACCCATTGTCTGGACTGTTGTTTCGTCTCCGGAATATAGTGATGAATCCAGGTTTCATCCATTGTCACAAAACGGCGAATAAAGTCTGTTGGATTTCTTTCAAAGACCTGGAGATTATCCGCAGATGTTCGCATACGAACACGCATTTGTTCTGGAGTGAGCAGCCGCGGCACCCACCTTGCACACAGCTTTTTCATGTGCAGTTCGTTGTGCAAAATAAAATGCACCCGCTCAGAAGAGATGTTTGTGGCTTCAGCTAATTCGCGTACCTTCAATCTTCTGTCGGTTAAAACCAAATCATGGATTTTATCGACTATTTCGGGTACAACCGCCGTTTCTGGGGCTCCAGGACGAGGTGCATCATCAATGCTTGTCCTGCCTCGCTTGAACTCATTCACCCAAAGTCGAACTGTCTCATAGGAAGGACACGAGCTACCCAATGTAGGTAAAATCCTTTCATGCATTTCTTTTGCAGTTTTACCTTCCAAAAAAAAAGAACTGAATTACACCACGAATTCCTATTTTCTCCATTTTGCCGCGCTACTCCGATCACTTTTGTTTAAACTACTGTCAAATCTAAAATTCCCGCCAAAAATGACATTTGGCCACAGATAAATTATCTTGATTAAATAATCTTTGTGAATAGTTACATAGATTACACTAACGCCATCTATCGGTATCCGAAACAAGTTACTTATCTAACCACCCTCGTAGCTGATGAATTTAATAATTTCTTTTCTAAAATTCCTAGTCACAACTCAAAGTTTAGCATCATCTACCACAAAAGCAGAATCCCTTCTGAATGACAACGTAAAATTAGAATCACTAACTAATTTCAACTTTCATCATGTTTCTCCTCTAGATGTACTGAAGTCCTTTGAAATGTTAAAAATAAAGAGCACTGAGGACTTATGGGGCGTGTCAGTCAAGGTACTGGAATCTATTCTGGAGGTCGTTGCACCAACTCTAGCTCTCATTTTTAATAACTGTATAGACTATGGCATTTTTCCAGACTTAATGAAATGTAGTAAAGTAGTTCCAATTTTCAAATCAGGTCATAGAGATAATCCTTCTGATTATCGTCCAGTTTCTATCCTACCTGCGTTTAGCAAAATATTCGAAAAAATAATGCTTACGCATTTGGTTTCTCACTTTAATTCTCACAATATTTTGCACGCACAGCAGTTCGGCTTCACGAAGGGTAGGTCAACTACTGATGCAGGTGCAAGTTTATTAAAATTTATTTTGCAGTCTTGGGAAGAGTCGCACGACGCCATCGGAGTGTTCTGTGACCTTTCCAAGGCTTTTGATTGTGTAGATCATGGTACTTTAATTTGTAAACTTAAGTTTTATGGCATTATTAGATCTCATTAAGTCATATTTAACACAGAGAAATCAAAAGGTAGCGATAAATAAAGCCATTTCGTCAGAGACCGTGGTAGAGATGGGAGTACCTCAGGGATCTATTCTAGGTCCGTTCCTGTTCCTTGTTTATGTAAATGATCTGCCATATATGGTAAGCCGAAGATCAGGCATTGTAATGTTCGCAGACGACAGCTCATTACTGTTCAAGGTAAATAGGAGAGATACTGAACTCATTGAACCGAATAATACCCTCTCCATGATATCTGACTGGTTTGCTGCCAATAACTTAGTATTGAACCCGAAAAAAACGAAATGTATTAAATTCTCTCTTGCGAACTCATCAAACAGAAACTTATATACAAATATTAGACTTAATGGTCAAACATTAGAATTTGTTACTTCTACTGTATTCTTAGGTATTACATTGGACTCAAAATTGCAGTGGGGTTCCCATATAACAGCGATAGGAAGTAGGTTGAGCTCTGCTGCATTTGCAGTCAGGAGAATAAGGCAGCTTACCAATGTGGCAACGGCACGGTTAGTTTACTTTGCTTATTTTAATAGTATAATTACTTATGGTCTTATCTTATGGGGATCAGCTGCAGAAATTGAAACTGTTTTTATTTTGCAAAAAAGGGCTATCCGAGCAATTTATAACTTGGGGTCACGTGACTCATTAAGAGAATTTTTCAAAGAAATAGATATTCTAACCCTGCCGTCCCTATATATATTTGAAATAATAATGAATGTTAGGAAGAATTTGGGCAATTTTCCAACGAACGCTGATAAACCAATAGCCACGAGAAATACTGGGAAACTGAAAGTAACCTTCTATAGACTAGTAAAGGCGAAAAAGTCGTTCTTGGGAAATTGTATCAAATTCTACAATAAAATTCCTAAACACATTACTGAACTTAGCAATTCTAAATTCAAATCTGTAGTAAAACAAACACTTATTTCAAGAGCATATTATAAGATAAACGATTACATCATGGATAGGGATGTTTGGCAGTGATAGCGTCCTGCACGGGTAATCTATCGCGAAAATATGTTTTCTACTGTAGCATTGTTATTTCAGTTATTTTGTAGTAGCTGACACTGTAATTTATATTTAACTATACAATGTATATTGTTTTGAAAAAATGACACCTCGCCGAGTTTCTTACGCCGGTTCTTCTCGTGGCAGAGGTATATTTTTCCGAACCGGTGGTAGTTTATTGACGTTCATAGGTGCATGTAATATGCCTAATTTGAAGAATAAACTACTTTTACTTTTACTTTTACTTTTGTACAATCCTATCGGCCTTATTCCTATAAAGTGACTGGAGTGGTAAAGGTTGCAGTATCGATACTTTTTACCACGATTGCCGGCCCGCTTATGGTGTCAGCCGATCTATGGCATCTATAAACTATAGTGTCTGCTTAGTTATAAGCAACAACTTTGGAGATGCCACACACAACAATTTATCGACCCTATAGATAGATGTTTTCCTGAATTTTTAGCAAACAGCTTGGGGTGCAAAATATACACATCAATAGGTGTCAACACAGTGCATTCTCGTAGCCTGATTTACACTCTTCACCTGATCGCTCTTCACCGGAACTGCTCAAAAAATGTTAAAAGGAACAGTCTCACCGTGAAAGGTCTGGTTAGAGCTTAAACCAACTCCTCGGCAGTGGACAGTTATTCGATTATGCTTCTGAGACCAGGTCGACGAACGCTTCTTACAGGATAGCCGCGTGTCTTCGATGATACTAGACTCTGCTAGGTCATGTCAACTCACAGTGAAATAATGTGATCGCACTCTTCGCCTATAGACACAGGTTCAGGCTGCGGTAATAGGTAGGTAATGCTGGCAGAGGGACTGTGTCACACGTCGTTGCCGAACGCTTTATGAAGGGACAGGCACCCGCAGGGGGTTTTCTGTGACAATACTTGACTCCGCTAGATCTTTTCATGACACTAGACTCACCGTGAAAGTCAAGCCAGAACCTCAACCAGCTCCTAGACCGCGGACAAATGGTCAGTTTCTGCGTTTACTACAGTACTACGGGATCAGTCCTGAACGCATCTTCCGGCGACAGGCGGGTAGCTTTCGATGATTCTTGACTCTGCTAGGTCATTCCATGTGTCGAGACTTAACGTGAAAGGTCTAGCTTCAACCAGCTCCTCGACCGCGGATAAGTGGTCAGTCTCTGCTTCTACAAGGGAGCAGTGCTGAACGCATCTTCCGGCGACAGGCGGGGAGTCTTTAATGATACTTACCTCTGCTAGGTCATTCCATGTGACAAGACTTACCGGGACAGGTCTAGCTTCAACAAGCTCCTGGACCGCGGACATGTGGTCAGTCTCTACTACTGAAGATGCCTGCGGGTGCCTGCCCCTTACCCATCTGTGACAATACTTGACTTTGCTAGGTCATGTCATGTTACTACTCACCGTGAATGGTCTAGCCAGAGCTTCAACCAGCTCCTCGACCGCAGACATATGGTCAGCCTCTGCTTCTACTACGGGAGCGGGAGCGCGCTGCGGCAACGGTGCTGGTGCCGGCACCGCGTCGCCGGAAACTTCGTCGCCGAACGCTTCTTCCAGGGGCAGGCGCGTGTTTTCGATGATACTAGACTCTGCTACTTCTTCGGCAGATGAGTCGCTGGCAAATGAATGAGGATATTGTTAGTTTCATCTTAGTTATACTTTATAGGGTGGATAGACACAATTTATTTTATACATTTGGATAGCTCGGACTTTATTTGACATACTGTTTACATTTTCAGAGCGAATATGCATGCAATTTTATATTTTGTAAATGTGAGTAATTAATAGTAAATACCAAATAGTACGTTCTCAGCGTTTAATTTGTATTTTCTAACATAGTTCTCTGAAGGTTGTTTCCAATATGTTCGGATATGCATGGACTCATGGCAGGCGCTTACTGATTTCTATGTAAAATTCAACCGTTGTCCTTGCAAGTGTAATGACTCAGGATTCCGATCTCAATAGTAGCGTATGAATTTCCAAGACAGAACCATTAACTTATTATAAATGTATACTTACGAGGGCTTTAACGTGGCCACTTCTAAATAAGTGTGATTATTTAAATTTAACGATAGATATTTAAAAAGCAACGTAAATAACTAGATTGATGTAATCAAAAGGTAGGTACTTAAATACAAAATACAGTACTTAACAACCCCCACTTTATTTAAATATCTATCGCTTTTAAATAAATCATTACAATAATTCACGAATGGCGCTAGTAGACACTTTTTAACTAGTCCTCTTAACAGTGAAAAGACAGCTTACTTAATTTCATTATGGTCGCGATGCGTCCGATCGTCCTTTCGGTCTAGCGCTCCGTGCCTCTGAGGAGCCACTCCGGCCAACTGGCAGTGGTCCAAGCAGCCGTGCCTGCAAATCTCCACCTTGCATCTGATGTGCACGCTCAGGGCATCAGGGAACTTGAATGCGTGGAAGAAGGCGTAGGTGATCACTGTAGCTCGTTCGTCCGCTGCCTTTGCTTTTAAAAATCTGAAATAAGGATAAGATTCATACATTTTGAGCACTGCTTACTAAATATCATATTCATAACATAGTAGAATTCCAGGTGTCTCAAGTGACATGATCGAGGCGGGCCTGCTCGAACCCTAAAATGAGTAATTGGCAAGACAGCGCAAAACCGAGAAAAGTGGCGCACTCCACCACCAACATTCATTTTTGTCGCTGAGCCGACGGAATTGCCTAGGTAGTAAGTTTTTAGTTAATTAGATATGCCTACAGTACGCATTGTAAGAATCTATACAGCGAGGTTTTATTTCTTCTTTCTTTTCATTCTGGCCGGAACCTACACTGCCATCATATTCGCTGCGTATACGGCGGGTTGTCACAGCAGTGATGTGGTAGGCCTTATGGGCCCACACAACGATACTAATTAAGTATGATTGGATTGGATATGGTTCTCGTTATTTCAAAATAAAACACGTTCAACATTTTCGTACGAGTATATCTTCTTTTGAACACTTAGCTGGCTGTATAAATAGAGCTCATTTGTTTATTCTGCTAAACGCAAAACGGGCCCACAGAAGAGATCTCCCGGAATCGTATAAAGTGGAAGAAATCCAGTACAGCAGCTCCCTAAAACCGGGATAGCGCAAAAAAATTAAGAAAAGGTTACCTAGATATCATCTTTGGACGCAAAACGCAGCCATATTCATCCGAAAGCTGTATGATGTGTCCGGAGCCATCAGACGCTGCACAAGATTTCACTCGCATGTCGAATTCACCTGTAAATAATAAACAGATTTTTTAATGGAGTCGCTTTTTAGTAAGGAGGTATGTAACTATGTGCACAGGTGGTAGTTTAGGTACACGATTAGCAGGAGCACAAGTTTAAAAACAAGCGCTAATAGGCCGTAATAAGCCGTAAGCCCTTGGCTGACCGAGATTGGTAAGTACAGCATAATATAATGCTACACAGTAAATTCCTGATTTTATTTTATGTATATTATGTTGATACACTTCAGTTACATACGTACGTGAAAATATACTATGGTATTTTGATGCACAGTATTTGGGTGTCCGAGCTTTGCTCGGCATCTTACGTATTATTCCGGAGAACACCAGTTATTCCAAAGATAACACCTAGCTAGATCGTTTTTTTATGAAATCATTACAGCAGTTTCTGTGTTCTCCAAAATAAATAGACAATACCTACAAGAATTGTTCTTTTACAGATTTTATCATCACCAAAAGATTAAAGAGTTTATTGCTTATTGACCGAGCGAGCGCGAAACGTCTCCGTTTCAGCTTGGACAAAAATGTTTTCTCAACCGATTGTAGCGACATATTGTGAGTAGGTTCGATATTTATACGGATTTTCTACAGCGGTTCAGATTTTTAATTTTTCTAATGTTACAGAATGGCGGCGTCATGGGGGGTCGCGAGGTTTACAGCTCACAGAACGACTACACTATTTAAAAAGGAACTAGTTAGTATTTATGTTGGTTGTGCAGTTTAGCGCCTTGTTAATTTTGAAAATACCTGCAGGAAGATTTAAGAAATATTTCCTGTATTTTTTCGACACGTAATGGGTACTTAGTTATAAAAACATTCGTAAAGCGCATTGGGCGCACCCAAGCCATTTAGAACCTAGCGGTATCGACGAGAGTGCTAGTTAACCAACCCATTGAACCGAGTTAAGTGAAAAGTGATTAAAATGTTTACCGAAACCACAAAAGGCTAAAGAATGACCAAACAAGTACAGGCGGAAACACGTAAACAAATATACCATTAAACAAAGTAAACACGAAGAAAGCTGTCGCAATACAAAGTTGACACGACGTGGCACGCGGCGTCAACCGGCGTAGGCTTTAATATACTAAAATGTGCGTACGATTTTGAAACTTATCTCTTACGCAGAACATAAAAGTTTTACTTAAACATGATATAAGTCAGTGTGAGCACATTAATGAGATGCTAAAATGGTAAAGAGAGCTGGGTTATTTAATTTCTTCAAATAATCGAGGCTCAAGAGGACCTAGACTTTTACGGTTCATAATAATCTAAGTATATATGTATTTTGTAATACGCACGACATTGCGCTTGTGGTTGATCAGTTATTTTGTAAGATTGCTATTATATCTAATGAGCATGTACAGTCATGACCATCTGCACACAAACTTCTAGTCAGGGGGGTGTGCAGCTTACTGTAATATTAGAGACTAGCTTTTGCCCGCGACTTCGTCCACGTATAACTCGTTCTCGCCTTAGAATGATTTGTTTTCCTATACAATTTTTCTCAAGCTAAGATGGTTGGACGGCGTCGAAAAGGACACCAGGACTTTAGGGGTGACATGTTAGAGAAGGAAAGCCACGAATAGATCGGACTGGAGATATTTGCTTGAACAGGCTAGGGCCCACCCGCGGCTATAACGCCTCAGATGATGATGATGATACAATCTTTCACCCTTCTTTACATCCCCTTAAGAAATGATTATAGTCAATATGATCCCTAGAAATCCTATTGTGAAAACGAATAATTAAGTGCTTATTTCGGAATATCAAATGTACCGATTCTAGACGAATGAATCTCGTCAAAAACATTACATGTACAAAATTACAAATTGTACAATGATAAAAGTCTCGCTACGCAGTTCTGCCGTAAAACGTTGTCCCAACAGAGCGAGTTCTTCATGTAAGTATGACGACCGAAGGTCGGAAGCAGAGCGGCAAGGCATGCGAGAATAATCACACAGAGCGAGCTTCTTATGTAAGGCTGAAGGCCGAAGGCCTGAAGCAGAGAGGCGAGACACGCGAGGCTTAAGGCCGAGCCTCCCAACAGAGTAGATTCTTCATGTAAGGTTGATGACTGAAAAGCCGAAGGTGAGTGGCAAGGCATGCGAGGCCGAAGGCCGAGCTATGTCCTCGTCGAAGATCCAGTTGCCATATTAATGAGGGTAAATTATATTCCATTCGATCGTTTTCACGTGATGCCTACACAGTATCGATTCCGATTTTACTCAGAAAGCTGGAGATATCAGGTGTTCGGGGCATTGCATTGCAATGGTTCAAAAGTTATCTGTCAAATCGTGGTCAATGTTCAAAACTGGGCACTTTGATGAGTTCCCAAAGGACGGTAGCTTTCGGGGTTCCACAGGGAAGCATTCTGGGTGCTACTTTGTTCTTGATTTACATTAATGATTTGCCTTCCATTTGTGAGAAATACGCTGAAATAGTTTGTTATGCAGATGATACTGCTCTCATTTTCCACGAATCGTCTTGGGAAACGTGTTTTGCGGCGACTGAAAAGGGTCTGGCTCAGATATCTAAATGGTTAACTCAAAATTTACTTACGTTAAATATTCCAAAAACGAAATACCTTTGTTTCCATAAGACTACTGTTTCATCTCCAAAATATCGTCCAGACCTTTTGATAGCCTCAGACGCCGCATTGCCTAGCGCAAGTAATGATTTCATAACTAACTGTAGCTCGATTAAATACCTAGGAATACTACTGGATGAAAAACTTAATTTCAACTCATACAGAAACTTTGTCCTCTAGGATTTGAAAATTTATATATATTGAAAAATTACTGAGAAACTCTGCCGGTAAAGACATTTTAAAGTTAGTTTACATTTCGATTTGCCAACCAATACTCTTACGGTGTGGGGAGGTGCCACCAGCTCGCACCTTTTAAGTTTAGAAAGAGCACAACGATGCATCTTGAAGGTCATGCTCAGGAAGCCTCGGTTATTCTCCACTGCCACACTATAATATAAAGAATGGGGCGTTCTCACTGTTAGGCAGCTAATGTTTCTAAGGGTTTCCCTTTTGGTTCATCGTATGACCATTTCCTTGGAATTATATCCACTGCTACTGCGCAGAAGGGTGTACAAGATTCCAATACCACACAGTAATACATCTTTCTTTAAACGCTTTCCCAGTTATCTTCATCTATACCTTTATAACAAAGTTAACAAATTATGTGATATCGGGAATGCATCCCTTCCTGAGGCCAAACGTAAATTATTCCTTTGGTTAAATAGCCTTAATTACTTTGAAACTGAACAAGTCATAAAAAGTGTTGTTTAGATTAGTTTTACATATATAAGTTGGTCGCATTCACACACACACACACACACGCGCGCACGCGCGCGCGCGCACACACACATATACAGATTTATTTCTATTTGTTTTAATAATAATAGAGGATACCTACCTACCCGAACAAACTTTTAGTACTGTTAATGTTATTCAAACAGTCACCACGATACAGGCTACGCCTAGTATGGGACCACGGGCTAATTTATATTGTGTACTGTTTCTTTTAAATAAACGAATTTTATTTTTTTATATAAACAAACAGACAAACATACACAAATTCTTAAAACTGTTGAAACGATTTCTGTTATCGATTCTAAGTATCCCCAGCCAACTTTTTTTCAAATATCTTCCATATACAGACTTTCTACCCTCTTCAGCTTTTTTTAGCTTTTATATGTATAGATAGATACATAAATATAGATCTAAGGTGCTCCAACTGTCAATGCTGAAGATTGGGCTGCCCAGCTCAAGTGATCTCATGTATAAAACAGTTTTTTATGGTGTGAAGGGTCAACAATTACGTAAAAATAACGCACGACAAAATTAAATGGTACACCGACGATACCAAGTGAGCATTAAAACAGCTGTTTTTTTTATTTAAGCATATGAATAAAAACAATACCAAAATATCGCAAATGCATTTTGATGTACACGCAAAGTAGAACTAATTGCGTAAAGATTATGCTCAAAAATAGCGTCAACAATAAGAAGGAATTATGATATGTCAGTTTTGACAAACTGAATCGTCAACTTGTATACAATACGTCAAATTCTGCTATGCTTTACTTAATTTAAATTTCTTGAGACGCCGTTATACTCCCAATTGGCTGAATCTTTAATCGTAGAATGGCGTATGAGGATTTAAACCACCCTGTTTCATAGACCTTAATTGCATCCCCGATTTAATATCCCTTTGATGGAAGATCATCGGGACAAAAAGTACACTTATAATATAGATAAGTGAATCCAGATTATATACTATTAGCATACAGATCGTCTTAATCTGTTCAGCCGTTTTTGCGTGATTCAGTAACAAACATCCAAACATCTAAACTTCCGCATTTATAATATTAGTGGGACATGATATAAAGCGAGTTCACATGAAATGAACGGCAAAAGTAACTTTGTAATTGCATGTTTTTATATCGGATTACAAAGTTATTTATGTCGTTTTTTGATCTAGAAAACGGGCCTGTAATTTGGATTTAGGGTCACAGTTACTTAATAGACTAAATCATAATAGTGTTCAAAATTTGAAAAGACATTTTTTTTCCCTTTTTTCAGTTTCTATCTTAAGATTTCACAAATTTTGAATGAGGATGTTTTACTTTTGTCGTCAAGTATATTGCTTACCAATTTTCAAACCTGTAACTCATGTATTATAGGAGTTCCCATACAAAATTTAACCCCTCTTTTTACCCCCTTTCAACCAAAATCTGCACAATTTTTATAGCCTAAAACCTGACCGGGGATTTACTCGACAGATTAGTAAAGTTTGCATCAAAATCTGTTCAGCCGTTTTCACGTGATGCGCGGTCAAGTAAACAGACAAACAGATAAACAGACAAAAAATCTAAAAACTGTTGTAACATGTTCTGTAATCGATTCTAAGTATCCCCAGCCAACTTTTTTTCGAATATCTGTACAGACTTTTGACGCTCTTCAGCTTTATTATATGTAGAGATAAATCTTTTCCATGAGCGTTTATTGGGATCTCAAAGGTTAAAAAGTACTAAAACTTAACGGCAAGGAGTGTCCTGATAGTGTTAATTTATTGTGTGTAAACCGATATGATAGGTACGGGGCTGGTATAATAATCTTAAGTACCTCTCTAAGGTTTATCTTATTTATAACTTAACTACAGCTAGGTCATGTAAAAAGGTCACTTTTTCTAAGTCGCCTACGCGACATACGTAAGTGTTACTCGTATAGCGGCACTTTGAACTATCGTCATAAAATTTAAAACTAGTACCCGATTGTATACTGGCATTTTTGGTTTTCAGTAAGGTCATGGCGGGGATATACTGCTACATATATATAATACGTCCTCGTTCAATCTGTCATTCTTTTAAAATGCTTCGATCTTAGTATATTTCTACTCCGCGCCATGCCTGTTTTTTTACCGACTTCAATAGAAGGAAGTAGGTTCTCAGTTCGCCTGCATGTTCGCTTTTTTATGTATGTATGTTCCCCGATAACTCTTGACCACGTCGGCCGATTTAGATAACTCTTTTTTTTTTTTGTTTCAAGGCAGGTACCCCCGATTTGTTCCGATATAAATTTGGTGAAGGTCTGATGATGGGATCTAGGAGGAATCGAGGGAACTCCTCGAATTTGATAGGCACGCATATACTGATTTCGGTATTTTCTGTTGATAACCAAGCATTGGCTCACGGAAACCACAAATTGTGGTATAGCGAACTACAAATTTGGAGTCAGTTTTTTTGGTATAAATGATTTGTTACTTCGGCTTCTCGCACAGTCCCAGAGTGTCGACATGGGGCATCGCACTAGGAACAAACAAAAGAGTGCATGATGTTATAAACATATTAATGTCCAATATATTCTCATTTAATTAGTAGGTACGTATACTATTAATTATTCTGAAGTCTGTGGACTCTGTGGACTCACATAGGTAAACATAATCTATCTATACATATAATAAAGCTGAAGAGGGTCGAAAGTCTGTACATGAAAGATATTCGAAAAAAAGTTTTCTGGGGATACTTAGAATCGATAACAGAACACGTTCCAACAGTTTTTCGAATTTTGTCTGTTTATATGAACGCGCATCACGTGAAAACGGCTGAACGGATTATGATGAAAACTTTACTTATCTGTCGAGTAAATACCCGGTCAGGTTTTACGCTATAAAAATTGTGCAAATTTGGGTAAAAAGGGGGTAAAAAGAGGGGTTGAATTTTGTATGGAAACTCCTATAATACAAGAGTTACAGGTATGAAAATTGGTAAGCATATACTTGACGACAAAGGAAAAACTTCCTCATTCAAAATTTGTGAAATCTTGGGATAGAAACTGAAAAAAAAACTAAACGCAACCGCTGCGCCGCGGCGCTGCCCAGTGTGCGCGCCAGCCACCACGGTCTCTTCAAATTTTGAACACTATTATGATTTATTCCATTAAGTAACTGACTCTAAACCCAAATTTCAGTCCTGTTTTCTAGATTCAAAAACTAAATATATAACTTTGTAATCATATACATATAAAAACATGCAATTACGATGTTACTTTTGCCGTTTACTTCATGTGCACTTCGTCGGTCGATTTTAAAGGGTAGCTTTACGCCAAGAAATTGTTTACAATGAAGTAGGCGATAGGATTACAAAAGATTACACCGTCAGTACATAGATATTGATTTCTAATGATATTAACCTATTACAAACTTGAGCCTATTTTCAGCTAGGTTCATCACACGAATGGTACAAGCCCACCGACTTACACATATTTTCCGTCGTAACAAGTTTGATAATAAATAGTAAATTAATGACATTGACACCATGCTCATTGAAATAGATTCCCAAATTTAAAGCGAACAGGATCCGAAATATTTGCTTACCGCACACCGAACGACAGTAATTGTAAATCGCATCTTTATTGCATCATGTTTAAAGTCTTTTCTGCTTGCAATATCAGATAACATCAGATTAACAATCAGAGGGTTCGAAGATAACGAGGTGGCCGACGCACGATTGAACATCGTTCCTGCCATCAATTAAAACAAACCATAATTTATCTTAATTAAGATAATAATCTTCTTTATCAAACAACTTGTTCACATCTTTATATCTGTTGCGAATGTTCTCACACCGATTTTTTCCCCGTAGGTATTACTATCTATCAACAAAATGTATCTGTGGAATCGTGTTTAAAAGACATTTTTATCGATTGAACTTTGTAAATCCACACAAAAATTAACCTCTTTAGGCCTCATTCAGCCAGTTAATACTTGCAGAATTATACCGTGCTTTTCTTCGATTCCAATTACGCCATCATATTGCCGTGGGCTGTATTTTTAGGGTTCCGTACCCAAAGGGTAAAACGGGACCCTATTACTAAGACTCCGGTGTCCGTCTGTCTGTCTGTCCGTCTGTCACCAGGCTGTATCTCATGAACCGTGATAGTGAAGGAGACAGTTGAAATTTTCACAGATGATGTACTTCTGTTGTCGCTATAACAACAAATACTAAACAAAAAATAAAATAAATATTTAAGGGGGCTCCCATACAACAAACGTGTTTTTTTGCCATTTTTATAGATGGTACGGATTCCTTCGTGCACGAGTCCGACTCGCGCTTCGCCGATTTTTGAAATACTAAATATTATAGTCGGTATACTATATGTTTTCATCCTAAACTTTTAAAATAATCTCATAACATTAGACTATCCAGAAATCGTGTTTGAAAGATTTCCGAAATATAAATAGAAATTAGCTCACAAACTTCATGCAGATAGATTGATGATTAAGTTAACTCAGGTAGATTTAAGATTATGACTAAGACCATTCTCGCAGCCTGGTAACTTGACCATCATGCCGTTAAATAAACGCATCGGAACGTATTTGTATAGTTTACTTTTTACCATACTCTATACCGTTAACATAGATATTTGCTCGTCATTATTGCCCTATTAGCCTCGCGTTATACGTTTACAAGCTTTCTTATAGCTTCTTAACTATGGATACGTTTAAATGCTGACAGACTTATACATTGACTTAATATTGTTTCGACTCTAGTTCGCGGCTTCGTATCTGCTTCGGATTTCACGCGCGGCATAATAATAATAAGCTCAGAAAACATATCAATATATGTTTATAAATAATAAAAAATATTCCGACGAATTGAGAACCTGAATGTGGAACATTTCAAAAAAATGGGGCAATTAAAATTTTCTCAAAATCTTAATTGCCCACGCTATTGACCCTAGAATAATAAAAAAGTGTCCCCAAAAATACATACAACATATCGGTGTCGGTATTGTTACCGCTATACATAAATGTATGGAAAGTAACAGAACTGTTTTTTCAAATTTCATAATTACGAGTATGTATCTAAATAATATCTAATCTACCGAACACAGTACAGTAAAAAAACTATACTTGAATAATATTATTATTTCTAACTGATGCGTGGTTTAATCATTATTGCTTATTAACATTGTATTTTCGTGTCTTAATTGAAACCCCGACGCTATAATGACATAGTTTTCTCTTTTAATTTCCCATTTTGTTTAATTCTACTCTACTGTGAACTGACGATCCTTATTACTTACAATACTATATTCTTTGTTGTCATGTACTCTTCTTATTTTATTCCATATTTGATGTCCATGATGTAAATTTCTATAACATTGATACTAACAAAAAGTATGGTGTAATTTTTATCACGTAATAAATATCCCATCAAAAACATAAATGTGAAAATGGCAGCCAAGTTCACCGACAAAAGAATTGAGATCTAAAAGGGCGCCAAGTTCTATAGATTATCTGAAAAGTTGCCAAGTTTGGCACTAGATTGTTTACAGTAAAACTAATTTACTGCGGCTTAATGCATTTTGAGCTTTAACTTGGCAGTTTTCTATGCACTATGTTATAATACCATAAAAGCTGTTGGATATTTAAGACAACTGCCAACTGCTTCCGGGCGGAAGGCGCAGCGTGGGTATGGGTAGGCCTCCCACAAGGTGGACTGATGACCTGGTAAAGGTCGCAGGAGTCCGCTGGATGCGTGTGGCGCAGGATCGGTCATTGTGGCACTCTTTGGGGGACGCCTATGTCCAGCAGTGGACGTCCTTCGGCTGATATGATGATGATGATGACATCTCAATAAAAATAACAGCCCAGATACATAGCATAGTGAGATGATATAAGCAGATTAAGCAGAAGTAAACAACAGGCGGTGTTATAGCTAAAGGGAGATCACTTCCAGGCAACCTTACCTTATTTATATCTTATTGGATAATTATATTTAGGCTGGATTTACTCATTGATAAGAAATTTCAAAAGCCACTCGTAAGTCATAGTCATAATTATTTCAAGCGCGCCTAACTAGTGACACCGGGCATCAAACAACATTACATTCATAACTGTTTACTTATATCTTGAGTTGACATCACACCTCGACTGTCAGAGAGCTCATGCCATCGGAATCTATCATTAACACATGTGGGTGGTGTTAATACCACTTTCGGACTGGCGTTTCAAGGTACAGATTGGGTTAATAGGGTAATTCCCAGTAAATGGGTGATTTATTTTATTCATTTCAGATTTCAAGATTAGAATACATTTTAATTTATTAACAGAATCAGCGCGTATTATTATGTAACTAATTATACAGTTAGTACAGTTAATAACATGATTTTCAGAATAACGAAGGTAAAATAATGAAAACAGTTAGAACCCCTACATTTTCTTCACTTTCGTCTGTCTGTTAGACTTTGTAGATTCTATGAGACCTTATAGTACATATATCCAATCATTTAAAAGGCCTTTAAAAGTTTTTCAATAAGATTATTGATTGAGTTCATCGACTGCATCCTCAGTTATTTGCTTCGGAGCCTGGTCTCCCGCCTCTATGGAGTAAATTTGGAAGATAATTGCTGCAATATTTTCAATACTGGTGGTTGAGTCTGATCAAGTCTCATTTCATCATCAATTTAGATGGCAACGATGACTGAATGCGGATATACTCGTTCCTAAAGAAAGCAAGCATTTGACCATAAACCTAAGGTCGTGCCTTTCAATCGGGCTTCAAGATTCGAACGAGTATCAACTGCCTCGATCTGCCGCGGTGCCCGGTGATTCATCATTGCAGTAAACAGGTCTGATTAACGATTATTTTCTTTTTGGCCGTCTGTTGCGCATTCTTACACAGGAAGAAACATTTTTAAATCGTTAACATTGATGAAGAATTGGCCCTCGGGGCTTTTAAGATACCGCTGCGTTAATTTTGTGCCATTTAGATTACGGACCGACAAGGTATGCCGTGTCCTGTAAAAGGTTTGTTCAAACGGTCGATTTTAAGTCTGTGTTTTAATACATACCTTAAATACTTATCGCTCATGTTTAAGCTATTAATTTACTGGTTTCTTACAATGACAGTATTGACAGTTATGCCACTCTCATTCAATTTTACTTGGTGTGCCAAAAACTGATTACCAAATAGCACGAAGGCATATTCACGCAGGGACCTTATTAACGTGCCTAATAACTATTTTGGTGTCACTTTTTTACATTTCGTTTATTGCCTTGATTACCTATCTAACGGGTCTTGTAACAATACATTATAATCACGTAACGATAGACTCCAATCGGTGGAATCGATGAACATTTTTTTTATTTATAAAACGTTTCGTTTAAGAATGGGTTATAAACCTTTTAAAGCTTAACGATCGTTTTATAGCTGAATCCGGTTTATGGGAAGGTATTGTGAATCATCAAGAATTAAAAATCAGAATGTATGTCGGAAGTGTTGATTGAGAGATATCATAGATTGTCAATAAAATATTTTCAATCAATATAACAATTGTTAATTGGTTAAGACCCATAAAAGCTAATGAATGTGGGATTGTTACTTTTTATCTGAACGTACTCGCATAGTGCTTGATGTTAAATAAAGAATAAGGAACGGTCAAATATAATTTGACATAGTGTTAGAATGAGGAATGAGTTGATCGGCAAATTACTTGAACAAGATAGTCTTACTATAACTACTCCCACCATTTCATGGGGGGTACATACCATAATCGCCATGCTTGGCATGCGGGTTGACGATCGCAGTATCTCAACCGCACTCCAGGGATGCTGCTGCCCATCCCCCGGTGGTCTTGGTTGTAGTTTTAGGACATACCAGTCCAGTTTATTTTATTGTTTCCTTGCTTTGACTCTCCTCCATCACCCACCATAACTAAAGATTTCTGAATGTACCTTGAGACTTTGGTGCTATTTATGAAGCCTGAGTCTCCCAGATAGAGGTCACTACCACTTCAAGGCGTAATAAGAGGGGACTGGTGCAAAGTTTCGATGGATTCGCATCCAGCTCAGTTAGTTATAGAGCTATTGTCCGCGTAAGCCCGAAGATATGGTTAAAATCAATATTTTTACAATACTTCCTTTTAATTTATGTAATTACGGCATGTGCTCCTTGGTGGTGAGTCAGTCACGAAAACTCCCGAGAATGCATTGTGTTAAGAGTGAGAGACCTGTATTTGTTGCTAAATGCTAATTGCCGCTGCCAACACAGAAGTCCTGCATATTAGACTTCGGTGTCCGCTGTCCATTAAGCAGACGTTATGATGATTGTATGGTAGGCATCTATTATCATGGTAGGCATTTAAAAATAGTTTTACCTCTATAATCATTGATGGCAACGACGAGCGTCAGCGTTGAGCCAAGCGGCACGATGCCTGACACTGGCGGCGCCCACGGGCCTTTACCGGCCTGGATCTCCATCCAGCAGTCCACATTGTCTCCTATAATATTTATAAAAAAGAAGGTTAGGTATGTAAATATATATTGATTACTAATAGTAGCTGGGGCTGGCATACTTCATGATCCAACAGTGATTTCGTTTTGAAGTCAAAACGTCAATGTCACATTAACTGGACACATTTAATTAATTAAACAGTCAATATAATCGTGATACGAACACTAATTCACTGTTGAATATCTAGACGGCTATTATACCTACTTAAAGATATATATTTTTTTAATTTTTAACAAAAGATTGCTTAACCATTTAACTATCTATAAAATGATAATTTAACCATAATTATTTCATTATAGAAATAGCATTGGTTTTATTAAGTTAACAGTACTATTAACTCACCCCTGAAGTCCAGCTGCACTACATCCAAGTCAGCGATGACCATGGGCGGTTTTGACGCAGTCTTTTCGTAGTCGTTGAACCACTCGCAGCGTAGCCTTTTGGCTTCGTCCCACACCTCGAGAAGATCCTTATCGTATTGGACTACCACCGTATTCTCGTAGAACTGACCGTGGAGATCTGCAAAAAAATTTTTCAAGTTCCATAACGAAATATTTACTGATGTCGCTTGGATAATTAACTATCCCTAGTCGAGGATGCTATTAATCGCTATTGGAAATTAACTGTAACTAAACAATTTCAAACTAAAAAGTTAAATTTTTAGTTTGCTAGGGCTACATGTGGATGAACTCGCGCAAAAAGTTGAAGCCGTCCGAAGAACGCGGATCGAACCAGTAGCTTCTTGGTCAAAGTCGCACAAGCGAAATTGGCCCTTGAAAACACCGGTTAAACTCCCTTTCGGAACCATCTGCCATTAGGACGCTAATACACTAACTTCACTCACGACTGACGCGTTCAGTCTTTATTTTATAAGGCATAAAAACGATTTTGCATTGTCAGATCGGCGTATAATTTAATGCGTTTCGATGGTTGCACTTAAAGTTGCAAATTGTTTGTTGGGTGGAAAGGAAATACGCTAGTACGGAGACCAAGTATTGGGTTGAGGGATGGCGACCGAGAGGCGAGATGCCAAGGGAGAATGGTTCCTATATACTCGCTATGCGGTCCGGCGGGTGGCGATTCTGAGAAACAATGCGCGCGCAACATTCGCAGAAGGAGCGGGACGCATGCGTCGTCCGTTATACACCACAGTAGCCATAGTGGACACAACTAGGAATCGGAACGAGAAAAACTCTCTTACTTTGTTGAAATGAGACCGGCATGCCGTAAAGCTCGGTCTGCAGCGATTTATTGCGAAATTGTTACGAATTACCGCAGTTACCGAGAATTTTAAATATACGGCGCCAGTTGGATATGCACTCAACTTTGATTCATATCAGGCATGTTTAAGTTTGTAGCAATTATGTATATGCGGTACAGTTGAACAAGGTATTAGATTACCTAAGTTGACCACAATTTTTACATAAAAACAGTTGTGAAAAATGTTACACAAAACGAAATGAATCACAGTAAGAATTATTGTATATTTTCTGTCATTGTATGAAAACTTTACGAATCGGGAACATCTCGTGGAGTGGCTCTTAACGATTTGCAGTAACATAGCTTTACTTGACGCCCTTAGGGGATTGTTGTCCTCAGAACAACGGACTAAGAAAACCTGGTACACCAGACAACACCTAAAACATATATTAATTTTTATTAAAATTTATTGGGTGTCTACACATGATTTCCATTGAAAGCCTATCAAGTGTGTACGGAGCCAAAACAATATGTAGAGGCCGTTTGAAAATTTCATAAACACTAATATGTCCAAGCGAATGTACTTTATGTGCGTGTCAATGGATGCAAAATTTGCACATGGAAACAACCAACAGACTATAAGAATTGTGGGTTAATTTAAAGAAGTTGATGTAACATAAAGTTTCAGTTTGCCTGTCAAACCAAAATCGTACTAATATATCCCTTTTCGTTTGGCGCAATATTGCCGCATCGCACACCTACATCCATGGACGGAAACGGTGCTCCTAAGAAAACGCCGCTTTGCCTGTTTACTGTTTCTATTCATTTGTCACATAAATTATCCAACGAATGTCGACGGCTGAATGACTCAAATGTTCGGACCACAGGCGTTTCTTCATTCTGTATTTATAGTTGTGGGCTAATGGCGTATTTTTGTTAACATCGCAGTAACGTTTGATATCTCAGTGCTTTGGCGACGTATTAAAGCCAAAAAAAGTTTAAGTATGTGTATTTTTAGTTTATCTGTGTTGAATTAAGTCTGCATCACATTTTGATCGCTTTTTAGAGGATGTAGATTATGTAGATGTAGACTAATTGGACCTAACAAGTATTGTTTAGTGGGATTTATTTACCTGCATATAAATGTTGAAATTTGAATAATTATAAAGTAAGTTTCAAATTATTATTATGTATTATTTTATAAACTAATCAAAAAATGTTTGGGATGGGTTAGCGGACTAATGAAAGTTATGCATTATTTTGTTGTACCTAGTGTTAATTATCTTCATTTTTGCGGTGATACCTAATGATAATTTACTTACATATATTTTCGTCTAATAACCATGTTCTCATAGAAGTGATGTGTATGTCTTATATGAGACTAAATGTCTTTAAACCTAACTTAATAATCGTAATAGACCATACATTTTATAACTCTAAAAACATTTTCAAATTATTAGTCACACGCAGGCCAGTACACTGGGATGCAATTATAACTGTTCTGTTTCTCTGCTGACAGTGTCCACTTTCCACATTCGCTAGTACGAGTGAAAAAACCGACCATTCCAAGCAGGGTGGCGTGCCGGAACGTAACTAGTTCTGACGCAGAAACTAAAAGGATGTATGTCTGAGACATTTTTATCGGAAACCATTTTGCCGTGCATGACAGTTTGAACGGCACGGTAATGCTAGGAAAATACTTAAATACATTTGTCACATTTGTCATTGATTCATTAGCTACATAATCACAAATATTAGGTATAGATAGGAGAATATTAAACACGCTGTCATGAAGCCACGATTACACTACGTCGGCGGCAAACAAGCGTACGGCCCGCCTGATGGTAAGCGGTCACCGCAGCTTATGAACACAGTCACATCACGATGCCAAGCCATTAAAAATCTATAATTTTTTGAAGAACCCCATACTATAGTTCCTCGGGAAAACGTCGACGGGAGCTCATTCCACAATCGGAGCGTCAGAGGGAGGAAATTTCTCTGAAACCGTACCGTACGCGACCATTTAGATTGAATGCCCTGCCGACGGCGAGTTTTTTTATTAACACCTGACGCAAACGAGGGCTGATCAGATCGAAAGGCATGGTGGTAAATGAGAAATGTAATTTTCTTTTTAGGGTTCCGCATCAAATAGGAAAAAAGGAACCCTTATGTTTCGACTCCGGCTACCAACCTGCTGCCTCACGTACCGTAAAATGGGGTGAGTAGGGTTCGCGGTGGGAGTTGGGTTGCGAATCCAGAAGTTCTTTTTTCAGTAGAGTCTTTAATTTTCGGGCTCAGGTTGCTCTCAAAGTTATTTGATTATATTTTTCCTAAAATTTCGCAACACTAAGCTGCCAGATCATACAAATTTGAAACACAAATTCATTGTCAAAGTTGATGCTCCAAAGCGGCAGATTTTTAGTTGAAGGGATGCAATTATAACTGTTCTGTTTCTCTGCTGACAGTGTCCACTTTCCACATTCGCTAGTACGAGTGAAAAAAACCGACAATTCCAAGCAAGATTTTTAGTTGAACTTAACTTTGTTTTTTGAGGGGTGAGTTTGGTCGACAACGGGGAACAGTTAGGTCATGAATGAGGAGAGTTGGTGTTACAAACGGGGTGTACCGGGATGATAGAGGGGGGAGTTGGTGTTCGTAGTTCAGTAGTAGTTCTATTTGACGCTAGATACCGACTACAAAATAACCCGTAGTTTTGATAACAAAACTGATGTATGAAGTGAGCACTCTATCTTATTTCTTTCATGACCAGAACGTCTACAGACATAGACGTCCTGTCGTATCGTAGTATCAAATTACATATAATAGTACGTGCCTTATTGCTGCACTACGTCGATAGACGTGGAATTTATCGACGTATTTGAACATATTTGACCATGCTTAAATGTCAATGTGCAATGTGCTGTGCTGATCATGCATTTATTTGCATACCTAAATACGACACTACGTCGAAAGATGTCCCTTCTGACGACGCACTGTCATGTTAGTCATGTGTTTGCACACAAAATTGTGACGCTCCGTCGATAGACGTTTCTATCTGTCGACGTGTCATAGGGTGTCATGCAGGTCATTAATTTCATATTAATGTTTTTGATGGGATTCACCTTACTAATTCCATATCATCATCATCATCATCATGTGAGCCGAATGACGTCCACTGCTGGACATAGGTCTCCCCCAAAGACTTCCACAATGACCGGATAAAAGATAAAAGTATAGATAAAAGTGTTTTTTTAATTGATCTAAAAACTATTTATAAGTCATAAAAATAAGGATCACAACTTACAGAAAACCTTAAACCGGCTTAAGTAGGAGCATAAATAATACATAATTTTGCTACATTAATAAAAAATCTCTTGACAAGTGAAGCTATTGACTTAATCCGAAAGTGTCAACCCTAGCAATTTTCCCATCTCACCACCTTGCTAGCCCTTTATAACCCCAACAACGGGGTGAGCTAGGTTTGCCTACTATTATGTATTTTTCGTTGAAACTATGCAATAAAGCAACAAATTATCATTGACAAATTTAAATCAATGTGCCACGTATAAAAATGAACTTTTATCCAGGTTTGAACCACGATTTTGACCCAACCTACCCCATTTTACGGTACAACTGTTGTATTAAAGGACATAATTATGTTATTTATTAAGATAAGATACGAATTTAACATTTGTTATCCATCATAGCACAAAGTGGCTAATAAAATAAAACCTGGAATCAGAACCGAGCCAGTTCATATAACCGTTTATAAACTATATTTGTACGGAAACTTCGTCACTTGAGTCAGACTCGCACCTGAACGGTTTTTTTTTTCTTAATTCAACACATTCTTTTAGCTGATATTATCATAAACAGTAACATTAAAATTCAACTTTATTACGAATATACTACTCATTAACATTTTAAAACCTCGTTTACATAGTTTTATTTACTAACATTATAAGTAATGGAGAAAATCACAAATTTCGACTCGACGGAAAAGTGTTCGAGATAATAACGGTCGTAGTTAGTAAAATTTGTCGCATTTACCGGAATATTTGTGTCAAGTGCACACTAACACTGCTTGAGAACATTAACATTCTTATTGCACCGTAATGCCTGCGGCAAGAAAACAAATAAAATAGTTAAAGTTAAAATACTTGTTGTGCCTATACCGTAATGACTCACAACTCAACCCTAACGCAAGAACTATACACAAAAATAAAGTATATATTCCGAAGGCAAACTTAAAATTTTATAATAATAATGTTGTTGGGATGGCCGCTAGAATCTATAATCACCTGCCTACGGTTTTGTTGGAATTACCTATTAAGACATTTAAAACGCAACTGTTAAAATGGCTATCACAGAAAAAATTCTATTCACTTAAAGATTTTTTTAACAATAAATCTAAACCGTAGTATTATAAAAAATTTGCATGCCTACTACTTACTATAAGGTAACAAACATTATTGAGACCCACTGTGTGTAAAAACACCTTCATAATGTACATGATGTTTGGCAAATAAATTGATAATCTATTCTATTCTGTTCTATTCATAAATAATTATCTTTTGTCTGAAAATACCTAAAATATTTTTGTGACCAGATCTCCTTGTCTGTCTTATGCAGTATCTTATAATACCATAAAAGGTGTTGGATATTTAAGAAAACAAATGCATTAAGCCGCAGGAAATTAGTTTTACTGTAAACAATGTAGTGCCGGACTTGGCACCATTTCAGAGAATCTACGGAACTTGGCAACCATTTGGATCTCAATTCTTTTGTCGGTGAAGACGACAACCAAGCATCGCATATTCTTAAAGTTTGAACTAGGCTCCCATTTTCACATTTATGTTTTTGATGGGTTCATAGTAAATATTTGAAACCACGGCTAGAGTTTAGTCGTGATTACTGTATAAGTTAAATTGGTTCCTGGTCACAGATTATCAATAATCATCTATATAAACTATGAAAAGCGTGGTGTCGAAAAGCGTATAATAAGTACAAACCAAATTGAATGATTCGCCTGGCTCACCTGGTTTCGTTCCGCACTTCGCGTACGCGATCCTAAATGAGAAATACGTCTGCCCTGTTGACGGTGGCACGTACACGCAGCGAGGATCTCCATGCTGACCTGTTAGCAAATAAAAACGTGTTCTAAATATCTCGAATTTCATATGCTCTATCTACTCCTTTTGGGAGCAAACGCGTGAGTTTTGTGACTATATACAGTAGAAGACAAATATTATTTAATGTTCACCAAATAAAATAAAACAGCGGTAATAAAATAACAGTAGGTACTTGGCGGTCTTATCGCTAAAAGCGATCTCTTTCAGATAAGCTTGGGGTAGTATAAATGATGCAAAAATATAAAAAATGAGTAGGCTAACAAAAATACAAACAATGAATTTTAAGTAAATATAGATATATACACAGATATGTAAACATACATAAACATACGCAGAAACAAATGAAAACTTAACTACAACAACAACCACGTAACAACACAGTAAGTCAAACCAATATAGAAGCTATGAAACTGTTCAAACTACGCAAGCTAAAAAATGTGAAAGTACTGCAGTAACAAGTAGTACACCTTTAACTTATTTTTGAAAACTAAAAGGGACTTAGCACGTCTTATTATTTATAATGTGTATGTGTATAAAATACATTTAACTTCTTCGGAGTCAACTTTATTTAAATCCGATTAATGTTTCAAGCCCGTTCTTGTGTTTTCAATAAAACACTTTCGTTCATTAATATTTATAGAGAAATGTTTCATTTCACTTGCGCGTTTCGGCAGTCTTCACACTTGCGTGACGAATCTGCTTCACGGGATAACACGGCGACTTTTGTGCAGCTGACATGCATTTGCATGATAGAAGAAAAGGTGCTAGCACATAAAATGTAGCACACACCCTATGTTCAGCAGTGGACGTATTTTGGCTGCAGCTGGTATGATGATGATCATGAAACGAAATCACATGAAATTGTGTATGAGTGAAATCCCGAACTTGTGGACTTTTATAATAGTAACCGACGCAAAAAAAGAGTCCGAGAGACGCCCAATTATTTGTATGTTTTTTAATTGTTTACGTTTATTGCTATGTATTATTAAGCTAATGGAGCCTTGTCAAGAACCAGGACTAATGTCCATTCCTTACATATTTTGAAGTGAAACCGCTACTGTAACAGGAGAGCTCAGCTCGGATAATGGAAACGTTTTTAAGAATCGAGATTTCAATTGTTATGAATGGTTGGGCTATTGGAGTATCGTTCAGCACTGGGGTTATCCCTCATGAAGTCTGAAACTTATGAATTTTTATCCCATGGATTCATTCATGGTCATGGGATTCCTGGGTTTCGTTATGGTACTATATAATATAACAAGTACCTACAGCACGTACATGTTACATTATATGTAAGATTAAACATTTCTCTTATTTATTTATTTTTATTCCGGATAGGTTTGCGCTTGACCACAAATCACCTGATGGTAAGCGATATTATGGTCTAGGATGGAGCGCGCTTACCTAGTAAAACCGGTTCACTCTCGTCTTGAAGACCGTAAGGTTGTAGTTTTCAGGGAACAAGGATTCCGGCAAGGAATTCCACAGCCTGGCTGTTCTCACAATAAAAGAGGAAGCGAAACGCTTCGTGCGAGTTTTTGGAACTGCCACCGAAAACGATGTCGCCTTGCCGTATCCCTGGTCGTCCGATGGTAGAAGGGAGCGGGGGGGTATTATACTGTGCAGTTCATCAGTACACTCCCCGAAATGCAACCGATAGAAAACCGAAAGACTAGCAACTTTGCGGCGATGTTCTAAACTGCTCTCTTAGTGCTTAAAACCATCATATTAATACTCAGCTTCACTAATTAGTGAAGGAAACATTATCTCCTCTCGACTATCATTCACAAGGGCCATATCCCGGTATCTGACACATTTGTTCACTAAAGCCTGAAACTGGGGCATGTATTAATAATTCAGCATGTATCCGTCATAATTGTAAGTGAAACTGAGCAATTACAAATAACAATTAGTGGCGGTCTACATACTGTGGGGTATGAGACTTAACTACTATGTGTGGTTGAAAGGTGCTTCAACTTGAGCATTATTGGTGGAGAGTGGGGTTTTTCTTTAATTTATTTTGTTTTATGTACGAAAATTGTATATATTATCGAACGCGTACTATCGTCTAGAGAATATCGGTGAGTCAGCTGATAATGTTATTGTGATGTCTAGACTGACTTAACGGGATATGGAAAAGATAGGTATAGATATAAAGATAAACGAGAGAAAAGACGACAGTAGAACTTAACAATATACCTGTAATGTTTTTCAACTTAAATTAAAGATAGTCGTGAGGGATTTAATTTTCTTACAACTGTTAGAGTTAATCTTCGTCTTGATCTTCTTATCTTCAGTATCGAAAAGAAGGCGAGAGGCCATCTTGATTTTCCTTATATAGGGCACACATGTGGCGTTCGTAGATGCGCGCTCTAATTTTGACGTTCGGATACATACGTTTATATGCTACAATACCCACCTAAAATAAAAGCTAAAACTAAATGAAATAGCATAGCATACCCTTTGACGATACGATTCCCTCGAATGGATGCGAGAACGTGAGGTGTACGTCCATGTGATCCTTCCCGCACATGACTTCTAGCGACTGTATGACTGGCATGCCGTCTGGCCTGTCGACGGGCCACAGCTCGCCCGCCCGGACTCGCATCTGTCAACAAACACCACATGATATAATACGACACTATAGCACAATTAACGATTCACACCAAACGGCCGGAGTCGGCGCGCACGCCACCAGAGTCAAAGGAATTCGAACCCTCCACACAGAAGCTAGGCTTCGTATCCAAACGGCAGCGGCAGAGCCGGCGGCAGCCGATCGGCTGCCCGCAACCCATTCCTATATGAAATCTAACTTCTGTATGGAGGGTCCGAATTACTTTGACCCTAGTGGGGTGCGCCCCGACTCCAGCCGTTCAGTGTGAATCGTCCATAATATAATGCAAATACGAACAAATATACGCCATGCTTACAACTTACGGAATCTACTCGTACTATAGCGATGAGGAGGTTGAAGTGTATCAGGGTGAGTAGCACTTTTTTACCTATATATACATATAATAGGTGGTCAATTGATCTCTATCTCACCTGCTCATATTAACCCTTATAATTTGTATGACTAATTTACGATTCACAACGGAATAAATTAAATTGTACACGAATTAAAAGCCTTAAATTTAGTCGTCACTAATAATCGTTTAAATTACTCATAAATACTAGCTTATGTTCGCAACATCATTCGTATTTCCCAATTAAAATAGTATTTAATGCAATCGTTATTGTACTTGCATGCTTTTTTAGTCGAGTAACGCGTTGTTACTTGGCAAGCCTGGTGGTCTAAGTCAGGTACGAGACTTAAAAAAACTAATTATATAACTATTGTATACAATACTTTTTCTACGAGTCACCCAAAATGAATTAAACAATCCTAAATATTTAAACAACTAGTCCTGCGGAAACGCAGTGCAGGCCCGACGTTCGTTGATATTTTTTGGCGCGGGTCGTTTTCCTGGGCGACATGTGATTGATAGTAGTACATTACGATACAAGGGCAGAAAATAGGAAATTAGCAATGAGTGGTGATAAATTCGGGACCCGGGTATGTCCTAAAACTACGACCAAGACCACCGGGGGATGGGCAGCAGCATCCCTGGAGTGCGGTGGAGATACTGCGATCGCCAACCCGCATGCCAAGCGTGGCGATTATGGCATATACCCCATGGGGGAGGCCTATGTCCAGTAGTGGACGTTCTTTGGCTGATATGGTGGTGATAAATTAAAACACGACCGAAGGGAGTGTTTTAAATCGACACGAGTTGCGAATTACCTATTCGCACGTGTATCGTACAACGTTTTACAGTACATATGGCTCTTTCAAGTTTCGACATATGCACGTAATCTGCTGATTACCGCACTCGTGCGGTAAAGTAGCACCATATGTACTGTAAATTTTATTATTGTTTACTAACGGAGACATGGGCTTGGGCAATTTTTATTATAGTTTAGTAAAGTGATGTCTTATAAATTTCACAGAGGAAAGTATGTGATTATCGTTAAGTCTACGAAGTCTTTATAAAAAGTTAAAGCTAAAAAAAACTATTTCCTCATACTAATTTTTAACCCCTTTCTACCTCCCCTAGGAGTTATGTTCACAGAATAAGTAGAATTTCTTGGTATACTCCCAACCACACACCCCTCAAGTGTCGAACTGTACCAAAATAAAATGTAATACAAACAAAATACACTTAATTACATTATGCATTTGTGTGATTTCAAATCGAAGCCAGCAATGAAATAGAAAGTACAGTCAGCTGTAGAGAAACCTGACCACCATGCATAGAAGTTAGTATGGAGGGGGTGAGGTTTCCCAACAGCTGACTGTACATTCGATGAGAAAACCAATAATTGAAACTACCACTTCAACTAACCGTCAAACTAGATTAGCCTCGAGTTAAAACTGTTATGATGAAAGTATCCAGGACATGTAGGTAGAATTGATACTTATGCTATCTAATTTGTAGAAAAACCACTTCTAATAGTAGTTTTGTATAATTAATGTTAAATAGCGCGAGTTTTCCTTTAGTAGAGATGGCAATGTATGTAGTTGAAAATATGCACCTCGATCCAATGGCTATCTCTTTTAATAATAATTACTATAGACTTGGTAGGATGACCATAAAAACCATGTATTTTGCGCATTTATCTCCTGATTCTCTACCCTAACGAACCCTATGATAATAAAAGCACAGGCTTTTACTTGTTAGCTTAACGACTACACAAACAGTGATTTAAGTTAAACGGTTATTTCTTCACCGAGAAGGTAAACAACTGGTTTTGCCGACAGTGTAAACTAAACAGGTACCGCATAATTTCGAAAAGAAACTTTTTATCAAAATTGGATGATTGGTTAAACGATAAGCGGTTTTGTACGCAAAGAATATGTATGAATACAGAGCTGCAACAGAAAATATTAACCAATACAGGATGGATACTGATTAAGGCGACTTCCGTAAGTTCCGTAAGTCGGGGCGGAATCGATGTGTGGTATTTAGTTCTTTGATAAGCTTACTGCAGATATCGAAGATATTTACTTACTTGACAAGATGCTGTCACTAGTAATATTATAGACAGAATCGGGGCAGTGCTACATTCGTATCGCCCGATTCCGTGCATCCATTGTACGTAAGTTAATAACGTGATAATATTTCTCCGGATTCAACATTTCATCTTTTTCTGAAAGTAGTGGGGCCGTATAGGCTGTACGTGTGACAATGCCGGAACATCATTAAGGTAAATTCCACAATTAGGCGAACTAAATTGACGGTTAAGATATTGCCAGGTGTAGCAAAAAATAAATAGTAACCGGTATATTTCGATAAAAATATATTTTACCTTTAGTTTTAGTTTTATTTAATTGTTTTGTCTTTAAGTATTGTCTCCTACAATTATTGTATTTCTTATGCTTCGAAAATTGTTAGGTTTTATAAATTACACATTTATTTATTCAATAACAATGTCAATTGTGTTTGAAATACAAAAAAACTTAATCTAACATCATAAAGTAAAATACAATTAATATATTCGATAAGTATAACTTTGTATTCGTGCTATCAAAATTATTGTATTCTCAGATCAGATACGAGTATGCTCAAAAGATGTCCTTGGGCGACGATAGCTAGGTACTTCCTATCAAGTAGCCTAAACACACACAAACGCACGCAAAACACAAAGTCACTGTTCGATTACTTCTTGGTGTACATAAAATACATTCTCTGCCGGCGTCTGTATTTCCGAGTTCATATAATTTCAGCTTCATCGGCCTCATCTTTGCCCCCTGACTAGATGCTGGCCAAGAGCAAACCCATTTTTAATAAATAAACCTATTTATTATTAGGTTTGTCACGCCGCAATGTGAAAAACACTAAAAACACAACAGTAATAGATAGTGTATAACAGTCCGATGATGGTATCTTAGTCTATCAGTCAGCCGGTGTAGTAAAAAAATCGAATGATACCCGCTGTTTCACTAACAAACAGGAAGATAGCATTCTTGGGATAGTGAAATTGATATATTTTAAATATATATTGTAATAAATACTGAAGGTAAGTACTATAATTTTTTGCAATGACCAGGAAACATCAATTCGCGTATGAATAACCATTATTTAGAAGTTTATATTGATTTTTCTTAGTCAAAACATTTGTGAAAATATATAAAAACACAATAATCGATTTTCATACAACTTCTCCCGGACCCGGACCCGGGTATGTCCTAAAACTACGACCAAGACCACCGGGGGATGGGCAGCAGCATCCCTGGAGTGCGGTGGAGATACTGCGATCGCCAACCCGCATGCCAAGCGTGGCGATTATGGCATATACCCCCCGTGCATATGGGGGAGGCCTATGTCCAGCAGTGGACGTTCTTTGGCTGATATGGATACAACTTCTCGGCCACTGTAAAATACTTGTCATGTTCGAAAACTATGTCATATTCGGCTTATCAGGCGATATTAAAGTACATTTAGTCCTCAGAGAAAATATGAAAACTTATTTTATTACTCACATAATATTTTAATTGGAACGTTTCCAAAGATATTCAAAAATTTCATAAGTTCAGGGCTAGCACCTGTGGTATCCGATAAATTGGGAAGACAGATCATGATCTGTAAGAAGACCCTTCAATAATATCGATATGAGCACTGGCCAAACTTTAGATTTTGACTTGTCAAATAAGTTTGCCTCTTGCTACGCAAATCCGTAACATCTGTGTTTCTTTTCGGGTTTGCCACCAAACTTTACATAATATAGTGGACTCTTGTCACTTGCACTTGGCATTTAACTTGCTACAATAGTAGTAGGACAGTTAGCTAAACAAAATTTGCACAGAAATTGAATTGTATTGGTATTGTAAATAATTGTCGAAAGTGGTGATTGTTAATCTCCTAAATAATAACACTTTTATACTTCAGCGTTTCAATTTTAATGACCTGTTCACATTGAAGCATCCATCGGTCGACAACGCCACACTTTTCTTATGGCGATGTCGATTGTCGAATTCAACTGTCAACTAAATACAATGTGGGCCCTGTGACTGGAGCGAATATTTAAAAGGACGCTTCCTTAGAGCATCTGCAGTAACACCTGGTGTACAATTATTTTTTTCAAAATTTTTCATTTCGGAGGAATTTTGATGTAAAGTTATGACCTCCGAGTAATGGATCTTGCCACCACGGCATTATACTCATTGCACATCAGTCAATGCAGTGTTTAGGGTAGTATCAAGTTATGAGTCATAATTGTTTTTGCATTTTTGTTCTCAGGGATATTTTTGGTATTTAAAAAAAAGTTTTTGACTCTTTATATTGACATTAATGTTACTTCAGAAAAGTAATAAAAATACACTCAAGTAATTCTTTTTTCAACTGAGACCACCTGGAAATAATTGCTGGCCCGCTAAAATAGTCCCCTGTTTAATTTTTTGCTCCTGTTACAGGGCCCGCCCTATATAAACCAGCACTAAGTGGACTTTACTGTACCAATTCTAAATAGCATCCTTCTATCTCGGAATTCTACAGAACTACACACTTCTAGGAACATCAGATACAAAACCACCAATTAAGCGTATATTAATCCACTATTTCCGATTCGATCCACAGCATCTGCATAAGTGATCTTTGCACGATTTGATGGAACGCCGGGGCACGTTCCAGGAACGTCGCTGGCGCAGTTCCCACGCGCCGACGAGGAATTTGCGAATCAATGTGTGTGTGTGTACCGTACATTTTTGTGTATGGATGCACCAAAAAACTGCGCAACCGAACACTTCGAACAGGTTTACCACTTAGATAAAGTAATCGAGGCACCCACATACTGTAAGGGCTTCAAAGCTAAATCTAGGAGAATTGGTGTGCTACCTATCATAAGGGATTGAAGTGGCAACTAATTTTATAATTTGATATCTTTACGAGAACATATTATTAGGAGACCTTCCGAGATAACAGATATTACAGTATAGAACTGATTGTTCTTTAACGTGACACGGCCCATGGGTAACATTTATGACTCTACGATTTCGGATGGCAGTGAAATATTGCTGAGCTCTTAATCATAATTTCGGTCACCCGACTCGAGCATAACTAAAATGTTTTGAAGTAATAAATTATAACTTTTTATTTTATTTGAGGCGAGACTGATAGTGATGGTTTATGAGATGAACATTTTGATAATTGTCTAATGTAATACGTTGTACCTATTTACTGTACGCTTCTCTTGGATTCAAAATGTACTGTTTGGTAAATCTACATCACCACACTCTTACCTGCCCATTTACTTGGAATTTTAATTTACAAAAACTATCAGTAGGAATATTTACATGAAACAATATACATCAGTAGGCATCAGTTACGTTTAAATTTAAAATAAAAAAATATTATTAAAATGAAATTATTTCATAAGCCACGATTTAATCCTAGTGTATATTTACCTATTTCATTAACAATAATACGCGCATAATACAGTTTTTAATTGGTCCGTTTACTATCGAAATATTGTATGAGAAACAAGTATCCTATCCAGACGTTAATTAATACCATTTTATTTCACTACCACAAACGAATGTAGTTAATACCAGAACTTTGGACAACAATGTATGCACTAAGGTTAAGCATTCAATACATAACCACATCTTCTTAATAAAAACACAGCGCTATCTCTTTATTATGCCTAAGGATATAATCATAGGGAGGTATTATTAACTATGTGACTGGATCCCTATTATTTCCTGTGTAAAGCAGTCCGTCCAGATTCCCTGAGCATAGTTGAGGAGAAAGTTCGTTTAACACATCCAGTATAGGAAGCTGATATCAATAGTTACTGGGTGGTGTTCATTCTAAAATTGACCGTCATGGAGATTCTTTGAATGACTGAAATTAAACGACACCGTAGTTTAACTTAGTTACTCTCTTCTAAAAAGTGCTTATATCAGTTATATCTGCGCATGTAATGTTTAATAATGGTTTAGGTACCGAACTGAGTCTAAAATGTGAAAACAAACACGTATCTAGGTATAAAAAATCTCTACGTATAGGTATATACAGAACGTTTGTTTATTCAATTAAATTAGGAAATGTGTTATAATCACTATATATATATATATATATATATATATAGTTATATTATTATTATTATTCCCTGTATTTATTTTCTTACTTAAACTAGGTTTTTCAATAACTTTATAGAAGTAAAATATATACCTGTAAACATACATACAAAATATAAAAGCATTATAAAAACCTAACCTAGGGTGCCGCCGGCAGCGAGGCAGGGCTTAAGCTACCGGTGGTTAGGGCGACAGAGAGAGAAACCTCCGGACTATCCGCGCCGTGTCCAGGAGTACCGCCTTCTGTATTTGACCCTTGACCCAGCCATCTAACGAGAGTCTCTTGAGATGTTGGTCGAGACTCTTCGCTATTAGACCGTTCGCAGAGACGACTATCGGGACAATGATCGTTGAATCAACATCCCACATGGCGGTTACCTCGTGTGCCAGGTCTAGGTACTTGCTGGATTTGTCCTTCTCAGCCTTCACGAGGTTCTCGTCATGGGGGATGGTGATGTCAACGAGTATTGCCTGGCGCTTCAATCGATCTGTCAGCACGATATCAGGCTTGTTGGCTACAATAGTCCTGTACGTGATGACAGATCGATCCCAATAGAGCGTTGCACGACCACTCTCGAGAACTGGCGCAGGTGTGTACTTATAGTATGGAACTTCGAAGTCCACAAGACCGTATAAAAGAGCAAGCTGCTGGTGAATAATCCTGGCCACCAAGTTATGTCTGTTCAAGTACTCGCCGTTAGCAAGATGACTACAACCGGAAATAGTATGCCTGAGTGACTCTCCGGGACGGCGGCATGCCCGACAGATGTCGACCGTACCATCCTTCAGGATATATTTCCGGTAGTTGTTCGTCATGATAACCTCGTCCGCAATTGCACAGACAAAACCTCCAGTTTCTCCAAAAAGATCCCCAAAACGTAGCCAGTTCACCGATGCGAGCAGGTCTACGTCGGGACCCGTAAGGGCCTTGTAGAACCGCCCATGTAGCTCCTTACTCTTCCATACCGCCATGCGGTCCTCGGCCCTCAGCACTTTAAGTCTGCGCCAGTTCTCCTTTGTCATCAAGAGCGGGGTGAGGAGTGTATGTACTGCCACTACATCACGATGCATCCCACACTCGCTGTTTAGGAAATAATCTCTGAGACTGCACATCTCGCGGTTGTGGAGGTCTTTGGCATTTAAGATTCCGCGACCTCCAAGCTTCCGCGGGATATACAGTCTCACAAAAGACGATCGCGGGTGTAACATACAGTGCGTAGTGCACGCACCCTTCGATCCAGGAAATTGAGCTGAGTCTGAGTCCACCTTAATATACCAAAGGAGTATGTGAGCAAGGGCATCACCCAGGCGTTGAAGGCGCGAACCTTATTGCCACCCGACAAAAAACTATTGAGTACTTTTGTCAGGAGACAGAAAAAGCGCTCCTTCACTGCCCGCTTGATGCCCTCACCCTCGAGACCCAAAGACTGTGACATACCAAGACATTTATAGGTATCTGCTTCGGAGAGAGATCTGAGTGATATTGTCTCAGAAAGCTGTAAATTTGTTGAATTTACAACTTTCCCCCGCTGTACATGCTTGACCGCACACTTATCGACACCAAATTCCATTTTGATGGCACTACTGAAGACCTCTGTAGTTTTGAGTAGCTCCAAAAGGTCATGTTTATTTGGTGCAAATAGTTTAAGGTCGTCCATGTAGAGCAAATGAGAAATGACCTCACCCTCTCTCCGCAGCTGGCAACCTAATCCTGAATCCTTCAGCAGAGTACTGAGCGGATTCAGCGCTAGGCAGAACCATAAAGGACTCAGAAGGCGAAAAAGTCGTTCTTGTATCAAATTCTACAATAAAATTCCTAAACACATTACTGAACTTAGCAATTCTAAATTCAAATCTGTAGTAAAACAAACACTTATTTCAAGAGCATATTATAAGATAAACGATTACATCATGGATAGGGATGTGTGGCAGTGATAGCGTCCTGCACGGGTAATCTATCGCGAAAATATATTTTCTACTGTAGCATTGTTATTTAAGTTATTTTGTAGTAATGTAATTTTATATTTAACTATATAATGTATATTGTTTTGAAAAAATGACACCTCGCCGAGTTTCTTACGCCGGTTCTTCTCGTGGCAGAGGTATATTTTTCCGAACCGGTGGTAGTTTATTGACGTTCATAGGTGCATGTAATATGCCTAATTTGAAGAATAAACTACTTTTACTTTTTTTACTTTTTTACTTTTTTCAGACTGTCACCCTGGAATATACCTCGCTCAATCTTGATAGAGTCTTGCGGGCCAGAGGGACCATATCCCCCTCCTGGTTGACGAAGGACAGTGGTCCACTGCCTCATGCAAGCACTTAAGAGGAATCTCAGAGCTACATCAACTTTATACAGTTCCAAGACCCTCCCCAACCATGAATGAGGCACCGAAGCATAGGCCTTCCTATAGTCAATCCAGGCGGCCGAGAGGGTCCCTTTGTTCCGCCGGACTTGTTGGCAAATGGTCATGTCCATTATTATTATTATATACCTACATCATTGTGCTCTCACTGCTTAATAACTTTCTACTACTGAATACTGTGTGTAATTAGATGATTATGCATAAATAGGTACATACTTATTCTTATTACTCGTACCTTCCGAAATAGCCAAATGATACTGAGGTTGCCCATGGGGTTGCTTATAAATGCACCGTATTAATAATGCTGGCTATATAGTACGTGATAAATATCGAGTACACAAGTTTTAATAATATCATTATGTAATTACGGAGCAACCACGGCATATTTCTGTATAAGCGAAGAAATTATAGACGGCGATCGAACTAATTGCAACTAAATTTGCTACTCTCTAAGAATATTAACTCATTTAATGTACATGTAGTACCTCCTTGTTTGGATATGCACCGTGAAGTGTCGACTTATAAACCTTTAATAGGAAATACTCTAATTGCTTCACTTACTCGTACTAAACCCTCCCTGTCAAAGCTGTCACCTTGTTGTACCTGGTCTTCAGCAGGCATACGAGATGACAGCATTATATTAGATGGAGAACTTTTCAATTCTACATCTACTTAATTAGTTTCGCAAAAAGCAGCGTCACGTTTAGGTTTAATCGACAACTTGATAGTGCTGTATAAGTATCTAACACAAGCCCATTCTCGAGCATAGGGAACTGGCGTGATAGCAATGGCAATAAAATTACTGATAAATCAGTTATTTAGCTCTATTAGCATTAGCACTAACGACTTGGTGCGTACATGCACATTGCACATCATTGCTGTCATGACTAGCTATAGAAAATACCATTGGAAGAATAAGAACTTAAAGCCATAGCATTTTTAGGCATATGCAACACTGTTCTTTCAAACCTGCGGTGAACAGCGATTGAGCGACATTTGCGTTTCTATGTCGGTTGTTATTATCGTGCAAAATCAACAGGAGAGAGTTATTGACGTAAATAATGAGTTGCACATTTTAGTCTAGATAATCGAAATTATAACTATGCGCCTAGTTTACTCATGTCACTACGTACATTGATTACAAATAAAAGGATTGGAGGGAAGTTCCGTTGTGCCACATTTCATTACGCTGTGCGACGTAAAATTTTTTTGTCAAGTCCATTATTTTCTTACAAAATAATTGCTTCAGTAGTTCCAACTATCAACAAAACGAATATAATAGAGTTAAGAATGGTAGCTATCACAACAAATCATTTCGCTTCAACCCATTAAATAATTTGAATACAGATAGTTATGACGAATATTTATGAGCTGATTACGAATTAAGTAGACAGAATCCACGTTAGCGCCGCGCGTGATTCTGATTAATGGTAAAACTGGAGCGGAGAAATTTATCAATGGGGGTTTTAACGTTTACTTTCGATGTTAGCGCTCGCGCTGTGGAAAATTACGTTTGTTCCGACAACGTCAACGCCATTTTCTCTTTATATCACACTAGCGGGCCCTGCGGCTCCGTCCGTGTATTACAGTATAAAATATAGCCCATATCCATGCTGCAAGCCCATTTTATACACAGTGAAATCGCTTATTTCGTATTTGTCTTCGTTTCTGTGCAATACTTCTAGTTGGTTCATGGAATGGAATAAGGAGGTAAGACTAAAAAATTAGGCCACCCTATCCTTTTTGACACTGTATGAGAAATCAAAAATTGAAAAGTAGTAGTGACTGTTGCAACTAGGAAAAAAGTGACACATCTACTTACCATCTTTATTAAATTCTGCATTCAATAGTTCACGTTTACTCGTTTCAGCCTAGCTAGCATGATCGGCGCGTTTGTCTGCGCCCTTCTACTTAGTGCCCATACTAAGTGGACAATGTTTGCTATAGGTATGTCCGACATACACAAGATCATGCAAGCTAGGCTGATCTCGCCCAGATCACACCCTGTATATAATATATAAATATTTTTTAATCAGTTGAGTAGTTCTGGAGACTATCCCTATATAAAAAAGAAATTTACAACGTACAAAATTATACTATTTAAATAGATTGCCTAGATCGGGCCTATTTTTACACGCAGGTTAACACAAAAATAATACGTTATTGCAGAGCCTGGGAAAAGAATGCTCACAATTTCATTAGGATTTTTTTATAAGTTTCATATTCCATTGCCTTTTTTGAAAAAAGCACTATATGAATACATGCTTCCGTGGGAATGGCAATTCATGGACGCGCATGTATAAAAATATTTGTGTCTACAACGTCACACAAAAAATGCGAAATTTCGGTCCAATAATGTTGATTCGAATAAAAAATCGGCCAAATGCATGTCAGAACTGTCAGATTACGCACAATTAAGGGTTCCGTCCTAATACCTAAGTTACTACAACTACTCCATGTTATAAACCACTATCCTGTACTTTGATTTAAAAAAGTCGTGTCTTCTTAGAAAACTCACGGAACTTACATCCTTTATTTTTTTCTTTTTTTATTGTGTACAGTGTTGAGTGTATATGCTACCCTGTAAGGGCATTACAATGTCATCTTATTAACTAGGTATAAGTATTATTTATTTAGTTAGTGTTTTGGAATGATCCCATATTCCACTTAATTTATACTTGCTTTACACGGGATTCGTAAGTTTACAATGTGAAACAGGGCATTGCAATCCTTTTGTTTGAGCATGGCAGTTTTTCAGTGAAAACTCAAAAAATATTGGACCTATATATAGACTTTCTGTAATCTATATAGGTAAATAACTATTTACTGCATTTTAATTTTCAAAATTTTAGGTCCAGTAATTTCGAAGAAAACAGGGAAACGGTCATTTTTGTCTAGTTTCTTATAACTTCGAAACTTTTTATTTTAGAATTTTAAAAAATATATTTGATATTCTCACAAGGAGCCCTTACATTTGATACGTTATTATAGTTCGCAGAACTTTTTTGATGTTTTTAATTTACAGATACAGATTTCCTAAAATCTAACTTGTCTGGGCTTTTTCTGATCATAGGAGGAAGGCCGTTCCAGAGACGATCCACCTGAGCGGTGAATAAGTTAAATATAAAGCCTGTTCGGGGAAGAGGGATAGACGGAATAGATAAAGATTGCCAGAAGAGTGAAATTGGCGTTTACGATAAATGAGGGATTTGAGATATTTAGGAGACTATGGATCGTTAAGAAAAGAAAATAAGTTAAAATCATGCGACTATTTCATCGTTGATGCGATATGGATAGCTGGAAGCCAGCCTAGCTGATAAATGATCATATACACGGAGACCAAAAAAAAAATTAATAATGTTATTTAGAAGATGATCCAACTTATTGAGCAGTTCTTCGATGAGGTTCCGATAGCACACATCACCATAGTCGATTATGGGTAAAATAAGGGAGTTAATAAGCAAAACCTTTGTATCTACGGGCAAGAAGTGCTTGAGCTTGTTAAGGGAGTGGAGTGAACTGTGTTCTCCAACTCAGGTTACAGTCCAAAATGAATACCAAGATCTTATAAACACTGACTGTAAGGGATGAGAGCACTATTGAACTGCACTGGCCTAATCGAGTCAAGATCAAGCTTAGCAAGTTTCCGAGAGCTGCCGATAACAATGTCACTGTCACTTTTATAGGTTTACAAATAGGCCAAACCTCGCAGACCATTCTTTGATGTGTTATTAATAGGTTACGAATCACGATTTAATTAGTCAATGGTTGCCGAAACGTAATGTTTGTCACTTTACATTGGTAGTTAAGTCGTTTGCATACAGATGGTAAGCGCAGTGATACTCAGGGATACTAGTAATGTAGTTAATAAATGTACCTATTTATGTAGGTTATGATTATGAGTTATAAAAATATGTGAATTCTTCTGAAATTATTTAATTTTTCATGTGTTTTACCACTACACCGATAGTAAAACAGCTATCCACATATTCGCTTGTGTTGGTAGACTACTTGTAGCCAGACCACGCCAGACTTGAAACCTGTTATCGATACATTAATATAGCGTTACACACAGCTATTAAGCAGACGTACGAGTAATACAAAAAACCGGCCAAGAGCGCGTCGGGCCACGCTCAGTGTAGGGTTCCGTGGTTTTTGTATTTTTTTCAAAAACTATTCAACCTATCAAGTTCAAAATAATTTTCCTACAAAGTTTTTATAAAGTTCTACTTTTGAGATTTTTTTCATATTTTTAAAACTTATGGTTCAAAAGTTAGAGGGGGGGGGGACACATTTTTTTTTCCTTCTGGAGCGATTATTTCCGAAAATATTAACATTATCAAAAAATGATTTTAGTAAACCCCTATTTATTTTTAAATACCTATCTAACAATATATCACACGTTAGGGTTAAAATGAAAAAAATATCACTCCCCACTTTACGTATAGGGGAGGTACCCTAATAAAATATTTTTTTCCACTTTTTATTTTACCACTTTGTCGGCGTAATTGATATACATATTAGTACCAAATTTCAGCTTTCTAGTGCTAACGGTCACTGAGATTATCCGCGGACGGACGGACAGACGGACGGACAGACATGGCGAAACTATAAGGGTTCCTAGTTGACTACGGAACCCTAAAAACTAAATCTTTCCCCGAACATATGGTATATTTGTTCCAGGAACATGACAAACAAATTTATAGATATTTCTATCGTATAAATGTTAAAATATCCTAAATATTTTTTTGGCCGGAGCTGTTTTAATCAAAATAATTTTTGTTGACCTTGTGCTACACGACACTGCACATGCAATTTTATAGGAGCAGTTAAGTTTATAAACACTTTACAGACTCTTATAAACTATTAGTAGGATGGCGTGAAAGCATATCTGGAAAACAAGCCACTCTAATATTTATAACATATTTACAGATATTTTTACGTAAGTGGAGATTTTATTTTTGATTTTTTTTAACCGACTTCTTATTTTGTTTTTGACGTGATAACATCTTTAAAATCGTTTTAGTCGGGTAACATGTTCAGAAACTTGTGTCACACCAAAACCTCACGAGCGCGATCGCAGGTATAAGTGAAGTGCCAGTGAAGTAAGACGTTATCACGTAAACATCTCGATCGTAAACCTACATTACAAACAACCAATTTTTTTTTTTTTAATGGTTTTTACTCCATAACTCCGTCATTTCTTAACCGATTTGAAAAATTCTTTTTTTGATTGTATGTATATAAATCCAAGTTGGTCCCGTTTTTGTCAAAAGGCAGTTCTGATGATGGGATCCATGAGGAATTGAAGGAACTCCTCAAATCTTTAAGGCAAACATATAGTGATTTTTGTGTTTTTATCAACAAATCAAGCATTTGCATCCAAAAATGTGACATTGGATGAAGTGGAACTGCTGATGATGATCAGAACAGAACTCTTCAACGACGAAAAGTTCACGTTTGGCGATTTGTCCTCCTAGCTGTGTTTGTTAAGCAAGTTCTATTTTCACGATTAATTTTTGTCATGCTCGAGTTCGATGATGGGATCCATGAGGAATTGAGGGAACTCCTCAAATCTTAAAGGCAAACATATAGTGATTTTTGTGTTTTTATCAACAAATCGAGCATTATCATACAAAAATGTGACATTTGATGAAGTGGAACTGCTGATGATGATCAGAACAGAACTCTTCAACGACGAAAAGTTCACGTTTGGCGATTTGTCCTTCTAGCTGTATTTGTTAAGCAAGTTCTATTTTCACGATTGATTTTTGTCATGCTCGAGTTCTGATGATGGGATCCATTAGGAATCGAGGAAACTCCTCAAATGTGAAAGGCACACAAATAGTGATTTTAGTATTTTCATGAACTAATCAAGCATTTTCATTCATAAAAGTGACATTTGATGAAGTGGAACTGCTGATGATGATCAGAACGGAACTCTTCAACGACGCGTAGTTCACGTTTGGCGATTTGTTCTCTTCGTTTTGTTTGTTAAGCAAGCAAGGTTTTTCCATGTTTTCATGAGGAATTGAGGGTACTTAGTCTTCTACCATTATAAACATACTTATAGCCATTTTTGTATGTTATTGTATGGGATCTAAGAGTGCACCATCTAAGATTAATAATCTTTCACCGGACTCCCCCATTGAAGTCGGTTTTTTTTTTCTTAAAAATTATTTCAATTCGCTTCACTAGATCTGACTGACCTATTGAGCATTAAATACAGGCTCTATTTGAAAAATATTATTCTCATTCTCATTTAATAAATAGGTACATTGTTGTATTAGTCTGTAGGTACATATCACTTATTAATACGAAAAAATAAAATAAAATGAGCTTTATTTAATACTTGGTTATTATTTAGATGCGGGTGGCGCAGGACCGGTCATTGTGGAAGTCTTTGGGGGAGGCCTATGTCCAGCAGTGGACGTCTTTCGGCTGACATGATGATGATGATGATGATTTAGATGTACTTAAGTTAAATTACTTAGTAGTAATAAAATAGTGGTCATGTAAGTAATCGATTTGTATAAACAAGTTTATGATAAACAAACACTTTCTCCTTTACGGTCGTACACGTTATTCATACGTACGCATGTAGATGCGTGGTCGGTCGAATTATGACAAGTGATGCGAGCCGTGACCATTATACATAAAGGAAACTCTTATCTAGAATCTTAGCTTAGAATGTTATGGCTTATAAGTTACTCATCAGAATCCTGTATTTCCGCAGATCACCATTATATTAATACAAGAATTTTTAGGTGCGGCAAAGAAAGTTTCCATGACTCATTCTCAAAATATGATACCAGTGACTATGCGCATCCAAGTTAAAAAATTTCTTTCATATCCTGATCCTCGATTCATAAATGTTGATATTTATTACCTATTATTCGTGTCTTATGTTATTGAAAAGACAGACATCAAAGTTGCTTGCTCGGTCATTTTGAAACGGTTCTAAAAATAGTAAATATTAGTTAAGTAATTCAAAGTACTTCGTTGCTTAATAGCTATTTCTGCTAATAATTGCACATGTGTGCCTTTATCATGTTCGGATCTTGATTAATCAGTGGAATGACTCATACAAACTTTCTGTATCAATTCTGGGAAAAACTTTCCGGTTTTACATGCCTACAGACAAGTATTTAGGTACTATATATCTACCTAAACAATAAACCGCCCTCTTCCAAAAGCCCCAAATTGTTTTTCTATACAGAAAACAAGATTCGAATAGCGAATCCTACTTAACGAAGATTCTATTTTTGGATTATCGCTGCTTACTTAGTATGAAGATCCTGATTGTTCATTTTGTATCTGGATTAACTAAGATCATCTAAAGAAAAAAAACATATTCTTTTGATGTTTTAGACGCAGGAAACCGGAGTTTTCGTTGATGTTAAAATAGTATGTCATTGCCATGCACCTTTGTATTGCAATGGCATATAAAATTGGCATTGTTGAACTACTCGTTACCTATCACTTTTTTTATTTTTTTATGGCCTTCATAAAAGACTGATGCTATGAGTACGAGGTCTATAAAATCAACGACACGTTTATAAAAAGACAGGCAATGTCCTTGTGAATTGTCTTTCAATAAATAACAAGCGTTATTTTTCGCATTTGAAGTCATCGTCACCCTAGTTTTTACTATCTAGGTATTATACTTTTTTATGAGCTTGGTGCACAACAATTATCGATAAAATGATAAATAATATACTTACTGCTTACTAACATATTTGCTTTCTGGCTATTAATATTATTTAAAAAGCAAACGAACTATTTCAATTAACGGACAAATATATATAGTGTAGAAATTAATTTAATTCATTTTAACAACAGGTTTTATCGTAGTTCGTTAAAATTCAAACATAAGAGAGATACTATTTATATTAATAAAATTATATAAAAAAATATATTAGCTGAGCCAGTGACTTTGGTACATGTTACCTGGTAAACAAACCAAGGAAAGATTTGATTGAAAACACATTATTTTATAATCCATTGTGCTATAACTAACTTATATAATATATCTAAACTAGGTTATAATTTTAACAAGGTCGACTGACATTTATTTGATCAAGTCATTGGCATGACTATTGGATGGTAATGATAATGAAACATTGTACCTACCTGTATACCTATGTACGAGTATATAGTGTACTATGCAGTAGGTACAATGATATTTTCATTATGACAATGACGTAACCTAGTAACATAGCCTCCCACCATTGCAGACCACGCCTCTCCGTCGGTAGCATTATGTAGGTACATACTTCAAGTTTTTTGGCACACTGTCGTGGTACCAAGTGACTTGTGTAGTGGAGTGAAGGTCAATGCCACCTCGCCAGGTGGTGTGAATCGCAGAATTACATGGTGATGGATGTGGCGTGAATGTACTTCGATTGGCGAGAGTATTTCACATGGTTTTGCGGCCTTAGATGTAGATTGTACAGTCAGCTGCAGAGAAACGTGACCCCCTGCATAGAAGTTTTTTATACAGGGGGGTCAGGTTTCTCTGCACCTGACTGTGCATAGGTATTTATTTAAATTATTACGTTCAAATACTCGTATTATCTATACAGAATACCATAAACCGAGCATAATCCGTGGACAGCTGATAGGGCTGGTAAATATCTCTTAAAATATCTAATTTTAGGTTTATTAAAATGCTTACGTTCACACCCTGTATTTATCACACAATAAACAAAGGTAAAAAAGTTTTATTTTAAACGGTTTTATTTTAATCTGATGTTGTACCAAAAACTAGAAAATAAAAATTAATGCGAGTCGGAGTCCCACATACATTGCTTTCTGGAGAGTAATCATGTAAGGCGGATATTAATGTACTCGTAGTATTCTCGAGTCGGATGATAAAGGTGCTATTTGGTCACTATGTCAGTGGATTAAGTAATAATCGGAAGCTTTTATCAGACTAAAATAAAAACGTGTGTAGACTAAAATAAAGTATTTCGCAAACGTACATTGGCCGTGTGGCATCTACAAATCAGCTGATCTTGGATTCTGTATATGCGGTCATTTTGGCTCCAAAATGAATTCAAAACTACGGTGTTGTGATCGTGTATCTGCTGATTGGTTGGGTACACCCTCAACGCATTTCCTATTGTAAACTCACCAAATGCATCTTGAAGGAATATTCCCATAAGTACCTACAATAAAATGCTCAGATGTCATTTCGCCAATTTGTAGTGCATTTAGAACATCGATAAAGGCACTGTCCCTTTTTGACGCATATTCTGAACGAGTCAACTTACAAAGCGTGAACTAATGCCAGAGGTGCGTGGCTGGCTGGAGATTTGGGTTGTTTGTAATTTGTAAACAGGTGTTTCAGAGCGTTTGATAGGAAGCAGTTGCAAAAGATCTCCGAACAACGTTGACTCCTCCAAAGAATTGTATATCGTTATTTTCTGAGTTTGTCTGAGCTTTTGCTTGAGTCGGGAGTCCATCATGCAGAGATGAGAAACTTTGTTTGCCTCCATTGTTATCTCATTATACGCAAGTAATTACCAGTTAATGGCAACGTTCTTGTTGTATAGTCAACAGCAAAAGTAAATGAACATTTTAGTACCTTGCCACTTTCACTATTTTGATGCATCACAACTGTCGCAGTATTGTTACATTAGTGCGACAATGTACTAAGATGATCATTTAGGTACATTTGCTGTTTACTTACTGTACGGCTATCTATTTGAACAGGTAACTTTAACATGCTGTGAATTGTTGAGCCACTGATTAGGCATGCCGCCACTCCTGTCAATGCGCACACTTTGACCAGGGCAATTAGACTGCGTCCTTAGCATAGCACCTATTGATTTGATTTCTAAGCCGGTTTAACAGGAACGTCTTTTCTACGCCGGCACTACCAATGAAGAAAATCCTGAATCTTTCTTCATCTTCAGACATTCCGGTTTGTATGGAGTCTGTAACCATATTGAAGATATTTCTTTGATTAGTATTCATAGCCCGTTGAGCCAATTGAAACTGATTTTCGTCTATTGGTAAATGCGGAATTTCGTTCACGCATTTTCCAGCTGCCTATATCTCTCCCGTTAGAGTTCTATACGGGCACTCGTGTTGTATCTCTGGGCTGGTGTTCTTTCGCTTGAAATGCTGCTCTTGCGCTTGTATGCTCTCTCTCACTCTCTTTGCGGTATGGAAAATATTGTAATAGCAAGGTATAATGGAATTAATGGAATGCTTTTGGATCGGTCGATGCCACGAATTTGGGTACGGGTACCACGGCCGGCGTATTTCTAATTGTCATTTTGGAGTTCTCCACAAGCGTAATAAGTCACCTCTTTTTTCCTGGTTATTTGTTATTTAATGCATTTTCCAAAAGTAACAAGAAACACTGTATTGAAAAAAAAACATTTTTTAATTGACCACGGCCGACGTTGTCGCACGCGTACGCGGTGTGCGGAAGTAAATTCAGTCGTTGTGTGGCAGGGCGGCACCGTCATCGAATCCCCGCCATTTTGTATGACTCATGAAAAAAAAGATAACATATACAGATTTTTACAAAAAAATGCCCAGACTGGTAGTTCTGGCAGGCTGTATTCCTACAGCATCAGGATTGAGGAGTTCGAAGTCACTATCATATGTAAATGCATCTACCTAAAATCCAGAGTACTAATTTAAAATGAGCACATTCTCCAACTTGGCGGTTATGGCGTGCAGTATCCCTGCAGCATCAGAACTGAGGAGTTCGAAGTCATTATTAAAGGAAAATGCCTCTACCTAATACCTACAGTAGTAATTTGGAATTAGAACATTCTCAATTCTGGCGGTTATGGCAGGCAGTGACCCTATATCATCCGGACAGAGGAGTTGCAAGTCAATATTAAGTGCTTAAGTTTTTGTTTATACTAATTATACTATAGTTAAATTAACATGTTCTTAAGCCCCTCGGTAAGGTAGGCTGTACTTCGGCAGCATCAGGATTTGAGGATCGAAGGTTCAAATTATTAGAATTTGTCATTGTCACGCGAACTTAACACACATGCGGAGTATTATCAAAATCGGTTAAGTAGAAGTGGTCGAAAAATCGTTCGCAAGATTTGAAGCAAATATACCGAGTGAAGCCAAATAAAACCGTTTAAAAAAGTATAAAAACATTGTGATTGCTTCTATGCTAAATCGTGATTGCATGATGACATATTTCATTTTATTAGTATGTGAGTGGCTCCTTAGTAACTTCCTAAATATGTAAATAACTAATGTAGTGCATCGTTTTCTTGGATATAACACTTTATTTAACACTGTATATACTAAGTATTAAAAAAAACAGATAATTATTCGCTGATGTATTGTTGATTGAATACGTCATAAACAAATAGTCAGTGTAGTAAGCAACAGCCATAGGTAAGAGTTTGTCTTTTGAGTAACGAAAACCCGTACTACCTTTCATACGTGTTGCCTCATCTAGGACGTCGCCATCTGCGATCCGATCATAATGGTAATGATAGCTTAGAGCCGCCGACGGCCTCACCCGATAGACATGTCATTTTCTCACCGCGTTAATTGAATACAAGATAGATATTTTACTGTTAAACAACAAAAAATGCCGGGTTAAATAGTGTAAATGCATGAACTGACAATGTCGTGTTTGGCTTAGAAAAAATAATTAACAAAACAGGCATTTTTCTTTAAATTTAAAAGTTGCAAAAAAGATTACTGTTATATTTTCAACTTTGATATCAGAATATATTTCTATAGTCCGGTTACTAAGCTGATGGTGTAAAAGTCTCGAAAAAATCTGAACGATTAATAAAAACTAAATGTTTTTGAGTGTTCACCTGAAGTCCTTTCTTGACCTAATAACTAGACTTTAATGTCTTGCGCCCCCTCATATCCGTAATTTTTCACAGAAAATAACGCAATTAACGCAATTTCACAGATAATATACCTTTACTTTTTGTATGTCCATACACGCGGATTAGCCTTTGTTACAACTATATCAAATTTCAAATTGATAGCGTAAGTAGTTCCTGACATACTTAACGTTGTGACAGACAGATAGACAGACGGAGTCGCACCACAAGGGGTTCCTTTTGTACCTTTTTGGTACGGAACCCTAAAATGGTAGCAAGTAATACGAAATGAATGACATGTGAATGTCACCCGACCACAGGACCTGTAGGGAAGTTCACACACGGAGTTGGTTTTTTACAAATTGTTAGTAGGTGTTTTATTAAGTGGACTTGGGTGGACATCCCGGGACCCGGGTATGTCCTTAAACTACGACCAAGACCACCGGGGAATGGGCAGCAGCATTCCTAGAGTGCGGTGGAGATACTGCGATCGCCAACCCGCATGCCAAGCGTGGCGATTATGGCATTTACCCCCCATGAAATTGGGGGAGGCCTATGTCCAGCAGTGGACGTCCTAGGGCTGATATGGTGGTATGGTGGTGGGTGGACATCCGCCACCTGGTACATTTTCCAGCTATAACGTCAGCAATTTTTCTTCAGAAACCTATTAAAACTTGGTGTGTTTTAAAAATGTTTATTTTTTTTAAAATCTACTGACTGAAATGTAATTTGTGCAGTATGTTGTCGGGATCAGCTCATGAAGCCCTCTCCTTGATATCCCACTCGATAGGCAAGGTTAAAAAAGTGAATAAATTTGAATGTGAGTATTGCCAACCCAAAAACCTACATTGGTGCCCCATTAAATAATGCAATTCCACGTCTTACTTACAGAATATAAATATTATTTCTGGAAATAAAATTTCAACTTCTGAAAATATGGGCAATAAAAAGCTCTAAAGCAATAAGCAATAAATTGTATTCGTATAACACAAATCTATCCAGGGGATAATCTGCGTTACACGTTGAAGTGCGATTTAAGTTGCCGGACGTGTGGAAGATTCTACGCGCATGCTCGAAAACACAAGTATGATCCTACAAAAGACAATAACTGTTTACTTCGCAATAAACACAGGCATTTTAGCACTAAAGAAATTTACTGCATACAGGGAGTCCAGACTACAACAGACTAGTGACAAACCACAGAATGTTACGGCTAACCACAGAAAAAAAACACAAACAAAATAGGGTGGAACTATGTTCGGGCACGTATTAGAATATCGAAACTTAAATAATCGACGTCCAAAAGATTGAAAATTAAAATAGCGAACTCTTGACCGTGCAAACGCAGAATTTAGCCCTTAGGTCGCATGGTCCGATTGACTAGTCCGATCAATCGGAATACGAAATTTTTTTTTTCCTGTTGGTTCGATTGATCGGACTATAAAGACTTCTCAAATCCTGCCAGTCCTACTATCGGAGTAATGGGATTTTAAAAGTTCGTCTAGTTCGATCGATCGAACCACAAGGTCGTTTTTTCTTCCTGTTGGATCGACTGATCGGACATAACCGTAGACTTGATATTTTGCTAAGTCCGGATGACACATAAAGGTTATCTAATCTTAACTCATTACTGGACACTGGCTTTTGATAAACTTTTCTATATTTTATTTTATGCGATGTCAGTTCATAATGTCAACATTTGATCTATGTCAATTTATTGAACCGGACGGACGGAAGATGGAGGAAATAATAGATCACAACAAAATTATATTCTTACGCCCGCAAAGGTGGTTGCGTACTACTGAATAAAGCGCATTAATACCATAAAGCACAGATCACTGTAGCGTCTGCCTAAGAGTAAATATAAACTATTATCAAAGAATATGCGTATTATTTCAATATATAAAATTTACTAATTCTAATTCACACCAAAAACAGGCTAAATCCATGAGCGGTTTTTAGAGAATAAGGGCTGTTAAGACTATTTGTTAGATCTTTCCCTCGAAATAACTATTTCGTGGTAGTAAAATTCCGCGCCGAAAGTGAGAAAACACTTTTGAAATGTTGGTAGATTACAAAATTAATCATAATACTACCGGTCGGACAAACAGGAAAAATAAAAATTGTGTGATCGGATCAAGAGGATTTTTCAAGCTCTCGGGGTTCGATCGATCGAACTAGACGAACTTTTAAAATCCCATTAGTCCGATAGTAGGACTGTCAGGATTTGAGAAGTCCTTATAGTCCGATCGATCGAGCCAACAGGAAAAAAAAATATTCGTATTCCGATTGATCGGACTAGTCAATCGGACCATGCGACCTAAGGGCTATATTTTGTTGTTTTTCGGACCTGTTTGGTATGAAGACAATAGGACAAAGGCTCTTAGAAAAATCAGTCAAGAGCTTGTCGGTCCATGCTCAGTGTAGGGTTCCGTAGTTGCCCAATGAACTTACTTTAAAAAAATCAATAACAAGCAAAGAGGAGTGTTTTCGCAGCGTTCCATGCTTTTTTACTAAGAATCCTTTCTTTTCCATCCAATCCAGACTTTTTACGATTACTCAAAAACGGCTTAACTGATCATATCCGGTGTAATTTTCGTTGAAAGTCTTTATTAAGCTTTATTTTCATGTTTTTTTTGGACCGATAGTTCAAAAGTTAGTGGGGGAGACACATTTTTTTCTTTTATAGAGTATTTTTCCGAAAATATTCACTGTATCAAAAAATGTTTAATGAAGACCTGTATTTATTTTGAAAGATCTATTCAACGACACCTCACACCATAGGGTTGAAGCAAATAAGAACAATCCCCACTTTAAGTGTAGGGGAGGTACACTCAATGTAATTTTAGATTTTATTTTACGACTTTGTCAGTTTTATTGATTTATATATCCGTACCAAATTGCAGCTTTCTAGCACTAACCATCACAGAACAAAGCCTCTGAGAGACAGACGGACAGACAGACGGACATGGTGAACCTATAAGGGTTCCTAGTTGACTACGGAACTCTAAAAATGATAAACCATGGACTTCTAACATGCTTCGCAGAATCGCAGGTATGGGTATAGAAGGGCACGAAAATTGAAAGATTGACGACCAGAATCAAAAATCAAAATAATAAAATTAATAAATGGTTACTCGGTCTAAATTCAACATGTCGAAACTATAACTTATTCAACGGTTAAAATATGCCGTAATTTCGAAATTCGTTCGTTCAATGTTTTAACCAATTACAGAGCAGTATTCTTGTGGAGCTCACCAATTAGGTTTTTTTAAAACCAATCAGATCACACGCTTACTCATAACTCTCTAGAGAGTTATGAAACTCCATAACTCGCGGGGGAGGTAAATCGGCTCTAACTGCTCTATACGCCTGCGTGCCAGAATACCCTTTACCAGCAAGTGTGATGGAAAATTTATAACAATACTATACTAAGACAAATGGTGTTCATATCATATATGGGTAATTTTTTCATCGCCCTTTGTTTCGGTAATTTTTCACAGAAAAAAATATGTTTATAAATTCATGTTAATGGATCTGGGTTGGCCTTTTTTGTAACTATTCCAAATTTCAAAACAATAGAATAAGTATTTTTGGGTTATTTAGCGACGTAACAGATAAACAGACAAAGCGGCACCACAAGGGTTCCATTTTTACCTTTTTGGTACGAAACCCTAAAAATTCAGGCATTCGATCTTAAACAATTCGGAATCAAAAATACTTTTGACAGTTTATACTTCGATAACATTTCAATATTTTGATTTGCCAAATTTTGGTATTCCATATTTTAACTGTTAAATATTTTATACTTACAACATTCTGAATTTAGAATTGTCTAAATTCCCCTTAGGTCGCATGGTCCGATTGACTAGTCCGATCAATCGGAATACGAATATTTTTTTTTCCTGTTGGCTCGATCGATCGGACTATAAGGACTTCTCAAATCCTGACAGTCCTACTATCGGACTAATGGGATTTTAAAAGTTCGTCTAGTTCGATCGATCGAACCCCGAGAGCTTGAAAAATCCTCTTGATCCGATCACACAATTTTTATTTTTCCTGTTTGTCCGACCGGTAGTATTATGATTAATTTTGTAATCTACCAACATTTCAAAAGTGTTTTCTCACTTTCGGCGCGGAATTTTACTACCACGAAATAGTTATTTCGAGGGAAAGATCTAACAAATAGTCTTAACAGCCCTTATTCTCTAAAAACCGCTCATGGATTTAGCCTGTTTTTGGTGTGAATTAGAATTAGTAAATTTTATATATTGAAATAATACGCATATTCTTTGATAATAGTTTATATTTACTCTTAGGCAGACGCTACAGTGATCTGTGCTTTATGGTATTAATGCGCTTTATTCAGTAGTACGCAACCACCTTTGCGGGCGTAAGAATATAATTTTGTTGTGATCTATTATTTCCTCCATCTTCCGTCCGTCCGGTTCAATAAATTGACATAGATCAAATGTTGACATTATGAACCGACATCGCATAAAATAAAATATAGAAAAGTTTATCAAAAGCCAGTGTCCAGTAATGAGTTAAGATTAGATAACCTTTATGTGTCATCCGGACTTAGCAAAATATCAAGTCTACGGTTATGTCCGATCAGTCGATCCAACAGGAAGAAAAAACGACCTTGTGGTTCGATCGATCGAACTAGACGAACTTTTAAAATCCCATTACTCCGATAGTAGGACTGGCAGGATTTGAGAAGTCTTTATAGTCCGATCAATCGAACCAACAGGAAAAAAAAAATTTCGTATTCCGATTGATCGGACTAGTCAATCGGACCATGCGACCTAAGGGAAATATCCCTTAGTTGATTTTCCCAATTCGAACGTGTTCGAAGGCTCCATACTGACCCTTTGAGGGCTATATTTTTCCATAATAAAGTTTGCAATACTAAATACGTGATAATGGGTTTTACAAATTAATACAGGTTACATAAATTCGCACTTTGTATAAATTAGATTGGCATAAATGTAACAAAATTATATAAATAAAATATCTTTTATTTCTATGACTTTTTTTACAATCAAGTAGTATGAAATAAATTGAATTATTAATTTAATAAATCTTATCACTTCTTATTAGCACTATTTACTACTTTACGGTTCACTTATTATCGGTTTCCGCCAATAAATTTGTTTCATCAGGCTGACTTTTGACATAGGCCTCCTTCAGTTCTCTTCATCTCTCCCTGTTTGTAGCAGTTGTTTTCCACTGTTTAGGCAAGTCGTCGTATCATCTTTCTGTGGTCTAGATTTTTCTTTTTATAATAAAGTGTAATGTACATTAAATATGTTTCATACTTTGGGTCATGCTTAAGGGGGTCCTGCACGAAATTATGATAATTGACGTAATTTTATGCCACTCGTACTCTGCGCTGAATTAGTTAATAGTACATTACGATACAAGTGCGGATAACAGGAAATTCGCAACGAGTGGTGATAAATTAAAACACGGCCGAAGGGAGTGTTTTAAATTGACACGAGTTGCGAATTACCTGTTCGCACGTGTATCGTACAACGTTTTACAGTACATACTTAGGGCTCTTTAAAGTTTCGACATATGCACGTAATCTGCTGATTACCGCACTCGTGCGGTAAAGTAGCACCATATATGTACTGTAAATAGTTTAAAATAACTTGTGCAGGTTAGCCTGATCCTTGCATAAGTTGTCTGACTTTTTGTACAAATACCTATAAAATTAATAATTTATGTATAAAGGTACTGACGTCTTAGATCAAAGTTTTTTCGATAACTATGTAAATGTTACGCATGATACAATAATGCTCACATGAAAATGTTTGTACTCCCATTCCGCAGGGCATTGATTTTTAATATTTATTTAAAAAATATAAATACGTAAATACTTAGACTTCTCGATTTTTAGCACAAACGCCTGATGGTTTTGGTTGGAAAATAAATTCCTCTTATAAAATGAATAGGCGCAATTATTAGTTGTATGGTTTGACGTTCCGAGTCAGCCGTGTTATAAATTTGGATTATTAATAAAGGATTTGCACACGTTTTAGTATTTTTGACTGCCTGTCTAAGCTAGGTGCTAAAAATGTTATTATAGGCGCATTACCCTATTCTGCTTCTCGCAGTGCTAACAGTCATCTTAATAAGCTTATATATAAGCTGACGAGCCGTCATAGTGACGTTATATTTTTTGACACTAATAATGCTATTAGTGATTACCGTATTACAACTGACAGACTTGCTAAATCTTTAGCATCTTTTATTAATTCCGTTTTCGGAAATCAAAGCTCGCCCTCCCCCTTGGATAGGACGACATCTCCAACTTCGGATTTGTCTTTAAACTGACTGTTAGGACAACAGAGAAGCACAATAGTGTAACTTTATTACACCAAAATATTAATCGCTTCACTGGCAAAATACTAGATTTAGAATTATTTACGGAAGAGTTTAATGTAGATGTAGTCTGCTTAACAGAAACTTGGTCAAAGAATCACATGATAAAATTCAATGTAAATAATTACATTAACAGCGCGTTCAACAGAACTACAGCAGAGGATCTATTATTTTAGTGAAAAATGGTTTGACTTTTAAGAAACGTACGTCTCAGGCTGTTCTGTTGATCGTGTTTGCGAGATTGCTTGTGCAGAGATGGATCACTATCTGATAATTTGCATTTATAAACCACCACCAAATCAGGTGATTTAACATCTTTTATAAAAATCATGGAGGATGTACTCAGTAAAGCAACAAGTGGTAAAAAGTCAGTAGTGGTCTGCGGCGACTTTAATATCGATATTTTATCACAATCAGTTGAAAAGGACAAGTACATCACTCTTTTCAGATCTTTCAATTTTGACTACTTGTTTGAAGTACCTACCAGAGTTACTCCGACCTCGGCCACTTGTATAGATAATATTTGGTTAAACAATTCTCATATAGACAGTAGCATAGTGAATGGAGTTCGTTCGGATCATAAAGCTCAGATGGTCAGGCTACCATGCGAAGTAAAACTCCAGATTGCGTTATAGAAATAAGACCGCTGAGTAGAAGTAGACTAGAATTACTAAAGTCTAATCTACTAGTCGCCATGCCGAAAACCCAGGTACAATCAAATGATCCGAATGATCAATTCAAAATGCTTCTGAATACAGTGTGTAACGAATTTAATAAGACTTATAGTAAAAAGCGTATTATGATAAACAATAAAATGAGATTTAATGAGTGGGCAACTACTGGAATTCGGAAAAGTACAGATAACTTATATCGACTTTATGAAAGGAGATCTTGCACCACTGACGAATGTTTCCATCAGTATGTTAGGGATTATTCCAAATTGTTTAAAACAGTGTGCACAAAAGCAAAAGCAATGCACTTGAATAATAAAATAAAGTCCTCAGATAATAAAGCCAACAAAGTCTGGAAAATAATAAACACAGAGACTGGGAAGAGAAATAATAAAGAGTCCACAATTTCTTTGAAAGTAAAGGATAATTTAATAACTGATGCAGTAAAAGTAGCTGATGAATTTAATAATTTCTTTTCTAAAATTCCTATAGTCACTACTCAAAGTTTAGCATCGTCTACCACAAAAGCTGAATCCCTTCTGGATGACAACGTAAAATTAGAATCACTAACTAATTTCAAATTTCATCATGTTTTTCCTCTAGATGTACGAGTACTGAAGGCCTTTGAAATGTTAAAAATAAAGAGCACTGAGGACTTGTGGGGCGTGTCAGTCAAGGTACTGGAATCTATTCTGGGAGTCGTTGCACCAACTCTAGCTCTCATTTTTAATAACTGTATAGACTATGGCATTTTTCCAAACTTAATGAAATGTAGTAAAGTAGTTCCAATTTTCAAATCAGGTCATAGAGATAATCCTTCTGATTATCGTCCAGTTTCTATCCTACCCGCGTATAGCAAAATATTCGAAAAAATAATGCTTACGCAATTGGTTTCTCACTTTAATTCTCACAATATTTTGCACGCACAGTAGTTCGGCTTCACGAAGGGTAGATCAACTTCTGATGCAGGTGCAAGTTTATTAAAATTTATTTTGCAGTCTTGGGAAGAGTCGCACGACGCCATCGGAGTGTTCTGTGACCTTTCCAAGGCTTTTGATTGTGTAGATTATGGTACTTTAATTTGTAAACTTAAGTTTTATGGCATCAGAGGGCATGCATTAGATCTCATGAAGTCATATTTAACACACAGAAATCAAAAGGTAGCGATAAATAAAGCCATTTCGTCAGAGACAGTGGTAGAGATGGGAGTACCTCAGGGGTCTATTCTAGGTCCGTTCCTGTTCCTTGTTTATGTAAATGATCTGCCATATATGGTAAGCCGAATATCAGGCATTGTAATGTTCGCAGACGACACCTCATTACTGTTCAAGGTAAATAGGAGAGATACTGAACTCATTGAACCAAATAATACCCTCTCCATGATATCTGACTGGTTTGCTGCCAATAACTTAGTATTGAACCCGAAAAAAACGAAATGTATCAAATTCTCTCTAGCGAACTCATCAAACAGAAACTTAGATACAAATATTAAACTTAATGGTCCAACATTAGAATTTGTTACTTCTACTGTATTCTTAGGTATTACATTGGACTCAAAATTGCAGTGGGGTTCCCATATATTATAACAGCGATAGGAAGTAGGTTGAGCTCTGATGCATTTGCAGTTAGGAGAATAAGGCAGCTTACCAATGTAGCAACGGCACGGTTAGTTTACTTTGCTTATTTTAATAGTATAATTACTTATGGTCTTATCTTTTAGGGATCAGCTGCAGATATTGAAACTGTTTTTATTTTGCAAAAAAGGGCTATCCGAGCAATTTATAACCTGGGGTCGCGTGATTCAATAAGAGAATTTTTCAAAGAAATAGATATTCTAACCCTGCCGTCCCTATACATATTTGAAATAATAATGTATGTTAGGAAGAATTTGGGCAATTTTCCAACGAACGCTGATAAACCAATAGCCACGAGAAATACTGGGAAACTCAAAATAACCTTCTATAGACTAGCAAAGGCGAAAAAGTCGTTCTTGGGAAATTGTATCAAATTCTACAATAAAATTCCTAAACACATTACTGAACTTAGCAATTCTAAATTCAAATCTGTAGTAAAACAAACACTTATTTCAAGAGCATATTATAAGACAAACGATTCCATCATGGATAGGGATGTTTGGCAGTGATAGCGTCCTGCACGGATAATCTATCGCGAAAATATATTTTCTACTGTAGCATTGTTATTCAAGTTATTTTGTAGTAGCTGACACTGTAATTTTATATTTAACTATACAATGTATATTGTTTTGAAAAAATGACACCTTGCCGAGTTTCTTACGCCAGTTCTTCTCGTGGCAGAGGTATATTTTTCCGAACCGGTGGTAGTTTATTGACGTTCATAGGTGCATGTAATATGCCTAAGTTGAAGAATAAACTACTTTTACTTTACTTTTACTTTACTTTTACTTTACTTTTACTTTACTTTTACTTTACTTTTACTTTACTTTTACTTTACTTTTACTTTACGTTTACTTTACTTTTACTTTACTTTTACTTTACTTTTACTTTACTTTTACTTTACTTTTACTTTACGTTTACTTTACTTTTACTTTACTTTTACTTTTACTTTACTTTTACTTTACTTTTACTTTACTTTTACTTTACTTTTACTTTACTTTTACTTTACTTTTACTTTTTTTTTTACTTTTGCTGTTTTTTTGAGAGTGAAAGATCGGTAACAAGAAAAATAATCATTACTAGAGTGGAAAAACAAAAAAGAAATATCCGCAAGAATGCTGCTAGAATGTGATAAGAAGACTCCATTAGGAGGGTAATTTATTATCTTATTTTTTCTGCTTGGAGGAAGCAATATTCTGCTTGTTTTCTTATTTACATACTAAAATGTGGCTAAATTAATCATGTCTGTAAGTCATTCGTTATGCTTTCAGGAAATAAGTAAATCTAAAACCATAAAAATAAATATCGAGTCAAATCCCGTACAGAGTAGTGTGGACACAGAGCATGCAAATAGGAGGTAAATAAATGTCTCTAACAAACTAAAGGTGTACAGTCGAGTTCATAAATATATGAGCAAATCCAAGCCTTCAAAAATAAATGTACATAGTAACGTACAAATACATCTAAACAGATTTATCATACTATGTACATATATTTATGAACTCGACTTTACTTAGTATTTATGTTACTCTCTTTCTTTTCTTTAACGTCTACATTAATATTATTTCAGACTACCTATGGCCTAAATTTAGGTACTCAAGATAGTGAAAAACTTCAAGGCGTAAAAAATAATAATAATGAACTCGGTGTACCCCATTGCTTTTCATTAAACTGTCAAAAGGGCCTCTACGTGTTGACTGTTGGCTATGTTGTTTTTCCGAGAAAATCGGCTGTGACATACGGACGGTCGGACGGACATACATGAACAAACTGTAAGAGTTCCGTTTTCGCCATTTTGGCTACGGAGCCCTAAACAAAGAACAGTTCAAAATAAAATAAAAATAACAAGTAACGATTGTTTTTGTTGCTTTTCATTCCTGCTTTCGTGTATCACTTATTAATTTCCAGATATGCAGATAAGTAAGCCTACTTATTGTTTACATCTATTACATCATATTATTGTATATTACTATTATGATGCTGACATGATGATGATGATGATGATGATGATGACTATTATGATTACGTTATTATTTTATTATTTCATTTTGCGGGTGGTGCTAGATCCGTTATTGTGGCACTTTGGGGGAGGCCAGCAGTGGAGGTGCGATATAATGATGATCATATAATTACATAAATTTTCTCTAAGCAAAATTAATAAATAATTATATTTTACTCTGCGCTGAGCCTACTCTGTAAAGTTCGTGAGTGTTGACGTATAGATAGACAAGTGCCGGTCGACTCGGCTGGCTAATACCTAAATTCGAAATTTTTCATTCGCGCGGCACCCTCTTAATCACGCTATTACCGTACGAGAACTTGATTGACAATTAAGTTTGAATTTTAAATTACCCATTGTTGAAGTTTAATTGATGTCACGGACTCCTCATATTCAAAAGCAGATAAAATTATTGAATAATTTTAAATCGTTATCACGATTATATCTGAGCGAAGCTATTTTCCACATCGTAAATATTATAATTGTAGTACCTGTGTTTTTTTTGCAATGGTTTTGAATTGTAATAAGAACTTTTACAAAAATACTGTTGTACTATTCACCTTCTTTATTAATGTTACGCTATTCTTTAGATATACTTATATGTAAATAACAGTGTATCCCGAAGTTTCACAGTTTCATTCATATTGGTTCTTGACATAAATCTCCTGGATTTATGAACCTACTATGATGGAAATTTTGAATGCTTAGTTGTATTATTTGATTTCATGCCTCTTTGTTAAATATATATTTTTTATTATATAATTAAATTTTCACATAATTCGAGATTTAATATGTTAATGCAAATAAAATAAACGGAACTTGTTCAGCTCAAACAAGATTTATTTAACGACGATAGTAGAGTAAAGATTTTTAGTAGGAATTAAAAACAGTTCGATTTTCATCCCAACTACTAATAGTCAGCCATTCAACAATAATGACTGACCTGCATCATTGAAGTGGCTACATTTTTTGCGTTGCTTTCAATCAAAGAATCGGTCATGATTACGACGCGGAATGTTTAATACATTTTTATAGTGTCTTGAATAGTCTCTTACTGAACTAGATATCCATTTTCATCAATCTTTGTACCTGCACATATACACACATCGGTGAATCTTTCCGTTGGATATTCATCTTCCACACGTTGGATAACTAATGTAGCCTACGTAAGTCCAATTTATGTCGATCTCGGCATCGACATGCCCTTAGCATGTAATTTGGTGATTATCATTCTATTTCTCCTATTATGCAGCTGACACAGTATCACAGCAAATTACACGTTAGCGCAGTCTCAACAGCTGTTTATCGTTATATTGGTTTGATAATCACATAGGGGCTCAAGTTAATGGTATGGAGTGTTGTTTCTATTTTTTGTACTATTCAGTTATTGACATATTTATATTTTACTGTTATATTCGGATAGCTTTGATCCTTTTATTGTTGATATGACGTCTTATCAAATTTTAACGTTTTCATCTAATGGGATTATCTTATTCATAAAGAGAAATATGAACACTTGAACCTGTTTAGGTATTACCTAAATATGGCCATGGAACAAAACTGTAGAGCTCGATGATAACCTATCGGAGCCCCAACTTAAATATTATTTGGCAGTGTAACTTCAAAATAAAAATTGATGATACGCAGTGGCCCAGATCAAATGATTTATTAATTAATCAAATTCTTCAATTAAAACGTTATTGCAGAAACAGTTCAAAGAGCGAACAAAAAACGTATCATTCAAAAAGAATCAGAACAGTTCAACCCACACGTTCCCATTAAAACTAATTACACACGTTAAGAGATAAATTAGAGTCAGAAAATTAAATAAATAAATGTAAGTACCTAAATCAACGTCTCCGCGCAGTATTCATAGACAGTAGGCGCGCAAATCACGCACATGATTTGCTCCGCACAGCGAAAGTGCCTACGGCATTTTGCTGCCTTGTTATTACAGAGTTCTATGTTGTAAGTAATTATCAAACAACAAAGAACCTTGCAATGGCGAGCCGGCGGTTTATAAGGTGGTTGTGGCTGAGCTCGAGACATAAGACTGATATTTGTAGTTTGTTTGAATAATGACGGCTTGAGACCACCGCACCGTTTCAGTTAAATGTCACTTAAATTTAGAGTGCCATAAATATTACAAATTTGTTTTTAGACTCCCGTATTTGTTAAATGTCCTAAATAAATATAATGTAATTAAACTAATTAATATATATGAACCTGGTGTGAGATGTAATACGTAGCAAATAGAAAATGACATTTTACCTAAACCTTGATTCTGCGTCAAGTACATAGATTCTGCACTGTACTGTTAAAAGTGGGGAACAAAGTAAAATCGATAAAATTATCTTTCCCTTTTTGTCCATGAGAGGTCTACGCCTAGCACTTTCAAATCTTGAAATAGGCTGAAGATGGGTAGCTATAAAATACTATTAATTACCTACCAACTTACATAATTCTTTGAGGTATACCTACTGTAGTGCTGCAAATCAGGCAGCTATAAAATCATCAAAACGCATCTAAAGACGTAGTTTGGAAGATAATTCACCATGTTTGGGAACCAATCCGGAAACAAATTACCATACCTGGTGTTACCCAATGTGAATAGTAATGAACTTAACTCGTGTGACCACAAGATAAGAATGACACTTAAACATTATTCAAAGATATAATGATCCACTTAGCCCTCCTAATATAGATGATTCATATCTCACATAAGATATATTTAATTAGCCCACAAATAAATCTACTAAAATGTACAGCCATAAGTGTGATGCGAGAAAAGCAATTGTGATTAGAAAGATGCTAGTGCGAGCAATCAAAAGACACGGCGGCCAATCAGTTTTTATGCGCACGCAAAGAAATTTAAGTAAGTAAATGGTTTTTTAATTTGTTACTAGCTGCGTGTATGTTGATGTGTCTGGTACACAGAATTTTACCGTACTATATAGAAGAAACATAAAAGCTAATAATTCTATGAAAATACTAAAAATATTTTCATAAAAACCACTCATATCCTAATTCCAGTCATAAAAACCAATCATATCAAATTGGATTTTGTAAGTGTTTGATTTTACAGGGTTAAATACATATAGTGTACAGGGGCAAATTATATTCGTCTTGGCGTTCAAGAGGTTATGTACGTTTATATATATATTTTGTAGACATAGCTTGAAAAATCACGAAGCAACAGGTCATTATCATTAAATTTAAGAGGTTGGCTCTTGTCGGTGGAGTAATTTCCAGCTTATTCTGCATTCAGTTTTGTCCTTCACTTCTTTGTATGATGATTTGATGAAGCATTAATTTTTTTCTTTTGACGGCCTGTTTATCCTAGTTGGTAGTGACACTGCCTCCGAGGCTAGAGGTCCGGGGTTCGAATCCCGGCCAGGGCAATTATTTGTGCATTTAGCACGGATATTTATTTTCGGGTCTTGGATGTTTTCTATGTATTTAAGTATGTATTTATCTATATAAGTATGTATATCCTCTTCTAGTAACCATAGTACAAGTTTAGCTTAGTTTGGGACTAGGTCGATTTGTGTAAGAGATTTTATTCGCTCCATATACGTTATTCTAGTTCTTGCCTTTTTCTTTTTACCTCCATCTTTCCCTCTATTATTCTTCTAATCCAGTCGTCATGGCGTATGAGATGTAAAATTGGTGAGCAATGTATAATCAACCCAGACCCGGGTATGTCCTAAAACTACGACCAAGACCACCGGGGGATGGGCAACAGCATCCCTGGAGTGTGGTGGAAATACTGCGATCGCCAACCCGCATGCCAAGCGTGGCGATTGTGGCATATACCCACCGTGATTTTGGGGGAGGCCCATGTCTAGCAGTGGACGTCCTTTGGCTGATATGGTGGTGGTGGTATAATCAACAGTCTCCCAACCTTTTCTGCGCTCATGAATCGGATTGGGCAGGACCCTAATTCCTCATTTTAATTCTAAAGTAATCTACATTGTAATTCAATATCACAATTGTACAAATTAAACTCAAGATGCGAGTGAAGATCGATGAAATCGTAGTCGAAAGGAAAGCATACACCTACATATACATAGCTCAGAATTCAGATGAAACGAGTAAAATTGCGTCGTATTTAATAACAAAAAGTCGATAAATCTCGCAAGTCTCGCAACTTCAAGTAAGGAAATCGTCATTTACTTATCATTACATACATATTACATAAATATTCGTTATTTTCATACGTTATAGTTTAAGTATAGATACGTCATAACATTTACGTCATGATTAGTCGAAAGTATGACTAAAGAGATCGACATGCCTGTCCATCATCAGCTTATATATACGTCCCACTGCTAGACACAGACCGCCTCTCACAGAATTATAGTAATTGATATTAAAATGATTTTATTTATTTAATCGTATGGCATTTTTTTACGAACCGTGAGATCTTCGAGAAGACAAGTACGGTTGCCAGTTTTTGTTGCACTTTTAGCACCACCCAGGGGTCACGTGTAGGGTAACGGTGGGTACTCCCTACGGACCTGTGGTGCAACTTCGACCCCCCTTTGTCAAGTGAGTGGGCAACTTGACTGTTAGAAGTTCTCAAGCCGCCCGAAGGCCTCTAACTTGGCTTAACGACTGCTGTCGTAGACAGCAGCCGGGATCAACGGCTTAACGTGCCTTCCAAAGCACAAGAGCGCTCAGTTAGTAACCACTCAAAGCGGTCACCCATCCAAGAACTGACCTGCGCCCACATTGCTTAACCTCACATACCGCACGCGGTAGGCGGGTGCCGCTGGGCCACGAGCGCTCAATCGATAGTTGGTATTTAAGCATTTAATATTATAGGCACTATCCAGTTTCTTACGTTTTAGTCACAAATAGATACAAGTTCCGCGGCTCCGAGTCTCTATTTATTATAGATTAAAATGAACATGTGATCTGATGCAAATAATCTATACAAACCGGATCGGTATCACTTTCATTAGCTGAAACCGAACCGATGTGTCCAGGGGTTTCATTGTAAATGTAACTACCGTTAACATTCCGCGCCGAGGCGTCATCCGATGTGCATATTCAAGAGTATTCGTGGATACACGATTTGGTGACCGTTACTGATCCCTCATTCTCCGCACGTAAACAGACACTAGATAGTGCCTGTTGAGATAGTGATTGTTGCTCAGAACAACTTCTTATACATTATTCATGGGAAATGCACCGCAAATTACTGAGTCCTGTTGCATTTGCAACCTATAAACTAGTGACCTCTCAGTGGAATGTTCTAACAGCCAGAGTAATTGTAAAGATGTACAGAGCACTCCGAGAAAGCTTACTGATCGCGTATCACATGCTAATCGGAGTTTCAAAGGAATAAGGTAAGCCTCTCTACATAGGAGTTAGCGTTGCAAATTAATAGTGGACACTGGAGTAAACCTTGTATGTATTCTATACTTTTGAACAGATAACCATAGCTGGCACTTGACATTTAAAATAGGAAGGGACATTTTCAACAAATGTGTGCATTGACATCTTTGATGACGTTATCAGTTTTATCGCCGATAAATCGTGATTTCGTGTCCACCGACCAGCACCGCGGCAACGTAATTAACGCATTTCTAAAGCAAACCGTGGAAAAGATTTGAATACGTCATTTATATCGCGATCAACCAATTAAAATTGAACTTCTTCAATAGCTCTCAACACCTTTCACTGGGAATAATCATAATTCCCATGACCACAATACAAACAGAACATTAACTAGGCAGACCTCGTCAATTTGCCACAATTTGCTGAAGGAAACCACGAGTAGATCTAATGTAGGTTGGTGGGTAATTAGCCACAGGTAATTGAGTCGATCGTACGTGACAACCACAATGGCTCCCATGCATTTGGGTTCACACGGCTTTCACAACCCATTACATGCGGCAGGACGTGTATTGTCCGACAGACGGCATGGCTGACGGTAGCCGCAGGGCTGACGAGCACGCGGCATTCATCTTAGGAATCTTGAGGCGTGTCGTCGTTGTGCTTTCCTTCTTCTGTTATTATTTCACGGCGATGGTAATCACGCGTAGGTACAGAGTGTGCTACCATAGTAAACGGGTGTAATTACAACTACTTAACAGAAGTTTCACATGCCAATTACATCGGCTAGTATAGCCGCGTCGTCGGCGAGCTGTGGCTTGCACCTGGGCCATAACGGAAGAGCAGCGCTGACTTTGCCAGCTTCATGCTGAGCTGTGGCCCTTTTCTGACAAACAATGTTCGTCTTATTTTTAATTACTATTTATGTGCATTATCTGTGTTAGTCATAAATAGATGTTTTTTCTTTCTTTCTTTTAATTTCCGGACTTGTTAAAAGAATTCGTTTGATTCGTAGCCGTTGGATTGGTACAGCAGAAATTGTAGATCGACTTTAAACTACTGTATCATTTTTATGACAATGATTTACAACTATGAGCTTAGGTAGCGGACGCCGGGCATCCTTCAGTGTGCAATTGTACTGGGAATAACGCTAGGATGATGCTAATGATGATGATTCACAGATACTGTAGTGAATAATGCTTTTCCATCTATTATTTAATATCCTCATCCATCTTTTTGTCTCAATTAGCTTCACAGTAAGCTCAATAGCCTAATAAAACATTATTCAAGTACAGTAACTGATCTAGCCTAACTTAATTGTATTTTAGTGCATTTACTAGGTATGTTTTCTCTTACTAGGATTATTATCCTGCTTATTACCTTTAATCAGCTAGCAATATGCACAAGGAAATGAAATCAATAAAACGAAGCCTCCCAATCCAAGCAACCCTATCAGATCCAGCATGGCCCTGGTCGCGGATGCAATTTCGCGGTTAGCTCACATCTATCGTGCTCTTACAAACCATTAGGTGTATCATTGACTTTTATTATAGATGATTAAATGCAACAATTTTCCATCTCAATTTAAGCTATATTGAACTTTGGATATTTTCGTTTTATTTTGAGATTAAACATCAGTTCTAGGTTTAGGTACGCATGGGTTGAAATCATGACGCTATGAGGCTTTTAAAATGGATCTACTATTCATGTATTAAATAAGAATGGCCTAACATACACTGTCACCTTAGTTAGTGTAATGAAAATGTAGATAAATATCTCAAGCTAAAGCTTACTCGTCCCATTTGAGTTCGCGCACGCGCTAAAACTAACCAAGCACTTTTCAATAATTCATTGAATTGTACTGTAAAGTCAGACGGAACCCGTTACGTAACGACAGCACAGATGATTTGACATCAATTAATAGGTTCCTTCTTGGCGGAAGGTTAAGTGTCAGTAGTTTAATGGTGCTAAACGACTTGCTTAGACACTATTCAGGAAATTGAAACATGGGCATGGGCAATTTTGTATCTTGTCAAAGTAGTCCATGTTTCAATTTGTTTGACTGTCAGGTATGTGCGGGCAAACAAATTGAATTTAATGAATTTGGGTTATTAGTTATCTCGACTCACGATTTAAACTATCTGAAATAAGACTAGAATCCGAGATTATTATACGTTAAATTCGTATCTAATCTCGGAAAAAATCTAGTATGAAATAAATAAATATTGGAGGACATTTTTAACACAAACCGAACTAGTTAAGTCTCATAGTAAGCTCAATAAAGCTTGTATTATGGGTACTAGACGACGATATGTTTAATAGCTACCTATATACTCTTATACTTAAATACATAGAAAACATCCAAGTCTCAGGAACAAAATGTTTCTGCTCACCACAGGAACAAGTGCCCTTACCGGGATTCGAACCCGGGATGTACCGGAACCTATAGCTTCGGAGGCAGTCACTCACTACCAACAAAGCTAAACAAGGCGAGTATATCTTCTTTTTATTTGTCTACCTCTCTGTTGTTTCTTCATTACCCGACTGCGCCAGAAGGAGGGTTATATTTTTCGAGAGTATGTATGTATAATTGTTTGGCACGCTCTGCGGCCTGAACGGCTCGATGGATTTTAGCTTGAAAGGTGTCGTTAGATTCGTATTTACTGTCAAAGTGACACTGGGTATATCAACATAAAATAAAAAACAATATGGCGGATTTTTGGCGCCAAATTCAAATGTTTGGCACGCTCTGCAGCCTGAAAGGCTCGATGGATTTTTGCTTGAAAGGTGTCATTCATTCATTTCTAAATAACACAGGAACGCAGTTGGGTTTTTTAAATTATTGACTTGTTTAAAATGTAATCGACGCCTATGGTGCTTTATTCTCCAAAACACAAACAGCCCTAAGTAAATTCTATGATCCCATTTTTACCATATAACGTTTTGAAATAAAATACTAAGAACGCAAAATGCTGCAATGCTGAAATTTAATGTTTCCTGTTAAAATATCAGGTACGCCTGGTGGATAGTATGTACTGCTAACCGTACAGCATCCATCCGTTTGTTTTTCCCCTCGCGGTCCAGTTGCAAGCGTGCGATATGTATGCTATGTGTGTTAGCGGACGTTCGCAGCTAGCAGCTCAAATGGAACGGACGCTACACGACAACCGACTAACGAGAAAGACCTCGATCAAAACCAACCTCGCTTTAAACCAATAGCTTTTCTCCCCGGCCGGGTTGCCAACCCGACCTCCCCAAGGACGGAACGGAGATTCGTTTCTGCTTACTCAACACACTTACACTATTCTAAGACGGGTTTTTGTATGATACGGAGCCTAATGGAATGCAATTTTGAGATTCGGAATTACTGCTTGCAAGGGAATTTGACGTTTTCTAACCAGGATCCGGTTTGTAAGTGACCCGCTTGGTTAAATGTTTAGTCATCGTTTAAGTGGGTTCATTCGATTTGCTTTTCATTTCTGCAATGCGATGTTGAGCTTTGACAAATAAGAGTACGAATGTAAAAATTATCATTTCTATACAGGAAATTTTCCTGAGATTAAAAAAACCTGTACCCTGCACCGAAATAGAATATATTAAACAACACTTTCGCTAGAAAGTGAAATCCAATCGCATGAATAAAGGCCTTCGGAAATGCAATAAAATTAATGTTTAGATTACAAGGAAGGTGAGCAATGCCAATGTTTTGTTGATAGTTTTATTACAATACAACAAGTCTTTACGACCTCTCTCCGCGATCTTTATTTGTAAACCTACCATTTGACTGTGCCCGATTTACGGAGCTCGTATTGAAATATTTGAAATCATACATGAAGTATCTCGTCTATTGTTTGTTACATGGAATGATATTAGATTTGTTATTAGTAAGTTTAAATTGCGCTTGTAGTTGTTAAATGAAAGTCCAGTACAAAACCCATCAGGCATGTTACCGCATGTGAACACGGAAGATTATTAAATTTCGCGGGGCGATGACCGATTGATAGTTCAATGATGTTACAATATAGCTATTTAGTATTGATTAGTGTCGTTAGTACATGCCGTACTACAGCCTACTTCGTAATCGTGAGTTCTACAACGTTTCAATTCATTATTCATATTTTAAAAAACTGTTCAAGCGCGAGTATACTCGCGTGCCGAGGGTTCCGTACAAATGTAGTTTATTAAAACTAGATAGTTTATATTTTTCTGTAATATTTATATCAAGTAAATCATATGCAATCAATAATCATTTCAATTGAGAGGGTTGCAATTTCCTTCAAAAAACGAAAGAAATACATCAAAATCTGAAAGAAAAGAAATCTGCAAGTCAAAAAAACGTGGTTTCCCCCAAAACCCAAATTAGTAAAAATAAATTGGAGAAATTAGCTCACCAAATTACCCCTATTTTTTGCATTTGTAACCATTTTATTACTGTATTTATTATTGGAACATATTAAATTTAGTAATCTTAACACGAAAATGATATATCTTAACTTGGTTTCTTACTTTTCTTAAAATAATGATCCATTTTTTTACAAAAACCTTTGCATATATTCGCACGTTTCTGCAATATAATGCAAATTTACTGGGATAACTTTAGGATGATGATGACCAGAGTGAGCGACTTTAGCCGCATAAAATTAGCAAAACTGGACATAATTCGATAACTGTAATTTTCTTTTTCTATGTTTTTAAGTATTGTTGTTAGTTATAGTTAAAATAAAATTAATTAAACATTTTAAGGCTCCGCGTCAATGTTAAAAAACAAAGAACTAAATTTTTGGCACATTTTGATTTCGTAAGTAAGCCATAAGAAATAACTTTGTAAAAATACCTGTATTATGATAAGAAAAAATATCATTTAATCAATTATCGTGATAATTTTTTATTTAATATGTTTCTTATAGTACTAATAAAATGTTAACGGCATCAATTAAACACTTTTGACGTAGTATGGCGTATTATGGCTTACTTTTTTTATTATTAAAAATGGGATTGCTCTTGGCCAGCATCAAGCCACTTACTTAGTTACGTACAAAATCAAAATACGTTAAAAATTTAGTTTTTTGTTTTTTTTTTTAACATTGACGCGGAGTTTTAAAATGTTTAATTCCTTTTATTTTAACTATAACTAACAATACTTTAAATAATAGTAAAATAAAATTACAGTTATCGAATTATGTCCGGGTTTTGCTAATTTTATGCGCCTATTACGCTCCACATTGCTTTACTTTCGTAATGAGCTGCAAGACAATAATATAGCTCTACAAATGTTCATAAAAAAACTGTAGTTTCTTCGTTCATTACCGTGGTCAAACCTGCCAATACCAAGAAAAATTGAGGTTCATTGTTCTGCAAAAGGAACTTACCCTAACTAAATATTAGTCACATATAATACATATATTATATTCATATTGTCGGTAGTTGGTAAATGCTCATCCACCCTCAAGTAAGTGATTAGTAGAATAAACAGTCTTGAAGCATATCTCGAGTATCATTGACGCCAACCCTGACATGGCGCAGCCGATATTTAATTAAACAGTTCAATTTTAGTAAAGTTTGAAGTGAAATTTGTAGAATAGTATAAGAAACGTATTTTCACCTCAGCGGGTCGAAAATGGCGGGTTTGCTGCTTGAAACCAGTGAGCAAAATGCAATTTGGCTGCGAGCGTGAAAAAAACTTACTTTTTAAGTTTTCATATAGTAGGTTAGTTTAAGTAACTTCATTCTCTCTATCACAATTCCTTTGCGTTATATGTTCTCGCCGCTGAGGTGAAAAGTTGTATGTATCACACGAGAGCAAAGATATTTGCATCTCGTGTCTTTGAGTCCCTCGCTACGCTCAAGATTCTAATTTTGAATCACTCGCTATGCTCGTGATTCCATTGTAGAATCTTTCGCTTGCTCGGGACTCAACACTCGCAGCAAAAATCTACTTTGCTCTCTTGTTGAACAAATAACTATTAATCGTAAATATGGAATCAGTGCTAACGCCCCGTCACCGTTTTGTTATGATCAAAGTTTATTGAACGTTACGACTGCTAGTATAAGTGACAGTTGAATTGGAACAAGTGGAGTAAAGGATTTAAAATATATTTAGATGCGTGTGAACTGTCCAAAAAGTCAGCAGCCATTCTAATAAATATATTGCTGCATAATATAGTTGGTGAACAGTGCAGATAATTGTATGAACAAATAAATGTGAAATGTAAGACAGTACAAAAAGTGTTAGATGAGTTTCAAAAATATTTTGAACAAAGGAGAAATGTAACGGTCAGGAGACATCGTTTTTTTACACGAAACCAGGCGGAAAACGAAACAATTGAACAATACTCGTATGTGTTTGATTTAAAGAAATTATCGAGTTCTTGTGAATTTGAGTCCTTTTGCGATTCCCTGATTAAGGACCGTTTGATATGAGGCATTACATTATTTATTGTATTGTATAAATTATGAATAAATATGAATAATGATTGTTTTGATTATCATTTCATTAAAATACTTACATTAACCAATGTGAAAATTAACCAAACAAATGTCGTCCTCGGTATATGGGACGCAACATCCGATGCCATTTTGGACCTGAAAAGAAAATAAAAATATCTGAATTTCTCTTTTCATAATGTCTATAAATAAAACAACTGAAGCGAAATAAACCAAACAAAGTTGTACCTTTTACAATCTAAGTATTCTTATCATAGCTAGCCAAATGTCCCAAAAAATGGTAGGGCCAATTTCGAAGCCCTATTCAGACGGTTATTATTAAACATGCATATTTATAGCAGTTAGGAATTTAAGTAGATCCCTCACCGGTTACAAAAAGTGTGTTCTACATAATAGATGTAAAACAAGGCCAAATTCACCTACATACATACATATCTCATAAGATATTTCTTATCATCTAAATGCAGTATGGATCTAAACCGGTAGAGTATGAGCTACTGGCAGGACTTAGCCCATTTTACACGTAGAGTCGAGAAATTTTAATGTTTATCACTTTATCCAAAAGAAATATTGTCCAAAAGTAACAAGCATTCAAGTTCCCCGACTGTACGTCAGTCTCATAAGTGGTTGGACACTTTGGGACTCTGTCGCTTCCATTCCGTTGGCACGGCTTTTTAAGGCACGAGTGAATAGGCATCTTCTGGGTGAGCTCGCTTCATCGTCGGCCTCATCTTTGCCTCCTGGCTAGATGCTGGCCAAGAGCAATCCCATTTTTAATAAAAAAATAAAATAAATGACAGTTTAAACAAGCGACATGGAGCAATGGTGTTCAGCCCCTTATGAGGCTGACCGTACCATACGTTTTCTGCGATTTTTATTCATTCACATCGGCCTAGCTAGAATGATAGTTTTGTTTTTTAATTATGCTGGTTCAGCGCTGAGCGACCATTTACAGAATTGTTGTAGGACGACCTCCCTATGCGGACCGTGTTTATCTAGAACGTATAGATAGCATTGGTTCCTCTCGCACGTACAGTCAGCTGCAGTGGAACATGACGCCCCCTGCATACGAACTTCTATGCAGGGGTTTGTTTTCTTTCTCTGCAGCTGACTGTACATTCTTGCTAGTGTAGGACTAATGCTTACTAGGCATGTTCCTTCGGCTACTTCGGCTAAACCGATTCTTGGGTATCTATATAGACGATCTAGACGAGTAGGTACTATCCAGCCGCAAACATTATCATGCAAAATGTGGCCATGACGAGACCATATGGCTCGCATTGTTAAAAAGTTATCAGATCTCATGTAGAGCCAAGCTTCCAACTCTACACGCTGTAACTTCGCAAACTATACACCTTAGTCAAAATATGTGGCTCGGCCGTTTGGGGACAGATTAATTATAAGTATATATCAATAATGGTACATACTCGTACGTAGTTGATAATGCTTTCCCATAGGTTATACTCGAAATACAACTAGACTCGAAGTGGCTATCAATTATCAAATTAAATTATTGACAAGTTTATGCCTGTTAATGTTAAACATTATTACTCAATGTCAAATGTCAGAATGAAAACTGGTACAATAAATGGCCATGGTGTTGCCATGATAAATGTTAAATAATACGATAATTTAGTACAATTTTTTATCATGTAATTTTAATCCGCAACGCAGGCTTCGTCACGTGGGTACAACTATAAATCAGCAACAGGCGTCGTCACACACATAACAATAAAGCAATCCGCAACAGGCTTCGTCAATTAACCTGAACTTATCAACTAAATAGGACCACCCCCAACCGTAGCCGGCTCAAAGGTACCCATTATGCTCGCAGCATTACCGCGCTGTACAACCAACGATGCGATAATTGTTTGACACTTCCTCGGGTCTTTCTTAAGCTAACGTTAATTAAAACTAAATTTTACTTTCTATTTACAGCATAGTTTAATGTGAGGCGCCTTTAATGTGAAATATAATGTAAGGTATCAACATAACATAACTCGAAGCATTTAACTGCCGGGCATTGCTAACTGAGCATAGTCCACAAGGAGTAGTCAATGTGTAAGATTTACATAAGTGAAAATGTGATATGAATAAATGCAAATAAAGTCAGAAGTCAGTTCAAGCAGATGCCAATATCAATATCGCTTTCACGCGAATAATAATACGACCAATATGAATGTATCGGGGTTAATTCTAATTTGCAGAGATATGGTATATAGATGACCTTTTTACATTGACCTTGGTAAACTAATAAGAATAGAATCCCGCCCGCCGCCGTCACAACCACGTACTTTCATTTCGTGTAAAAACGATGCATTTTTTCCGCTTGAAAACTTAGGCGTTCCTGGCTTAACGCAGGAATAAAAATTACATGAACTTTTTATTATTTTGTACACCCTTTTCTCCCTTAAGAAAAATAGTATTCTATTGTTTTAGCTTTATTTCACGTACTAAACTGCCAAGGCACTTCATTATCGGCTTAGGGCCTCCTCCACAGAATAAGTAATAGTCCTGCACTCACGATACTACACAAAGATTAACACCATTATCTGAACTTGTTTTTACGGTTTGTTATAATTTACGATGTACTGTGTTTCTGATCCAAAAGCAGTTGGCGTGTTTCCAGCTTTTAATGAACACAGATTGAAATATTCATTATGTTATGGTAGGAATTGTATATAATTTACACTTGAATTAAAAATACCTAGACACACATGTCATGAATCATGATATAGTACATTACGATACAAGTGCAGAGAACAGGAAATTCGCAAAAAATTTGGGTTACTACTATAATTTCAAAGAAAGTAAGGAATAAAAGATGTTAAATAAATAACTGCTAATTTAATAATGTTCATTTAAATAGTCATGTAGATGTTTCGTGCTTTATTTTACGATTATAATTGTTAAACGAAAGTAATTTAAAATAAATGATGTATTTATAATGTAGTTTTTTTACTTTTGCGTTTTGAAGAAAATTTTCTGTGAGAAATACGAGTCGGAGAATTTCAAGTTTTATCCATGTTATGTACAATGTTTAAGGTCATTCACCTAAAATGGCACTACCTATTCAGATGACTGGTTATAAAGCTATATTATTATTATTATTAGCAGTGCCTTGGTGCAGACTCGCTAAGACTCGAAAAGCACTGGCTGTCGTTGAGCCAAAAGTTTTCAACTCGCTCTCAGTAGAGTTTACAGAATAAAAAAGCGATAAACAATTTGTTTATTTATAAGTTTAAACTGCTTCTAAGGCTCCTAACCGTCTTGGCGTGCTATACTGTCGACGAGTTTGTTGATAGATGTCAATTACCCAAACCTATATAAAATGATACATGTTGTTGTAAAACATATTATTATTTACAATACGAAAGATTGAAAGATTCGTCGCCACGAGCTATACCGACGGTAGCTTAGTTGGAAAAAGCGATGGACGGATACCAGAGGTCGTGAGTTCAAATCCCGCCCGAGGTGATCAAATTTTCAATGTTTCACTCCGATTGAAAATTTATATCGGTATTATTATTACCTAATATCTAAAAGGTATAGGTTCAACACATTGTCATGTAAAATACTGAATTTTATGATATGAATCAATATCTACATCATGACTGAAAGTGTATTGGTCCAATGTCGACTGCTTCGATGTGTACCCTAATGGAAAAAGGTTTCCTGGGAAACAACGCAGAACTGTATAACATACCTAATACACAGCATCAATAACTTATTCCGAAAAAAGCAAACAGAAGCCTTTGTATTATTTAATTGATAACGTCTCCACGGAAACACGAGCCTTCCCGGCCCGGTGGGAAATCACTTAATTTAAAACAATGGCTTAAGGTTTAGTGCTCGTTTAGAGAATAATCGTGAAACTGTTCGAAACTTTATTAGTATATTGTTAACGTTTTATTAGGCTTTAATGTGTGTAAACGCTAAGGTACTAACTATATAATTTATTGGCTAGCATCCAATAAATTAAAGGTGTACAACCTTATAATAAAACTTAAGACGACATCTGTTTTATACCTACGCTGAATGATGACTGTAATCATAACTGTACCTGATTTGTGAAATAACATCAACACTGCAAATTGCAAGAACATATTTATCTAACTTTGTGTCAAATATTTAGTGCCCTGCTATCCATAGCAATCGGACGACCGAGCTTGGCTCTTTCTCCAGCGAATACGAGTTTTCCCGAAAATGAGACCTATAGCTAGGTAGATTTTTCTCCCTTGTTAAGAGGGCGCAGAGTACGTGGCAGTACGCTCGGTTCTCCATACAAACGTATTTATGCTCTCATTTTAAAACGCCATGCTAGAATAACATGAAACTTTGTATACACAATGAGATCCGGCATATCTAGGTCGAAAATTACTTTCTGTTGCTAGAAAATTTAAAAGAAAAAAAATAGAGCGGTTTTTTCAGTTTTTTACGGCTTGTATGAAAACCTTAATAATCGTTGTATTTTTTCTCCATTATAATTTCAAGCAACAGAAACTATTTTCCGACCTAGATATGCCGGATCCCATTGTGTATACAAAGTTTCATGTTATTCTAGCACGGCGTTTTGAAATGAGAGCATAAATACGTTTCTATGGAGAACCGAACGTACTGCGCACTCTTAACGCCTGAACTGTAAATTTCTTCGAAATCGTAAGCCGTTTTCGAGATCTCCGAAATAAGTAATATTTTAACATGAATTTATTGTCTTTAAATAGGTTTATTGCTGGTGTTGTTTAATTCAAAACAGAATATTGTTATTTGTAATATAAAATGCATGCATCCAATCAATTTCTAAAATAATAACTTGTTATATTGTGATCATTGTAAACCGCATGGTGTGCAAGTGGAAATCTTTTCAGAGAGCAGTGCAATGAAGCGAGCTCGCGCGCCGTCCACCGTCACAATCACGTACTTTCGTTTCGTGTAAAAACGATGCATTTTTTTTCGCTTGAACGCCTAAGGCATTTGGAATCTTATCAAGATGATAATGTGATGCCATGTTATCTTAATTCAATTAATATTTACGAGCGCTCAAGATCTGTTTATTACTAATATAACGTGACGCTTACAATTAGTTATGGCACCCACCATCTGATAAAAAACGGGAGTTGGGAAATGTCATCAGTAAATCAGAAGATTTCGTTTAAAGAAATGATAAACTGCTGAGGTGCAAGACATTTATTAAAACCAAAAAAGGCGTTTATATATCAGAAAATCATGTTAACACCTTATTTAACAACTCCAAATGTTGAATACGTAGACAGTATTAAATTTTAATTGCATTTGATAAAGTGATATTAATATGTGCATATTAGTCGGAAATATTTGTGAAACTCTATGACCTAGTGTGGAACCGGTAAAGCGTTGCGTGCGGCGATATGCGACACCCGATACTTATGGTAATGGCCTTTACTTATGTCGCGGAAATACTAAGAAAATGGGTATTATTTACTGGACTCTGGTTACACTGGCCCGTATGATAAATAAGCGATAAGATACATGTGGCAAAACGTAAGATATACAATTTTTCTCCCGCATGAGAATATTGGTAAGCGCAGTCTATACGGATAGAAAGACTGGATTCAGAGAAAATAACGGTAATTATAGTGGTAAGTAATCCAAAATAACCTAAATTCATATAATGACAGGGATGCGATTTCATTCGTATTAGTTGATTATATATACATACATAATTATGTATGTAAGATTTATACGGAGCGACCGAAACAGCATATCGCCTATAATGTGTAGAAAGAAAGCTTATTACAAATCAGTTGCACAGCGTTGTGACTGTTAGGAATCCAGCTATCCCGCGTGGCACGCTCCACCGCGGAATTCTTCCATAATCACGTATGAAGACATTACTGCCGTGTGTCCGCGGACTGTCATTTCATTCGAGTATTATTAGTGTCACTCCAAGTCCTAGGCCATTAAAGCCTAGGTAGAAAGCTGGTTAGTTTGTATGTTTGCACATTTAAGTTTATTTCCAATGGACATCGTCGGATAATGAATGAACGTTGGAATATGCGAAATTTAAATTGCCTTGCGTTTTTTTCATGGACGAGGTATACCATTTGTCTAATAACTAAGGTGCAGAACATGCAAAGCATAGAAGACTCGCGGAGACCCGAAGGACACAATAACGCGCCAACGCGCAGCGCCGCCGCTGTATGGACGGTCTGGAGAAGACGTATGAGAGTACGTTTCCTCTAAGGCTATAGGACCATGTATCAAGAGCACCGCCCTTTCGTGCGTACGCACGGCGGCAGGCAACGCGCTGAAGAGCAGCGATATCGCGTTCGCCGCGGCTACACAGCGGGTAGAAGCATCGTGTAAGGTGGACATTTTATCTAAGTATACAGTTTCGCTTTAGTAAAGATTCGAAATGCGCAAACGGTGCCGACACCTCGTGTATTTTGCGCCTTACTTGAATGAGTCTCTTGAATCTGAATTTCTATTCCAGCCAGTCTAATCTTTCATGTGTACAACTTATACAGACGTCGCAGGCTGAACTACGATTTAATTAAGGTATCTCACGCGAAAGTGTTAAGTCTGCTCTCAGTATTTGATTGAAAAAAATAAGTTTTAAATAAAACGTAATAATAACGAGGTTATGGTTAACGTTCAGTGTAATCTCTATGAACGAAACCAGTGGGTCGTTAAAACTGGAACTAATACTGCATTTCATAACATAGGTGCACATATGCACCTATACATGTGTAATTTTCCCTAGTCGAATGGTGAATTCATTTCCTGTCTCAGTAATAAGACACTCCTGGGTTCCATTTTACTAGATTCTTCTGAAAGCAAATGAAAAGTCTCAGTGGTTTTCACCTAGACCGTTACACATAGATTGTTATCTCCAACGAGATAATTAGGGATTCGTTGCTGCATACACTTATGAAGTTATGAAACTGTGCAATAATGGCCATCGAACTGACCTGACGACAAAGAAGATAAAAATCCTCTTAACAGATAGTTGATGACTGATCAAAAACATGTCTGCTATAAAAAACTGTCAGAATCAACATTAAAAAATTTAGTAAAAAAAAAACAGTTCATAAAGTAAATCATCTTTAAATGCTAAATAACTCTAAGTATTACTTCAGGCCGGTAGCAGGGTGTGTGTTAAATTAAGTACAAATACCCACGCCTAAACACATACAATACTAATTGACCTGTCTGTTTCAAATTTATTGCTCATAAATTACTTCATCCCCAGTGCTAGGTACATATTAAATGCGCGTATAATCGTTAGCATTATAGTTAATTATGGCATTAAAATTAATACATTACATACACCTGCCGGTGGGTGGGAGAGAAAGTATACCTACGTAAATAGAGATAATGAATATACAGTGTGATTAGGATCGGTAGGTAGGGACACGTACAACACATTTTCGGCCAGTTAATACTCAACCTGCCCGGGGTTTTATAATTTTCTTTATTTTACTATATTTATTTAACTCTAATTCCTTCAAACATTAATTGTTAATTAATTATGAGCCTAAAAAGTGTGAAGTTCAACTTCAGAGCACAGTTTAAAAAGTATAAGCTCCCCAGGTCTCCTAATATCATTCAATTCCACATGTTTACAATCACTTTAAATTTTCTGGAAACCTTTACTTTAAACCCAAGTTTAAAGAAAATAAAAATAATATGAATAAGAACATGGTAGGTTATTTTCTAAAGTCATCAAAAACCATTAATAATTGAATTTAAAAATAATGGGGCGTAAAATTTGTGTTCATAATATGGATATTTTGAGCTTAACTGACTCAGAATCAATCTTCTACTTTTCACTTTTACTTTATTAATTCACAATCTTTTACTTTATTAATTCTGAGTCGATTGAGCCTAAAATGTCCATAATCTGAGAATAAAATGAATTTAGTTTTTTTTTTATTCCCTTATAATTAATTAATGTAATAAATTATAATTTAAGACGCAGTCTCGCAGTCCACCATTTTTTTATAACATGTCAGTCGAACATTTATGAATGACGGCGAGGTATTACTCATTTTGCTCTACATCCATACCCGATATGATGTATGTTGAGATATCTCAAGCCTGGTTATACTACTAAAAAACACCCTCTGTACCCTTATTTTATACGTAAGACTTATAACAAATTTGTATACTATCAGAATCAGCATCTCAGTTAACTGACCATTGGTAGACCTTAATCTCGTCGCAATAAGGTTCACGAATGATCAGTTAACTCCAACGCAAGAGATCGATCTAGCTAGAAAAACCTCTCTATTTTCCCCTATAAAAAAAACCTACGTACGTGAATTCCGTTAATTGCGAGGTGTTGCGAGGGCACATTCCTGAGATGAAATAAAGTAATCTCTAAGACACTAGTATCCTACTACGTACCATTTTGAAGAAATTCAAGAATTCATTTTCGTTAATTAACACCCCTAGTATAGTATAAAAGATCCTTAACAATTAAACAATGTTCGTGTCATTCGAATTTCTAATTTTCATACTTGACATTAACGTTTGCTTAACTCCACGTTAACTCTTAAGGCCGGTTTTCATTCACTCTCGGTGATATAATTAATTATTTTGCATGAATATGAAAAAAAAAAATTTTTTCTTGAATAAAAACACCCTGTATATCTATCTTCGGGAAAACTATTCTCCTCCGGTAAACCATGAAAAATACCGAGCAAATCTCGGTCGCCCGTGTAGTAAATAAATATACAAGAATAGTTTGTATAAAGTTATCAAATAATTCGTTTAAAAAATGTTTCACCTCAACTGACCAATTTTTAACTCTTCCTTAAACCACCGTATGTGGGCCGTCTTCATCAATCAAGCGAGCCTGCTGGTTCGCGGTTGACTTTGAACACAGGTTTTGTAAATTGAGGGGCAACACTTAATAGCATTTTCAATGGTCATTATTGCTCTCAACTTCGCGTTCGTGAATTTGGCATTTTTGGTCCTGAATTTTAGCGGTTGTTTCTATCCTTGTCTGATAGTTGCTTAAAAAGTTAAAAATTTACATAATATTCATGTACTGGTTTGAATTTTCAATGGATTCAGACATCAAGTCGCATATAAAATTATTTTTTGAGGTGTGCAATAAATCCATAGGTTTGCTTTGAAAGATTAAAGTAAATAAAATTACAGAATTCCTGAGTATAGGTATTATATACGAACATAACATGAATTTATTTGATACGGCTTCTCAGCATTTATGACATGATGAAAAAGATACCTCTCCTAAAGTTGTCCCATTCTATCAAAATAAGACAAGTGGAATCGTAGCCCTAAGTCATATGTACAATATTGTACTAATACTGGTTTTCACAGAATATATAATATTTACCTACTCAATCAAAAACATGTCGAAATGGAAATACGAGCGCAGGACTACGTTCAATTCTAGATAAAACATAAAACAACAGGCCATTTTGTAATACTACTTTGTTCCTGGTTCCTTAGTACTCCTGTGACATGGGGAGTGAAATTGCCACTCCGCTATTTCGTGATAGATAAGTAAGCCTGCGGGCCTCCTGCGGATAGAGATGGGGGAATGAAGTCGACGAAGTAGCTCGGCTTTGCGCTCTCTGGTTCCAATGCGAGTTTTATGAACTACTTATTTTACTTCAAAGAAGACACGAAGTAGTCATACAGTAAAATAAAATAAATCCAACGTTCAGATTATGAATGATAGATTAAGGCTCTTCATTGGCAAATAATCGATTTTTTGTCGTTTTTTAACGATACTGTTCTTTAACTATATTGATTTTCGTACCAGAACATTTCATATAAGAATTTGGCAATGGTCGAGCCTTAAAGGATAGGTAACATTTTTTTTTAGATATATTCACCGGCTCATTGTAGAGCCTTAGCTTTTCAAAATCATTTGAGACTACTCCGCGCCTAATGCCCGTTAATCCATAGGTTTTGAAAGACCTTTGCACAAACGCTAACACAGTTAACTGACCATTCATGACCCTAATAGTATTCATTCATGTTCTGTGTTGGCGATGGTACCTGAACGAACACTACTGAAAACATTTAGTGATTTACTGGTAAGTTGATAAAGTTAAACCTCAGAAAGGTTAACGCTCTAACTATGTTCTAGACATCTGTGGGGCTAGTATGATCGCTTATATGTCGGACATATAGCATTCGTCCCTCTCGCACTTACATACTTGACAGTACGGGACGAATGCTATATGTCCGACATATAAGCGATCATACTAGCCCTGCTGATGTCGCTGCAGTGCTTGCATCCGAGGAAAGCCTCTATGACTACATATCGACTCGTATCAATTCACTACTCCGCGGCCGTATGCAATAACATATGATGAAGATACATAGACTCCGTCGGTCCGCGCCAATGCCCCGCGGAGTCGAGTTACAAAACACAGCTTTGACGAACACCGTCATCATATCAAATAAGACAAACTAATATCCCTGCTCATTACAGATTTTAACAGAGAAATATAACTTTTGTCATATAACTCTTTAATAGTTATACGTACCTAGGTAAAAAACACAAACCCTCCCCGCTGACTGTTTCTCTCCAATTACAGTGTGAAAATTATGAAAATAGGATGGCAAAATTTATTAAAACAATTAAATTTTTTCAATTTTTGTACATACCGTCAATGGTAATGAATGACTCACATGCCAATAGTTAAATTTATTAAAAATGTCCGATTCTTTAAACTGCCGTTAGATTTTGAACCTTTTTGCTTGGACGGTAAAGACGTTTTTTAACGGTCTAATTTAATACAATTCGATATATTCAAATGTTTTTAATATAACTCTCATTCTTGTCACAATGGCAATAGATCATAAAATTTTACCTGTTTCAGATTTCATTGGCGTATTTTGAAACCTTTGGAGGTATTCAACCTCGTAATATTCTGCAATATAAGTATATCATTTAAATTCACGGTAAATAATTTACCTTTCGATACCCGTTGGCTCCCCAGGCAGCCATGAATACCTCGTAGATAACAAATACTGATAATAACGTCTACATCTCAAAAACCGCATGGCTATTTCGAGAGGTTAACGATTAAACGACACAATCTATTCTAATTTAAAACAAGAAATCAAAGAAAAAACATCTTACCAGCCGCTGATTTTCCGACGACTAGGGTTCTTCGTTCGCCAAACAATCATTGTTCACAACACAACACTGACATGAGCAACACAAATGTCACCTTCTGTTCTTGATCATTACAATAGTTTTAGCACTGAACATAATCCGTTGTGTCACTACACTGCACTTGCTGGTCTCAATTAATATGGATCTGTGATCTGTAACAATAAAAATAATACGTTATTTTTAAGAACATTAGTTTATAAAAGTTCTATGATCTATATAATTAATATTACTATTACGGAACCCTCAAAGAGTCAAAACCAAAACTATTTCATAGACATCTTACGAATATTCATAATATAAGTATCTAAGAGTTTCAAAAGAACGCATATTTATTAGGGCTCCGCAGTACAAGTAACCCTTATAGTTCCGCCATGTCCGTCCGTCTGTCCGCGGCGTGGCTCAGTAATCGTTACTACTAGAAAGCTGCAATTGGACAACACTGGAACCCTACAATTGTGGGTGGTCCGAGATGCACTTGGCCGCTTTTAGTACAATATAAGATACTCGTTTATGTCTTTCTCTTCAATTTCTTGATTCTGAACGCACAAAAGGTTTCATTTTTTTATTATGGAGCACTTGTCTTATTCAGTGTATTTTATTTTTATTTTCGGTCCGAACATACCTGTATTTTTAAAGTATGCTACGGTCACAAGTTGTATTTGCAACAAAAAATAAACGCGATTCATTCATGTTCCTGTTCTGAACACAAAATTAAAGGCACGTTTTCGGCTCAATTATGAGTATCTCATTGTTTGTTTGTAGAGATGAAGGTTATTAGATAAGATTTTATTAATTCGGAACTTACAATGAAATTCGATGCAATGACCAACACAGCTCTCTAATAGTACTCCACAGATATCTCGTAAGTATGGAATTCGTGTGGTACCAATATACAGTGCGACACAAAAGAGTAGAAATTAAAAGTGACAACACTGTATAGTGTCGTCCCTTTTTTCCTAGATTGATTTGACAGGAATGACACGCCAGTATTTGGCAAACAGGGTGTGGTCTATAATAGGAGAAAAAAAATAAAGGCGTTTCCTTAGATTATCTGCAGTAACCCGTTGTGTCCAAAAAACTTTTTTTTTTCTATTCGAAGTACTTTCGATCTAAAGTTATGACCTCCAAGTAATGGATCTTGGCATCACTACAAGATTATAGTGCGACAGTCAATGCTGATTGTAAAGTATGTAGCATCAAGTTATGACTAATAATAGTTGTTGCGTTTTGGTTTTAAAGGTTATTTTAGGATTTTACAAATTTCATTTATCAATTTATAGTGTTTTTAAAATATAGAGTTATTAATATCACTCCAGTACAATGTAGACGTAAGCTATATTTGCATATTTTTTTACAACGGAATCTTTTTCTTTTCACTTTAAACCACTATAAAATAATTGCTGGAGAGCTCAATAGTGTACCGTTTATTTTTTTGCTACTATTACAGGCCAAATCCTGTATATCCATAAAAGAAAGACATGGTCAAATTAATTTAGCCTAATGATTTTCTGCAAAAATCTATGGGTTTAGTTACATACAAATTATTTATACGTATATTTATAATAAAAACCGTTCCTGCCAGTAAGGCAGGTAATTTTAAAATATAGGCCGTATAGACGAATAAAATCTCTGCTTAATTAAACCATAAAACCGGCCAAGTGCGGGACAAGCCACGCGCAATGTACCCTACATTCCGTAGTTGCCCACATTACATTGTTAAGACTTAAAATATCACAAACTTATCTAAGTTATCAATTGAAATTCTACGAAAATTAGTGTTTTCAGATATATTTCTAAAGTTCGTTAACTAATGTCTACTTGGCGGTGATAGTTTTCCTTTTAAATTCATTATATATACTTATGTTTTTTTTTTTCAAATACCCAGTAGCTACCGTTCAGCTGGTGGAGGGGGAAGAAAAAATGGCATAACTTCAAAAAAAAATTCACTTTGAAGTTTAATATCCCGCAAACATATTCCTGATTCAAAAAACGTTGAATAAAACCCACATTACTATTAGACGAGCTATTCAATACGAATCTTACGACACATTTGAAGCTAACATCCACCGAGCCGTTCCGGCTGCAGAGCGTGCCAAACATATGAATTTAGCGCCAAAACCCGCCATTTCTTATTTATTTTGATATACCCAGTGTCACTCTCACAGTTAATACGAATCTATCGACAACTCTGAAGCATAAATCCATCGAGCCGCTCTGGCCGCAGAGCGTGCCAAACAATTATACATACATTCATACTCCCCTATACTCTATTTCAGCTATGAAGAGTCCGGTGACAGCTGTCAACCCAGTACATATTATGTCATTTTTGACGTATAATGACATAGTTTGTACTGGGTTGACAGCTGTCACCGGACTCTTCATAGCTGAAATAGAGTATACTTCTGGCGCAGTCGGGAACAAAAAATGCATTTTCACTTTACTTTTTTCGAAGTTTTATTGTACCGTTTTATCGGCGTGATTATGATTAAACATGTAGCACCTGGGCGACCGAGCTTTGGTCGTGCTTTCTCGGCGAATACGAGTTTTCCCGAAGTTGAGCCGAGGCTAGAATTTTTTTTTTCGTTGTATTTGTAAATTTCATTAAAATCGCTAGAACGGTTTTCGAGATTTCAATTACAAACAAATAAATTTCCAAAATGTTGCTCGTTTAAAAGAATAGGATAATCTTGCCAAATTACAGATTTTGGACGGACGGACATAGCGAAATTGTAAGGGGCCCTGGCCCTTGTTTACTACGGGGCCCTAAAACATGTTGAAGTTCTAAATCTAACTTGAATGATATTTTTATGAAAATGACGATGTCTCATTTATTTGGTTGCTTGTTAGCGTGACACAAAGGAAATTAGTTAATTTTAATTCATGTAGATGAATTTATAATTTGACACTGGTCAATGTTGCAACATTTTATTTAGAAGGTCTAGTCTTACTTTTTCGGTTTCTATGCTGACGCGACATCTAGCACAAAAGCAAACAGCCGATGTAAAACCCTCTTATTCACAAACCGATTCGTCCTCATCTGTCACCTCACATCTCACCCGTTTTTATATGGAAACTGTCAAAATAAGGTAGTGACTCTGCCTCCGAAGCTAGAGGTCCCGGGTTCGAATCCCGGCCAGGGCATTTATTTGTGCATTTTTCACGGATATTTGTTCTTGGGTCTTGGATGTTTTCTATGTATTTAAGTATGTATTTATCTATATAAGTATGTATATCGAGTTTAGTACCCATAGTACAAGCTTTGCTTAGTTTGGGACTAGGTCGATTTGTGTAAGATTGTCCCCAATATTATTATTATTATATTATTAAAATGTAATTTGTCAAATTTTGACAGTTTCCATATAAAAACAGGTGAGGTATAAGGTGAGAGGTGAAGAGCCGGTTTGAACACCCCAGAAAGAAAGTTAAACTGTGCATCCTACCACGTAAGATAAGCTGCTTTTACTCAGCCATTACATTGATTATCGATCGATACAGCAAATTAAGTAATTGTTGTACATGAAAATCCTGTATAATCGTATTATCAGACCATGATAAAATATATATTTAGAGCAAGGCTGTTTTCGTCATTAATGTAGTTTCATGTACTGATAAAAAGGTTTAAGATTGTTAAAAATACGAAGCGAAATTCGAAAATCGAATACCGTTCGACGTGGAAATGAAAACGCGAGACCGAGTGACCGTCAGACGGACGTACCGCGATAACGGTAAGTGTTACGAGCTATCGAGTACGCACCTTACAACTTGATATCGAAAATGTCAAGCTAAAATAAACCTTATCGCCTTAATCTTTGACTTTCATTTAAAGTAGATTTCCACGAAGTTAGGGTTGTAAAATTGGTTATTAAGTATTTTGTAATACCATTGCGGTATGATATTGTCTTAAATACTGTTCTGTTTTCGTTTATTAGTTAGGTATACATTATTTTTATATCACTTTTGCTGTCATTATAATTAATACCAATTGAAACGGCTTAACCGATTTTGATAAAACATATCTAAAAACTATCGCTGCAAAATCTGCTTTCAAATAAAATAAACCGCATTCACATCGAAGATGCCACAGACAGACACATACACACACACACACAAGCACACATACACACTCACTCTTTTGGGTTTCGCGTCGGAGGTTAAGGATGTATTTGGTCTTTATTAAAATGGTGTTTAATTATAATTAACGATTTGAGTATGTTAGATGATTTCGTGTACTGAGATCGTAGGTATAAATTTTATCTCATGTTTGTATTGGAGATCTCAATTTGTTTCTTGCTTTATACATTTTTAAGAGTTTTTTTTTTTATAATTGTACAACAAGTAGCCCTTGGAAGCAAAAAATGATTAAGAAAAATATAATCATTCGTAAAGACACAACCTTTCCGGACTAAGTTTTAGGTATGTGATAGGTTGAAATACTATGATACAAATATTGAAGCTTTGCTAGTGCAAACGGGGAGAGACTTGTTTCAATCACATGAATCAATAAAAACAATCATTATGTATTTACTGTTCAAGTTTTTTTTTATTAATGCGCAGATGTGTTTTTATTTTATCACAACTGAAATTACGTACGCAGCATTTACTGCAATTTCCCTTTTATTTTCCCTTTACATCCTTTTCTAATTAAGCAAATTCATTTTTTAAGTGTGGCTTGTCACGAACACCATTACGGTTGATCCAGCCTTTACGAAGGATAATATATCTTGCTTGAGTGTGCCATTTACTGTTTACTCTTTATAATGGCAAAAAAAATGCGTCTATAATTACACCAGGCCACTTTAGGCCATATGTCATCATGTTTGTAGCCTCTTCTAGTGTAATATATGTCTTAAAAGTCATACCTAAACATTGATTGATGCATAGCTCGTCTATAGGTAGGTATATCTTAGTGCCCGACGGGCGAACTTCATATCTAAAACATTGTTATATGGCACCGTCCACAGTTTATCTCAAATTCTTCAGAACTCCTGAACTACTTCGAACAATACACAAATAGTAGCCACCAAACTAGCGGTCACTGTGGAGTTTGTATGGTGAAATGCCGCATAACTTATTCTTCCCGGACTTTCGCAGATTTTCTCGACGAAAACATTGTTCGCATACCTACCTACATTAAACCTGTCACATGACCACTACAAAATTGCTCTACTCGTGTTAAAAGACAAAGCTACAGCGTCAAAAACACCCACATGCGAACGGGATCGCTTCTAAAGAAGGTAATTTATACTTTCATCGGCTGTTAAATGTCTGCCAGTCATTGTTTGAAATGACGTGGTTGTCGAGTTATGGCCGAGGTGTCGGTTACATGGTGCGCAATGTACGGGTAGGCTAATAGTCTAGCGGGAATAGCACAACTGCCATTGCGACGCGACTCGAGACGAGAAAAAATTACCTCCTGTTCTTTCTAATTGGCACAGCGCGAGTGAGACGGGAATCGCTGAGTCGCGGGTGACGATGACGCGACTTAGCCGCACGTTGTGCTAGCCTACTAGAGAACGTAGCCAACGTAGCGTAGTCTACGGCTGGGTTGCACCAAACCGTCTGTAATAGTAAACTGTGTTGGTTAAAATTTAAATGAATGAAAGTTTGACAAGTTTCTATGGGATGACAGCTGCCGGCGCCATATTTAACGTTGATCAGTTTGTGCAACCATGTGTGTGTTGTGTTTGTGTTCAGTCGGTGCAACCCAGCTTAAGTAGTCGATGGCGATTTATACCCAACATAAATAAAACGCTAACTTGCTTACATAACATACAGTAGGTACAGTCAGCATAAAAAGTAGCTACGCATATGGGTCTTTTGTCAACAGCTCTCATTCCCTTATAATAAATACTTTTGAACTTTTCAAATGCGCAGCTACTTTTGATGCTGACTGTACAAGGTTTGCTTAGTTTAAGACTGGGTCGCTTGGTGTAAGGTGGTCCATAAATATTTATTTGATTTAATTATCAGAAATAATAGCGTTTATCCTATTAAATAACTTTGTTTATAAACATAGGCCGTTTTTGGTACCAATGAAATACTAATAATATTGGTAACGATATTCGTACTCAGCTCTTAGCCCGTAATATGAGACCGCTCAAAAAAGCAACTACCATTTATACAAAAATGATTTAAAAAACTTGCACAAAGCTTTTTGCTATAAAAATGGTGACAAAGTATTAAAATAAAATAGTAATTATAGATCTGTATTTAATTTTATTAATGAATAACTTCTACGCCGGCATCGTGATCATTTATCAGAATAGTATGCTCATTTCATATGTTTTACTTTTGAGTGCCACTTACAATCAGTACTACGAGTATTATATAGCATGCACCTGTGCCAGCTACACTTGCTTGGCCCTTATAGGTTAATAAGCAGTTGAATAATGCGATATTGCAGCCAAAGGTTGCTAGCTTCTCTGGCAGATCACGTTTTGAATTAACCTAATACTCTAAGTAGGTACTATTATAATAAGTATACATTACAACAAAAAAGACAACACAACCACAGAGAATGATGATATGGATAAAGTTAGAAGATAAAATTCCAAAAATAGAACTTTGGAATCCGAATAGCAAACAGAACCCGGATATTTCAAATTGCAATTGCGGCTACATTCGTACTAGTAATCTTCTTGTAAAATGTGCGGATCGGTTCCCTAGGCACCACTCCATCAATGAAATCGTGCGTCGGGCTATGGTGTCGGCCAACATACCCTGCCTCTTAAAACCACCAGCCTGTCCCTTGCGGTCGGAAAAAGAGCGGACGGGCTGACGCTGGTTCCTTGGCAGAGAGGTCGTTGTCTTCTATGGGATTCCACATGTGTTAGCACATTTGCGGCATCCCGTCTAAGACACACATTAAGGCAGCAGGTTCGGCGGCAGAAAAAGCCGCAAAAGTGAAGCACGCCAAATACTCTGCCTTGGAATCTGCGTACGACTTCGTCCCGGTTGTCATTGAGACGGCAGGACCGGGGGCCAGCGAGGCTCTCGAGTCTCGGGCTTTTTAAAGCCCTTGGAAAAAGACTAAGAGAGAGAGGGGTAATGACCCCCGCTCTCGGTCATGGCTGGTCCAACAGGTCTCCATTGCTGTCCAGCGTGGAAACGCTGCGAACTTTTTGGGGACCTTTAGATCGGGCACGTCGCAGAGTGGGGTGTACTTAATTTTTTTTTTTTTATTATTTATGTTTCTAGTATTTAGTTAAGTGATATTTTTTCTTTTTGTGTTCCTTGTTTTGTTTCTGTTGTTGTAATTAAATTGTCAAACATCTACACCACTTACCTATGCCCAAACCTACCCACCCACCTAATGCCTATGCCCACCTGCCTATTCCTATGTCAAGTAACTAAATGCACCACACAATAATACTGCACTTTAATTATTTTTCTTTAAATTAAAATCTGCTCATAAAGGCATTTTGACAGAGCTCTTCACACGCTGAGATTAATTTCGAAATTGATGTATAATCAACAGTAGTAAGTAGTCTGTAATAAAGTGGCAGATCATTATACCTAATACCTTTGGCAGAAGGGGTAAGTCCATACCTTTGGCAGAAGTGTTAAATGGTCTTAGACACCATACCATCTCAATCATTAATGTTGCGATTAAGCTATTACTTACTAAACTGATCTTCCTTCAAACAGAATACTGTTAACTACACCACTAACCTAACTAACTTTGGGGGAGGCATAGGTCCAGCAGTGGACGTCATTCGGCTGACATGATGATGATGATGACACCACTAACCACAAATATGTAGTTAGTCATAATGAGAGTAGCGTGATAGGTACATCCCTTATCATGCGACACCTAATAGGGATGGGTCATGGTCCCACTTCTCCGACCAGTGTGATTGTTGTTTGTCGACGGCGACAATTACGGTAAGCAACAAATTGCCACCAGGAACTTTAATATTTCACCAAGTAGCAAAATGTTAAATTTAATAGCAAGTTTTAATATAGGTTCCGAAAAATAAAATAATTAAGTATATTTAGCAACTTTATACATTGTCCGAATACGAAAATACTTCATGGCCTTAATAAAATTAGCACCTATTTTCAGATAACCTTAATCATTAAAGGGCCGGCGTTTCAAATAATGAGGCAAGTATTGAAACGAGCCGAGCATCTATCGCGCCTATCAATAATCTACGACGGGTGGATTCGCCTTGAATTCGCATCTTTCGAACGTAATTGGACGTCGTTTCCGGTACTTTAATGCCACTGAGTCGATAGTATCGATTGATAGAATTCGATTTTATATTTACATTCACAATATGAGAAAATCTTTATTAAGTGTATATACTTTGTTGCCATGAAATTAATGGCAATTTTTTACACTCAAGTATGTAATAATTTCTAGTATTTTTACATCAGCATTTTCAGTAACCAATTAAACAAACAAACTATGGAACACCTCATTCAGGGCCCAGCATGCTCTGTTGACGATTTGATGGTAGCAATCCAAAACGCAATAGACGTCGCTGGATTCTGGTCCAACGCAATCTAACTCGGTGAAACCGACTCGAGAAGAAGAAGTAAGTACTACAGAAAGAAAAAGGATTTGAAATAATAGGTGTGTAATTATTAACATTATTCATCAATAACCAAAAAAAACCGTAAAATTTTGTAATAGAACTTCATTAGTCATTACGCATAGGACATTATGCATGTCAAATAAGGTATTAAGGGGGTCCTGCACGAAATTCTGAACATTGACTTAATTTTATGCCACTCGTACTCTGCGCTGAATTGGTTAATAGCTATTTACGACCCGTGTTTTGTTCACAATTTTACGTCACCACTTGGGCAAAAAGTGGGTCTTTTCGGACGCGCAGCGTGCGGAAAAACGCCAGCGTCCCTGGCCTCCCGGCCAGCAGTGGAAGTACTTCGGCTGATATCGTTCTAAGGGTGCGATATGATGATAATAATTTAATTACATTAATTTTCTCTAAGCAAAAATAGTAAATAATTATATTTTACTCTGCGCTGAGCCTACTCTGTAAAGTTGGTGAGTGTTGACGTATTGGCTATGTGCACGTCTGAAACGTCAAACGTCAAAGGTCCCGAGACAATGTCAAAACTCAGAGATGTCAAATAATGACACATGAATATTTTATTTACTTTAGTAAACGAGAAAGACCCCGTATTGGAAATTTTACTGAAATTAATAAGAGAATAAATAAATACATACAAACGAAACGAATCGTAGGAAACCGTTAAGAAACCAATAGAAAACGTGAAAGTAAAATTGACAGTTGTCCCCGGTAAGTGCACATTTCTGCCATGGTGTGCGCTACGATCGCCTAGCTTACCCCCACCACCTACTTCGCACATAGCCAATAGACAAGTGCCGGTAGACTCGGCTGGCTAAATACCTAAATCTATCTATCTAGCTATCTATCTATACATATAATAAAGGTGAAGAGGGTCGAAAGTCTGTACATGGAAGATATTAGAAAAAAAGTTGGCTGGGGATACTTAGAATCGATAACAGAAAACGTTCCAACAATTTTTAGAATTTTTGTCTGTTTGTCTGTTTATCTGTTTTTCTGTTTGTCTGTTTATATGAACGCGCATCACGTGAAAACGGCTGAACAGATTTTGATGAAAACTTTACTAATCTGTCGAGTAAATACCCGGTCAGGTTTTAGGCTACAGAAATTATGCAGATTTGGGTTAAAAGGGGGTAAAAACAGGGGTTGAATTTTGTATGGGAACTCCTATAATCCATGAGTTACATGTATGAAAATTGGTAAGCATATACTTGACGACAAAGAAAAAACATCCTCATTCAAAATTTGTGAAATCTTAAGATAGAAACTGAAAATAAAAGTAAACTCAAGCGCTGCGCCGCGGCGCTGCCCAGTGTACGCGGCAGCCACCACGGTCTCTTCAAATTTTGAACACTATTATGATTTATTCCATTAAGTAACTGTGACTCTAAACACAAAAAATAAATAAAAATAAAAACATAATCCCACTACTTAATATTATAAATGCAAAAGTTTAGATGTTTGGATGTTTGTCATTGAATCACGCAAAAACGGCTGAACAGATTAAGATGATTTGTATGCTAATAGTATATAATCTGGATTCACTTATATATATATTATAAGTGTACTTTTTGTCCCGATGATCTTCCATCAATGGGATATTAAATCGGGGATGCAAGTAAGGTCTATGAAACGGGGTGGTTTAATCCTCATACGCCATTCTACGATTTAAGTTTCAGCCAATTGGGAGTATGACAGCGTGTCAAGAAATTTAACTTAAAGCATAGCTGAGTTGTAAACAAGTAGACGATTCATTATGTCAAAACCGAAGTATCATAATTCCTTCTGATTGTTGACGCTATTTTTGAGCACAACCTTTTCGCAATTAGTTCTACTTTGCGTGTACATCAAAATGCATTTGCGATACTTTGGCATTGTTTTTATTCATATGCTTAAATACAAAAACAGCTATTTCAATGCACACTTTGTATCGTCGGTGTACCATTTAATTTTGTCGTGCGTTATTTTGTACGTAATTGTTGACCGTTCACACTATAAAAACTGTTTGATATAAAAGATCACTTGAGCTGGGCAGCCCAATCGTCAGCATAGACAGTTGGAGCATCTTAGATGTACCTACACTTAGAAGAGGGTCGAAAGTCTGTACATGGAAGATATTGGAAAAAAAGTTGGCTGCGGATACTTAGAATCGGTAACAGGAATCGTTTCAACAGTTTTAAGAATTTGTGTCTGTTTGTCTGTCTGTTTATATGTCTAGGCATCACGTGAAAAAGAACGAATGGAGTATAATTTACCCTCATTAAAATGGCAACTGGATCTTCGGCGACAACATAGCTCGGCCTTCGGCCTCGCATGCCTTGCCCCTCTCTTTCGGCTTTTCAGTCATCAACCTTACATGAAGAATCTACTCTGTTGGGAGGCTCGGCCTTCAGTCTCGCCTGTCTGCTTCAGACCTTCGGCCCTCAGCCTTACATGAGAAGCTCGCTCTGTGTGATTATTCTCGCATGCCTTGCCGCTCTGCTTCCGGCCTTCGGTCATCATACTTACATGAAGAACTCGCTCTGTTGGGATAACGTTTTACGGCGTAGCGAGACTTTTACCATTGTACAATGTACATGTAATGTTTTTGACGAGACTCATTCGTCTAGAATCGGTACATTTGATATTCCGAAATAAGCACTTAATCATTCGTTTTGACAATAGGATTTCTAGGGAATGTTATATTGACTGTAATCCTTTCTTAAGGGAGTGTAAAGAAAACTGAAAGATTGTATCATCATCATCATCTGAGACGTTATAGCCGTGGGTGGGCCCTAGGCTAGCCTGGTCAAGCAAATATCTCCAGTCCGATCTATTCGTGGCTTTCCGTCTCCAACATGTCACCCCTAAATTCCTGGTGTCCACCTGAGCTTGAGAAAGATTGTATGGGAAAACAAATCCTTCTAAGGCGAGAACGAATTATACGCGGACGAAGTCGCGGGCAAAAGCTAGTACATATATATAATAAAGCTGAAGAGGGTCGAAAGTCTGTACATGGAATATATTCGAAAAAAAGTTGGCTGGGGATACTTACAATTGATAACAGAACACGTTCCAACAGTTTTTAGAATTTTCGTCTGTTTATCTGTTTGTCTGTTTATATGAACGCGCATCACGTGAAAACGGCTGAACGGATTTTGATGAAAACTCTACTAATCTGTCGAGTAAATACCCGGTCAGGTTTTAGGCTATAAAAATTGTGCAAATTTGGGTTAAAAGAGGGTAAAAAGAGGGGTTGAATTTTGTATGGGAACTCCTATAATCCATAAGTTGCAGGAATGAAAATTGGTAAGCATATACTTGACAAAAAAGGAAAAACATCCTCATTAAAAATTTGTGAAATCTTAAGATATAAACTGAAAAAAAAAGTAAAAGCAAGCGCTGCGCCGCAGTGCTGCCCAGTGTGCGTGCCAGCCACCACGGTCTCTTCAATTTTTGAACACTATTATGGTTTATTCCATTAATTAACTGTGACTCTAAACCCAAATTTCAGTACCGTTTTCTAGATTCAAAATCTACATATATAACTTTGTAATCCCACTAATATTATAAATGCGAAAGTTTAGATGTTTGGATGTTTGTTACTCAATCACGCAATAACGGCTGAATAGATCGATGTGATTTTTGTATACTAAACAGTATATAATCTGGATTCACTTATAGTATACTTTTGTCTCGATAATCACCCTCAAAGGGATGAAATCGGGGGTGCAAATATGGTCTATGAAACTGGTGATTTAAATCCTCATACGCCATTCTAAGCTTTAAGTTTCAGATCATAGGAAGTATAACGGCGTGTTATTAGATTTAACTTAAGCCATAGCAGAATTTGACGTATTGTAAACAAGCTGACGTTTCGATATGTCAAAGCCGAAATATCATAATTCCTTCTGATTGATGACGCTATTTTTGAGCTTAACCTTTTAGCAATTAGGTCTATTACTGCGTTTAAATTAAAATAAATTTGCGATACTTTGGAATTTTTTGTCTTCATATGCTTAAATACAAAAACAATTGCTTCAATGCAGTCTTTGTATCGTCGGTGTACAATTTAATTTTGTGGTGTATTATTTTTACGTAATCGGTAACCCTTCACACTATAATAACTGTTTGATATAAGAGATCACTTGGGCTGGGCAGCCCAATCGTCACCATTGACGGTTGAAGCACCTTAGATCTATGCACAAAGTACAATATATATACTGAGATAGAGATACCAGTAAAATACTCAACATAGATCGTAGCGCCGCCGTTGTGTCTTTAGTAAGAACTAACCGCACGACCGCTGCATCCCTGTCACTTCAATATGAGGAGAATACTAGAGAGTCTAAAATCTGTATATTGAAGATATTGGATAAATCAATGGAGCGATTGGACGGCCCTATTGACATCGAAACAGAACACATTTGAACAGTTTTAAGAATTCGTGTCTGTTTGTCTATCGGTTTATATGTCTAGGCATTGTGACTCTCGGCCTTCAGCCTCACGTGCATTGCCGCTCTGCTTCGGGCCTTCGGCCCTCAGCCTTACATGAGGGGCCCGCGCTGTTGGCTATCTTGCCACTCTGTGTGAATGATCGGCATGAGGAGCTCACTCTGTGTGAATGATCTGCCTTTAGACTCGCATGCCTTGCCCCTCTGCATCAGGCCTTCGGCCCTACATAAGGAGCCCACTCTGTGGGACTCTCGGCCTTCGGCCTCGCGTGCATTGCCACTCTGCTTCAGGCCTTCGGCCCTATATAACGAGCCCACTCTGTTGGGACGCTCGGCCTTCGGCCTCGCGTGCGTGTCACACGGCTCCGGGCCTTCAGCCCTTAGCCTTATATAAGGATCCCGCTCTATTTGAATGCTCGGCCTTCGGCGTCGCACGCCTTGCCACTCTATTTCGGCCCGTTAGTCATCAACTTTACATGAAGAATCTACTCTGTTGGGAAGCTCGGCCTTCGGCCTCGCGTGTCTCGCCTCCCTGTTTCAAGTCTTCGGCCCTCAACCTTACATAAGAAGCCCGCTCTGTGGGAATACTCGGCCTTCCGCCTTGCATGTTTTGCCACTCTGCTTCCGGCTTTCGGCCATCATACTTACATGAAGAACCCGCTCTGTTGGGACGTTTTACGGAAGAACTGCATAACGAGACTTTTATCATTGTACATGTAATATTTTACGGGCTTTATTCGTCTAGAATCGGTACATTTGGTATTCTGAAATAAACTTAATCATTCGTTTTGAAAGCACGAGCACGGAGCACCAACTCCCGTTACAATCGGACACTTTAACTTGAAGTTGTAGATGATTATATATTATACCTAGGACAGACTGTCCAGTTAGGTAGGTCCAACTTCGAGAAAGGGGTTAATCGTCGAATCCAACTCGGCTGCGCTGCATTCGGGAAGCTACGGAACATCTTTTCGTCCAATATTCCACGGTGTCTCAAGACGTGGGTCTTTGACCAGTGATAAAATATGGCACTGAAACGTGGTCGCTTACTATGGGCCTCATAAGAAGGCTCAAAGTCGACCAAAGAGCAATGGAGATGGCTATGCTGGGAGTATCTTTTTCGTGATCGTATCAGAAATGAGGCCATCCGCAGTAGAACAAAAGTAACCGACATAGCCCTCCGAACCGCTAAACTTAAGTGGCAGTGGGCGGGGCATATTGCACATAGAACCGTTGGCCGTTGGAGAGGAAAGGTTCTCGAGTGGCGACTACGTACCGGAAGGCGCAGCGTGGGTAGGCCTCCCACGATGGCCCAAAATGCGGATGGCAAAGGAACGATCATTGTGTCACTCTTTGGGGGAGGCTTATGTCCAGCAGTGGACGTCTTTCGGCTGATATGATGATGATTCGTTTTGAAAAAAGGATTCCTATTAAAATTTGCCGTGCGCGGTAAAGAGCATGTCATATTGAATGTAATCATTTATTAAGGGGGTGTAATGAAGTGTGAGATATGTATAGGAAAACAAATAATTCTAAAGTGAGGATGACTTCTACGCAGACGAAGTCGCGGGCAAAAGCTAGTTCGAAATATTTCATTCGCGCGGCAATTATTTTGATTTAGGGTCCATATCAGTTAAAAAGGGTCATACCTATACCCCATTGACATTTTCTCTTCGTTACTACCCACAACATGACTATTGCGGTCTGACATGTATTTTGGACTTTTCATATTCGAGAAATTTCAAGCTAAAAACTAGTTTTTTCCGCTTAAATTCTCCTAAACACTATGAAAGCCATAAAATACCTAAATCTTGAATGAAAGCTTCGTATCCTTAGTTAGTCTATTGTTTTCTTCAATTAGTTCATCAATAATTAAAGAACTCACTCAGTAAAACGCGCAGTCACTCTTTAGGGTTCCGTAAACAAGGAGCCCTTATAGATTCGTCATGTCTGTCCGTCTGTCTGCGGCTTAGCTCAGTAACCGGTACTACTAGCAAGCTGTTTTTGGCATAAATATACATATCAATCAAGCCGACTGTAATAATCTTTAAAAAAAAATGGGATACCTCCGTGAAGTGTTCAATCTTGTTTCTTACAAAGCCCATCGTGTGGCGTATCGTTAGTTGAAGAGAATGTGAGCTTTCTTTAACCATTTTTGAAATTAGCTATCCGTTTACGTATACATAATATAATTTTTTAAGTGCTAATTGCTGTTGGATAGCTGCTTTGCTTAGTTTGGGACTAGGGCGATTTGTGTAAGATTGTCCCCCTTTTTTACTTTTACTTTACTTTTTACATAATACAGGTACTTTCACAAAGTTATTTATTATGGCTTTCTTAAGAAATCAAAATGTGTTAAAAATTTAGTTTTTTTGTTTTTTAACATTGACGCGGAGCCTTAAAATGTTTATTTTTTATTTTTTAAGTATAACTAACAATACTTTAAATCATAGAAAAAGAAAATTACAGTTATCGAATTATGTCCAGGTTTTGCTAATTTTATGCGCCTAGGAGTCAAGTGCCCCAGTCTGCCAGGTCTAATTTTGAGAAGTAATAAGGCTTAAGTCTTTTATTTATACCAGTCTGGAAAGATAATAAATGCAAAAGAAAAAAACAATCTTCTAGTGTACAATAAATAATATTTTATTAAATTTTGTTTATTGTACACTAGAAAATCGTATTGAATTGTGCGCGTAGCAACGCTTCCATTTTACCCACTACTTCCATCTTGGCCTGCCTTCCCCTAAGTAGACATTACCAGTTAACGAATAAAAGTCGAACTGGTGGAATGAACTTGGAAAAGGTAATTTTCATTGGAAAAGACCGACACTTTATTTGACTAGCAAATGGAAAACAACAGTTCACAAACAATATCTTGACGTCCAACGAATCCTTTCTCAGACGTTTTTACAGATGGTCATTATTTTTTTCTAATCAAATGCCGCTCCCGTGCGTGGGTGTGTTGGATTTAAACTACTATCCGAACATGTAATCATCTGCTATTACCAGTTAACATGACTCCTGCCCCTTCGTCTGGTCCGATCTTATCACAGGCTTCAGTAGGAATGTGAGAGCTCTTGTTAGGCTGGGCGATATGTTTGAACACCTTAGGGCATCCTTGATGTTATAAGTTGAACCGCGAGCTTGTCTGTTTAACAGCTAATAGTTTGTAATGGATGAATTATTAATCAGATTTTAACGACAACATCGGTACTACTTTGTGCGGTTTTATAATATGTTGTTCTCAAATTCTATTAAATTGTTGCAAAAATATATGCTTTTACGGTTACTTCATTTCAAATAGCCAACACTTAAGAGTCCCCAGTACGCTCGGCTGAACGCGATTCTCCATAGAAACGTAGTTTCTTTCTCATTTTAAAACGCTTTGCTGAAATAACATGAAACTTTGTATTCACAATGGGATCCACCATATCGAGGTCGGAAATTAGTTTTTGTTGCTAGAAATTGTAATAGAAAAAAAACAGCGAGTTTTTGAGTTTTTTACGTCTTGTATGAAAACCTTAATAATCGCTGTATTTTTCTCCATTATAATTTCAAGCAATAGAAACTAATTTCCGACCTAGATATGCCGGATCCTATTGTGTATACAAAGTTTCATGTTATTCTAGCATGGCGTTTTAAAATAAGAGCGAAACTACGTTTGTATGGACAACTGAGCTTACAGCGGACTCTTAATTTATCACTTACCTAAATATTATAAACCAAAGTCGCTTCCCGGTGTCTGTCTGTCCCTATGTATGCTTAAATCTTTAAAACTACGCAACAGATTTTGATGCAGTGGTTTTTATGGGTAGAGCGATTCAAGAGGAAGGTTTATATGTATAATACATGCGTAATATAGTTAAGAAATACTGATAATTTTAGATGTTTCTAATGTGAGGTCGTAAATAAAAACATTTTTTTGCGCTTTCATTGCAAACGCTGGCTAAACCCTAAGAGGTAGATCAAAATAATGTACTACTTTATTGTATACCTTAAAAAGGTCTACAAAAGAATCCCCGATGGTTTGTATATGTCTATCTCTTAGGGATAACCCACAACAGCCATTTTTATCCTTTACTATTTAAGAGAAATAATGGCTTATTTATGAAGCGATTTTAAGCAATACAGCATTAATCCTTATCCAATTACGTACCTTAAATACATTTTGCATTTAATAAAGATCAATATGGCCCTATATAGCATGTAGGTTGAATTAATATTTTCGAAGATACCTATTACAGATTTAAAATGGAGGGACATAGCGGTTGCGGCGGTAGCAACCGGGTTGTATATAAAGACATTCTGTAGTATTTCAGCATTGCACCCGTGTGAACCTGGGGTGGGTCGCTAGTTCTAATAAAGAAATACACAAGCCATACCCGCTTTAGTAAACCAACCACGGCGTTACTAAGTAGTCAAAACAGAAGCACTTTACATTACGTTCGCGCCACTCGCGCCACTGCCTGGATGAATGAATGAAATTTGAATAGCTGCAGTCTTATACGTGACACAAAGATGAACGTCAACGTTTAGAGTGATGGTGGCATTAGTGATATAAATGACCGATTGAATTCATAAAACTATTGATAAGCTGCCACTATTAATAACATGTTTTGAATGTATTACGCTATGTCTCGCTGTCAGTACCTCTAGCTTTAAAGAAGTTATGCTTCCTAATGATCATATTGTCACTTATGGCGTGTCCATAAGAATGATTTTGTAACGTTAATAGGATTTACAGAAACAAAAAGATATATGGAAGAAGGTTGTAGCCATTTATAACAAAATTGAAGTGGTTGGCACTTACTCTCTAAACAGTGAGATTATTTTCTAAATACATAAATAAAATATCTTACTTGTAATTTTATCATTGTCATCATTCACTACCTACTTTAAAATAACCATTAACTTTTGTGGTCAAGACGAATTTATTATTACTGATAATTATGAAAATATGAACCTCCTTCCTGGAATGTCAAAAAGCTATGCGCGTCTTTGTGAATGGTTTCACCCCTCATATGCATAGATACGTATCCATGCCAAGCATTTGAACCTATTATTGTTTTAGATACCAATGTCATTATTTAATTGGACGATTTTGACATCCGCATACGAGGGGTCTGACCGTCAACAATGGTAAACCCCAGCCGAAGTATATATGAGGAGTGTCTTATCAAAAGGGCTTATTTTTATCTTAGCGGCACTTCTAAAGATAACCTTGCCTAAGAAAACTTAAGGTCCAATTTAGAAGTAGAGTTACAGAAAAAATAAACCCTTTTGAAAAGACCTCATCATATACGAGTAATATATATGGACTGTGTTTCCAGCATCTTCCATGTGTATATGAGAACTGCACACTAACTGTGCAATTGTTAGTTTTTCATACAAGTTACAGTTGGTATACAATCCTAATCCCTCAACCCTAAATAGAACTGTCATATTGAGATGCTCTTACTCCCCTATCAACTTTGGGAAACTTAGAAGCCGTCAGAAATACCCGCGAACCTGGCTTGGAACAAACGTCATTAAGCCAGGTTTGCAGATATTTCCAACGGCTTGTAATTTTGTGTCTAATGTTTATGTTTATATGCCCATTTAAAAAGAATCTGTAAATTTTAAATTAGATTTTAAAGTGTCTTTTACTTCTACTATTTAAATTCAATGTGGGTATGTATTTTTGTTATCCATTAAAACCGCCTCCCACCCACGCAGTACAGTAGATTGACAAAACCGTTCTGAATGTAGATACATCAGCATCACCTATACAGCACCGGGCTCGAGTTAAAAATAGGAGTCACATGATGGCGATCGATCTTCATACCTGTTTTGACCAGTAATAATACAGGATGGTTGTAAATACCTTACCACAAAATATTTATTTATTTATTTTTACCCTTTATTATTTTTATGGCGCATTAATACATTAATATTTTTAACGATTATATAAATACATTTAACACCTCTATTACTATATTGTCTATATAGCAAACAGGTTATCTTCGGAACAAATTCTCTCTTAGCCTTTTAAAACAGAAATATTCGTTCGGTGCAGCCGTGAGAACTATCTAGCAGAGAGGTAGACTGTAATGGTGAGATTTCAATTTCGGTAAGTATGTACACTATGTACCTATTTGATGAAGATGTTACAACAATTTTACGAAGATGTAATAAGTACGAAGACTTGTTAATATCATCATGTACCTGATCATTGTGAGTATAATAAATATTTCCAGCGGCTACCGAAGAGTATTGTCATATTATTTACAGTTAGCCGTTCGTTGCATTATTCATCTGCTCTCGAAAAATCTCGCTCCGCCGCTCTGGGCATGGCGAATTTAAAGTTCCTGTCCATCAAAGACCCTGAGGCTAAATGACTGTATGTACAACACATTCCACCGTAAAGGCGGAGCCATCTGTCGAAATTACCATGGTTCTTTAGCAATACATACAAGGAAGTAGAATAAAAATTCTTAATCATATTATATTTGTTTCTATCTCTCTAATTTCGCGCATTGGTTACAAATACTATTGTACTCGTACTTATATTATGGAATTATGATACAAGATGCGAGTGAGGCACGTTGATCATGACACTAGAGCACAGCATTACTCGATAAGGGAGCCAAAAGTATAATGATCAGCCGCATGAACCGGTTGAAATCAACTACAGAAAATAGATCGCCACATATATAAAAAAATATATAGAATAGATTTTTTCCTCGCAAAATTGTTGAAAAAAGTCCTTTGAAACGACTTATTTCAACACATTTTTGAAGAAAAAATCTATTCTGTAAAATATTTTCTACCGGTTTCTTCTTACACGCAGATATGTATTGTGCATCACAAAAGAATTTCCAGTGACGCCAATACTATTTATTATCACAATTGTTATCTCCACGTGTTTAATTTTTTTAAATATTAGTAATTATTATAATCAAGTACTCGTCGACATATTGTTTAATAATTTTTAAGAAAAAAAAACCGACTTCAATGGGGGGGCCGGTAAAAGATTATTATACTTAGATGGTGCACTCTTAGATTCCATACAATAAAATAAAAATGGCTATAACTATGTTTATAAGGGTAGAAGACTAAGTACCCTCAATTCCTCATGGACTCCTTCATCAAGCTTGACAAAAATGTGTCTTGAAAACCTAGCTTGCTTGACAAACAAAACGAAGAGAAGAAATCGCCAAACGCACCGTTGAAGAGTTCCATTCTGATCATCATCAGCAGTTCCACTTCATCAAATGTCACTTTTTTGAATGAAAATGCTTGATTAGTTTATGAAAATACTAAAATCACTATTTGTGTGCCTTTCACATTTGAGGAGTTCCCTCGATTCCTAATGGATCCCATCATCAGAACTAGAGCATGACAAAAATTAATCGTGAAAATAGAACTTGCTTAACAAACACAGCTAGAAGGACAAATCGCCAAACGTGAACTTTTCGTCGTTGAAGAGTTCTGTTCAGATCATCATCAGCAGTTCCACTTCATCAAATGTCATATTTTTGTATGGAAATGCTCGATTTATTGATAAAAACACAAAAATCACTATTATGTTTGCCTGTAAGATTTGAGGAGTTCCCTCAATTCTTCATGGATCTCATCATCAGAACTGCGTTTTGACAATAAAGGGACCAACTTGGATATATATTCTTACAATCAAAAAAAGAATTGTCAAAATCGGTTAAGTAATGACGGAGTTATGGAGTAACAAACATTAAAAAAATACATACAACCGAATTGATTAACCTCCTCTTTTGAAATCTGAAGTCGGTTAAAAATATTAGTCATAAATGGCGCGATAACTTGTTTCCTTAAATTATTTTTTGTATTAAGCAGTAACGCTGCTAACGAAAATTCCAAATTTCAAATTAGAGGGAAAAATTGAAAAATTTAATGCTCCGCGCAGGATTCGAACCTGCGACATCCGGCATACGCGACAATCGCTATAGCATCTGAGCTATCGGAACAACCAAGCTCGGGAACGAAATCCTTCACTAGTTCCCTCTTACAAGGCCTTAGGGAGGCGTACGGCGACATCTACCTTAGAAGTCTTACAGGTTCGAATCCTGCTCAGAACATTAAACTTTTCAATTTTTCCCTTTCATTTGAAATTCACTACAATCATTACATAAGAAATTACATAAATATTAACGAATTAAATACGGAGTTTTATGAGAACTTTAATAAGTTTTTGTGTAAATTGGCTACATGATAACTATAAACCTTACCTTTTTTAACGCTATTTCCCTCAGAAATTGAATCCCACGCGAACATACATTTATTTATTTACAGTACATACTACTTTACCGCACTCGTGCGGTAATCATCATATTAAATACGTTATGTCGAAACTTTAAAGATCCATATGTACTGTAAAACGTTGTACGATACACGTGCAAATAGGTAATTCGCAACTCGTGTCTCCCCCTTACTCCCTTTGGTCGTGTTTTAATTTATCACCACTCGTTGCGGATTTCCTATTCTCTGCACTTGTATCGTAATGTACTATTATTAATTTATAGCCTCTTGTTCAGAAAATAAGATAAATTACAATATAATGCTTAAAACTACAGCAACCGTTGTATTATAATTTTGTGTGCCTTCTGGCAAAGGCCTCCCCCAGTCTTTTCCACTCCTCCCTGTCTGTGACCACTCGAGTCCATGTCTTGCCGGCGATATCTACAATTTCATCCTCCCATCGTTTACACTGTCTACCTCTCTTTCGTTTGCAGCCTCTTGGGTACCATGTTATCAGTGTTTTGCTCCATTTCTCAGGTCCTCTTATTGTATGTCCTGCCCACTTCCATTTAAGTTTTTTAATTTTTTATGAATCATCCTCAAGTTTTGTTCTGACTTCTGTCCCTCAGTTCTGAATTCTTTATTTTGTCCAATCTTCTCTTCTTGAGTATGCTTCTTTCCATGGCTCTCTGACTTACTTTCAGTTTCTTGCATTGAGCTTTTGTCAGTGCCCAGGTTTGGCAGCCATAAGTAAATATTGGCAAAATGCATGTGTTGAATAACTTCCGTTTTATATTTATGCTTATTTGGGTGTTTTTCATTATCTCTTTCAGAGACCAGTACCTTTTCCATGCATTTCCAATTCTTCTGTCTATTTCTTTGGCGGTTGGATCATGTGGAGATATTATTTGACCTAGGTATATATACTCGGGGACATAGTCAATTGATGAAAATGTATTGTCATTTAGCCTAATAATTATGTTGTTGTTTAAGTTGGACATTGCTTTTGTTTTTTATGAATTCATTTTGAGTCTCACTTCCCTGCTAGCTCTGTCAAGGTCTTCTAGCATTTGTTGCAGATCGTCTGCGGTTGTAGCGAATAACACTATGTCATCTGCGAATCTCAGATGGGTAAGTTGAACACCGTTTATGCGCATACCATATTTCATCCACTCCACTTTCTTGAAATCTTCTTCCAAGACTGCTGTAAATAGCTTGAGTGATAGGGGATCACCCTGTCTCACTCCTTTTTGTATTTTGATTTCTTCACCTTCCCTTTCTAATTTTATCCTAGCTGTGGTTTTTGTGTAGATGTTTCTAATAATTCTTATATATTTATGCTGTACGCCTTGTCTTTTTAGTGCTCCCCAAATCTTTGCGTGGTCTAATGAGTCAAATGCTTTGCAGTAGTCCACAAAGCAGCAGTAAAAAGTGATGTTGTATTCTCTACACTTTTCGAATATTTGTCTCACTGTATGTATGTGGTCCACTGCAGAGTAGTTGCTTCTGAATCCCGCCTGTTCTACTGGCTGGTTCTCATCCAATGTTTTCGTGATGCGGTTTTGGATGATTTTTGAGAAAATTTTGTAAATATTCGACATTAAACTTATCGGCCTGTAGTTGCAAATATCGTTTTTGTTGCCTTTTTTGTGCAGAAGTTTAATGGTTGATACAATCCACTGCTTTGGTATAGTTTCCTCTTTTAGTATCTTGTTAAAAACTTGCGTCAAGATCGGTATTATATATTCTTTGGTCTCAGTTATTGTTTCATTCGAGATATTATCAGGCCCTGAAGCTTTGTTTATTTTCTGTGTGCTGATTGCCTTTTCTACTTCTCGTTGCAATATTGGGGGTACTTCGCTTGTATCTGTAAGGTCTATATATTCGCCTGCATCTTGATTGGAATAGAGATCTGCATAGAAGTCAGTGGCAGTTCCGATAATATCTATTCTTCTAGTACTATCCTTGCCCATATGGTCTTTTAGTTTGGGGATCCACTCTTCTTTCTCTTGTAATATTTTTATTGCGTTTTTATTGCGTTTTTAGTGCCTCCAGTTTTTGATAGGAGTTCTTGTAGGGTATTTTGTCTGTGTTGTTGCCGGTCTTTTCTCATGTTTGTTCGTAAAAGTTTACTTATTTCGGCTATTTGTTTTCTAGTTTCAGCCGTTTTGGGTGTTAATTGAATAATTTCTGCTCTATTTATCATTTCGTTCGCTATTCGTTCGGATATATCATGAAGTTCAATAAGTAATATTATTTTTAAGACTTTTGTGGATCAAGAAACCAACTCCGTATTGACCTGGTGTTTGTCCCTTGTAGTACAGAACAAAGTTGCCGTAGTCTTCTATTTGATCACCTGTGCGTCTGACTTCACTTATTCCTATAATGCTCCAGTTTATGTTTTCTAATGCCATTGTTAGTTCTAGCAGACTATCATCTGTTCTTAGTGTGCGTGTGTTTAATATTGCTATGTAGATTTGATTCCCTCTCTTTCTTAGAGTTTCTGGGGGGTTTTGGTCTAATTCCCAACGGGGACCAGCCGGATTGGGGAATACTGTTTTGGTTTGATTATTTGCTGGGGTTATAGTATCATTAGTTTTATTTTCCGGTTACTGTAAGTTACTGGTTTTTTGACTGTGCTCCTTTTAGTGAGTTTTTTCTGTTTGACATCGCTTCAAAAGGATTAATTTTCGATTGTTTGGCAGGCTGATTAATTTACGCATACAACATTCTTATTTTTAATCACGAATGTAAAATTTCTTTGAAAGGGAGACTGCGACTCTGCGACCCGTTGATGTCAAATACGTAGGAACAAGATTACGTCCCATGAAAGTTTAGATTAGTGTACCTGTAAGAAAGAGTATGTATGTACTCGTACATAGATTCCTATAATGAAAGCCTAATCGGTCCGTATTATCAATGTCTTCGCCCATTTATGGCTTAGTTCTTCTTTAGAGACTTCTAAAGTTGCATTATCTGTTCTAGTTACATTATGAGTTTTAGAAATCAATATACTTTTCAGTTCTTAACAATTGAAAAATTGCTAATTTTATAGCAACAACAGTAAAATAGCCTATGCGAATCCCCTTAAAATATAATAAAAGCCTTGGTAGCCTAGAATAGAGCAAAAAAAATCGAGCTTATAGAAATTTCAATGGGCGTCAGAAAAACTATGACTTTTAAAATACTTTGTACTGTGTGTACTGAGATAACATTCGCTCCATGACTTTATTTTATTCGTAAGCAAGTAGTGCAAGAATTATGGCACTAAACTATAGATACCTATGTAGGTTCTACGTAAGCAAGTAGTAGCGTGTTGTTAGCGTACGTGCTTGTGAGTCGTTCATGTTCGAGCACTTATCGTGCATCCTCTACTTGATAATGAGAGCGAAGTTGCATTAATTTCTGAAGAAAATCGGAACAATTGTTTATAAGAGATCGCGCGTCCGTTATATTTTTAATTTCAAATGTTGCGGTCCGCTGCGAGGCGCCTTGAAAGTCTCGCAGACCTGGCACCGTAAAAATGATGTTTAACATTGAGTAGGTACCTAAAATTGTGTCTGAATATACTATACTATGCGATGGATATCTTGACTTATTATACAATAAGTCGATCAACTGTAATGATAAATGTTCACATGAAATTATACGATCCAGTTATCTTACTTTTCACAATGTAAGGTCACGTGTATAAAGAAATGCCGTCGAATAACTCAGATAAATTAAGCCAGATGACCAAACTTGAATAGGGTTTTATAGTATGAGGTTAAATATTAAAATTGTGCAGGTTAATCTGGTAATAAATAAACTCTATAAGTACTTATTTGATCAAATCAACAAATAAACTACTTTACATTTCCGCTAAGATGAGAATTTCAGCTTCGAATCTTAAATAAGTATAAAATCACAAACAAGATTAGGTATTCTTTGAAAGTTAAATTACATACTTCGCCTAAAGAGCTTACTTGCGTTTAGTATAAGTATTTTTTGATTTTATTGCTGGGTTATAGTGTTTGATTTTGTAGTATAATTATCTGACAAAATATCACTTGTTGGTAAATATCAATTGGCACTTGCAGTTAAAAACCCGCGTGTCATAGGTCCAACGTATTATGTAATGGACGTATATCCGCTGAAATACGCACTCAAACATCGGAAACAACATTCAGGTGTCGGCTAAGAAACTTTCTACTGGAAAATCCTTTGTATTCCTTAAGTGAATTTTTTGACATAACTGGATAATTTTAATTTTTTGTATTTAAATAAATATGAAGTTGTTGTGTTCAATGACGATCCTTTCAGGTGATATTTTACATACTGTGAATTGTCCACTGTTTAGTACCTAAATAAAGCGGACATTCATATTATTATTTATTTTATAATGTTTTTGACGATCACAATAGAGATTCTTGTAAATTGATACGAGTATGTGTAATTTACAATGTAATCGTATATTGTGAATAAAAGAATCTGAATCTATCCTTCGAGGACGTGCGCTGTACGACTAAGTTAATAAATAAATTTAAGGACTGTTTCAAATATAGTTCAAAAGTACTACCTAACTACCTAGCTAGAGGACATCTAGTAACTGATAGCCCTATACAAGTCAAGTTGGTTCCTCAAAGTTCAGACTGAACAACACGTGAAAAAAGCCGTTCCACAAACCTGACACATCTCGGTTCTCGCTATTAAGACGTAGCAAGCTTCTATATTCGGCGCTAACCGGCGGTGTCAGGTCTGCGCGTTCCCAAGTTACCGCATCGTACGGTACATCGCGTTTGCGTGTGCGTCAAGATCGCACTGTGCCGCACGAAATTCATTTGCCGCAACAATTCTTAGGAAAATAGACATTTTGGTGACATTAAGATGAAGTAGTTGAACACGGAAGCTTGTTTACTAGTTCGAGAAATTGCCTTTTGGGCTTAAGTTTTTATTCATCGATCGATCGATCCAGCCGGTCTTTATCGTTAACTAAATTATACGACTTTAAACTTATAAGAAAAGATGTAGGCCCTTAACCGACGAAATAATTCATGAAGATGATATATGTACCGATGATATATGTATGTATGATGGTGATGTATGTATGGATGTGTGATGTGTATTTGTGTGTGGTGATGATGATGTATGTATTTTTCTATATCAGTTCTAGTAATGTTGAATTATTAAGTTTCATTTGCATTGAAAATACACAAACATTTAGGACACGACCACGATTTCAAATGTTTGTGTATTTTCAGTGTCACTCGACCAAATCAGATTAAAGTGTACTCCAAGATTAATCCTCGCAATTTTTATTAATTAAGCAGAATAAAACGTCAGTTATGCATGTATGTAAACGTGTTTAAGTAAACCTATAAGTAGAACGGTCGTTACCGATGATATAGGTTTGAAGACACGCTTGTTTGTCGCGGAAATTGAGTAAGCACCTTTCTCTGTCTCCGAGTTAGCGTTAAGTGGATGATTTCGCTAACAAATCAAAACAACCATTAAATTTACGCCACACTTCTCGTAATGGGAATACGAGTATGAGACGAGGAAGACTTATTACTTATTAGATTCCATCGAATATCAACCGTATCTATATTAATAATTTCGTGCAGGGGTATGGTAGACCCGAACGAGACCTGTCTCAAATTGAAGAACGCATAAAAATAACGATTTCGAGTTGAACATATGGATCCGCAAAATTCGGATTGTCGCGTATTTTGCATTAAAAAGTGTTAATTTTATGACAAAAGGTCGGCCATATTAAATTCGTTGGTTGACAGCATCGGGTTGGGTACGTTCGGAAATTGTTAACTATGTTTGCGGCCGGTGTGTTGGCCAGGTTGCTGGGCTGCGTTCTGGGTGATGGGTCATCATCGCCCATTGTGTGGATTCGGCTAGCCGCGTCTGCGGCGTTTTGTTTTTGTATTTTTCAAGCGTTCTATACACCTATCAGCCTAGCTAGCATGATAACTTATACCGTCACGTTATATGGGCGAAATGTATTAAAACTTCACTTAAAACGTAACGGTATAATCTATCGTGCTAGCTAGGCTGATTGTCACACAACAACCGCCTTCAAAGCGAATGTATGGGGCCTGTTACATGGTTATTATTATCACGTGATACATTCATATCACGATAAGTATCACGTGAACATTGAAGCAGAATCCATACAAATATGGAAACTGCGATAATATTGACACCCCAGTATTGTGATAATATTAATCGTGTAAAGGACACCACTTGAATATTTGCTGAGTCTGTCCGCCATCTTAAAGCTGCGTCTCTATTTTGTTGTGACAAACTACTAGGTGACTTATGGCTTTTAAACGTCTAGCAAAATTCTATCCCTATCTCGCTCTATCTTATAACTTAGTGGTACTGGGGGTCTACTCCGAAATTCGAAATCCGAACTTCGTATGGTGCCGTCCCTTTCACTCATATAGTCTATGACAGGAGAGTGAAAGGGACGGCACCATACGAAGTTAGGATTTTGAATTTCGGAGTAGACCCCCAGCTCATGCCGGTGGCCGCGCTCGGACGTTAGAGGCGCTACCGCGAACCGAAAACGAAGTATTATTATCACCTAATTTCAAGTTCATAGGTCGATGGGAAGTTAAAAAATTATATGTGTGACAGACAACACATGGAATGTTCTTTGACTTTCTCCGACCGTCCGCCGCGCTCGGACTAAGGTGCTACCAACCGAAAACTAAATATATATGCCTCTCTGTCGCACTTGTCAGACAGAATCTCTATTCAGCTCTCTAGCTGCTACCGCGAAACGAAAACGAACGAATATCGTGTATTACCCTCTGTGTCGCTCGATTTTGCAAGTTCGACAGAGAAAGAGATACACGAACTTCATTTGTTTTCGTTCGCGTTAGCAGCTCTGACTTCGCACCAAAAATACTGACTGGCACATCAATATTTAACAATTGCACATCTGAATCTTAATGAACGATTAGTATTTTAGCTATAGAAATCAGTACTGATTACGGTGTTTTTTTGTGCCTTTAAATACTACCCTTATAAAAATGCTTAGGATTAACTTGCAAAGATACTAGCCTTTGCCCGTGACGCCGTCAGCGTAATCTTTTACTCCCTATTCCATATGTTAATCCAGACTACAGACTATATTTCTATACGAATTTCATCATAATCCGTTGTTGTAAAGTTTTTATTTTATACATTTTTGTACACTATTTCTTTCGTCGTTTGCATAACTGTCACGAATAAATGTTTACTTTATTTCTTTCTTATTTATTTCACCCGAGCGAAGCCGGGCTTTCATCTAGTTAAATAAAAGTTTCACCTACAAAGTAAGTAGAAAAGCAAAAAGACATGAAGTAAAGTTTATTTGTAACGTACATTTTTTACAGATTTCAAATTATTAACGAACCGGGAAACGTAAAATATGGCATTGGAACTGTTCCCATCCCATATAGAAATGCCATACATCCCATACAAAAGAAATTTAAACACACGTAGCTTTAATATGCATTAAATTTGAAACAACCGGGTCTACCTTAACTTACAAAACTTATTAAAAACAAGAATTGAGGAAATCCAGCAGCAAGTTGGATGGAAATAAGAGCCGTCTTGGGTATAAAGGAGTGTGTAATTTAACAAACGCACTCCAGCTAATAGGAATAAGATATATTTTATGTGATATTTACAAGCATCGATCGACAGATATTGTCCTTCGCACGCCGCAGTCCTGTGTCCTCCAGGCGACTTTAAAAAATCGCGACACTAATGTATCTATACTAATACGATGATCGCGTCATATATCGGAATCAAAAGCACGTCTAACCGTAGTTAATCCATCATGTAGTGGCGTTATCCGGCGGGGATGCTGCGCAACCGACCGTGCGGAGAGAGCGTATAAATTAATAAATTAATAATGATTCTATGGAATTCCGCTAGCTTGCGGTAGAGTGAGAGTAGGATTAAGGATGTGGGTTTTAGAGGAAACTTGTAAGGTGCCATAGAAATAAAATCTAACATAAATTTGAGATGACTTACAATTTTCACAAATTAATGATGGGAAAAAATCGTATTGCTCTGATTGGAATCTGAAAATACCTTAGTAAAAGAGTTATGTATTCAGGTTGAGTAGTGGGCTACAGATCGTGTTTATTTCATTCCGGTATTTCGATTAAACACATCATAAACAATTAAATATAAATGCATAAATGACATGAGAATAAATTCCAATGGGTATGCTATTTCAAGTGTCATGATTTTGATATTTTATAGTAAGCTAAATATAAACTTCTTAGGACCTACGAGTATGCTAACCACCATTAAAAGATTTACTTGTATGGTAAGTACTTGAGGTGATTAAAGCCTGTCTAAAGAAAACTTAAGTATTTGATTTACACCACGCAGTTATCAAAGCAAAGCGCGTTGTTTTTTGTTTAGCTTTGTATATTTATTTATAAATTATTGGACTACGTCAAGGAGTGACATCACACGTATTACAGACTATTATAGGCTATAACTTGTATATAATATTCAGACACCTTCCATACCTACATAATATTAGCGCTTTTGAATATTGTTAATTTAAGTCAAAAGTACATAATTGATCCTAACTAAATTATAACGACATAGGTTCTCATTAGCTCTCACAAATCGCATCATCCGAAGCCCGAATTGGATACGTTCCATTATTTAATAACGAATGATTTACGAATAGGAACCGGTGGGTATAATAATTCATTTAGATAAGTTTAATTTATTGATGTGCGAGTGTGGGACTAGTTGCATGCTGTGGCGAGTAGGCAGATCGGGCATATGGCAACGCACCCGGCCGTTAGCCGTGAGATCTTCTATAAACCTGTAAACACTACACTACTGTTTCAGAGGAATTTCCTCCCTCGGACGCTCCAGTTGTGGAATGAGCTTCCGCCGAGGTTTTCCCGAGGGACTTCAATTCCCGGGGGTTCTATAAGAAAGGCGTGTATAAGGGGAATTTGAAAGACATTGGGAATTTGAATATTTTCTCATGGCTTAATATTGGACTCAGAATCGCAGACGCTATCGTCGCTTAGAATAATAAAAAGTGTCCCCACATTTATGTACTAAATTTCGATGTCGGTTTTGTTACCGTAACAAAACTTTTCCGGGAACACTTTTGTTTGAATCAATAGCGATATTTTTTTTTCACTCCCCATAATTTTCCTGAAGTTGACAGCGTCCATAGGCTGCGGTGACTGCATACCATCAGGTGGGCCGTACGTTTGTTTGTCACCGACATAGTATTATACAAAAAAATTGCATCTTTCCTTTCCTATAGACATAATCTAAAGTTAAAGGTTAGTAAGGCTGTTTTTTGGTCTGACTTATGCTATTTAAACCGGAGAAATGGCGTGTCCGTGTCTATAAAATTTCCTAATAAAAAAAAATTACATACACATAAGCCGTTAACTATATTGACCAAAGAAGAGACGACTTTTGTTTTTACAAGTTTTTATTTATCTTGCCCTATAGTATGTAGGGTCAACCAATTTGATTTCTGGGCCACTACGTACTTTGTCACACTGAAAATCAATGTGGAAGCTGCTAGGGATCTCATATTATTGTCACTGTGACAAGGTACGAAGTGGTCCAGACATCAAATTGGCTGACTGGAACTGAATTGTAGACCAATTATCCACAACCGTAAGTTCCGTGAGTATGCAATAATCTTTTCCCCTCACTAGCTCGGAAAGCCGTCTTTTATCCTTTGAAACAAGCGGGTAAAAACGCATTTTATCCACAAGTGGGGAAAGTAATTTGACCTTGGAGCGTGTTTGAGTAGCTTTTGACAGATAACAAAACGTAAAACGCTCATATTAATGGTTCGTTTGATGTCAATTATCATTAAATAAATGGTTTGAGAATTTAATAAAAAATAGCAAATTTAACTTTATTTAATGATTTAAGTCGTAAACATTAAAATTCTATAAGTAACATTTTTTTTATAATGACTTAGAGTATAATTGTAAACGCACAAGTTGAGTCGATGCAATTTCAAAACGCATCCTCAGAAATGTCATCTTGTCAATGTCAACTAAAATATACACAACTTGTCACCGACTCCGACTCGCGTTAATATTATACACAACTTTCAGTTTTCTGTTATACTATCCTAAAAAAAAACAGTGATTCCAGTGATGAAAATCATGCCTGTGGAACTGTGTTTTTTGCATGTTGCACTTTCCTCGCTATAGTGAGGAGAAAAATTTTGTGTTACACACGGGTGCAAAGTTGTATTTTACTTCTCGTGTGTTGAAACACTCGCCACGCTCAGGATTCTATTTTAGAACCACTCGCTTCGCTCGTGGTTCAACTATAGAGTCCTTTCGCTGGCTCGTGTTTCAATTCCACACTCGCGGGTAAAATACAACTTTGCACCCTTGTATAACAAATATTACAATGCTTGTGCTCGAAAAGCCCGTTTTCTAAGCAGCCAAACTGTGCGGAAAGTATCACTTTTCCGCACTAGTGCTTTTTAGTTTTCAATTTTTTTTTAATCCTTCGTCAGCCCGACGCAACGAGCTTTTATTATTTGAGCAAAGTTTTACAAATTAGTCAATTATAGATTTACATTCTTAATAATGGTGCATATAAATTTTGGTACTTCGTTAAACGTATTATTAATCATTTTACATTTATATTTTTACCTATAAATACATTATAAATATTCACTATTATTTGAAGTAGAAAGAAAGTGTTTTATGAAAATTGCGTAGACACAGTCAGTTCAGTATGCTTGCCATTGATCGGAGAGGGGGAGAGAGATCTCTCACCGGGACCTCGCACGAAACCGTAAACACAGAAAGAGTGTGCGGTGCACCTTTCCGGCAAATTCACTCATCCTGAAGAAGAACTCCCAAAGAGTTCGAAACAAGTCGTCCGTAGTCCGTAGTGACAATTTATACATGAGTTTGAACCGTTTTAGTGATACAATTAAATTATGATTTAGCATCACGAATGTTTCGCGATTATTTTAACAACAAAGCTTCATATATACATTTAACAGCGTATAATATTAAATGGAATTAATTATTCAGAACTAAAAATATAATATATTCAATTAAACTTCCTGAACGGGAGATTATTAGGTATAAAATATTTTAAATACATTTCACTACTTCTTTTATTAAGCAGTAACTATTCAATAGGTAATCTAATAAAAATTTAGAAAGTTATACAACACTTATCGCTCGCAAATTTACCACTAGCTTCAAGTTTACTGCCCATTACACCTGCTATTGGTTATAAACAAGACTCGTAAAATCATCCATCTCGCAAACTTGAAATTTCCACAAATAATTTTTAATATAAAGGTATACTTAACATAAGCGAGATAACAATCTAATCTCTTTTAGTAATTAGATCTGACATCCAATCCAAGCACTATTTTCTTTACGTTAATCTTTTATAATGAACAGTTACACAATAGGATTTTGAACCACATTGTTTATAAATTAAGGTCGGTTTTGGCGTTGCAGGTGTTAAAAGTGCGTCGCCCGCCGCAGATGTTCAGTCCGCGTGAACGATACATGGAGAAATAAAGCCAATTATATTTTCGCGTACGAGTAACCCAGTTTTACTACGCGGGCACCGACTCCGCTTTACTCATTGCCACTTTCTTCTGATTGCCCGTATAACTCGAGTGTTATAATAAGAAAATTAGTGTCAAACCTATTTTCCGATGGAAGACGGTGCTGATGATTGGTATCAGAATAATGCTGTAAATCTAGTTACTTAGTGATATTATTTTTACCCGACTGCGCGACGCAGTCGAGGATAAAATAAATATCGGTAAACAATTAAAAGTAAATTTCAGCGTATCAAATTTTAAAATATTGTTTGCTGGTACCTATTTACTTGTAATGGAATAAGAAAGTTTATTAAATTAACGGACGAGATGCATATACCTAACGTGCCATAATTCTAAAAGCAAAACTTCTCAATATGTAGTAAGACCTCAAATAAAACATGTATAAAATTATACCTAAAAAACCTTGAGCTTTCATCAACAAGACGTTTTATAAATAATTTAAATTTTCTTATTCCATTACAAGTAGATATCAGCACACAATATTGCTGCGGTACATAACCTTCGCTGTGGTTTCACTCCAGCCAAATCAGTCAGTGATCCAACAGTCAGGTAAAAATATTTTAAAGGATGTTCCAAAGATGCGAGCTGGTCATTAACAAATGTGTGCATTATGACTGATATGTGAAAGCAATTAAGGACCATAAAATATGATTAAAATTCACGAATATGTCGCCGATCCAGCCGGTGGTGAGCCGCGGTGACGCACCTACTAGGTGTGGCTTTAGGCATAATTTGGGCAGACTTGGCCGAGAAGTATCTACAGCGCAACCGCTTCGTTGACATAATAGCTAATACCAGAGATTAGTAAATTCCAAATATTGCCAATGTCTATACAATTGGTCAAGAAATCGTCATTATGAACGGAGCAAAATGAAGATTCCTATTAGCCTTCTAGCGGTATATATACAGATCATGGTCTGTTTAGCGGTAATTCTCGAAGATATCTATTGTCCCTCCCATCTTACGGTGCCCAAATTTGGTCACAGATCGTTTTGCAAAATACCTGGAGGTTTCCTAGAGCGCTAAAACAGATACAAAATGGGTACCAAAAGGTAGTTAGTAGTAGGGAAGGCAAGATGGCGAGACAACCTCAAGTATATCTCAATGACTGGCCAGATATAGTATTAAATACGAATTAAGGGTGTCTGGTAGAGGAGAAGCCTTTATCCGGCTAAGAAATACTTGGTAGATAGTTCAAAATGTACATATAGTATAGGTATATGTACCGCACGAGTGCGGTAATCAGCAGATTACGTGCATATGTCGAAACTTTAAAGAGCCATATGTACTGTACAACGTTGTACGATACACGTGCGAACAGGTAATTCGCCACTCGTGTCGATTTAAAATACTCCCTTCGGTCGTGTTTCAATTTATCACCACTCGTTGCGAATTTCCTGTTTACTGCACTTGTATCGTAATGTACTATTACAGTACATGTGGGGCTACTTTACCGCACGAGTGCGGTAATCAGCAGATTACGTGCATATGTCGAAACTTTAAAGAGCCACATGTACTGTAAAACGTTGTACGATACACGTGCGAACAAATAATTCGCAACTCGTGTCGATTTAAAACACTCCCTTCGGTCGTGTTTTAATTTATCACCACTCGTTGCGAATTTCCCGTTCTCTGCACTTGTATCGTAATGTACTATAATAATAACAGTTGACTATCCAATTTTACCCTGGCATAGTGTGATATTTGCTCTGTAAAACATGTATAAAATTATAACAACTGTTATGAATACATCGTGAATCAAATAGCGTAGCAAATTAATAACAGTTGACTATTCAATTGTGCCCTAGCATAGTGTGATATTTGCTCTGTCGGTATATTATATTATACTAGCTGACCCGATGAACTTCGTATCATTTATCTATGTATTAAAAACCCATGTATGTCCTTTAAACACTTCGCGGATAATCGAATAATCAAACGAAAAACAAATATCATTATTGTGTTTTGTTTTATTGGCAGTAAATTCAGGTTCAAATACTGGTAGGAAAATTCCAAGTTCATATTAAAGTCCATTTATTGTGTTTATATTTAAGTCCATTCATTTTAAGATGTTTAGTGAGTGTCTTAGGAAGTAAGTGTACACTTCAATATTACGTATACTGTAACATACTCTTTTTGTCGCATACTTCTGTTGTTTCTCCAATAAAGAAAAGAAAATAAATAAATAAGTAATTTCGTAACAATTAAGTAGGACTCATTTTTACGACCAGTACTTGACATCATAAATAGAGATGTCCATTCAATTACTTGACTTAGATAAAATGTCGTTTGAGATGGTAGTAAATGTGGATATAAATTGACCCGAGCAAAAATAATCTATAGGGCAAAGTTACAAAAGAACCAAGTGAATCTGAAATTAAAAACGAAATTCGTTGCTCCAGTTTGTCAAACATCAGTCGCTCAGTGTCAGTTTGTATTTATTTTTCTTGCGAAATAAAGTATTTGTATCAAGCTTTCCTGATCTGAATATTCCTGAACAATTTGAAGAATGGGAGAGTATCGAAGAAATAGAAGAGCGCCAGGACTCATCTCACTCTCAGTCACCGCGTCCTGCCCAACTGAGTCGTGAAAGCTCGCCGGAATCATCCCGGCTGTTGTCGTCGCATCCTGCTAAACCGTGTCGGGCTCGCCTTCAGTTTGATTGGTTATGATTTGTTAAGTTAGTCACCAAATCGATAGGTCATATTAAATGCATGCTATCTAATAGGTTTTAAAGCTCTCTTTTAAAGTTTTTTAAGCGCGCACAAATGAAGTGAAATTGCGAAGCGTCTGGTTGACGTAACTGGTGTTCTCTTCTTCCTCGCTCAACGTATCAGCATTGCGATACAGCGAGGAAATGCCACCAGCATCGTCGGTACAATGTCTCAAGGGCTTGTTATACAGTTAAGTTAGTTTTAATTTTAATTATATTATAAAGTTATTTTGGTTAGGTAGGTATTTTTGTATATGATTTCTTTGTACATAAATAAATATTTGAAGGCCGACTTTTTTTTAACTGCCATTACATTTTAAACTGTTTTGCTTTCCCAGTAATTGATTTTTAAACGAACTAATTTGATACAATTCGGTAAATTGAAATATTTATAAGTGTACCCCAGATGAGTTTGCCGTATGACGTGAGGGAGTGGAAATGAGCAAAGTATACCTGCTTTAGAGCTTCCCCCGAGATATTCACTTACGATTAAATATCACGCAGCCAATTGCATAATGACTTGAAAGTAATTAATACTACAGGCAAAAGTCTCACGATCATCATCATATCAGCCGAAGTACCTATACGTCCACTGCTGGACATAGGCTGCCCCCAAAGAGTTCCACAATGCCCGGTCCTGCGCCAACCGCATCTAGCGGACTCCCGCGACCACAGGTAGGTCATCAGAGGACTTTGTGCAGGCCTGCCCACGCTGCGTTTTCCGGTGCTTGTTGGCCACTCAAGAATTAGGATTGAAAAGAAACAATGCATATGCAAGCCGCGGATCCAGAATTTGAATCAGGGGAGTGGGACACTATGAGGCAGGCGAGGGAGGGAAGGAGCACTTTATTACTGTTTGAAAAAGAGCATTTAGGATCGGCTTCAAGGGCGGAGGTGAACGCCACTATGCTAGGCAGAACGTGATATATGAAGCAATTAAGGTTAAATATTCGATGCAGAAGCGTTCGTGGCTCAGTGGCGCCGCGTACCGCGTGCGGTATGCTGCAGGGTTAAGCAACATCGGCCGGGGACATCTCTAGGATTGTGATGGGTTCAAGCATGGATAGCTGCTGATGGAATCGCGGAAGTGTGCGTAAGGGTTCCACCATTAGCAGCGAGAACACCGTGGGGTTTTAAACGGTAGTCCGGGCAGTCCCCGGATATCCGTCATACCTTTTTTGACTCCCTCGGCCAGGCAGGATGCGTAAAGGCATTTCTTCCGCGTAAAAAAAGGAACACTTGGATAGGTGGCCGCTTTCAGTTACTAACTGAGCACTTCCGTGCTTTTGGAGGCACGTTAAGCCGTTGATTCCGGCTGCTGTGTATGACAGCAGTCGTTAAGCCAAGTTAGAGGCCTTCGGGCGGCTTGAGAACGTCTAACCGTCAAGTTGCCCACTCACTTAACAAGCCAATAAGGTCTAGTTTCCCTCTTTCGTAAAAACTAGTGCCAACACCAATTCTTGGGATTAGGTAGTGGACCCTGGACATAGCGGACATCCTTCAGGATGGAACTGTACTGGGATAACGCTAGGATGATAATGCTAAAAGCAACTGGGTTTGTGTGGCATATATGACACAAATGTAGTTTTTCTTGTTCTATAATAGGTGTGACGCTAACGGTACTTTACTTGTCTGCCATGAAACGCTGAAAGTTACCGTTGAAAGATGTAGTAGTCTCAGAGAATACGTTAGAACCATTACTTTATCTTGATTTCTTTGATTAACCGTGATTAAGGAAAACGCTAAATAAATTTGGAAACTATTCCACAGAAATTATAGGTGTGTCTTAAATAGGTAGTTCTTCATACTCCACAGACCTCCAGCACCTTATTTGTTGTGTCATCATTAAACCGTAGAATTTTAAGAAACGGCCCGGAAAAATTAACTTAATATGTGCTGCCTACCCTGCCCTTTCGAGAATACATGTGTGGGAGTTTATGTATGTCTGTTGAAAACTACACTGAAAAAAAACGATAGCTCAACTAGTTTGGTTACTTGAAAAATAGCCAAATTGTGCTAATTTTCAACAAATAATTTGGTTACTAGTAAACTCTCAGTTTGCCAGTCATCCGATTTATTTACTAGCAGCTAACATTTGGGCTACTGTTAACAAATCTTTTTTTTTTCAGTGTATCAACCCTTCGTTTTGCGGTGGTTAAGGAGAGTGAAACCAATCTTAAAATTAACGCGCTTCCAATGTAAACGTGCAATGTAAGTGTGTACTTATATACGTGAGGACCAAATTTTTTGACAGCCGTTAAAGGTTTTAATTCGTCTACAATTTAATAATAATTCCGTTGTGACACGAAAAAATAATACAATTTATATGGGTATTGTTCGTGTCACAGCGGATACAATTAATTTGTAAAAATAATACACATACCGTAGAAAGTCTGTATTGAAAGTTTTTTGGTAAGTGGTTAGGAAATTACTTATATTTATCAGTTTAGCAATCAAACACGAAGTTTAAAAGCCCAACCCAACACGAAAACCGAACGCGTTGATGTCTTTTGTAAAGAGCTTTTACATTAACGAAAATCAGTTTGCACAATCGTCGTTATCTGTTAACCACATCTCGGTTCGATAACAAACAAAAACGTATTTCTAAAAGCTTAGAAAACATTTGTACGACTGGCACACTTTAGGAGGAGAGCCGAATTCCAAGCGATGACATAAAAAGGACTTACCGTGCAATAATGTGTCGATAAAAATCCGCGAGCACTGCACTGTTCTATTTTTAGTGTAATTGTGAAATGGAACGAATAGGGTTGCGCGCACGTGTGTTCCCTCAGTTGTCGATGATCGCGACGTGCGGTCGCGTCGGCGGGCGCGGGAGACTGGCGCGCCGCCGCGTCTCGAGGCACCTGCCCCGGACCCCGCGGCTAGGGACAGGTGCATGTCGATATATCGATATGTGGATTTTGTAATCTGAATATGACTGCGTGTGTATGAAGAATTATACAATGCGTTAACTAGATTAATTCTGTAAAGCTAAAATTACTACATATGTATAGGTAAAAAACGTAATAAAATGACCTGTTGTCTTTGTGACGCGTTTGAATGGACATTTATTTTGTTTGTGTTACACATTTTAAATATGTAATGTCTATTCGAACACGTCACATCTACATACAACAGGTCTATTTCTTAAGTTTTTCACCTATAGTTATTTAAGGCTCATAAAAGGCATATATAAGGACTCCTTGTTTGCTACAAACCCTAAAAATGGGTATCTAACATCTTAATTCATAAGAACTAATTACTAAAATATTGAAGATTTATTAACGTACTGAAGAACAGCACTATCATTTGTAGCATAGCACCTTATCAAAACTTCTATCATTACTACATATACCTATCCCGTGTCCCGTGTAGTCATGTGTTCTATATAAACGGTTTTGTTGACTATTCCAATTATTGTGGTAATAATGAATGTTCTTACAGGTGCCATAATGCATGGTAGAAAGATGATAGAATTAAAGGGAAAGATAAAAGTGTTATTAAGCCATTTGTCAATCTACGTTTTCTTAATACAAATAGGTTTGTGATTATTGATCAGTAAGTTTAAGTAGTATAAAACGTACTAACAAGGGGTCATTTTTTTAACACGGGTCAGACTAGTTCCATAGTAAGCGCATTAAGGCTTGTGTTATGGGTACTAGACGACGATAAATTTTATAGATACATATACTTAAACACCCAAGTCTCAGGAACAAATGTTTCTGCTCACGACAGAAACAAACGCCCTTGCCGGGATTCGAACCCGGGACCTCTAGCTTCGGTGCCGCTAAATATGCGGAAGCAACATACTCTAATACTCATAGTCAGGTTGAATCTGAACTAAACACATATTGACATACCAGCTGGAAGCCGATATTCTTACCAGTAGCTGACATACTTTCAGTTTATCGACAATCTGAAATCAGAGCACCGTTCCTCCCTAGCCACACGGTACAACGTACACCGACTGATCAAATTAATTACCGCCTCATCTCAACGCCGAGCCACGCTCGTTGAAAAAACGATCGGTCCTCCCTTTCTACCTCGTAGTAAAAACTCTCAGAATCATGTTCCCATCTCGTTTTGGCATCATAAAAAAATGCTTGAAATCTTTGGCGGTAGCGCGTGCCGAATGTGAAACGAAGGTTTCACCTGTACAGACCTACCACGTTATTAGTGACATGGATCTAGCAATTATAGTCTGTTTGTCGATGCTATAAGAGCTTTCACGTGACGTGAGTAAGTTGGTGGGCTCAGTAGTGTTGTGAATGAGTGGCGGCGGTACCGTTTGATGTCAGAACACCGTTGATGTTTGATAAGGAAATGGGCCGAGGACTTGCATTAGCATCTTAATAGACCACAATGACGGTAGGTATCATTAATTTTGGCAATACATTATATGCCACGATAATGCTTTTAACATGAGAGGGTTATAATTTTGATGTCATAAAAGTTAAAAGCGGATTCAATAGTTTAATTAAACCTAAGCTAGAGGTCCTATACCATTCGTTGTAGTCGGTAAATAATGAGAGGAATGAAATATCGCTTCACACGTAGGAGCTAGGCTAAATGAGCTTGGTTGACTTGCTGGTATCTGGGAGTGCTCAAGACACCGCTATAGATAGCTAAAAAATATATTAGGGGACATTTTTTTCCACAAATCGAACTAGTCCCATAGTAAGCTCAGTAAGGCTTGGGTACTAGGCGACGCTATATTGAATAGATTTATGTTTATATACTTAAATACATATAAAACATCCAAGTCTCAAAAACAAATATTTCTGCTCACCACAGTAACAAATGCCCTTACCGGGATTCGAACCCGGGACCTCTAGCTTCGGAGGCAGTGTCACTACCAACTAGGCCAGGGGTCGGCAAACTTTTTAACCAAAGAGCCAAATTCTGTAAAAATTTCACCTTTTGGGAACCTCAAGACAGCTAAAAATACTCGTTTCAGTTTTACACTATATTTTTGATGAGACCTCGAAGAGCCGCAGTTTGCCGACCCCTGAACTAGGCTAAACAGACCGATAGCTGTTAAGTATAATCTATAAGTACTAATATTATAAAGCTGAAGAGTTTGTTTGTTTGTTTGAACGCGCTAATCTCAGGAACTACTGGTTCGAATTGAAAAATTATTTTTGTGTTGGATAGTCCCTTTATCGAGGAACGCTTTTATTAGGCTATATAACATCACGCTGCGACCAATAGGAACGAAGACGCGGACGAAGTCGCGGGAAACAGCTAGTAAATAAATATTTGGGGACAATCTTACACAAATCGACCTAGTCCCAAACTAAGCAAAGCTGTACTATGGGTACTAGACAACGATATACATACTTATATAGATAAATACATACGTAACGTACATAGAAAACATCCAAGACCCAGCAACAAATATCCGTGCTAAATGTACAAATAATGCCCTGGCCGGGATTCGAACACGGGACCTCTAACTTCGGAAGCAGTGTCACTATCAACTAGGCTAAACAGGCCGTCATAATGCCCTGGCCGGGATTCGAACCCGGGATCTCTATATGGAGAAAAATTACAGCGATTATTAAAGTTTTCATACAAGACCTAAAAAACTCAAAAACTCGCTGTATTCTTTTTCTATTGCAATTTTAAGCAACATAAACTAATTTCCGGCCTAGATATGGCGAATCCCGTTGTGTATACCAAGTTTCATATTATTTCATCACGGTGTTTTAAAACGAGAACGAAATTACGTTTGTATGGAGAATCGAGTTCTATCGAGCATGCGTGGGACCCATAACAGCGAATCTTCAGGAGCTTTGGCGATCTTACCACCTAGAATATCGGCACGACAGTATTATCATTATCAATATCATCACACAGCCAGTATAAGTCAGAGGTAACCAAATCAGTAACTCTTTCCTACAATACGTAATATGGATGTGTAAAGATGTAATTGGCTATCTTGGCTATCACTAACATATAGTATGCCGACTGAACCGTTACGATTCCGGCGGTTAGACCGCCAGAGCTCCTGAGGATATGCTGTAACGTGAGTGAGTGGCTAAGTGATTTAACCAAATCGCGGAGAGTCGAAGACCATACCCGGGTATCCGATGTGTCGGTAATCCTTTACGTGGACGGTTGATAAAAGGATTGCTAAAGTCTACGCCACAGAACGCTACATAAATGGGCATTACCTGTACGGACTTTCGAGAATTAGAGCCCCCATATGTGGCACACCTTGTCAATATTTCTATGTTCTAGGTATAACCAACAGCCTCCAATGTATCGGAATCTGTCGGCGAATGAAACGGATCCCCGCGTAATCCTGGAATGCGAAGGTGTGCGTAAAGTACGGTCATACAAGTTAATTTGTGACACATTTCGCGGAAAAAAACGTAAACTTTCTACACAGTTTGACAGGACTGTCAAGCAACCTTAAGGGGGTCTCAAATTGTTAGTGACGTACTACGGGAGCAACATGTAACAGACTTTAGTCATAATAGGAAACACGTTGAGGTATTAGCCCAGTCGTTTTTTAGCAGTTCCTACCACACCACCAGCTGAAGCACCCGCTGCCAGCTGGCGTACAATGGAACGGCGAGCGGGCGCCCATACATTGAACCCCCTCAAATGGCGATCACTTTAGTCCATGTGACCCTGCCTACGAAACTGGTGGTTCCGGGTTCGAATCCCGGTCAGGGCATTCATCTGTGTGATGAGAGCGAACATTTGTGAGTCTTGGATGTTTTCTATGTATTTTTTTTCTCTATACAAGTTTTATTGTCGTCGCCTAACACCCACAGTACAAGATCTGCTAAATTTGGCACTTGGTTGATCGGTCGATTTGTTTAACATTGACACAAATATTTATTTATTATTTACTAGGAAATATACCCTATATCGCCTTAGTACGTCCACTTTTTGTTCGTTTCTAATTTTGGCGTGTTTTATGTACAGTCAGCTGCAGAGAAACGTGACCCCCCTTCCATAAACCTTTGAATGCAGGGGGGTCAGGGTCACGTTTCTCTGCAGCTGACTGTACAGTAAAGCAATACATACATACATATCCCTTTTTTAAATCCTTTAATTTAAGGCGATTAACGCCTTGTATGCGGGAAAAACTAGTAGTTCAAAAACACTTTAATTGTGGAATGCGTATTTTTAATGAAAACCTTATATTAATATAATACTTATATATTAGCTAGTGTATAGAATAGCGCTTGTCAGTGTTAACTCAACAACATATTACCTTTTAATTCTTCAAGTGCTTTAATCCGATCCGGGGATAAATTGGGAGGATAGGATGAGACAAGAAGAGGAAATTTAAAATAATATATAAATCACGAAATATATCCTATAATAGCCTTAAAAATAATAAAGTAAATCCACTGCAACCGGAATTTTTACGAATTTTCCGTTTCTTTGTACCTGGAACAGAAAGATAATACTGAATTACAGACATATGTGAGTGCCAATAATCCAAGGGTTTCTCATCACATATTGTCAAAATGCTACTTTGATAAAGTCATTGAGTAAGTAAGACTCAATATGCTCTAGCTAAAGGTGGAGGGAAGGGAACTTTACTTGTTATTGGATTTATAAGAGATTATAAGAGCCATAAAATACAATAATGTCATGAAAGTGTGTTATGCAGTTTCAATGATAATGTAATGCAATCCTAGTCTTTATTTACAACTATTAACTTTGCAACATTTCAGGTTTATTCATGGCAAAACACTGCTATGCACTGTGTCTTGCCATCACTTTGACCAGAAAAACACTAATTTAAAACTGGAAAGCATGTGCCGGATACAATAAATCAACAAATAAATTGTATCTAATTCATTAAAAACTCTCAGAACAGTGACTGTCACATTCTAGGTAGTCTAGGAAATTGGAAGCATACCGCAAAACAGGGTTCGAAAACATCAGATATTTATTATAAATATCAAAATATCGGATATTTGATATATATCCGATATATATCGGATATGTATCAATCCATAATATTTCTTTTTTATAAACCAAAATACCGGATAGATAGTAGGTATATTATCACACTTTTCACTCATTAACCTGAGGAATGATATATCACTCATAATGTATTGTAATTTCAACTATACCTATAAAAAAATCTAGGTACCAATTACCAAATTCAAAATTCGTAAGGCGTGTGTGCCTAAGTCGCTCAAGGGCACAGACATCAGAGAAAAGCAGACTCGCAGTATTGAGCCAGATGATTTTTCATATAGTTGTCTCGTTAAATTCTTATGGTGCACCAAAATGAGTTAGAATGCAACAGATAGTATGATTATTACGACCTTGAGGTAATTCCCAGATACTATAGCCTTTTTGTTTTTAGGGTAAAACATAACTATTTATTATGAATCTTGTTTCGTGGTGATAAGGTTTGAAATTCAATAAAAAACTGTTCGAGTAGGAACGTGATTCCTAGAAATTTGAGTTCTCAATATCAATATTAAAGTGAAACATCTTACTCTAGTAATGCCTGTGTAACTATCTGATAGAAAAAAAAACTATTTTGAAAAATAAATATCAATTGATATATATCAACGTAAATATCAATTGATATATATCACGATATATATCCGCGGATATATATCGGCGAACCCTGCCGCAAAATAATTTGAATTCAACCATTAAAAAAAGAAAAGTATTTTAAATAGGTATAAGCAATGTGTAGACATGTATGAAATTAATGAACTTACTTGCAACTGGTACAAGTGTAGAACACAGTCTGCCCTTCATCAGCAGACCTCAACTGTAGTGTAGCATATGACATTCTGTCATTACCACACTTGGGACATTTCCTCTCTACCACCGGCCCCTCTGGGTTGTCCGTGTTTAGAATATTCTCATTCGGCAGAACGGATATTGCGTTGAAATGAATTGTGTAGTTGAACTTAATATTGTTGTAATCTGAAACAGTATTAATCATTATTTTATTGATGGATAACATTGCTTTAACAGAGTTTTGTTTTATCCAATTCCAAAATGTCATGGGTTGGCCATCATTAACAAAATGTTGCATGTGTAGGTGTTTGAATAGTCTAATCTAATCTATTATCTTTTAACCCCTGGAATGCTTCTTTGACAAGAGCACTAAATTGAAAATTTAATTCTGGAGTGAGTGGAGTCAGATGACTGTGAACATGATACTGTACAGACACAAGCCTGTACACTATCATATTCAGGATAATAAGTAAAATTTATTGAATCTACTCACTTTCAGCGCCATACACAGATTTGCAAGCATAGCATTTTACAGAGCCATACTCCTGCAATAAGGGAAGGATGGACCCACATCTTGCGCAAAATCCCGTTGTATTCTGGAATGGACCCCGACTGGTCATAGTCTGATGAAAATAAACATACATAATTATTGTAAGATTTTATATCATTAAGGCAAATACCGGGTAATGTATATCAAATCGGAGTGACGGGTATTCGGAAACACGCCCTCTAAATCAGTAAATACATAGTTATAACAGAAAGCAACCCAAAATTCGTAGGAAAGGGCAAGGATTTAAGTCTTTTAACACAAAAATTACCGCATACAATAAAATAATTATGTCTGAAGTAATACACACAACTTACGTCAAAGTTTATTGAATGCTATCCAACTTTAGGTTTAAAGAAGACAGTAACTTAATTATATATTATTCAGATTTACATCTATACCTTATAGGTTATTTTATTAATTTATAATTATAAGGTTACCGTTCTGGGCGTTCTGTTCTGTCAATTAATCAATTTTATTTTATTAAAACAGTCAAAACACTGCACGTGCACAGGGACAATATTGACATTATTGAAATGTCATTAATGTCATTTTTTAATTTTTTCATAACTCAAAGGAAGCGTTCGAAAACGAGTTTACGTCAATTGAACATGGGTTTTGTATAAGTTGTAGAGCCTGGCTACTGAAATTTTACCCATACTTTTGACGGGAAATTCAAAAAATCTTGGACTGGTCACATTTTGTGTAGTAGGAATTATAGTTTTGATACTAGAAAATATTTTTGATTTTACCTACCTAAGGAAATAAGTTAAATATACGTTGACATGCACTCAAAGTCAGCCCACATAATTTCTACCACTGTAAAGGTAAACCATTAATATATGACCATGCGCCATGTTGCGGAATTTCTATGGAACTAATTTCTTACACGTGCAATAATTCTAATGATAGGTTGTCAGTGTCACTGTGGCGGTTTATTTGAATAATAATATAGTGTTGAATATTAAATGATAAATGACAAAAAATGCCCAAACCTAATCATAGTCAAGAGCGGAACATTATTAATAATGTTTAAAATAAACTGCTGGAAAAAACGCTCGGGAAATGAAACTACTTTGCTACAAAACATTTCAAAATTAACATCAGAGCTAAAAGGTAAACAAGTCAAGATGTCATTATTGGCTATGTGCGAAATAGGTGGTGGGAGTAAACTAAGCGATCGCAGCTCACACCATGGCAGAAATGTGCAATTTCCGGGGACATATATGTCAAATTTACTTCGACGTTTTCTATTGGTTTCCTACGATTCGTTTGTATTTATTTATTTATTTTCTTATTTCTTTCAGTCAAATTTCTAGTAAGGGGTCTTTCTCGCTTACTATAGTAAATAAAATATTCATGTGTCATTATTTGACATCTCTGAGTTTGACATTGCCCCGGGAGCCAATAGTCTGGTTATTATAAATCGGTTATTGTAGTGTTATGTTATATAAGCGAGAAAATACCCGCCGTAAAGAAATTGAGTTTGAGTTTGAAAAATTAGGTATTTGTCATGGGCTTCGGAGACAATCAATCTTGATCATTGACAATATAGAACAACGTTATTGTCTACTATCATTTAAGGGGTGATGGTGTTATTTCAATCGCCCTCCTTCCTCCTCCTTTCCTAATCCTTTTTAATAGGGTCTAGTTCTAGGGCTCAGTCGCGAGCGTACATGGGTTACGGAATCCGCTTACCATCAGGCGGGCAATATACTTGTTTGCCACCTTCGTAGTATTAAAAAATGCATCTATCAGCATCAAAGAAATTGTATACCCTTTTAATTAACAATTGCTTCAATTGCATTCCAAGACGATAAATAGCAATTGATCAATAAGCTTCGTATCGCAAGATGACACTTAGACGAAATATTTTTTCAGTTCTATTAACCACACTCATCTGATAATGTTGCGACTAAATTAAATGTTACCTACTTTTTTAATAACTGTTTTTATAAAAAGTTATTAATGAACTTTCTAGGTATATCAGAGTCATTGATTACGCGAATTATGAGGGAAGGTCGGTCCTCTTCAAGTTTAAGATCGCCAAAGAAAAACAAACCGAAAATAAAAAAGAAGATACAATTAGACGATTTTGACCTATGTTTTACACGGTACAAAAAGAAGTACCGACAGTAAAAAATTGTTGGCAGTATTGAAAGAGGACATAAATTTCCCTGGAGACAGAGTCATTACGTCTAATTTTAAAAAAGTTAGGCTATAAATTCGAAAAGTGTCGAAATCAGAGACAAATTTTAATGAAAAGATTCGATATAATTGTTACTTTCTGGGTCTGAATTTAAAGCCACTATATATACTATGGACACCGAATATTTGGATTCTGATTTTGATTGCGGTGAATGAAAGTAGTTCAAAATGACGACTTGCCAATTCGCATTGTTGCGACTATACTGAACTGTTGCCATATAAATCAAAATAATAGCGCCCTCTTGACAATAGTTATATACCAATGGTTTACCTTTATTAGCGTACCTAATATTAATCCATCACCAAAAAAATACGTAAGTACAGACAACAGCAAATTCAAATGATCACTCTTGTACTTTGTCGCGCTAGCGTAACAATACTGCGACAGTTGGGATGCGTCAAAGTAGTGAAAATGACAAGGTACTAAAGTGATCATCTACTTTTGCTGTTGACTGTACAATGCCAAATTTCAACTCAATCGGAAACCTTTCCTCCTTTCAACTCAGTCAAAGACAATGTTTTATATCAAATTACTACAGACCAATCTCTCCACAGATTTCCTCTAAGTAAGTAGCTCCTTACGCTCCAATGTTTTGATTTTATTGATATTTTTCAGAACTTCTAGTTTCTCCGTTTCTTTCCACATTTGTCCTGTTTATGAGATTCAGCTATTAATAAATTCACGTAACTAATCAAAGTTATAGGCAAATGTTAGAACTAGTACATAAAGTATCAAAATATTTATAGAGCACCAACCTACTAAATTGTTTACGACTTGTAAACATTGCAGTTTTTCATTAAAGTCTGGCAAATGAAAGATGAGAATGAGAAATGGTGGCAAATTCTAAAAATCAGAGTGTGGTATCCCTGAAGTTTAACGCAAAAGTCAGTCTTGATACTTTTAATATATTTAAAAAAAATGATTTTATTATTTTACCTGTACATAGCATAATACAAACTAATGTTATAAACTAGCTGTACTGTGCGACTTCGTCCGCATGACACATGTAAACTAGACCGATGTATGGGTTAAAAAAAGTACCCTAAATGTTGTCCCATATTATAACCGATCCCCACATCAAATTTCATGCCAAACCGATCAGTAGTTTTGGAGTTAAATAAATCCGAACATACAATACTTTACCAGATTAATCCTATTGTAGGTCGGTTTTTTATATACTCGTAACTTTGACTTTTGGTAGACAACCACTTTGGCTTTGTTGGTAGTGACCCTGCCCACGAAGTCGAAGGTCCCGGGTTCAAATCCCGGTCAGGGCATTTATTTGTGTGACGAGTACGAATATTTATCCCCGCATCTTGGATTTTTTCTATTTATGTATTTAAGTATTTATTTATTCTATGCATAGTGTCGTCTAGTACCCATAGTACAAACTTTAATTAGTTTGGGAATAGGTCAGTTTGTTTAAGATTTTCCTTCTATTTACATATATCTGTACATCTATGTATATAAACTATGCTGATATGTAGAACAGACAGACAGAGTGTCTTCCACATTTTTATATAATATAATTACATAAGGATTATATCAATAATATTATTAGTAAGGATTTGTAACTTGTATTTTCGTGGAATGGGACACTGTTGTAATCATGATATTCATGATTTGCACTACCAACTGTGAAAGTATTATGTAGATATTATTATTAATAAATAAAATACAAAATATTTTTATTATTTATTCACTGTAATCAAAGTCAGACTCTAAAACTTCACACGATGATTCTTCTGAGCTACATGTGGTATTATCACTTCCCACATTGATAATAAATTCATCTAATTCATTTTTTGTAACGTTATCTCTTTCTCTGTACTTATCCTCCACATTAATGACATGATTAGTCATTACTTTCCAGTCTCAGGCAGTTATGCTCGCGAATGACTCCTTTATCAGTTTTTCTGTGTCTGCTGCAGATAAGCCAATGTTTTTTTTGCTATTAATCGCTTCGCTGAACTCCATATCAACTCTATTGGGTTCAGGTCACAATGATATGGAGGAAGTCTTAATACTTCATGGCCATTCTGTTGGAGAAGGTCATCTGCCACATATGTAGGGTCTGGTTTATGCCTATCAACTATACACATCAATACCTCTTTTGAGAAAAATTCTTCATACTCTATTTTATAGTAAGTGTGTCAACACTTAACAGAATCTAACATGAGGGGTCTGTCAATGAAGGTGTATGTAATACACCAGGAAAAAAAAAACGCCCTCATATGAAAACTGTTTCAAACTTAGATAGCTTTGACATTGATGCTATACTAAACAAATTCAATGAATTTTATGTTGCAAAAAAAGAAGTTCCAACATTAAGAAGCCTCTTGACAGACTTACAAGCATCTATTGGTTTTTGCGGCTCTCGTGATACCCTCAGAAAAATATTGCTTTCAAATGGCAATGAATTCAAAAACAACAAAAATGAACGCTCATTGTTAATAGAGCGTTATGATATTGCTGCATGGAGGCACAAGTTCCTCCGAACAATTGCCACTAAAAGGGCAGAAGGTAAGCAAATTGTATACCTTGATGAGACTACATATTATAGTATGCAGTAGCTTACGAACATTACTTTTTTTTTAGTGTTTTTCATCATGAACACCTAAAAACGTGGCAATTGCGGAAAGCGAACAATGATGTCAAAACGACGTCTCTATCAACGGTTCACGTGGGCTTTGCACATTGTCGTAATTATTGACGAGATTAAATAATAGTTGGCGGAGCTCACTCCGCATAGTCATTGTTAATAATTATTTCAAATAAATGCCTTATAAACCGCGAACCATTTGAATGAATGCTTTGACTAAGGAAACTCTGGACGCACACTGTCAACATTACGAGCGTGTCCATTTTGCGGCCATATTGGAACTAAACATGGCGGATATAGCGCTGTCCCGATAATTAACATTTTTATCGATATTATAGACAGATCTTAGAACGTATTGGTTTCCTAGGATATTATTAGATATATATGAATAATAGTGACCTCTTTTTTATGCAGTTCTCTTTAATGATTGTATGAAACAGGTATTTACTTTACCGGATTTCATGATTAAAGTTACTAGTAAAGAGTTTCTTTACTATTTCGCTAAATATCGTGTATTAGTTACGTGCAGTCAATAACGGCATGTAGCATAAATAGATGTGCCCGTCACCAATAACAAAAACCTACGAGGCACCCTCAAGTATGCTGGATGTATTCCATTAGTTTAGTTTTGGAATATGCTAATAATACTATATACTTTGTATAGATGTTCTTTCGTCTTATCATTTCACCACCACCACAGATTAGGGGAGAACTAACCAAGAGATAACCACAAATTAGGTATATTAAAAGGTTAAATTACTATTGAAACAACGTGAGATCAGGATATTTTTATATTAATAATTTACACAGGTATTTATTTTTCAATTTAAACAACTACCACTAGTTTCATTCTCAATTCCAATAGCGTCTAACCATTTTTTCTTCTGAAATTCACTTCTTGGCAACCTTTAAAAATATAAATCACCGAATCAATGAGTGGGTTTAGTAAGTCATCACAATTCATTATCGATATATTCGGGAACAACCCTAGCTACTGCTTCAGGGTAACTTTTAGTACGAAAATATTGAAAATAACCCCACTACAAAATATAAATTATCTTAATCTGTACACTAATTATGCTATGATACATGTGCCTTGTTCTCGAGAATATTCAAATCATCCAATATTTCAATAGAAAAACATAAAGCTATGCAACGACAAACTTTTCTGTTTCTGGCTTTGTCTTAAGCCACATCCTGTTATGCTACACTAAGGCATGATCGCAGCATTGAACTTCACATTCCTTTAAAGTCTTGTGCGGTTTTTATTTTAATAACACTGTTTATTTTATAACTTCTCAATTTTTATTCCACTCACTGACAGGTCGTGTACTGCTCAATTGACGATTGATTGACGTACCGGGGAACATAACATGGCGATTTTGAGCCTCAGTAGCTTTGGTACAAATAGAACAATACGCCCGGTCCACTGAATTCCATAGTCAAAGACCTACTAGAGTCACAGTCCCGAACTAAATCTGTCACAATATACATTTAGCCCACGTTCTATCAGTTCGGCAATTTAAACGTGAAAAGGTAACAGACAGAGACAAAGTTATCATATTATCTTCTTCAATCCTTTTTTCTTCTTTCTTCGATTCTTTTGGAATAGGGACTATTTTTTTTTGTAATATATAGAATGTTTTTCAATAAGTGGATAAATTAAAAGAGTACATCTCAATTTAAGTATTTCTTACTCAGAATCAGAACTAAAATCAGAATCTAGAAAATCAATGCCTTCATAAGAAAAGTATCATCATTACGCAAAGAAATAATGAAGGGTTCCAATTCCATTTCCGTTATCCGGTCACTATTTTTATATTTGTTTTCGACATTAATAGTGTGATCTGTGTATTTTATAAAAGATCAAATTTAGGTAAGTGAGGGGTGAAATTCGCTTCTATAGGCAGGCGCCAGCATGGAATCTCCGAAATTAAATAATGAGGTAAATATTTCACGATACCTAAAATGAATAATGGCAAATATGAGTTACGCTTAAGGGCATAGAGCATACATATATGTAGAGTCTAGCGTCTACTGAAATATTGCCCAAATTTTTGTCTGGTCAAACTTTGTGTAGCAGGAATTATAGTTTTGATACTAGAAAATAGTTTTGATTTTCTGTGTCGTAAGGTTCCTAAGAAAATCTTCTATAAACGTCAAAGTCCTGACTGACTGACTCACTTAAATCAACGCCCAGCCCAAACCGTTGAACCCAGAAAACTGTTGTTTTTTCAAGATTGTTAGATTATATAACGAAAGTATCCACTAAGAAGGGATTTTCGAAAATTCCTCCCTCGAGGGGCTAAAAAGGGGGTTGAAAGTTTGTATAGGGATGGAATAAAATTTTAAATGAGAGACTTGAAACTTTGTGTATGAATACCGTATTACAATGCAAGAATATTTTTTTAGGGTTTTGGAAAAATCCATCCCTAAGCGGCTTAAATAGGGGTACAAATTTTGTATGGGGATGAAGTAAAATTTTAAGTCAGAATTTAAACCTTTGTGTATGAACTCCTTATTACAATACAAGAAAAGTAATTTCAGGGTTTTGGAAAAACCCACCCCTAAATGAGTTAAATAGGGGTGCAAAGTTCTGACCGACTGACTGGATTTAATCAACGCTCAGCCCTAACCGTTTGACCTAGACAGCTGAATTTTTAACAGTAGGTTGTTAATATGTCGTAAATAACCACTATAAAGAGTGTTTTGAAATTTAATTCTTAACGGGGTAAATTTGAGGTTAGTTTTGTATAGGAGATTGTGTGATTTTAAAAGTAAAAGAGTAAGGTTTTGTACAAATAAGTTTCATATAAAGAAATAAAAAGTAATTCGAAATTCACTCACTAAATGCGTAAAATTGGGGTTGAAAGTTTGTATGGAAAATATGTCATTCTTTGAATAAGAATTGTAATATTCATTTCGGGTTCGGGTTTTCGTACAACAGAGCTGTATCAAAAGACTTGAAAAGTATTTCCACTAAAGGGGTTAAATTGGAGTTGAAAGTTTGTATGCAAAACATGTAATTCTATATATAAGAAGTATATTAGGAACTTCGTATACAGATTCCTCATGCAGATGTTAGAAAATGTATTTTAGCGTTTTTGGAAATCTGTCCTCTAAGGGGGTTAAATTGAGGATACAATAAAGGAGTAGTAAGTAAAATAACCCTACATGTAGTTGTAATATTCCAGTTATAGTCCAATAGTTTCGAAAATAATCGCTAAGAAAGAAAAAAAAATGTGTGGGGGACACAATTTTTTTCCCTCCCCCTCTCCAACTTTTGAACTATGGGTCCAAAATGTATTTAAAAAATCATGAAAGTAAACCTTAATAAAAACTTTCAACGGAAACTACAGTGGACATGATCAGTTAAGCTTCAAAAGTTGGAGGGGGGGGGGGCCTTCTAACTTTTGTCCAAAATTATAAAGTAAACCTTATATAAACTTTCAACGGAAACTATAGCGGACATGATCAGTTAAGCTGATTTTGATTTATCGTAAAAAAGGTTTCCCTTCTTAATAAAAGACGTATGAAACGCTGTGAAGGTATTCCCTTTTGCTTATTTTTTTCAATTAAGTTCATTGGACAACTACGCAACCCTACACTGAGCATGGCCCGGCGCGCTTTGGCCGATTTTTACTTTGGTTGCCTTCTGTGTCCAAACGGCGACCGTGTGTAAAAGTGGCTCCAAATTTCTGGTGTGGCAGGCAATTTGTAGATGCGATGACTTTAGCCGAGTGTTTTTCAACTGTCAATAAAGAAAATAAATCTACATGAATAATAATTTTAAACAATGGCTCGTAGATTTTGTTACCAAATACGATAGTTCAATATTATTTTGACCGTATATGGAGACAATCAACGATGGTCAAGAAGCCATGAACTTTCTTGAACGTACAGTCTGACAATAAAGAGTAGAAATTAAATAAAATGGAACTAACATAGAACGTTACATGGCAGCACCAAGTATCATGTGAAAGATGTCAAATATTGGTCCGTAAATAAACATTGAATTACTGCTGGTAAGTATTACCGTTGTTTACCCAGTTTTTGTTAGACGAAAATATCTGAATAAAGTGAAAATAAATAAAACAATTCGCAGTGAAGTACGGGAAGTAAAATATCAGGTGTTTATAACGTGATTTTCCAAAGCTTGAACCCGGAAAGTTATCGCTGGATTTAGAAGAAGTATACAAACGAATTGCTAATATAACGGGTATGTACTACTAAAAACTTTATTTCATATTTATGAATCGAGGCAAAGATGTACAGCTATTGACTTAATAATCATTATTTGGATGTAATTTCGCTATTGTAAAAAAAATGTGATTAGGTAAATAATTCGATGTTGAAAGGTCATATAGCGGAAATGCCACTTCTTGATATTTTACTACTCGATTACATAAAGGAAGCAAATGAGACGAACAAAATAATCTTTATATTATTTTATCTGTATAGGTTGCAACTTTATCAGTGTAAAACGATTTAGTACATATAGCATGTTAAGATTAAATACTGAATGACCGAGAGTTAACGGTATTGACGCTGCTAGATTTTAGTAATGCGTTCAATACCGTTGATTTTGATATTCTTATTGGGATACTACGTTCTCTTAACATATCTCCTGCAGTAATTGACTGGTTTCGTATTTATTTAAATGGTCGTCGGCAGCGATTAAAGGTGGGCGACTCCCTATCTGATTGGTCTGACACGCTAGCCGGTGTCCCTCAGGGCGGCGTGTTATCTCCTTTGCTGTTTTCAATATTCATTAATTCCATTACTCATGATATTTCGTCACATTAGCACCTGTATGCCGATGACCTTCAAATCTTTTCGCAGGGTGCTGCTGCTGATCTTTCGACTGTTATTGGTACTGTAAATACTGACTTAGATCGCATCTCAGACTGGAGTCGACTACGACTCGATAACGATAACCATAACTATATGGGCTCATCGTTAATCCTGCTAAGACATAAGCTATTATAGATGGTAGTTCCAAACAGATCTCAAAAATAAAATTTGACAACCTTGATCCGATTTATTTCAATGGTGTACTGATTTCATATTCACAGCAGGTAAAAAATCTAGGAGTCATTATTGACCGGACTTTATCTTGGGTATCTCAAGTAAACGAAGTTAGCAAGAAGATGTTCATGTCCATTGGTACTCTCAGAAGGCTTCGGAATTTGCTACCCATTCCTACAAAAATTGCGCTCGCTCAGACATTACTCCTCCCTATTTTAGACTATTCTGATATTTCCTACCTTGATCTTACTAAAGATCAACTTAATAAGCTTGAGCGCATCCAAAACGTCTGCATACGATTTATATTTGGGTTATGCAAATATGATCATGTCTCCAGGTTTCCACTCTCGGCTTAGTTGGCTTCCTATTCGTTATCGTCGTAACTCACACATTCTGTCCCCTCTATACACAATTATTTTTCACCCTGCAACTCCTCGCTACCTCAAAGAACGAATCACTTATCTGAAATCGGTTAGATCTTCCCAAAATCTGCTTCTCACTGTCCCGTCCTCCTCTTCAAAATTCTATAATTGTTCTTTCACTTTTCAAGATTTCTCCCCGTGACTTTGGAACTATCTCCCCGTGGAATTGAGGCGTGCTAAATCTATTGCTAAATTTAATTCACAACTAAAAGAACACTATCCCTCCCTTCCATGATTCTTTCATCCTACTATCTGCTTCTTTCGACTCTATGGCTGATATTGTAGTTATGTGTATCTATTTATTTTTATTAGTATGATTTATGTATATGTGCTTTAATATTTACGTGATTGTATATAAGTTTGAAATTACTAAGTTTTTTGTTTGCCACCCACTTTTAATACGTTTGTTGCTATTTTTCCGCTAGGTTGTCTGGAAGAGATTGCTCTTTAGCAATAAGACCGTCTGTTGTTTACCTCTAGTTTTAAGTTTTTTACGCTGTTATAATAAGTTATGAAATTTATTGAGGTGTGCAATAAAGAGTTTTTGTATTGTATTTGTAGTAGGACCTAAAATACTAAATAGTTACACTTGTACATAGATACTATAGAATAGCTTTTTTAATAGAATTAAAAAAACATAGAATGGAATAGAATAGAAAATCTTTATTGTATAAAACTGTGTAGGTACAAAGATGGTGCAAATGTAAGTGTTTCAACAGTTACCCTTCCGGGTATACAATGTTATGGTCTTAAAATCTATTTACAATTCACTAGAATAAAATTCCTTTAAATTATAGTAGGCTTTACCTATTTGCCATTTTTAAGTGTCCGTTTAAAAGTGCTATCTTCTATGTTTTTTTTTTATATGAGTGGGAAGATTATTATAAACCCGAATGGCTGATATTAAAGCACTTTTTTTAAACATTGAGTTATTGACTACTAACTATAGGTACCAATACACTTGTCATCTGATACCCAAAAAAATTTGAGTACTAATTATTGATATGATCATAAATATGTATAACACTTTAAAATGTACATTGTTTCAGGGAAGTCAGTACTGAAAAGAAAGTAGTGAATGAAAGAAGTACGTAAGAATAACGGCAAATTTGAAACGCCCACAAAGCACAGAAAAGGGCGTCCTCAAAAACAATGACTTCGATATATGACTTTTTTAATCATTAATTTGGGCGAAACCAATAAAAGATCATTTATTTTCATTTCCGTATTTATTTTTATAACTAACAGGGATATATTACTATAAAATATGGAATATATTGTACTATATTATTTTGTATTTAATTAGTATCATAAGCAAGTATCAATATCAATCGAGTCCTAGTATAAATGTTGCCCGTTAAAGCACAGGGGCGAACTCAATTAATTTTTATTCTTTATTGTCAGACTATATTACTCTTCAAAATGATCTTATAAGACTTCATTATATTTTATTTTATTGATTATATTTATTAGAAGCAGAGAATCTCAAACATTGTTAATCATAAGCATAAGATCCACAAATCTACACTGAAATTTGTCTGCGGATCTCAGTCTCTAGCATTTTTTTAAACATAACTAGTTAAAATATTATAGATCATAATTGCTAAAAAGATCTAGGCAGGTACATAGGTACCTATAATGGAATGATAATGATTTAAACGTGAACACAAAAACGCCTATTGAACACCTGAGTACAGTAGGCATTTAATAAGTTCTTATGCAGCAGCGTAGCTTACCTAGTTCTTTTCTAATATATGTTTTTGTTATAGGTTGTTATTTGTATTAATCACTTATTGTCAATAACATTAATTATACTATATTTGTTGAAATGAGGTTTGAATAAATTAATTTTATATTAAGCAGTAACGCTGCTAACTAAAATTACAAATTTCAAATTAAAGCCTGTCACAAACTGGTGCTGCCTAAGCCGTATAGTACACTTGTCATTAGCTGTCAAATTTACTATTGACCGCGGCCGCAGGCCGCTCCAGTATGTGACACGCTTATGCATTTTTAATTTAATATTTTTTTTTTTCAATTTTTTTCTCTATAATTTGAAATCTGAAGTTTGAATAGCTGTCAAAACTCATTCTTCGTAAATAATTCACATTTGATTATTTGCAATCGAGTGCGCATGTCAAACAATTTCAAATGTAAAGGCGCAATAGTATCTTACGCTCAGTAAAAGATAAATTCACAAAAGAAATGCTCCGGAAAATACCGCTGACATCGACATGCGATAGTAACAGTACTTTTTCAACCTGATACGTTTTCAGCTACTTTAGAAAAGAAAGGCGGTACAAGAATTTTTTCTGGCCTTTAAAAAGTGAGCCGCGTTTTAACAAAAAAGCCGCGTAGGCTAATACCAATTCAGGAATGAAATCAAGGTACTTATTGCCCTCGCAGGGTAATCAACCAACTTATCAAACGCCTACACAACCAACTTTGAATAATTACTTTTACCCACCATTGGCTGCAACCGTGCAGGTTTCATACTACCCGTACCTATTGCGCAAGTTAGTTATGGTGTATATGAACAATTTGCAAGACCCTCCCACGCAGGGTAATCGAAATATTCGCTCACAACGAGGCTCAGGGGGTCAAAGATCTAGATCATTTGTTAACCCAGGTCTCATCATACAGTGACTCCAGGCCGTCATACAATGACTCTCTCGAGGAACAAAAAAAATATGACTCGACTTTTCAAGCGGGTCAAATATTACAATGCCTAAACGTATGGCAAGCTTACGGAGCAAGTCAAGTGAACGCAGGTCAAAAAGGTCTAAAAGCATTCTTGTTGAGTTACTGCCTTAAGTTTTATATCTGCTTTGCTTGTTAACCCACCACCCCATGTCAGTCATTTACTGACGAATTTCTATACCTTGGAATTTGCTCTTGTCAAAACCCATGGGATTCTTTTATATTCTCACATAAGTTTCAAGTTAGTTAATTAACCGGGTTTTTTATTCTCATAGAATTACCATTCCTTGGCTATTGGCGGTTATTGTTTGCCAATGGGTTACATTATTTGTTTTGGAACAGGCAACGCTTCAGACTAGATTCACCGGGTTTTTTATTCACATAGAATTACTATTCCTTGGCTATTGGCGGTTATTGTTTGCCAATGGGTACATTATTTGTATTGGAACAGGCGACGCTTAAGTCTAGATGAGTTGCCATTAATAACTTTTTTTGTATTTTTACAGTTTGGCAAACTCTCATATTGGGTTGTCAATTGACACTAAACAAACGTCAATCCTCGTCAATGTCAATTGTCATTTGTCAAGTTTGGCTTGCTAAGCGTCTGTAGGGTTATTTTAGTCATATTCGTATTTTTGTTTTCTAAGTATTTTTACAAATCACATTGGCCCTACAGCCTTAAAACAGGTACAAATGAGTGACGTAGTAATTTTCTTTCTGCGATTTACCTTAAATATATTAGGCGTTATAGATTTACTTGTCAATTTGTTTGTTTACTTTTAGCCATGGAAGAAGCCATCGAATCACTGTCTGCAAGTACTATGCAGGCTGGAGTTGATTTAAACTTTCAACCTAGCCAAGAACCGATACAATCGATGGAAACGAGCCAAGTGGCAGAAATGCCTGCTACTCAACCTGGAGTAGTGGGCCCGAGTGGGAAACATGAAGAGTTCTCTGTTGAGAAAGTTTTAGACCGGCGCGTTAAGAACGGAAAAGTAGAATATCTGCTGAAATGGAAAGGGTATTCTCAGTAAGTTGTGACTTGTTGTTTTCTTAGGTTTGACCATGGTTCAAAATAAACAAAATATTGATTCAGTTTATTTATGGTTCATTCGTAGTAGTTATTATCCTTTTCTATCTGATTTCACCATGACATCTGCATAAGTGATCTTATGCTTATATATGGCTGGTATTCTGTCACTGAACTGATAATACTATATTAATAAAACCATTTATTATCAGGCAACAAAGGCCTATAAATAATTTATAACTGACATACTTACATACAAAAAAGTATAACTTAACTGCACTGACATATGCTCTTATTCCATTGATTGAATGAATGAATAACATTGATTTCAGATTAAAATCCATATTACATACACACTATCTAAAAATAGTGTGCTTGTAGTAAAAACTCTATTATATTGGTGTTAAGACAGAATATCAATTGGATTAACATCACTTGTCAGTGGAAAAGTTTCAGTAATCATAATCATACAGTACTATGTTTGCAATGATGAATTGCACAACTTTGTGGTGTTAGGTATCTTACAGTGAAAATGCCAAAACTCCCCCTCTCCTCGGCCAAAATTCTTCCTTCATGAAGCTTGCTAGATGTTGTGTTATATAACCTCAAATGAACTAATTTAATACATTATGGAGAGATTTCAACCCTCACGACAAAATCTGTTTTCACTTATACATACTCTGTAATCTCCCCAGTCTTAGGCAGGTAGGAAAAAGCCATATTATGTACCTCTAATCCTGCTGAGCGGCTGTGTACTAAAGGTTGTCGACAGATTGAAGTATCTGGGTCACATCATGACAGGCACATTAAGCAATAGCGATAGGAGCGTAGTGTGTAGCGGTATGGGGTAACATGCTTGCCTGATGTACTGCCGAAGTTAAGTTAATTTTATTTAAAGGTTGTAATAAGATTGGAAATATCCAATGTTTTAACTTTGGCAGCTTGTGAGTCAGGTATACAGGTCGTGCTTATATGTACAGTACAATAACACATTCAGAATTCTAATGGTGCTGCCTAGGTGGTGTAGTGATTCTGGAATGTTTGCGGATGCCCACACAGATGCACAGACGGGTTCCAGGCATCATTTGAAAAAAGATGACTGCTGCTAAAACTCACTGCTGCAAAGAGTCAGGCTTAGCTCCAACAGTATCCTGAATGTGATAGCAAATAGATGTGATTGCTCTATAAAAAGTTATGGGTAGGGCAAATAAAACGTGTGACCCAATTTGAATTATACTAACTTAGATGTTATATAAGCCGTTACTAACAAACTATGGATGCGATAACCTGAAAATGATTGAAATAAAGAATTTATTATTATTATACATTCATCAAGTGGTAGAAAAACCTGATGCTATTCATGATTGCAGCAACTTGAGTGCTTTTTGTTTGTATTTTTGAAAATTATTGATTAGAAATTGAAGTTGAGCAAGTTCATCACATCACAGTTATTTTATCTAACCAAAACATGCATACCTAATAACTGATACCTTATCGAGGCACTTTACTATCTATGAATACAATAGCAAATGGTATAAGGTATAATATATTTTCCTACAGCAAAAAATTAAAGACATTGTAATTTTTTTTTATAGGACAGTAGTTACAGTTACTTTAAAATTTATTTGTATATTATATACTTTTTCCATTTCTGGGCAACCGCTTGCCGGGCGGCAAAGGCCTCCTCCAATCTTCTCCACTCTGGTCTTTCTATGGCCACTCTACCCCATGTCTTTCCCGCCACCTGTCTAATATCGTCTTCCCATCTTTACTGTTTCAGACATTGTATTAACCAAAGTAAAATTAAATGATTAAATATTTGTTTTAAAATTTCATTATTAATCTTTAAATTCAGTGAGGATGACACATGGGAGCCAGAAGACAATCTTGATTGTCCCGAGCTCATATCAGCTTATGAAGAGGCCAGGCTGAAACGGGAGCGAGAAGCCGCGGATGCCGAGGCTGCAGCTGCTGAGATTGCAGCTGCAGCTGCCGCCTCGGCGGCGGCGGAGGCTGCGGCTGCCGCTGCGGCGGCAGCTGCGGCGGCGGCTGCGGTGGCGGCTGCAGCCGCTGCCCCCACGCCTCCAACAGAGACGGTGGAAGAGGGGTATACTACTAGGAAAAGAGGACGAAGGGGTGGTGAGAAGAAGAAAAAGATTGAAGTAAGTTCTCTTCAAGAAAAAAAAAACATAATTAATTTTGTGCTTGGTTGGTTAGTGTAGTATATCATCACAGTGACCTGTCCTCTGTACTTCTTTTTTATAGTAACATAAATCTATTTAGATATACTGACTCATTCATTTTAATCAAGGATAGTCACATTATCGGTTATATATAATATAGATTCTAAATGTCTTGGTCAGTGTATATCATTTATGTTCCGCGAAACTATGTCATTTCGGTGAATAAAGTTTCGATGCGTATAATTTCCAAGTAATGTATTGTGGACACGCCGACTTGATGCGACGATATTAGATCAGATCAGTCTCGTACTTAACGTCCGCCGCAGGTGCAAGAATGGGCTACGCTTTCGAGCTACAACTTTTAAACATTTCAGTGACTCTTAAATACTAAATCATTTCAGTGTGTATGTGCAAAAAACAAATGACGAAACTTTTTATACGTTCTGTAACTATTTATACCGTACTCCCGACCAAACTCTGTGTGTTTCCCGCTTAAGATGCGAAACCCTCAAAGCTCCAGTTTTTTTATTATTTTTATTGTAATGGGAAACAAACAGCATATATTACACAAATGTATAGAAAACAACTTAGTTTATACTTGGGCCAAAACAGTTTCCACCAAAAGTTATTAAATTTTTGCTCTGAGTACAAACGATGCAGCAAACACAAATAACAAAACCCTTGACATTTTATTAAAATTTAAAAAGAATTAAAAAACAAAAATGTGGAGAAACGAAAAAAGAACAAAAGTTAATTACAATTACTTAGAGTACACTAGCGCATTTTCCAGTTTAAATATTTTACAAACATTCAATATGAGTAGACTTGTGTTTTAACAATTGCTTTCATTTCAGAAACAAACTTGTTATGGATTAATTGGAACATATCTAAATGTGAATACTTTTTATTATAAATATTGCATGCTCTTGCTAAATATTTATTCTTAACGTATCTTTTACGACTAAACGGAATGGAAAATAAATCAGTAGACCGAGTCCGGAAGCTAGGTTGTAACGGAACGACACTTTATCTACAAGATATTCGGAATCGACTAAATTATTTACCAATTTGAATAAAAACGTGACACCCCTTTTTTCTCTTCTCACCTGAAGACTTTCGATATTGTCACAGACAAAGGAACTGAATCTGTATTTGAGGTGTTTAAGGAACTTTTTTTGTATACACTCTAATGAATTTACATGTACTGAATAAATTGGACTCCATACAGTGGATGCATATTCTAAATGTGACCTAACAAATGCATTATAAAGAAGCAACAATGTGTTGGGATTTTTAAAATCCTTACTTTTCACTTTATACATATTATTGTTTCCACATGTATTGCTTCTATAAGCCATGCCACTTTGCCAGACAAAAAATATCAATTTTCTATATGCTGATATCCAGTAGTGTTCATATTATAACTGTTAGTTTTTAGGGTTCCGTAACAAAAAGGTAAAAAAGGAACCCATATGGTGCCACTCTGTCTGTCACATCGCTAAATGTCTCAAGAACTGCTTATGCTATCGATATGAAATGTGGAATAGTTATAAAAATGCTACCCCCGAAGCATTAAACATATTTTTTTAAATATATATTTTTATTTTCTGTGACAAATACCGATACAAATGGGGGTCAAAAATTCAAAGTCTAGAGAATATGTCAATTGAGTTGTCCCATATTATATAAGAGCTTCAACTACACGTTCTGCAACAGCTTTCCTTTCTATTATGGGGTGGATACATTTCGATTTATGAAGGAAAATATTAAAAATCTTCCCCCTCCCCTTATCTCCGAAGTTTACCAAGAAAAAAAAAGTGAAATTATTACATAACGTTGATATCACTATAAATTTTACAGGAAAGTCAAACTATAATTTCCCCGCTTGGGCACTCTCGTTGTGGAATGAGCTCCCTGTCGAGGTATTCTCGAGGGATTACAGTATGGGGTTCTTCAAGATAGGAGTGTATACATTTTTAAAGGGTCGGCAATGCGTATGTGACACGCCTAGAGTTGGATAGGCTGCGGTGACCGTTTACCGTCAGGTGGGCCGTACGCTTGTTTGCCACTGACGTGGTATATAAAAACTATATTTTTTATCATCAAAAACATTTCCAAACTAAATTTGTAATTTAATCACCTTTGCATTACATATTTTTGGTACGTAAACTCGTATGAATTTTACTTAAAATACCTTCTTCCAAATAAAAAGGAATCTATTGACTTCTTATCACGTGATAGACAATTATCTTTGAAAAATCAACAGACACACTACGTTATTCAGTCGTGCAAATTATTAACAAAATGCGCCGATATATCGCGCTGTATACAGCGCCATATATATGGCGTTTAATTTCTACATAGGCTGTTATGATATTTCCTGAGTTAAAGGGGTCAGGACGGCTACACGATCTTTGTACGGAATCATCGGTGCGCGAGTCAAGACTCGCACTTTACCGGTTTATTTTTTATTTTGAAGTGATTAAATATATATCCTGTATTGCAGGAAATTGAAAAACCCCGTGGTTTGGCTCGAGGTTTGCAGCCAGAGAAGATTCTTGCCGGCCAGTTATTCCATGGCAGTCTTTATTTTCTCGTTAAATGGTAGGTATCAATATCCGCTCTATTATTTGGCTTGGCTAGTGCATCATTTCCGATCTTTTTTTTACAGCTCTTATTTAAATTGCAATGTTTGTATGTATGTAATACGTTCGGCTCAAAATGGTCAAATGTTAACTGAATTTTAAAGCAGTTATCCTCAACTGATTTAACTGCCGCATAATTATGTATGTTTGGTGACCATGCAATATTATGGTACCACCAAGCTGATAGATGGATAGATATAACCTTTTTCAGTACCCACAACATACATACATGACATTACAATGATAATCAATATGAAGAGCATGCAACTTGAGGTCTAAATAATAATAATAATTGCGACAAATTCAAAAGTACATGTGAGCCATGTGTCGTGGCAGAGAATGGGCGCTGGCTCAGCATTCTGATGTGGCAGGAGATTTTATATCGCTGATATTCTGCCAGGACCCTACTAAAACTAATAATTGACGAATGACCAGTGCAATGCTGTGTGTGTTTTGTGTATGCGTTGATCTGATGATGGCAGACGGTGGCCATAGCAACTTCTAAACTACACAAAGAAACTCGTCGTGTTTGGGACCCTCTCAACGAGTAGTTAAAAAAGCTTGTACCAAAAATTTAATTGACAGTACCGTATTCACAGTCTAATAGAATATGGCGAGCGTTTAATGTTTAGCGTGCTCGTTCAATCGGAGTTCGTGATACTCAGCGTACTAAACAGATTGAAACGCGATTGGTATAAGTACTTACAAAACGCCCAACAATTAGTAAATAATACTTCCAGGACTTCCTTCTCTTCCATTCAGGGCTTTTTATAAAGGAATTCTATTACTAAGCCTCCGCCGCTGCCCGTCTGTCCATTTCTCAGCGGGCAGTATTTCATGAACCGTAATAAGTAAACAGATGAGATTTTTACATAATTGCATGTTTTTGCCTATATAACAACAAAAATAAAAAATAAATGTTATTGTATACGTACTTGTGCCTGGTGTAGTACCCTTCGTGGGCGAGTCCGATTCGCACTTGGCCGGTATTTGTACCACTTTAACTTTGATAGGCACTATAACTCTTTGCTCTTGGGTAGCGTCATCACAGAAACATTGGTTTATAAACGTCAAATTAGGAAAATGGCTGCTCTTAAAAAGTAAAACACATTATTTAGGCGACGTGACAACGCGACCGTAACAGTACCAAGTACTCCCGGCCGTACCAATACGGCCGCTCCGTACCGTACTTATGCGCGTACCAATGTGTTTAAGGGAAGACTGCTTGGAGATGGACGTGGTGCCGGGGCATGAGTTTGGCGAGGCGTATCCCGACTTCATGATCGCATACTATGAGCGTTGTGCTCCATTCAGCGTGCGGCACAGGGTCGGCAAAGTGCGCAGGATGGCCCCAATGGTAAGTAGTAATATTGAATATTATATTACTCATCATCGTAGCGTTATCCCAGTACAGTTGCATCCTGAAAGATGCCTGGGGTCCGCTTACTAAATCCAAGATGAGTTTTTACAGATGCGACTGCCATCTGACCTGGAATGAGAAAACTAGGCCTTATTGGGGTTAAGCTTGTCAAGTGAGTGGGTAACTTGACTGTTAGAAGTTCTCAAGCCGCCCGAAGGCGTTTAACTTGGCTTAACGACTGCTGTCATCTGTGACAGCAGTTACAGTTGTGTACATCAGTTGGGATGAAAGACTTAACGTATCTTCCAAAGCACAAGAGCGCTCAGTTAGTAACGAGACAAAGCGGTCACCCATCCAAGAGTTGACCTCGGCCGACGTTGCGTAACCTCGCAACAAGCGCGCAAATCGTGGGACGGAAATTGAAAGTTGAAAATTGTTTGTGAAAATCGTTTCCTACTAGGTATACTAGTCTCAGGAAAGTCGCTTTGTCCAGTTCTCGGCCCCTTCATCAGGTATTCGGCAAAATTCGAAAGTAAAAGGCCTTTAAAACAAAATCAATAAAATTATCCCAAATCAAATCCCGAATTGAGTCCACCTCTCGACTAAAACATTACTACAACGCTACAACTCGTCCACGGCCACGTCCACTGCTGGACATGGCCTCCCCTAAAGAGTGCCACAGTGACCGGCCCTGCAACACCCACAACAGAACTATATGTCCGTCCGTTAACTCTCAGAATCACTTTGGAACTCGCGAAGGTCATACTGCTGTTCGGCTTTCTTAACTCACAAAACTTTTTAAACTTACCACAAAAAGTAAAGGAGACCTACGGTCTCAACGTAAAATAAGCCTTAATTTAATGGCATTATGGTTAATATTCGGTTGTTGACTATATTGCGATTTGAGTTTTTGTCATAATCTAAATAAAATAGATTCAGAATATGAAACTCGCCCGAAGGTAATTTGAAAACAGAACGTCACGTTATTGGATTGCATCTAAATCAGTAAGACATAGTTATTTTCTATTACGCGATTACGTCCGACTACCCGAAAAATTAATGTGATTCTGAGAGTAACACTAACTGTACAATTTTGTTGGTTATTTTTCAGTTAACGCCAAGTCCCCAGGCCTCGCCTCCTCGGGAACAAGACATGGCTATGGATACCTCTGCCACGACGCTTGACACATCCGCTCGTTCTGCGACTGGTACGTTACATTTTAATCGCTTTAATAGAAGGAAGGAGGGTCTCAGTTCGTCGACATGTTTGCTTTTTATAACTTTATAAGCTTTTAATTTAACTTGCAATGTATGTATTTGTTATCTATAACTTTATAAAAAAAAATAACACATTATGAATTATATACAAATATATTTAAAAAATTGGGCCCCCTAGGCATGGTTCCTAAAATGCTGGCAGCATTGCCTCGTTGAATTGCAACGTTAGCACGTTGAGCGAGGAGGCTGCCAGCTCTTCGGTCCCCTGTAGCGTCTACGAGCCTTTTGGAAACTCCTTGTACTCGTAGAGCTGACGTGAAATGACGTGAAAAAATATTATGGACGAAGAACTCAAGAATACTTGATCCCCAAGATGTATAATGAGAGTCCTATGTTACTAGATAACTCCGAGTTAAAAATAGGTAGCTTGAAAGAAATAATGAAAAAAATATTATTGGATAAATTCGGATAAACTCCATAAAATAACATAAAATATTTGGATAAACTCCATATAAAATAACAAAAGAATAAATAAATAACAGCTGTAAGTTAGTTTAGTTTGTTAACTTCACATTGTATTAAAGTCTAATCTCAGTCACAGTGCCTATGGCCACATACATATGTATTGTAAAGAGCTGTTAGTTTAATTATGCAAAACAACACATACATAGTATTAAAACATGGTAATTTGTAGGCACCACTGTACTTCTGTCCCGCCACAACGATAGCTGTCATCTTATTTCCACTATGAAAATATGCTATTCTGGAAGGGTTTGTAAATGAGTTATTTATGTTTATGTAGACACAAAATCAACCAAAAAACATTTATGCACGAAAAAAAAACTGGGCTACGTCGTGCCGGTGGTACAGTGCAAAAAAATTTTGTACCTACATATTATAAAACGAGCGAGCTCATCGCCAACAAACTGCTCCGCAGTTTGGCGAAATTATATAGTTAAGGTACATGTATTTTGTATTTACATGTTACTAATAAAAAAATAAAAAATGTATTTATGCAGTTATTTAACTATGTTTGTTCGGGTGGAATCTTGCAACTGAATTATGAAATGAAGCAGATATCTTCAACCGATTGAGCTGATATTTGGCACACTTATGTAAGTTCGGCGACAATGCAATATAATGGTACATGCGACCCAGTGTCTGATGGTATCTGATGATGAGGACACAATGTGGTCATAGCAACTCCTAAAATACACAAGATAAACTGGTAGTGTGTGAGCTCAGTGGAACCCCTTCCCCCCTTAGAGCATACAGAACAGGAGACGCCATTAGTATACTCACCCCTCTGCCAAAAAATAGGCACAATGTGCACAAAATTATTAAAAACGTACTTCATTAATCGATTAGAAGTCAAGTCTCGAAATCGTTTTCGGCGTGTGAAGAGCTCCGTGAAAATACCTTTATCTGCTGTTTAGGGTAATAAAGTGTTGTACTTTATCAAATTTACAAAAGGTTGATGATAATTTCACATAATGTAAGCATATTTTTGCTTTATTTATAATTTTATGCGCAATTCAAGTTTTATTTTAAATCGTAAATCGTGCATAGATTACAAAATCGATTTAAAAACATTCGTGATTGACCATTAGGGCTAGCTGTCAAACGTCACTTTGACGTCACCGTATTTAAAGAAATAAGGACTACTGTTTATGAATATTTATTTGAAACATGGTCCTTATCGACATTGGTCAATTTGGCCATCCGATAGTAACCCAATAATGGATCTAGCGTTAACGAGAATAATGTCGACTTTTATTGCTCAACTTAAGTATTTTGAATGTGCATGAGTTATTGTTTTAGTGTGGGTGTGGGTGTGGGTGTGGGTAGTGTGGGTGTGGGTTAGTAATGAAACAATATATTGTAAGGGTGCGTAGTTTTTTTATATGTGTGTTACCTCGCCCCCCGCAAAAAATGGCATAATATTTTGTTTGGTAAGATGCGCTGATGGCTACTCCAGTTATGTATGCTCGAAGCTTCCCTCCAACTGTTACTATGTGTGCTTATTTTTGACGACCTGTTTAGCCTAGTTGGTAGTGACACTGCCTCCGAAGCTAGACGTCCCGTGTTCGAATCCCGGCCAGGGCATTATTTGTGCATTTAGTACGGATTTTGTTCTTGGGTCTTGGATGTTATCTATGTATTTAAGTATGTATTTATCTATATAAGTATGTATATCGTCGTCTAGTACCCATACTACAAGCTTTGCTTAGTTTGGGCCTAGGTCGATTTGTGTAAGATTGTCCCCCAATATTTATTACTAGCTTTTGCCCGCGACTTCGTCCGCGTAGAACTCGTTTTCCCATATAATTTTTCTCAAGCTGAGATGGTTGGAAGGCGTCAAAAAGGACACCAGGACCTTAGGGGTGTATTCTCTAGAAATCCTATTGTTAAAACGAATGATTAAGTGCTTATTTCGGATAGCTTTTGCCCGCGACTTCGTCCGCGTATAATTCGTTCTCGCCTAAGAATGATTTGTTTTCCCATACAATCTTTCTCAAGCTCAGGTGGACACCAGGAACTTAGGGGTGACATGTTGGAGAAGGAAAGCCACGAATAGATCGCACTGGAGATATTTCCTTGACCAGGCTAGCCTAGGGCCCACCCGCGGCTATAACGCCTCAGATGATGATGATGATACAATCTTTCACCCTTCTCTACACCCCCTTAAGAAATGATTACAGCCAATATGACATTCCCTAGAAATCCTATTGTCAAAACGAATGATTAAGTGCTTATTTCGGAATATCACATGTACCAATTCTAGACGAATGAATCTCGTCAAAAACATTACATGTACATTGTACAATGGTAAAAGTTTCGCTACGCAGTTCTGTCGTAAAACGTTATCCCAACAGAGCGAGTTCTTCATGTAAGTATGATGACCGAAGGCCGGAAGCAGAGCGGCAAGGCATGCGAGAATAATCACACAGAGCGGGGTTCTCATGTAAGGCTGAGGGCCGAAGGCCTGAAGCAGAGAGGCGAGACACGCGAGGCTGAAGGCCGAGCCTCCCAGCAGAGTAGATTCTTCATGTAAGGTTGATGACTGAAAAACCAAAGGAGAGTGGCAAGGCATGCGAGGCCGAAGGCCGAGCTATGTCGTCGCCGAAGATCCAGTTGCCATATTAATTAGGGTAAATTATACTCCATTCGTTCGTTTTCACGTGATGCCTAGACATATAAACAGACAGACAAACAGACACAAATTCTTAAAACTGTTGAAACGATTTCTGTTATCGATTCTAAGTATCCCCAGCCAACTTTTTTTCGAATATCTTCCATGTACAGACTTTCGACCCTCTTCTAAGTGTACATCTAAGATGCTCCAACTGTCTATGCTGACGATTGGGCTGCCCAGCTCAAGTGATCTCTCATATCAAACAGTTTTTATGGTGTGAAGGGCCAACAATTACGTAAAAAATAACGCACGACAAAATTAAATGGTACCTATACACCGACGATACAAAGTGTGCATTGAAACAGCTGTTTTTGTATTTAAGCATATGAATAAAGCAATGCCAAAGTATCGCAAATGCATTTTGATGTACACGCAAAGTAGAACTAATTGCGAAAAGGTTGTGCTCAAAAATAGCGTCAACAATCAGAAGGTATTATGATACTTTGGTTTTGACATAATGAATCGTCAACTTGTTTACAAATCTGCTATGCTTTAAGTTAAATTTCTTGACACACTGTAATACTCCCAATTGGCTGAAATTTAAATCGTAGAATGGCGTATGAGGATTAAACCACCCCGTTTCATAGACCTTACTTGCATCCCCGATTTAATGTTCCTTTGATGGAAGATCATCGGGACAAAAAGTACACTTATAATATATATATATATATGTGAATCCAGATTTTATACTATTAGCATACAAATCATCTTAATCTGTTCAGCCGTTTTTGCGTGATTCAGTGACAAACATCCAAACATCTAAACTTTCGTATTCATAATATTAAGTAGTGGGATTATGGTATAAAGTGAGTAGACATCAAGTGAACGGCAAAAGTAACATCGCATGTTTTTATATAGGGTTACAAAGTTATATACGTAGTTTTCGAATCTAGAAAACGGGACTGAAATTTGGGTTTAGAATCACAGTTACTTAATGGAATAATTCATAATAGTGTTCAAAATTTGAATAGACTGTGGTGGCTGGCGCGAACACTGGGCAGCGCCGCGGCGCAGCGCTTGCGTTTACTTTTTTCAGTTTCTATCTTAATATTTCACAAATTTTGAATGAGGATGTTTTTCCTTTGTCGTCAAGTATATGCATACCAATTTTCATACCTGTAACTCATGGAATATAGGAGTTCCCATACTAAATTCAACCCCTCTTTTTACCCCTTTTTAACCCAAATCTGCACAATTTTTATAGCCTAAAACCTGACCGGGTATTTACTCGACAGATTAGTAAAGTTTTCATCAAAATCCGTTCAGCCGTTTTCACGTGATGCGCGTTCATATAAACAAACAAACAGACAAAAATTCTAAAAACTGTTGGAACGTGTTCTGTTATCGATTCTAAGTATCCCCAGCCAACTTTTTTGGCTTTTTGGTCGTTTATCTTCGATGTACAGACTTTCTACCCTCTTTAGCTTTATTATATGTATAGATTATTATATATATATGAAATAAATCGTCGTCTAGTACCCATAACACAAGCCTCATTGAGCTTACTATGGGACTAGTTCGATTTATGTAAAAAAAAGTCCCCTAATATTGTGTATTATTTTATTACTCGATGACCGTGGAAAAAATTACAGTCGGTATTAAAATTATGTTACTCTTTTTGAATCAATTATTCATTTGTTTGCAGTTTCCCAGGACACTGCTGCAATTGGTGAAGCTCCGCCTGTTCAAATGCCTGAAGAAACTGCACCGAGTATCGAAGTGCCCGTCAATTGATTGGACATGAAGAAGACATTTTGAAGTCATGCATAGGATATAAGCAGTGATCGTAACATTTGTAGCATTTTCGGTGCAGTGCAGCGTAGTGGTGTTAACGGAGTTGGTATGTAGAAGTACTATTTAAACGGTTAATTAAGGTTAATATTAACGTTATTAACGCTAATGAATCATAATAATTTAAATTATTTAATTCACTACGCTGCACCGTTAATGCTACAAAAGTTACGATCACTGGATATAAGTAATATTAAAGTCTCATTAATTTACCTACAGACCACACAACTGTCGAATACTCGTGAAATATTGGAATAAGGCTCGGTTTCGTAAAGATCCGTTCGACATTAAGTCGTTATGCCAAAAATAATTTTAAATTACGTTTGGTGTAATGGAGTTTTATATAACCCGGCCTAGTAATTATATTTTGTATCACTACCGAAGACAGTTATATATTTACATGTTATTGGAGTGAACTTACCTAAGGGTATGGTGATGCCAACTCTAAATCATTGATTTCGCGCGTCTATTAGTTCAGTTCTCTGTAGTTTAACATATAGTATATATCGTACGGGGAAAATTTTGCTATAATTAGCCTCTGTTGCCCGTGGTCCACCCGGCTAGTCCACCTAGGTGGACAATGGGAAATTAGTTTTTCCCGTAGTCCACCTGGGTGTACCATAGGAAATAATGTTTGCCTATAGCTCACCCGGGTGGACCACGAGTAATTATTTTTTCTTCTTACGATCACAGGCTGATCAACGTCAAATATGACGCCGGCAGCTGTCATCCCATAGAAACTTGTCAAACTTTCCATACATTCGAATTTTAACGAACACGGCATATAATTCCAGAAGGTTTGTTGCAACCCAGCCTTAATATGCATCATATTCACTGACACTCCCTTTTCGCATCGCCTTTTCCTGGACATTCGTCAGGTGTCGCACTTTTCCGTCAGTAAATATATGGTTGTACGGGGAAGCATGATATGGGGATGTTTTTTTTGTTTCAACCATGTTTCAACCCTATGGTGTGGGGTGTCGTTCAAATTAATAGAGGTCTTCATGAAACATTTTTTGATAAAGTGAATAGCCCTCTAACTTTTGAAATATGGGTCCAAAATAATGAAAAAAAATACATGAAATTAAAGCTTAATAAAAACTTTAAACGAAAACTATAGCGAACATGATCAGTAAAGCCGTTTTTGAGTTATCGTAAAAAAGTTTCTCCATAGTAAAATACGTATAAAATGCTGCGAAAGTATTCCGTTTTGCTTGTTATTGGTTTTTTAGAGTAAGTTCATCGAGCAACTAGAATCCCTACACTGAGCATGGCCCGCTTGGCCGATTTTTTATTTATTTAAGGGTGGCATGTAAAAAAACATAGTTAAGGCCTGAATTTAATGTACGCTTTAATTTTCTCATTTTCGTAACGACAATTAAGTAGACATATATTTTATATGGGTAAGTTTCGTTCGAAAAGTGAGAAAATTAAAGCGTAAATTAAATTCAGGGTTTAACTACATATGTAGGTACATTTTTTTTGTATTCCACCCTTAGTTATTATTTTTATAAATGCTTAAAGCAACTGTAAAGTAATATAAAAATAAATAGGTATCAAACATTTTTTTAAACTGGCTTTGGAAATTAATATGATATGAATATTATTCTTTCGAAATGCTACGATATAAACATATGGATTTTCTGGTGAGCCATGGGAAAAAGTAATTTCCCATATTCCACCTAGGTGGACTAGCCGGGTGGACCACTTGCAACAGAGGGTAATTAGGACGATGGTGCACAAAACAACAACTCTTTTCCGCTACCTTTTCCCCGTAATTATTACGATTTTGAAATAGGGTATCGATATAGGTAAACATGAAGGAAAATCGTATTCTCCTATATTTTAGGCAAACATAAAAAAACTTCTATCTTGAAGTATAATCTTCAAAAGTGAAAAGTGATTTCGGCTTCTCACATGCTTGCAGGGGGTAAAATGGTATCGCTGAATACCAGTAGGTATACAAAAACAAAAAAGTTTATGTTTTTTATTAGAGCGTCGTTCTACTTTAATTGTATGTACTCTGTGTTGTTATAAAGTTTATATTTCAAAAACTAATCGGAAACTTGGACTTGTCATTGGAATGGTGGGCCATGCGATCGAAGGTTTTTTTTAATATATTTTTTCCGTGTATTTTGATCAATTTGACTATGGCATGATATTGAAACTTACAACTGAGTGTGTTTTATCAATTGTATGACTATTTTGTAAGTATAAAAATACAAGATGAAATGGTAAATGTGCTTATTCCGAAAATGAAATGAATAAAACTCAGTTTCAATTAAGTAATTACATGTAGGTTTTATTATATCCCTGTATAAAATTATAAGTAAGTGTATATTAATGGTAATAGTACATTACACAACTAGGGTGGTAAAATAGAGAAAGGCTGAGATCGCAGATTTTGCGGCCCGAGCTGTAGGCGAGGGACGTATATATATGCGATCGAGGGCTTTATTTATTACCTCCGGTGTTGTGTACATGATTTTAATACTACACTTGGCCAGAACGCGGCTTTTCCGTACGCGTAGCGTGCGGTAAAAGCCACTTTAGCCAGGCGTGGCATAAAAATAATAAAACTAGATATAAGTAATTAAGTACTAATGAGTATAAGCTATTACTTTGGCTTTGTTGTCCGTCTTCAAGAATCCTCTATTTGCTAATCGAATGCATTAGTGACATGTTCTTGTCAGTAGCACAATTCTCCCTTGGTCCAAAAATATATGGGCCTAAGTATACGTTTTAGGTACTTACGTCAAACATTCGGATAGGTACGTACTATTCATCAACGTTAACGACCTAATTACGAATTTAGCTCGGGTTGCTTTATTTTCTACCAGCTGCTATTTGCTGCACGTGCCATTTAGTCCACACTAATGTAACGTAGCTGAAGCAGCTATAGCACAAGTTTTTCGAAAATGAAAAGTTGGGCGTTCGTCCGTTAACAATTGCTTTCATTGTAGTTGAGTAAATACTAAAAATACGTTGCATTTCACTGGCTATGAACAATGAGAGCTGCTAAAATAAGTACATTTGTAACTTTAAGAAAAAAATGAGACAAAGTTAAAAAGCGCGACCAAGTTACTTTACGAGTATGTTAACTTTTCTCGTCATAAAAGTGATTTAAAGGTACACAAGGGCCTTAAATACTCATGTTTTCAGTAATCACCCATTAGAGTGTCATAAATGTTTCGTTTTATTCTCTTCCCATTTGTCATTGTTGGGAGCTTACTAGGCAAATTTGCAGGGATTGCGTACTTTTCCGCGTTAACTCTAATTGGACTTTTTTCCTCTAGAGCGCGGATTACAATTCGCCAAGAATATTGTTTGCGTGACCCGTATTTTTTCTATCGGTACTTATATTGTGTTATTCCTGAACAATTTAAATGGGTATAGAGATATAGAAAATAAAAATCGTCTTATTTATAGTTTCAGACTGCACATACCTGCCTACATACTTAATTAACCCATTTATATTACTTACTTATTAAGTAACAAGGTATTTTTGAGACGAGTGAGGTTAAATTTACTAGGCATTAACTAATAATAAATAAGCTAAAATACGAGAGAGATACCTAATGATATCAAATTGTGATACTGATAAAGAAATTAATACCTCACGAAATCATACTCATAGATTCACTGGGCTTAACGCATTCGATCAAATAACGCTTTCAATCTGATTAAAATTTGTTGACAATAAAAGGTGAGATTGAAGCATAGTTTTCGCAGTCGGGGATCACTTTGCCCCTGAGTTTGATGCAGGTTTCGGCGCAGAGGGGGCCCTGGAACCAGTCACCCAGCATCTTCTTGCATTGCGCGCAGTTTTCTATGCAGACCTCCAGCGGGTCGAAACCGGATGCTGTGAAAGTAAATAAAATAATTTGTAATTTTGACTGAGGAAAAAGGTAGAGAAGACGTTCCCTTCGAGGCCGCGAGAATAATAATTAATAATTAATATTATGGATGGGTCTTGCACGACTGTCACGACCTTATTTCAACCATAACGGTGACGCGCGTATCAAATGTGGTAGAAATGTGGTACTTTTTGGTGACAAAAGAACTAATCGGTATTATTGTTCAGAACCCGACCCGCACTAAATACTTAATCAAAGTCTAAATCGCACTAAAAACTTATCCCTATAAGGGATCTCTGCCAGGCAATACGCAATACGCATTGATCAGTCGCATTCGAAAATATGTGCATGGACAAAGTGATCAAAAATATGTGAACACGAGTTTGTTTGCGAACGTATATGTATATTTTATGAACTTGACTGTACAGTCAAGGGCACCATGTATACATTTTTCACCATATTCCATTAAAATAAGGTCCAAAAATGTGTACATATTTATGCCGTCGACTGCACCATGCGATGGGGCTTAAAAATATTCCCTGAAACAACCTTATTTTATCTTTAGGTACATACCTACCTACTACAATAGGTTCCACTCCACATTTGTACAACTGGCCAGAATTTGTCTGGAAATTTACAAATAATTTCATCTCATTCATAGCGTATTTATTTTGCAAACGCATATATTCCACCCATTATTATCTGTAGTGCGGACCCTCCTTCACTCAGCTTTTGTCCAAGATATTAAACAAAATCTCTCCATCCCTCCGGGAAGGACCCTTCAGTTTCTATTTAGACGATTGCTGAAAGGTTCATGCAAAACACTCTATTCTAGTCTGGAACTTCAGAACTCTGTAAGCTCTTTTCGTAAATTTGTTAGACCATTGTATACTACTTATTGCTTAAACAAAACTTTTGAATCTTACCACAATAAACTGAATTATTAAAATATCAAAAGATTTCTTCTACAGAATTCCTATTTGTGCTAAAATAACAAAGAATGCGCTGACGCGATGACGAGCCAAAATAACAAGAATATCTAAGCTATTTTTTTTTGAATTTTCTCACAACGTTACTTAATTATTTGGCCCGGGCACGAGGACGTGTCAGGGCCCACCTTTGCCAGAGTATCTTGAGCTTCGTCGTTTGTTATTCGAACTGTCTTCACGAGGTCAAGTGTAAGCGGCTAAGGTGAAATTGCGTAACAAAACACACGGCGAAAGCAAACCGGTCAAATGTGCCGATTGGGGTCATTGCCTCGGTTCGCACGCGACTCTTCTATGACTGCTTTCCAACTGTTTACATGACATCCTTTAACGAATTTTTGTGCAATCGTTCACGTTCATTCCTACTTATATAGAGGACTATGTCGATTTTGTGGCTATTTAACCCCCCCCGCAAAAAGAGGGGTGTTATAAGTTTAACGTGTCTGTCTGTGTATCTGTCAGTGGTATCGTAGCTCCCAAACGGATGAACCGATTTTGGTTTAGTTTTTTTTTTGTGTCATAGATAATTTTATCCCGAGTGTTCTTAGCCATGTTTCATGAAAATCTGGTGAACCGTTTTTAAGATATGGAGTTTTGCAATTAAAATGTCGGGGGTTTTCAACTTTTTTAAGTTGTAGTCATTATCCACGAGTTTGAAGTACTCGTTTGCCTATTTTTATAGGACTATGCCGATTTTGTGGCTTTTTGTCCACGAGTTTGTAGTATTCGTTTGCCTATTTAATACACTGTTTATTTAAGTACAACAATGTAGGTAACTGGCACTTTTCAACTCTATTTTAAGTGTTTCATTCCGCGACTATCTTTCATCAAAATCCCTACGTGCTATTATATTATTTTTGACGACCTGTTTAGCCTAGTTGGTAGTGATCCTGCCTCCGAAGCTAGAGGTCCCGGGTTCGAATCCCGGCCAGGGCATTTATTTGTGCATTTTTCACGGATATTTGTTCTTGGGTCTTGGATGTTTACTATGTATTTATCTATATAAGTATATATATCGTCGTCTAGTACCCATAGTACAAGCTTTGCTTAGTTTGGGACTAGGTCGATTTGTGTAAGATTGTCCCCCAATATTTATTTATTTATTATATATATCTATTATTTTGAATAACTTGCTAAGTAGGAAGGCGTAGCGTGGGCTGCCCCCCCACAAGGTGGACTGATGACCTGGTAAGGGTCACGGGTGTCCGCTGGATGCAGGTGGCGCAGGACCGGTCATTGTTGAACTCTTTGAAGGAGGCCTATGTCGAGTAGTGGACGTCCTTCGGCTCATGATGATGATGATAACTTGCTACATATACTTACAAAGGTCATGCCCAACAACATCCATCAACATCCCTACGTGCTATCTTATGGCTTTTTTCTACCTGAGTAGTCAATAGCTGGAAAACTTTTTGTCTTTTTTTTTTTAATACCGACGTACGGTGGCAAACAAGCGTACGGCCCGCCTGATGGTAAGCGGTCACCGCAGCCTATGGACGCCTGCAACTCCTAGGGGTGTCACATGCGCGTTGCCGACCCTTTAAGAATTTATACACTCCTTTCTTGAAGAACCCCATACTGTAGTCCGACGGGAAAACCTCGGCAGGGAGCTCATTCCACAATCGGAGCGTCCAAGGGAGGAAATTCCTCTGAAACCGTACCGTACGCGACCATTTATGTTCTAAAGTGTGAGGATGAATGCCCTGCCGACGGCGAGCGGTGCGATGGTAGAAAGCGGCAGTAGGCATCATGTCGAACAGTTCTTCGGAGCACAACCCATTATATAAGCGATAGAACACGCACAAGGAGGCAAAAATTCTCCTTAAACTCAACGGCTCAATATCGCTCGTGAGCTTGGGATCGTCCACGATTCGCACAGCACGTCTCTGGAGCGAGTCAAAAGGCCCAAGCTGGTATCCACGTGCTCCCGCCCGGAGGTGACAGCAATACTCCACTGTCTCCAGAGTACATTACTCGCTAGCAGAATGTACGAGGTACAGGAACAGTATATCAAACAAGAGAAAATAGCTAAATAAAATATCTCATTTCCACTCCATGAGGCAGGTTCAGTAAAAACCCTTCTCTTCGGTACTTTATTGGCTGAATAGCGCAATAAGTTTTCTCCCAGCATTTATGTTAGGTGGTTACACTCTCATAGATTGGATTATCGGTAATATTTTGTCTACGGTCTATGTCGATTGCTATGAGGTATAAATAACGATACCGGTATTAAATGACCACCACTTTGGCTTAGTTAGTAGTGACCCTGCCTATGAAGCAGGGGTCCCGGGTTCGAATCCCGGTCTGGGCATTATTTGTGTATGATTTTGTTTTCTATAAAAAAAAATTTTTCTACAGTTCAAGCCTTTAGTTAGTTTGAGACTAGGTCGATTTGTATAAGATATCCCCTAAAAATCATTTATTTATTAAATATTTTATCATCATCATCACAGTTGACGACGCTTTACTTACTCGTATTTTTTTGACTATTACTATAGAGGAAGTAAAATTTCGAGAGGTCTGGTATACGACAGGTCCCACTGTCACACCAGAGGCGTATCATAATTTACCGGACCGGTATTTATTATATCAAACAGGCTCGATTATTTGCGGCTCGGATGTCGGACGGACGGTATCCGGACGGGGTCCGGAGTCCGCACGCGGTTAGCTTCGCGTCTCACTGAAGGTAGAGAAATGGCATAAATAATGTATTATACCGTCCGACGCGGACATTCGTGTCAGATTTAAAAATGATTATTCTTGCGCTTAGGTAGTCTATAGGTCGATTCACAAGAGCTGGCGCGTAATGTCTATGAAATTATTGACAGTTTCATACATTTTCCGCGCCAGCTCTTGTGAATCGACCTATACTATATTTACAACATAGCCTACGAGTACATCTGCGAATGATGGATAGCGTGGAAAAGCGCTACGCCTCCTTTTACTCTATATGCCTGATTTAGCATTATGCTATTACATAAACGCGGTACGAAAAGAGCCACGCAGTGACAGAGTGACCGACGACGCAATTTCAGTTTCAAAGCGGAATGAATGTGTCAATTGATCGCAGACTATAATGCAACCTGAGGTTTAACCCGCTACCGTAAAATGGGTTGAGTAGGTTTCGCGGGGAGAGTTGGGTTATGAATGGAGAGAGATAGGATTTTAAGGCTACTGGTACAAAATAATATATTCCAATTTAAAATGGAGCTGTAGTAAAACTCATAAATAAAAAAACGATCAACAATCTTCCAAAATCACTTTTATATGAAATCCCATCTCACCCCAATTACGAGGGACTAGGGGGTGAGGTGGGAATTACTGTGTATCGTCAAAGTTATCAAATGGAACTACCCAAAATAAAATAAAAACGAAAATACTAACGTCCGGAACACTCATTATATACACCATTCAGTTTGCATATGTAAAAATAAAATGTTATCGAGGTTAGAATGTCAGTTTTATCCCTACTCACTACTTAAAATTTCAACTGTGACATTAGATTTCGTCAAGATACTATCACTCAGTTGTTAGTACCTACTTGATTTTTGAGAAGAATGGCACATGTCATATACAAATACACATAGATTGCATAATCTGTGATGTGATGAGCAGTTATTTTCAAAATTACTCGTAACGCTCGTAACGTTAGGTCACTTTTTGAGCGACAGAGAACAATAGATTAATTCGCCTGCCGTGCTGGGTGCAGGCCGTACCTAATCTAAGGTATCCCAGTATGCAGTATGGTTTAAATATAGCAGCTGGTGTCCCTGGTGGCCCCATAGCCCATAGTTTACAATTATAGCCAAACAACACTGTGGATACATAAAAACATATGAATGTAAATTACTTATAGAATATACATGATACATGGTATCTACCTACAAATTTTTATCTTTCTACAACCCCGTCGTAGGGACTGACACGCCACCTAATTAACGCAAAAAAAGATTGTGTTTCTTCTCCACATCTTTATCCCCCTCATTCACAAAACTTATGCAAATGTACGGAAATTCAGGTAGCCAACAAGGCGTTGTCTAGACGTTGTGAAGCAATCGAATTTCGTCCGTATGCTGCCTTTGGCGAAGAACCATACATTACCAACTCGTCAATTTAAGACTATTCTCCTGAGTTTATTATTTAAAATATCATATTTATAGTACAGTAGGTTACTTATTTTGGGAACTTGTCATACTTAAGGCCCCTTAATCCTATGCTCCGAAAGACCTTCGATCTCTAACTTTTCGTGTTCTCGTATTTTTTATGGCTTATCGTATTAGCAACAATGAGGTTTGCCAACATATAATATCGATAATAGATGTAGTTTGGATCATATTTGAATAAATCATAAAAAATAAGTACCTATTCACTTTTTCCAAAATTCGGCTCTTGAAAATGAAGATAAAATATTGAAGAACCGATAATAGATGGCGACAGAAATATATCAATAGTTTTGACAGAGGAATATCAACTCAAAACTCATCAAAAAGCGATGACAAACGATTGGAGCCCCTTAGCTTTAGTAAGACAAGCCATTTTCTAACCGCGAATGACAGATGTCTATTATAAATACCAACACGTGGAAATCACTTATGAATGGAAACGTGGCATGTCGTCATCCAACATCCCGTACTAAAATTGCTGTAGCGGAAAATACTAGCTACTTCGGAGATAACCATTATGTTAATTGTTTACCTGCAATATGGAACTCCGTCACATATTGCAACATAATTACTAACATACCTAAATACTGACCATTGACCAGCCATATATTAGGTGCAGCACCATGCATGTGTATTGTGTATGATTGTAACATTGTAAAGGGTGGTAGTTGTAATGTAGGTAGATAAGATCACGGAATAAGCGTCTCAGAATGGAGGGTAGATTAAGGCATTCTTGCAATACATGAATATTCCGAACGGTGGTGTTTCCTTGCGCTCCTGCTATTATAATTATCCCAAGGGAATAGTTGGGGATATTACAGTGGCGACGAGTAAATTGAACCCAAGTTTTATCGGCAGACATAAACAATAATTGCACCAACAATGTCAATTGGAAAGTTGAGTGAATTCGACGTGAAGTGCGGCGTATGGTCGTCTTACGTAGACCGCCTTAACATGTATTTTAAAGTGAATAAAGTGGAGGAAGATATGAAATTACCAGTGCTAATTGCGTCTATGGGTGATGAAGCGTACGAACTATTAGTTAATTTAGCTAGCCCAAAGGAGCCATCTACGCTGTCATTCGTCGAGGCGGTCAACTGCATGAGTCAGCATTTGCAACCTGCGCCATCGGCCTTGGCGGAGCGGTTTCGTTTTAGACAAAGGAGGCAGGGCGCGGATGAGACCATAGCCGGATACGTAACGGAATTAAAGAGGTTATCCAGATATTGCAAGTTCGGAGATAAATTGAATGAAAATATGCGCGATCAATTCGTATGTGGCATAAGGAGTGACAGTATTCGCCAGAGGTTGTTTGCTAAGAGTGATGATGTGAGCTATGCGCAAGCGGTGAAGGTCGCGACCTCCCTCGAGGCGGCGGAACGGGATGCGGCCGCGGTGGAGGCGAGGGGTGCAAGGGAGCCGATAGCTAGCGGAAGTGACATCGGCGTCGGCGGGGAGTCGAGCGCGGTACATGCGCTAACGCCGATTAGCAAGACCGGGCTCCACAGAGCGCGCACGGCTGGCGGAGCGGGCTCGGCGCGAGCCAGCCAGCAGCGCGGTGGAAGCGGAGCGGGGGCCTACCGGTCTGGAGTGGGACCGGCATTTCCGTCGCAGAAGCGGTATTCGAATTGTGGGGCCTGTGGAGCGCAGAACCATGCCTATTCAACCTGTCGCTATAGGAATTTTGTATGCAGCAAGTGCCAGCGCACGGGTCACTTACGTAGAGTGTGCCCAGAGTGGGGAGGGCCCGGGAGAAATGGCCTGCACTTTGGAGAGACGCAACAAGATGAAGAGGAGGAGACTCGCGAAAAAGGTTATGACTTCGAGCAAGAGTTAAACCATCTGTGCTTGGGCGATTATAAACCAGTAAGTGTTTCAGTGTTTATTTATAGACAATAAAATTGTAACTATGCAGGTCGATACAGGCACGGCTATTTCCTGTATTAGCAAAAAAATGTATGACAACCTTTTTAATTACTATGCGTTGGAGCCTGATAATACGATTTTAAAATTTTATGATGGTAGTACAATTAAACCTCTAGGAATTATCAAGCCTACTGTTCGTTATGGCAATAACATGAAAGTTCTAGAATTGTTTGTAATAGATGCCGGAACAACTTCTTTGTTAGGGCGGCAATGGTTGACCGAATTAAATATAGAAATACCACAGTTTAGTTGTAACTTTGTAACAGGCCAGGATAATACGCAACAAGTAAGTAAAAATATTGAACATTTACTCGCCAGATATAAGGAGCTATTCAGTGGCGGTCTGGGTCGGTACACGGGAGGCAAGGCGACACTAGCAGTGCGCGAGGGCGCGACGCCGGTGTTCCACCGCGCGCGGCCGCTGCCGTACGCGCTGTGCGGGCGGGTGGACGCCGAGCTGGACGCCATGCTGCGAGCGGGCGTCATCGAGCCCGTGGACCACTCCGACTGGGCTTCGCCACTGGTACCTATTCCTAAGCCTGATGGCACGCTTAGATTGTGTGCGGACTATAAGTCTACATTAAACCCCGTCTTACTGATTGATCGATATCCTTTGCCTAAAATTGAAGATGTGCTGGTCGGGTTAAACGGTAATCAGTATTTTAGCAAACTCGATTTATCGCAGGCTTATAATCAAGTGGAGCTTGACGAGTCTAAAATGTACACCGTGATAAATACTCACAGAGGGCTTTTCCGGTATAACCGTTTGGTCTATGGGCTGGCATCAAGCGTAGGTATTTTTCAGCGGATAATGACGGAGCTACTACGGGGTATTCCAAATGTGCAAGTATTTTTAGACGACGTCATAATTGGAGGCAAATCGGAGGAGGAGCATATTAATTCTCTGGATATGGTTTTACAACGCTTGTTAGACAATGGATTAAAATTAAAAAAGAGTAAATGCGTGTTTTTCACCCAAGAGGTCACGTATTTGGGGTATATAGTCTCTAAAGACGGGATAACGATGGATAAGTCGAAAGTAAATTCTATTTTAAAGATGCCGACTCCGCAGTCGGTATCTGAACTTCGTTCTTTTCTGGGTATGGTAAATTTCTTCGCGAAATTCATTAGGAATATAAGTGCTATATTGGCCCCATTATATAATCTATTACGAAAAAACGTTGATTGGAAATGGGGCGAGGAGTGCGAGCGTTCATTCCAAAGAATAAAACAGTTGCTCACAAGTGCGGAGGTACTGGCTCATTACGATCCGAACCAACCACTGGTACTGACTTGTGACGCGAGCCCGCGGGGCGTAGGAGCGGTGCTATCCCAGAGGAGCGAGAGGGGGCGCGAGCGGGCCGTTGCGTACGCGTCGCGGACACTTAGCGATGCCGAAAAAAATTATTCGCAAATTCATCGGGAAGCTCTAGCCATCATATTTGCTCTCAAGAAATTTCACCAATATTTATATGGTCGAAAATTTTTATTACGCACGGATCACAAACCCTTGGTTTCTATATTTGGACAACACAAAGGCATTCCACTAATGACGGCTAGTAGGATGCAGAGGTGGGCCGTTATTTTGTCCGCTTACGATTACGAGATAGAATATATTAAGTCAACAGAAAATTGCGCGGATGGCTTATCACGGTTGCCGGAGATAGGCCGACCTGAAGAGAACGCCATACCGGAACAAACGTATCTACATTTCGCTCAAGAGGCCTTATTGTTAGATTACAATGTGATAAAACAAAATACAGCTAAGGATGCCATGCTTAGTAGAATTTTGTCGTACGTAAGGGATGGTTGGCCGAGCGAGTGCGACATAATTAATCTGAAACCATTTTTTAATAGGAGACAGGAACTTTATGAAGAGCTAGGCTGTCTAATGTGGGGCCACAGAGTGGTGATACCGGAGAGTTGTAGGGCTAAGGTTTTAGATATAATTCACGAGCCCCATATGGGTATAGTGAAATCTAAGTCACTGGCCCGTAGTTACGTATGGTGGCCAGGGGTAGACGAGGCCGTGGAGGGGGCGTGCCGGGCTTGCGCAGTGTGCGCGGCGCACGCGGACCAGCCGCCATGTCACGCGCCGTGCGCATGGCCCTGGCCCGCGCGGCCTTGGGCTAGGGTGCACCTGGATTATCTAGGCCCAATCAATGGAAAAATGTACCTAGTCGTGCTAGATGCGATGTCAAAATGGATTGAGGTATTTCCGGTGCCGAGTACGGCCGCTAGCCATACCATAAAAATACTTACAGAACTGTGGGGCAGGTTCGGGTTGCCTAAACAGTTAGTGACCGACAATGGACCACCTTATACGAGTAGGGAATTTAGGGAGCACACAAGCCGTAATCATATTGAACATATATTCACGGCTATATATCACCCTGCATCCAACGGGGCATGCGAGAATGCGGTCAAAACGGTAAAAAGAGTGGTGAAAAAAGCGATATCGGAACGGAAGTCGGTTAGCGAATCCTTAAATACCTACTTGTTGTATTACCGTAACACGGAGCATTGCTCGACTGGAGAAACGCCTGCTATGCTATTGATGAACCGTAGATTGCGCACTCGGCTAGATGCTCTAAAGCCGGACAGGGGAGCTAAGATCCTGGCGGCACAGAAAAAACAAACAGAGGCAGCGGGGAGAACCCAAAGGAGTGTAGGAGCCGGAGAGCCAGTGTGGTATAGGCAGTACCTGCAGGACGAAAAGTGGGTGCCCGGGACGGTTTCAAAGCGCATAGGGATAACAAATTATAAAGTGTTAGATAAGGACGGCAAAGAAGTACATAGGCACATCGATCAGTTGAGACGGAGGTCAAGTAGACTAAGTTCGCTAGCAGCACCTAGCGATCAGGTGCTGGGCGCACCGAATGAAACAGTGGCGGGGCTCGAAAAGCTAAGTGAAGGCTTAGGGAATCCAGAGGTCGAAGAGGGGGAAGAAAAAACGTGGCATGATGCTGACCGCGAGGAGCCGCAGCCAGGCAGCCCCGCTGCCCAGGTACCGGCCCAGACCGGCCTTAAACGGTATGTACGACAATGTCGTGTAGAAAATCCTCCTAGATATAAGTTCTAGGTGAAGCTATATGTAATTTACACCTAGATGGAACTACTCTTTATAAATCATATATTAACTTCCATTAAATTGCATTAAGCATGTATATTAGTATCAGTGTATTTTCCTAGTCGATTTTTACCTACCTACTTGGTTTAGCTATTTCGATGTAAATGGGTAGAAACGACGCAATGTATGTACTTTAGTTTCGTTGTATGAAAATGTAATTAAATGGCTATACTCTGTAATTAAGTGTAGAGGGATGTAATGTAGGTAGATAAGATCACGGAATAAGCGTCTTAGAATGGAGGGTAGATTAAGGCATTCTTGCAATACATGAATATTCCGAACGGTGGTGTTTCCTTGCGCTCCTGCTATTATAATTATCCCAAGGGAATAGTTGGGGATATTACAGTAGTGACTCACCTACCATTGTAAACTTAAAAAAATCCTTGTATGCCTAACTCTAAAACTCCTGGAAAAATTTGTTTGCTCATTCCTTTTCAATATACACACCTACTATACTATACCTTTGAAGGATAAAAAATGCAGACAAAAAATGCGCGGAACCAAATTTAACTCGTGAGTCATATAATTTGGGGGTATGAGCTACCTATTCACCAGTAACTGGGCACGATTCGATAGGAAAACCGGTAGGTAGAGGCAAAACATTCGTAGACGGTTATATATACAAACGGCATACCGGTAATTTTTTCGACCGGGAATGATTCATCTCATAGACGTAACCTTACCTATTATGTTAAGACTCAAACAATGAAGTTCTTTGCTCCCTTCTAGAAATTAGATTTAACGACACTTTTATTGTTCCCATCCAACTTGGGAGTCCATATCAGCCAAAGGACGTCCACTGCTGGACATAGGCCTCCTCCAAATTCACGGGGGTATATGCCATAATCGCCACGCTTGGCATGCGGGTTGGCTTTGGAACTTGGGAGTAAACTTGTTTAATCAACTTACCAATAGCAGGACTGCAGTTGATGATACCGACGCTCACTAGCATAGCAGCGAAGAGCAGAGCGGCTGACAGCTTTCCAGACATTATCAGGTTGTCTGTAATTAAAAGTTTGGAATAATTTGCATACGCCTATAATGTTCAGCGTACAGTCAGCTATGAAAGTGGTCTACCATTTTTGAACCATTATATGTACATCCTAATATAATATTATAAACTATTATTCTTAATTTTGACATACCTACAGCAATTCAATATATTTTAAAGAATAATAATAGCATCAATAAATTGCTCTTAATAATTAATTTTCTGATTGTTGCTAGGCCTATTTGAATAAAAAATAACTTGACATTGTTTTTGAAGAAATCTGTTCTCAGCGTTTTTCAAAATTCGCGTGCATGAAAATTTGTTTGGGTATCAACTATTTCTTTAAACGAGAAACTTGAAACTTAGTTTCCTAAAAAAGTATAATTAAAGTATAAGAATAAGCATTAAATCATTAATAAGCATTAAAGTATAAGAAAACCAATTTCAGCGTTTTTGAAAATTCGCCCTCTGAAGGGATGAAAAAGGGGTCAAAAGTTAACCTCTTAACAAAAGTTAAGGAGTAAAGGAAGAAAATATTTTTTAAACGAATAATTTGCCTTTCTTATATAGATCTAGGCCCTAGAGCATTAACTTATAAGAAATCTGATTTCAGCGATTTTGAAAGTTTGGGGTAAAAAGGGGTGAAACCTTTTTACCCCAACCCCTTTTTCAACCTTTTTAAACCCCTTGGTTAAAAGTTTGTTTAGGCGCTTGCAAAATTGGTCATTTATTTACTAAAATCTGTACGTTTGATATTCCGAGATAGGTAATCAACTAATCATTCGTTTTGACAACATTATTTTTTATTGTGACCTTTCTAATGCATTCGTTTCAGTTTATGACGGAACGCTCATTTTGAAACTAAAACATTACGGTATGTCTGATAAGGTCTTAATGTCATCATATCTCAGCAATATAGAACACAAGGAGTTGTTGTAAATGGAATCCAGTGTAGAGGCTCTATCTTAGGTCCATTTTTATCTTTAAAAATAATTATGATATATTATTGACTAGGTAGACTAGACTTCAGTTTTGACTTTCAAAATGTATCGTGGTATTTAGTGCGAAGAAAATGACTGGGGGTGCGCTACCCAATCCCCAGCGGCAGCAACTACCAAAGAAACCCGCGGCCATAGCGGGGCCTTCTAGGCTGGAATCAATGTATTTGTCTAGTTAAACCATTAGCGCGTGGAATGACGGCGCGAATCACATGTATGCGAAGTGACAAACAAACATAGACCTCGTAAATTTATGAAATAATGTCGCGTTAAACAATAAGAAGAGCACTTACGAATTAAATATCAATTCTAAAGGGCCATTAAGGCAGGTATGAATAAATATTTAAGGGCGAATCTCCGAAATTACAAAGCGAATTGTGAAACGTTCTAAACTCTTTGTTGGCTCACCGACTTATTCCACTTATGTCAACTTCCACTTAGATCAGTTTTTTTGTTGTCGACAGTAAAATCTGACCTACCTGGATACTAGTATGGACAGTAAGCTAACAACTGGAATCCAATATTGACAGCAAACTGAAAGTATTGAAATGACAATTTCACTCTGCCTTAAAATTGACGGAGCCCCGCCGGCGGGGCTCCTACTCGTGTTTCTGCGCGGTTTGCCCGTCGGGCATCTGAAGATACCTATCGAACCATAACCTACCTAGACCTGGAACCCTTGTAGATCACTTATAACTAGTAGTAGGACTTTTTTAGAATTACATATTTGGACATTTTTACTTTCAGACCATTGTCAGTTCGTCTTTTTTAACATCACGACTTTTTAATACTTTGTCAAATATATTTTTTGACCATTTTATTTCTTGACAATAATCACTATTTAGACAGTGAAAGATTACGGGGAGGCCGGTGAAAGATTATTATACGTAGATGGTGCACTCTTAGATTCCATACAATAAAATAAAAATGGCTAAGTATGTTTATAATGGTAAAAGACTAAGTACCCTCAATTCCTAATGGAATCATGTAAAAACCTTACTTGCTTGACAAACAAAACGAAGAGAACAAATCGCCAAACTTGAACTACGCGTCGTTGAAGAGTTCCGTTCTGATCATCATCAGGAGTTCCACTTCATCAAATGTCACTTTTATGAATGAAAATGCTTGATTAGTTCATGAAAATACTACAATTACTATTTGTGTGCCTTTCACATTTGAGGAGTTCCCTCGATTCCTAATGGATCCCATCATCAGAACTTGAGCATGACAAAAATTAATCGTGAAAATAGAACTTGCTTTACAAACACAGCTAGAAGGACAAATCGCCAAACGTGAACTTTTCGTCGTTGAAGAGTTCAGTTCTTATCATCATCAGCAGTTCCACTTTATCAAATGTCACATTTTTGTATGATAATGCTCGATTTGTTGATAAAAACACAAAAATCACTTTATGTTTGCCTTTAAGATTTGAGGAGTTCCCTCAATTCCTCATGGATCCCATCATCAGAAATCGAGCATGACAAAAATTAATCGTGAAGATAGACTTGCTTAACAAACACAGCTAGGAGGACAAATTGCCAAACGTGAACTTTTCGTCGTTGAAGAGATCTGTTCTGATCATCATCAGCAGTTCCACTTCATCAAATGTCACATTTTTGGATGAAAATGCTCAATTTGTTGATAAAAACACAAAAATCAGTATATGTTTGCCTTTAAGATTTGAGGAGTTCCCTCAATTTCTCATGGATCCCATCATCAGAACTGCGTTTTGACGAAAACGGGACCAACTTGGATATATATACTTACAATCAAAAAAAGAATTTTCCAAATCCGTTAAGAAATGACGGAGTTATGGAGTAACAAACATTTAAAAAAAAACATACAACCGAATTGATCCTCCTCTTTTGAAATCTTGAAGTCGGTTAAAAACAGTCCTAACTGGAATAAAAACTTCTGTCCTAACTGAACCTGACGAAATTGACATTAAAACATTCCACTTACGTCAGCCGTTTGGATTTTCTGACGTATATGAAAATTCATGAATTATAAATGTATGAGAAAAAAATCTGACTTCAGTAGCAGTTGACGTTAGTGGAATAAGCGGGCTCACAATATATTCCGCTCAAACGTAGGACAAATCTCGGAAACTTGTACCAATACCAAATATAACTCAGAACTGATATCGGTAGGTTTTTTGCAAAAAGTAACTTAAATGATCTTTTTTTGGCAATAGTTAATGAGACAACAGTGACAAAAAAAATCGCCGTGAAAAAGCCCCTTTTAACGCGTCCCTCCCAACGTCTGGCGCTGTTGACTGCAACTTAAGGCTTAGGTCAGCAATATATTTAGCGAGAAAATTAATTGACGACGTTTGAATTCGTTCGAAAAGTGGTATTAGCGGTTTAAGATTACTATCACGAATAAAAGGGACATAATTCTAGTTGGCACCCTTTGAATACGGAAGCCTAAAAAGCGATCAAAATATAAGTGTCGCATTGTTCTGCTCTTTTGACTTATATCAGCTATATTGATTACCCTTAATAAGCCAAGGAGGAAAATTCTGGGGAATTCCAGAGCAACGACGGCCTAAAGAAACACGACAACGTTAAGACACCGTTCTACGATTGATAACAAAAATATTTCTACATTTTTCGCCTTATTACAAAGGAGTGCAGGTATGTAATAGTATTTTTTAATACAGTTGCTCAAAAAGTGCTACTTTACGTAGGTGTTTAGCGTGCGGAAAGTTGGTTTTCGCGCACTAGTGCTTTTCACTTTTCCAATTTTTTTTAATTTATGCTTGTTCCAATGCATGACTCCTTATTGCTGGGTGTTAAATATTAGTTTCCTTTAAACGTCGTAATCAACATAAAAACCTACTGTTAATATCAGAATACGAAAAATATACACATTTCATATTTTATTACTTACCTCTTCATCATTATAACACGTTTATTTTTTAATATTGAAAAACCGTTCTTAATAAGTTGTCTGAGTGGAACGGAATAGCTGCCGAAACGCCTGTCAAAGAAGAGGCGTTTTCACTTACTGCAAGCATGTTTTAAGTTTCTAAAGGCAACATTCGATATTGTTTTTATAAATATTACTTGTTGTTTTTCTTATTTTTTCGCAACTGTATTAAAAAACGTCGTTCAATACACGTGCGGAAATGTCATTCTTCACTCGTCCCGAGTGTTGCCACTCGCCTGCGGCTCGTGGCATCCCTCGGTACTCGTGAAGAAATGACATACTTTCCGCACTAGCATCGAAATGTACTATTATATACTCATGTACTTTCATCTGTCATTTACATGGTCGCTGACTCCTACGAAGACAATGACACCATTAATTTAAGTCGGTGAAAACTCTGTGCTCTCTCGTCCATAAAAGAACTGTTTAGCGTGCTTTTATAGTTTATACATTTTTAACCGACTTCAATAGAAAGGAGGTTTTCAGTTCGTCGGCCGATTTTGATAATTATTTTTTTGTTTCAAAGCATCTACCCTCAAGTTGGTCCCATATAAATTTGGTGAAGGTTTGATGATGGGATCTAGGAGGAATCGAGGGAAGTCCTCGAATTTGATAGGCACGCATATGCCGATTTCAGTATTTTCTGTAGGTAACCAAGTATTAGCTCACGGAAACCTCAAATTATGGCATAGCGAAGTACAAAATTGGAGTCGTTTTTTTGGTATAAATTATTCATAAAAACACTGTTAACCTTTTTTTAGGGTTCCGTGCCCAAAGGGTAAAAATGGGACCCTATTACTAAGACTTCGCTGTCCGTCCGTCTGTCACCAGGCTGTATCTCAAGAACCGTAATAGCTAGACAGTTGAAATTTTCACAGATTGTGTATTTCTGTTGCCGCTATAACAACAAATACTAAAAACAAAATAATAATAATAATTAAGGGCGGCTCCCATACAAAAAACGTGATATTATAGCCCGTTTTCATGGCTACCACTCGCCGAGCTAGATCTCAAGAACCGTAATAGCTAGACAGTTGAAATTTGCACAAATTATGTATTTTTATTGTGACTATAACAAAAAATACTAAAATCAAAATAATAATAATAATTAAGGGGGGCTCCCATACAATAGAGTAGTTGTTGGCGTTTTTTTTCTGGTACGGAACCCTTCGTGCGCGAGTCCGACTCGCACTTGGCCGGTTTTTATTAAAGTAATGCTTCGGTCCTAATTATTTTACAATACTTACAGTGGTATCAACTGTTCGTTAGATAGAATACTTATGGTTTTCAAAGCAAACATTTGTATATTATATTACATTACTTTCTTATTAAAATAAATACCTTAATACTCTAGTTTAATCTTTTTGTAGTAATATTTATTAAAATGAACAGTTCCGATTCGTTCCGGACTCGGATTCAGTTTGTTTCAGAAGCCAACTGTAGCAAATAATAATAATAATAAAAAAACAAAACCAACTATAAACCAGAAGTGTCATATTTTTGATTTGCCACCAAAATTCTAATTGAAAGCGAAAGTATTCAAGCTTGATAAACTATTACATTACGTTTATAAAGATATTTTATTTCTGTTCGTGAAGGAAACAGTGTACGTTGATTCTTTAAAAAATGCACGTTGATTCTTTTAAAAATGTACGTAGACGAAAATAAGTGCACATGATTGGTGAATAAATCTCGTATTTTACAAAAGTGTTGTCTTATGAGTTCCATACAGAAAAAGTATGTGATCATAGTTTGGTCGACGATGTCTTAATTCAAACATAAGAGTCGATGTGTAGAAAAACATTTATTTGATCTAGGCCGCAATCAGGATTACATTCCTATACGTATAAATATTTGGTTACACTAAGATTGAAAGACTTGCTCTGGACTATTTTGCTAAAAGTCTGAACTTCATGTAATTTTCATGCTCTACATGGTATTCGGTAATGTATTTCATCTATAAATAAGGCCAATGGACGGTATTGAAATAGGTACAGGTAAAATACTCAAGAAGATGACCTGTTGTATGTAGTTGTAGCGTGTTCGAATAGACATTACATAAGTATTTAAAGTGTGCAATACAAACAAAACAAACGCCTATTCGAACACGTCACAACTACATACAACAGGTAATTTTTATAAAGTTTTTCACGTATACGTATTCTTATCCTATTATATTCTATTTTTTTTTTTTTGCTATTTAATTGGAGGTAGGTAGACTAGGTAGAGATGGGTAAGCGAACTTGTTCTTAATTATTAAAATTTTGTACGTACAGACGTACAGACGAGTCTACCTACCTCCACTTAAATAGCATTTGTTGTTAGGTACGTAGGCAGGTAGGTACAGTCAACATCTCTGTCTCTCCTCCCCTTTTTGTACTTGGGCATTTTCACTTTTTGTTGTGAGTTTGCTTTTTTTTCTCAGTATTTGGAAATATTTGGTTTGCTCAAAATCATCTGCACTAATGAATATGGAAGAAAATGCCCTCAATTATTTCTTTTCTCAAAAATTTTGTTATGGTTTTCAGTGAGCGACCGCCGTCTAGGTAAAGCCAGGTAAGCTAAAAAATGTATGGATATATCAGAATAATAATTCAGTAGAGGATAAGCCAAGAATTCTCAAATCCTGACAATAAAGAAAACGCACAACAAAAGTGAAATTGCTGTCGTTTCAGGATACTCAAAAACATATGCACATGCACTAACATTTTCTAACTTTCAGATGATTTCTAAGATTTCATGTTGTTCACCACCATATGCATACAAAATGATGATCCTACTTGTTTATTTACATAGAAACAGATAATTTAAGAAGTATTCTAAAATAAGGTTTTATTTTCGTTAGTACAGATCTGTAAGGTAATTGAATTCAATGGAAACCTTTATGTTAAAACAAGTAGCGAGCAATTCCGGGAGGGTTAACATTCTGTCACAGCTCTATGAATATTTCATTTCGCACGACCTTCTTAACAATCTAGAAAAATATACGGTTTTACTTTCCATATTTAAAGAACTACTAAACTTAATTATGGCAACCGACTTCCAAAAAATTATCCAGACACACTTTTCGAGTGCAAATGCGTTAGTTGCTTTGGAAAAATAATCAAACCATTCTGTGTTTGTACCTATTCTTATAGGTACTCTTAATATTGTAAGGCTTCCGTTGATCTCTACTGGATTCCGCCAATTGAAGGAATTTTCAAATTTGAGCCACAAATAGTGACAAAGCTCTGAGCCAACAACGTAGAGTTCCAATATGTATTATATAAATTGTGTAAGTACCTTCTCTTTTTTATAAGGGCTATAAATATTTATTACATGGGTTACAGCTGCCTAATTTTTGAAAGGTAGTTGAAAGCAAATAGGTAATATATAATGTCTAAATAAGCAGGTAGGTTTAGTTAAGTTAGTTTGTTCTAAAATTGGCAATTATCTAAATATATGAGTCGTCTTGGATGTTTCAGATTCCCTGATTACTAGATAAGCAGGTCGCAATCGACCTGCTTATCGTGGGTAGGTATCGTGTCGTACGAACGTTATGTAAATCTAAATGTCATTACTTGCAAGGAAAATGACAGTTGATTAGTCCTAATGCTTCTTCGAAAAGATACGCAAGTAGCCCCTTGGAATTCAATAAAAATTGTTAATAAATATGAAGGAAGAATACTGTTCAGATCTAAAATGATTGAATAAATCCTAGATGAGTACCTATCCTAGATAAGTATCCTTCGGTTTTAGGACTCAATTTATGGCTAGTAGATACACTCAACATCATTTAGTAGTTAGTGACAGCCGATTGGTACGATATATTTGTCCACTTTAATTGCTACTAACTATATTATGCTGACTGTACACATAAACAACCGTTAATACAAACTAACTATTACTATTCAGCAAAAACAAAATACACCTATAAAAATGCAATACCATAACTTTACATTTCGTATAATACTGCAAAAGTAATAGTGATTATTAATAGTAAACTACCACTTACTTCAATGCACATGGAGCTTGATGTTAAAAATCTAATTCACAAAGACAACCGGCACAATATCCGAAACTGATTGTGATCACCCACGAATCCACGAGACAGGTTCGAAGGCTTGACTCATAGTGATACAAGCTGTGAAAATGTTTTTTATACACCTTCGCGTAGTGGGGGTATTTCTTTCCGCTCGGTGCATATAAAAAAAAACATTACAAACAGGGCACATGTAAATTTTTGTCCAAAAAAAATACCATGTTCATGTCTCTGACGAATAGTTTAGAAATTAATTCAAATATATGTGTATGTATGTAAAATTCTTTATTGTACATGAGTGAAACACAACAATAAAATAGTAATTACAAGAACAGTTGACATATGTACAAAGGCAAGGGGAAAGGTTTTAATTAAAATATTTGTCCTATAGTCTGTACGATCCTCAAATAACAGTTATTTTACTGTGCCGGAAAACTGTCTACATAATATGACCGTTAAGTGCATGGTATGGGTCAAATTTTGCTTTTCAACTGTAAATAATGGCAACTGTAAACGTAAACTAAGTTATTGCTACTAAGTAAGAGAATAATAATTATTATTAAAGTATCGAACCGGTCAACAACGTCTTCCGAGCTACTTTGAGCGTAATGAACAAAAAACAATAGTTTTCAAAGGTTGCTGGACGCAAGATGGAGATATCGAAAAAAATCAACACAATTACTTAGTGTATTAAAAAATTTAATATAGGATTATACTTATTTCACAAAATGACTACAAAAACACGTATGCTTCCTAAATCCAATGCGATCAATCACCAATCACATGCGTCGTACGTAATAAGCCTGCATTAGGTCAGACAAAAATATTATCGAGATTGTCGCATCTTACTCGTACTCGTATGATGTAGGTACAGCTCGAATGACCTACGACAGCAACATCACTACACCCCAGGAAATGGATCTGCGAGTGAACCATACAGGCGAAAGTCGAAATTTTTCTAAGTAGGAAGCAGTGTCTTGTACTTGTTGGCTTTGTGTGGATAAGGCAGTATATTTCGTGGTATTTCCCGCGATAGTCGTCAACCGTTTCGGCTTTTAAAACGTTGGCCATAGTGTGTTAAAGAATAAAGATCAAAGAAGAAGATAAAGATCAAAGAAGAAGATAAAGATCAAAGAAGAAGATAAAGATCAACAAATATCTTCGCGGTCTCATCAGAGATGAATAGACTAAAAAACTTTTAATAAGATTAATACATTCATTATATCATTATTATTATAAAAAAATACATATAGATAGATATCAAAGCATACAAGGTGCCCACAAACATGGTTCATATTTTTGAATACCCTGAGGAGTACAGATGTATTATGTATTGTATATGGCGACTTACGAAATTATATACTGCATCTCAAGACACGCATAACGCAGTATCCTTAATGACTAATGACAAAAACGGAAACCGAATACCGGGTAAAAAATATGATTGACAGACGCCAACAAAAAGTACCTAGGCAAGTGCAATATGAACTGACAGTTAACTTGAAATGAGTCCTCGAGTTTTTACTAGGTTTGGAAAATTCTCGAGAATAATCATTAATTATCCTGTTTCCTATTCGGAAACGCTGTAAACTCGTATTATAATTTGATCCTTAGAATCAAAACAACTATTACATAGTTAACAGAGGTCAAGTATACTGTCTGTGTATAATACGAGTAGAAGCGCAAGTATACTGTCTGTGTATACTTGCGTTTCTGTGGAAAGTTTTGTAAATTGCAATTCTGGAAAATAATGACAGAATAAGCTCTCTGAAGTATTATTATATAAGAGAAACGGTAGCCTCGAGAGCCTTTGCTAGAGTCAGTGAAAGAATAAATTTACGAAATAACGAATTAAACCATATAGCAAAAAGAAATAGATGTCTGAGAAGTAAACCAATATTCCCAAATAAACCGATGACGTGTTGAATAAAACTACTGCGTCGTGAACGTAAACACTGAGAGTATTTATTTTGATTCAAACAGGTTTTATGTGGTATATTTAAGTATGATATGATTGTATTAATGATGGCAAACTTTTAATGTAATCGATTTGTGTTCATAAAATGCAAATTTGCATAAAAAATTAAGAGTCATTGAGTGAGATGAGATGAATACGAGTACAGAGACTACGTTTGTTAATATTGTTGGCGAAGCAACTAATGTTCATAAATCATCATCATCATCATCATCATGTCAGCCGAAAGACGTCCACTGCTGGACATAGGCCTCCCCCAAAGACTTCCACAATGACCGGTCCTGCGCCACCCGCATCCAGCGGACACCCGCGACCTTCACCAGGTCATCGGTCCACCGTGTGGGGGGCCTGCCCACGCTACGCCTTCCGGTACGTGGTCGCCACTCGAGAACCTTTCCGCCCCAACGGCCATCGGTTCTACGTGCTATGTGCCCCGCCCACTGCCACTTAAGTTTAGCAATTCGGAGGGCTATATCGGTCACTTTGGTTCTGCTGCGGATGGCCTCATTCCTGATGCGATCACGCAGAGAAACTCCTAACATAGCTCTCTCCATTGCTCTTTGGGTGACTTTGAGCCTTCTTATGAGGCCCATAGTAAGCGACCACGTTTCAGTACCATATGTCATCACTGGCAACACACACTGGTCAAAGACTTTCGTCTTGAGACACTGCGGAATATTGGACGAAAAGATGATATGTTCATAAATATCCCATCAAAAACATAAATGTAAAAATGGGAGCCAAGTTCAATATTAAGAATATGCGATGCTTGGTTGTCGTCTTCACCGATAAAAGAATTGAGATCTAAATGTGGGCTAAGTTCCGTAGATTCTCTGAAATGGTGCTAAGTCCGGCACTACATTGTTTACAAAGATTAACTTGAATAAGAATAAGAATAAAAACAGAAATTTTATTCTTATTCAAATTGATTTGAATAAGAATAATTCGTGAGTCAGAGCCTTGAGCCCACACTCGAGGAGTACACAAAAAGCCATTGAGGAGTTCCACTATCCAAATCCTGACTCCATCATCAGACCATCTCCACCAAGTGTAATGTATAGGATTCATAAATACAAACCAAATGAGCCCACACTCGAGGGGTATACAAATAACCATTGAGGAGTTCCACTATCCAACTCCTGACTCCATCATCAGACCATCTCCACCAAGTGAAATGTATAGGACTCATAAATACAAACCAAATGAGCCCACATTCGAGAGGTATACAAATAGCCATTGAGAAGTTCCACTATCCAACTCCTGACTCCATCATCAGACCATCCTCACCAAATTTTATGTATAGGACTCATAAAAACAAACCAAATGAGCCCACACTCGAAGGGTATTCAAATGGCCGTTGACGAGTTCCACTATCCAACTCCTGACTCCATTGGTACCTCTATCTAGTTCCTAACATGTAATCCATATTTGCCCCATACCCGGACTAGACTACATTCTTATTTGTGCAATATTATTTAAAATTAAAAATCATGAATAAGTTTATTTGATTAAGAATAAGTTATTCTCATTCAATTTTTTCGCGTAAGAATTATTCCCGACCAAAATTATTTGAATAATTTTGGCGGGAATAAAATCGGCATGATTTTATTCTTACGAATTCTTATTCAAATAATGATTTTATTCTTGAATGCCCAACACTTAAAACTAATTTACTGCGGATTAATGCATATTATGCAGCTTTAACTTGGCAGTTTTCTTAAATATCTAACAGCTTTTATGGTATAATAACATACTGCATAGAAAACTGTTTTTATTTTTTATGTTTTCAATTTGATTTTTTTATGTTAGATAGATTTGGGGGGTCAAAAGTCGCTCCAAACGGTTCGTGTAAAATAGTGGCTGCTGTCCGCCAGTTCCTGGGGTGAATTTGGCCTGCCGCGTGTCTAGATACATATTTAGAAGTGGATCTGACCATCTGATAGTGAGGTACCGAAGGCAAGTGTAGGATCCTTGAGAAGTCGTTGAACTTGAAACTCCTCAAATACTCGTACTGGCCCGAAGCCCATCTACAGCGATTTAGTTATTTTTCTGCAGTAACCACCGTATTTGCTACCGGAAAGCAAATCATGTGTGGTGGATATGTTTGTGAAAATGGCATGGTTGTACAAAATTGGAGTCTGATATTTATGGGTACTTACCCATTAATTATTACGAAATAAGCTTTAGAAGTATAACATGTCTGATGAATAATAACGTCTTTATACTTGAATAAAAATAATGCTATAACGTTACAGTACCAATGTATAGATGCTTGTAAATAACTATTTAGTACCTAGTACATGTTCTTTGACTTGTCCACTCAATACTGTCGCGCTTAAGTCGACCGGCCTTCAATGCCTCGGGCGCCTGAACACTTGCACGGATGAGACTTGGGGGGCTATTCCATAACATTTATACCGTTCAATAATCGCTACTGTGAATCCAACCAGAAATAATTTACGAAAATTAACGATGCGAAAATTAAGGTACGTATTTCAATATTGGCGAATGTAATTTTAACGGCACACTCCTGGCAGCTTCATTGATATTATAAAGCTGCTTAAGGTTCAAGGAGAGAATTATATTTCAATTTTGTGTAGTAGTACTGTAATTATTAACAGAATAGCCCTTCATTTCGAACAGAAGTAATTTAACTTCCGCGTTGACAGACAAAAAGTCAAATGTAAATAACCTGTAGCTACGCGGTAATACAATGAGAGCAACAGACGGTTTTATGTTCATTGCTCTCTGACTGCTTCCGAACTACCCATGCCAAAGTAACAAGAGCATTGTATAGAGTAATAGATCGAAATAAACTTGCGTCATTTAGGAAGCGGATCTACTTATCGTACGATCGTTCATACCGAACTCAATACACGGTAAGAACACTTCCTAAATTAAAATGATAAATTCGAAATTATGCCGGAATTAACGGAGAGTTATGATTGATCTTCACACATTTTTGTGATGGTTCCGCATTAATAAGTTTACCTATTATTTCAATTAAGAATTAGTTGAATGTTATTTTATTTATTTTATCAGGTAACGTTTGTCATAACATACTGGTGACTGATGGTTCAGAACATACATAAGCATCACCTCAACAGTATTTTGCGTTTTAAATGCTGCGCTACAGCTTAACTGTAGCGCAGCAGTAAGTAAGTATGTGAAATAACATAATAAAAATATTTTATGGTAAGAGAGCCCACAATGCTAATGTGAATTTACTCGAGCGTTGTTGAGAACTAATGGATTTTGAAGATTGGATGGTAGACAGACAAAAAAGTAATTTGATGTGTACCTCTCCGGGCCTCCGCCGATGGGTGGAAGTTCTACAGGTAAAAAAAATAAAAATAGTATACGAGCGCTAGTTATTGATAGTGTAGGTAAACGCCCCACGTATCTATGGTAATGGAGGTATGTAAATATGCCATTTTGGATGGTGGGGGTGGCCGTACGTAAGGACAGAAACTAGAGGTGTTAAGGGGGAAAAATCGAACTCCCGTTCAATAACCTGAGGATTCGGAAATGACACGAGCTTGTGCCGTGTTTATTTAAAAGCCCTTGGCGTGCAATCATATATCGACAGAGTACAACGTATCCCTCCATATGTCAATCTGCCGCACTCGAGTAAAACCCCAAATCCCCTTATAGGCTTACTATTAATAAAGAGAAGTTTTTTTTTTAAATGTTAATGGCATTACGTTTGACCGTAGTCTAACCTGATGGAAAGTTAAGACAAAAAAAAAGTTAGTCTATCAAAAAAGACCACAACTTTTGCATGGTTTTTGATTTTTGGCTAGACCACAGTTTGCTTGTTTTCAGACTTTAGTTGGTACTAAAGAGTTAGTATTTTTTGCATCCGGGCGAGCAAGCTTTGGTCGGCTTCTTTCGTGATTTCCAGAGAATACAAGTTTGCCCTAAGATAGGAACTAGCCAGATTTTTCGCCCCCGTAAACCCGTGAATTGTAAATTTCATCCAAATAATTAGAGCCGTTTCCCAGAACCCCGAAAGCTCGTTTAAAGATATTAGATAGATATAACCTACGTACTTATGTGTATTTCTCAATACCAAGGTTAATTAGCCAAATGCTTGTTATCGATGATAAGGGTTGGTCTGCTGCACTGAACCGAAACGGTTTTTTCATAAGCACGCAACTAAATATTTATATGCAACCCCAAAGAGGGCATCGAGTTTAGGCTCGATAAAATCACCTCTGATAATAATTTGATTTGATGAATGTGCAAAAAAATACAGTAAACGATAAAAGCTTGCCTTTAAAAAGAATTTTACTTACTGCAGATGTTGTAAGCAATGCAAACAAAACTTACTTAGGAACTTCTGGGGTAGCGCAGTGTCGAAGACGAAAGCTGAATGTGAAGATGAGCAAATCGACTCTGATTTTATACTTCTTCTTGTCCCCTTTTACTAACTAAGCGTGATGAAGCTAAGAGCACCACAGCAGGGTGTATAGTGCCCAGTTTTCTTTTACCATTGCGTAGTCTGTACTGGCTATGGACAAAAAACTAGTTTTATAACATACACATATACGAATACGTCCAAGATTGTCGATGTACTATTGGCTGTGGCTGGTTAATCATAAATTTCCTTTGAGTTGATTCACTTAGGGTACTAATGATAAGAATAGAATTAGAGCATGCTTTTACTATGCTATACTGTACAATGTACCTACATATTAGCATGGCTAACATAAATGAGAGATTGACGCAGCAAGTGAGATCGAGTGTGTAATATAGATTTATGTCGAACCGGTAACACAACTTACGTGTCTCGCGACGCGGGGCATCCTGTTGTTAGCGGGCAAACGTGTTGACGTGTTGACGTGTTGCCTGCGTTGGCAGGCAAATGTATAACCATTAGCCACTTAATTATGATTTTATACCAATATTCTCCCCATTTTAATATCAGTGCGTCACTCTTTCACACAGCATGTGCATAATCATAATCGTTATTCGCAAGGATACTTGATTCTAAACACAGATGTTATTGTACAAGTGTAGGTTACAGTATTCAATCGTAAGCGATATGCAAACCTCCTCTGAAACTAAATAATCTGTGTTCATGAAAAAAAATGCGTAAGTATCTAATTTCTTTAGGTTTTCGTTCTTTGTTTAGGGATATCCAAAAAGCTTGAAAAAGCATGTAATAAATAATGATAATTTATAAACTCAAGTATGTGTTTGGCCACTCATTCTACGCTCTTAATATTGAACTTGGCTCCCATTTTCACATTTATGTTTTTGATGGGTATAAATGTCAACAGCACATCACTATTACTCGGTGGTATCATTTAACTTTAAAAGACCCACCGTACCACCAGGGGTACCACCAGGGGTACGGTGGGTCTGACGGGCGCTGAAATCAAATATATCTGCGTTAAACAAAAGTAAAACTACTAACTTTTTCTCAAAGTGCGCTTTCTGTAATACACACACACCCAAAATTTACATTTGCCTAATTAGGGTACTATCTCGAAATTAGCACATTACCTACCATATTGTGCACTTACCCAATACGTACATTTCCCCAAAATAGACACTTTTCGAAAACGCACATTTCCAAAAGAAACTCATTCCAAAATGTACTTTTCCTCAAAACGTATACTTTACCTGAATATTATTTTTACCCGACTGCAGTGTAGCCCAAAAGGAGGCTTATGTGTTTGACCTGTATGTATGTATGTACCCGGGTATGTCCTAAAACTACGGCCAAGACCACCGGGGGATGGGCAGCAACATCCCTGAAGTGCGGTGGAGATACTGCGATCGCCAACCCGCATGCCAAGCGTGGCGATTATGGCATTTACCCCCCATGGAATTGGGGGAGACTTATGTCCAGCAGTGGACGTCTTTCGGCTGATATGGTGGTGGTGGTATCTATGTCTATCCCTATGTAACCTTTTACGTAGGAACGTTTTGTCAAGTTCGTCTTCATGCCGCGAGTGTCACTGGGTATACATATACAATTCTTAAAAAATATAAATGGCGGAATTATATCGCGGGATAAAAAATATTTTTATTTTAAAACCCTTGAGTAGGTGTGTTATCAAAATAAAGGGCTTTAAAAGTTGAGCATGAAAATTTATACCTACAATACAGTCAGCTTTTAAAAAACTTCACTTTTTCTCATAATGCATACTTTTCAGCATATTAATTTTATTAGTCAAATCACCACAAAGATGAAACGGATCAGGCTTGAAAAACACACTTCCGAATTGTACACTTTCTCTAATAGTGCACTTTCCGCAAAATGTACACTCCCAAAAGGTACACTCACCCAATTGGGGCACTATCTTGAAAGATGGAAATACACCATCTTTACCACAAAGTCCACACGAGATTTTGTCAGATGAAATTCCAAAGTCATGATGGTAATGTAAAAATTTTGACTGACCTCTAGAACCTACGTAATCGTAGTTTTGATTACCGTTTTTATTTTTGGTTACAGGACAAAAACACAAAAGGCCAGAGACGCAGTTGAATTTTGAATGCCATAAACTCAATAACATACATAATACATAAGCATTTATTCAGAACGTTACACTCAAACGGAGTGAAGAGGCACGATTTTGAACTAAGAAATATTTCCATAAGTTTTATAAGGAGTGGTTTTAAAACTTTGGTGAGGTGGTAGACAGATTCTATATTCAATCACTGTATTTGTTTTTTCGTGACGCACGATACGATATACCGGTTCCATTATTTTTTTATTTAAAGTGATCTAAATAGCAGAAATACTCTAAAAATACATATAACGTAACAAAAATGAATATAGAAAAAAGTGCAGGAATAATTCAGATAAGGGTAATTACAAAAAATATTTAGTTTTGATATTATTATGAGCCGCCATGTTGTAGCGGCATATTTTGTATTCAAATATTGCAATTGTTTTTTCATCGTAATATAATATTGATGTTTTTCCTATGTTTATATTGGGACAATTATTTCAAATATATTGCTCGCGGTATCACGAGCGGATACACGAGCAATGAATGAATATTTTTATTGAAATAAGTGCTCGCGATACAACAGAGGTGCAAGAGACATCTTTGTATCAAGCTATTTCGTAGTGTATTTTCACTACATAAACTTACTAAAATTATCTCGCGGTGCCACTGAGCGGGTACAGGAGTTTTTTCTCTATTTTTATTAAACATTTGTTTCTCATCAGTCATCAAATATAGTATAGTTATAATGTATCTTCGCGGTACTACTGCGCGAGTACACGAGATACAATGCTATGATATTAATATCTTTATTTTCGCGGTGCCACTGAGGTACACGAAAAATTTACATTATTGTATATACAATATAAATTTGTTTCCTCAGCGCCCAGAATGAGAATTATAAGTGATTCAAGTGAGGAGGAATACGAACAGCCCAGGAAACGAAGGCGCATTCTTCCTATCAGTGATAGTGATGACTATGATAGCGATGAGGGTCAAAGAATAATCGAGGATGAACTCAACATCTTAGAATTGATAGGCGAGCCTGCAGAAAAAAACAATTCAATTAACATCAACCCCAAACTCGCTGATCTGTGGCGCAGTATTCTAGAAAAGGGGCTAAATAATGAGGTCAAGGTAACTCAAAAAAGGAATGTGATAACAATGTTCAAACTAGCAAACACTTTTTAGAATCCTTGGGTTTTGTTGTAAATCTAAAGAAAAGTAATTTACGCCCTTCAAAAGAATGTAAATTTTTAGGTTTTCTTTTGGACTGTCCTAATTATGTTATATAAAATACCAAGTGATAAACGCATGAACATATATAATAAACTTAAGTCATTTTTGTGTTTAAAAGACACAACTGTGAGAGCTTTTGCGTCATTAATAGGTACTTTAATATCTATTTGTCCAGCTGTACCATATGGTCTCATGTATACTAAACGATTGGAACGTCACAAATTTTTCAATATTAAAAAGAATAATAATGATTTTGAGTCTAAATTGATACTTACACATGAAGTGAGAGAGGATTTAATTTGGTGGAAAGAACATGTATGTCTTGCAAGTAATCCAATCAGAGACGGTATTCATAAGCGTGAGATATTTTCAGACTCTTCACTTTCTGGTTGGGGTATTGTATGTGGTGCTTCTTGCACAATTACATGGTTTTTGGAATATTGATGATAAAAAAGTCACATATTAACTGATTAGAATTAAAAGCTATTTATTTTGGCCTACAGTGCTTTGCTAAAAATTTATATGATTGTGAAATATTATTGCGTTGTGATAATACAACTGCAATATCATACATCAATCGCTATGGCGGTATACAATATAAAAATCTAAATGATCTTACTCGTCAAATTTGGCAATTCTGTGAACATAGAAGACTATTTATATATGCATCTTACATAGCTTCCAAAGATAATTATAGTGCAGATAAAGAGTCAAGAAAAGTTAATGACCAAACAGAATGGCAACTTTGCAATTATGCGTTTAATGAAATTAAGTAAAGACTTGGATGTCCATCAATTGATTTATTTGCGACAAGAGAAAATGCAAAATGTAAGAAATTTGTTTCATGGCATGTTGAGCCTAATTGTTGGGCAGTAGATGCCTTTACTATTCCATGGACAAATTTAAAGTTTTATGCGTTTCCACCATTCTCTCTTATGTTAAAATATTTACAAGCCTGGTTTCCTACATTTATGTCATTAACAAAATCGAATTTATTAAAGCTCGTTCCTTACTGTCATCTCCTTTCAGAGAGCACCATCCACTGCACCAAAATCTTACACTGGTTGCCGCGATATTATCAGGGAAGTATACTCAAGGAAAGGATTAAGTAGGAAAAGCATTGATATAATGTTAAAATCACTGTCAGATAACACAATCAAACAATATGACTCGTGCTTAAAACAGTGGTGGTCATTTTGTGAAATTGACAATGCTGATCCTTTTTTAATGTCGATTCCTAAAATCCTCGATTTTCTATCACAAAAATTTAATAACGGTTCTGCCTATGGAACCCTTAATTCTGTAAGATCAGCTTTGTCTCTAATTATGGATTATGATTTGGGTGCACATAGAGACATTAAACGTTTCTTCAAGGGTATATATAAAATAAAACCTAATAAACCAAAATATAATGAAACCTGGAACCCAGCTTTAGTCTTGAATCATGTATCTAAATTATATCCTAATACATCACTCACATTAGAAAAATTATCAAAGAAACTGATTATTCTGTTAGCTCTAGTTACTGCTCACAGGTTACAGACCTTGTCACTGATTAGATTAAGTAACATTAAGATGAACGAAGAAAATATTAAAATTAAAATTCCGGACACAGTTAAAACTTCTGGGAAAAACAGATTACAACCATTGTTAGTAATTCCTTATTATAAAAACAATAACAGTATTTGTCGAGCTACAGCTTTAAAAGATTACATTGATGTAACTCAATCATTAAGAAAATCTGACAAATTGTTTGTAACTATAAGAACACCTCATACATCGGCTTCAACACAAACTTTAGCTAGGTGGATTAAAACCATTTTATCTGAAGCTGATATAGACACTTCTATATTTAGCGCTCATAGTACAAGACATGCCTCAACTAGTCATGCATATAGAAGTGGAGTAAATATTGATCATATAAGAAAAACAGCTGGATGGACGGAATCGTCCAGATGTTTTGCAGCTTTTTATAATAGACCATTAGTTAATGAAAATATTTTTCCTACCAGTATTTTAAGTTCCTTATAAGTGTTGAAAATACTTAGTTTTTTGTTGGAGACTGATTATTTTTTCAAATAGATATTTTAAAAAGTACTGTAGGTGCTAAGATTCGCACAATATGAAGACTCAACTGTGATGTGTGTATATGCAAACTCGCGGGAGTTTTGTATATAAAATTGGTAGACTGACGATATGTTATATTGTTTTTTATTGAATAAATAATTCAAATATAGCAACTATTTGTGTCTTTAAACATCTACATAGTTACACAGAGGAGGCGTCAACGAATATAATTGATTGATCAAAGTAACTTACCTGTAAGTGACCTTCGATCAAAATTATATGAAGTTGACGCCTCCTCTGTACAGACCCAACCCAAATAGTGTTTTCTTAATCCCTCCCAAAAATGTTTGACTACTATTTTAATTATCTAAATGTTGTTATTACTTTAAACTATAATGATTGACATGAGCACGGAGTGTTGCTAGAGATAAATAGGGTTACCAGTAAAAGTTTTTTATTTTCCACACACTTCGTGCTTTAAACTTTCGTGTCGTAAGGTTCGTCATAAACATGACTACATAGTTACACAGAGGAGGCGTCAACTTAATATAATTTTGATCGAAGGTCACTTACAGGTAAGTTACTTTGATCAATCAATTATAAAACCTTACAATAATATTTTTCGGGTCTCTCCCCTACACGTAAACTGGAGATTTTAAAGTGTTCGTTTTTGTTGAGGTCAAGGGTTTCCCCATCTGCTAGCTAAACGGTTGCTACTGGGTATGTGAAAAAAAAACATGGTAAGTAGTAGGAAGTTATGTAAAATAAATAGTGGATATAAGTTTGCGACATTTCAATCCGTATAATATAACGGGTGGACAGCTATGGAACACCTACATTGGACCTGGCCGCCACACACTTGGCTTTATTTAGGGTTCCGTAGTCAACTAGGAACCCTCATAGTGTCGCCATGTCTTTGTCTGTCTGTCCGAGGCTTTGCTCTGTGATTGTTATAGTAGTTGGCGGTTAAGAACTCAATCCTGACACCAGTCATTTCCATGCAGTTTATAACCTAAAAGTCACTTTGAGGTTATAAACTGTATGGAAACGACAGGCGTCAGGATTGACTTCTTAACCGCCGCCCACTATAGTGCTACAAAGTTGCACTCTCTCGTGGGGGAAAATCATATTCAGCCAAGTTGTATTTTGCCGAGATTTAGGGTATTAATTCAATTTTGTATTTTGTGAGGAATTTGTAGGCGATCCAAATCTCCTATCCATACAAAGACTCCTATCCATAGAAAGAAATACTAAAAATACTTTGTATGAATCCTAATCCATACATAATATTTTTAGTATTACTACCCCGTGTAAAAAAAACAAATATTTTTACATGATTTACTCACTCTTTTCGATGTGAATATTAATGAATACTGAAACAAAATCCATAAAATTTTGGTAACCGCAATATATTATTGTCGCCCCTGTGTTGTGATAATAATAATCGTGTAACAGGCCCCTATGGACTTTGCTTCAATATTCACGTATTGTAATACAAGTGACGTCTACAATTTAATCATATCTGTCATTTTTGTCGTGTCCGTCTCTTTCGCACATACGATATCTGCAAATGCGAAAGAGATGGATTATCGGATCAGGCACTGCGTAAACGCTTTTATACAGGGTGTCCCAAGAAGTAGTTATATACTGAAGCTGGGAGGTAGAGGACCTAGAGGGCTATCTGAATCACCCCATGTATGTTCCGCGATTTTTAGTATTTTCGGAGTTATGATTTTTTTTTAAATTTTTCACCTATCGCCGCGTACGATGAGATTTTTATTTATGGTGACGTGAATTATTGCGGTAGATGCTTGTTTTTTTTTGTGTGCTAAGCTGATAGATAGGCCAATTCGGTATGGTAACATTTACTATCGTTAGATCTTTGAATGGCATAAAAAAAATTAAATGCCAAGAAAGATAAAATTACCCAGTATGTTCACAACTTCAAGGGCCCTTAAAAAAATAAAATCACTTAAAAAATAATTACCGATTGGCTTTTAAAAAATCACAACTCCGAAAATACTAAAAATCGCGAAACATACATGGGGGTGATTCAGATAGCCCTCTAGGTCCTCTACCTCCCAGCTTCAGTATATCACTACTTCTTGGGACACCCTGTATAGCTTAGGCAGTCCGCCAAGTACGGGTATCTGCTTTTTAAAAAAATACGCATGTAGTCTGTGAAACTACAGTTTTCTTTCCTTTCTGTCGTTAACGCCCGCGACCACCCGCGACGGAACGTGTTTTAGTCATGTTTCATTCACGGGGCGCGGGCGGAGCCGCGGGCACGTCTAGTAACTTATAAACTGTTACTATAAATTCGACAAAACAAGAATATACTTATATATAACTGTTACTATAAATTCGACAAAACAAGAATATGCTTTATTCCAAGATTAGTCAATGCTGTTTTGACGTTTAACCTCGGTTAACCCATATATGCCCAGAATTATGCTTGTTTTCGGTATCTCATTTGCCCTTTGTTAACCGACTTCAAAATTTCAAAAGAGGAGGTTATCAATTCGGTTGTATGTTTTTTTTTTTTTTTTTGTTTTTTTTTTTTTAATGTTTGTTACTCCATAACTCCGTCATTTCCTAACCGATTTTAAAATTTTCTTTTTGATTGTATGTATATATATCCAAGTTGGTCCCGTTTTTGTCAAAAGGCAGTTCTGATGATGGGATCCATGAGGAATTGAGGGAACTCCTCAAATCTTTAAGGCAAACATATAGTGATTTTTGTGTTTTTATCAACAAGTCAAGCATTTGCATCCAAAAATGTGACATTGGATGAAGTGGAACTGCTGATGATGATCAGAACAGAACTCTTCAACGACGAAAAGTTCACGTTTGGCGATTTGTCCTCCTAGCTGTGTTTGTTAAGCAAGTTCTATTTTCACGATTAATTTTTGTCATGCTCGAGTTCTGATGATGGGATCCATGAGGAGTTGAGGGAACTCCTCAAATCTTAAAGGCAAACATATAGTGATTTTTGTGTTTTTATCAACAAATCGAGCATTATCATACAAAAATGTGACATTTGATGAAGTGGAACTGCTGATGATGATCAGAACAGAACTCTTCAACGACGAAAAGTTCACGTTTGGCGATTTGTCCTTTTAGCGGTGTTTGTTAAGCAAGTTCTATTTTCACGATTGATTTTTGTCATGCTCGAGTTCTGATGATGGGATCCATTAGGAATCGAGGAAACTCCTCAAATGTGAAAGGCACACAAATAGTGATTTTAGTATTTTCATGAACTAATCAAGCATTTTCATTCATAAAAGTGACATTTGATGAAGTGGAACTGCTGATGATGATCAGAACGGAACTCTTCAACGACGCGTAGTTCACGTTTTGCGATTTGTTCTCTTCGTTTTGTTTGTCAAGCAAGCAAGGTTTTTCCATGATTTCATGAGGAATTGAGGGTACTTAGTCTTCTAAAATACAAAAATGGCTATAAGTATGTTTATAATGACATACTTATAGCCATTTTTGTATTTTATTGTATGGAATCTAAGAGTGCACCATCTAAGATTAATAATCTTTCACCGGACTCCCCCATTGAAGTCGGTTTTTTTTTCTTAAAAATTATTTCGAAAACGATTAACAGCCCTTATGCCCAGAACTAGGTCTTTTATTGGTTTTCTATATGCCCATTGATTCGAAAACGCAACGAAAAATAGTCTTTCGTTCAAGTGACCTTTACGACGTCTTTCTTTTGAGAAGTGCATTTTATCACCATCGATGTCAAGCAGTAGGTAACTTTCTTCAAATAGCGATTGAAATATTTGACAATTTGAAATTAGTTCGCGCATTATGGGTCGGTGCAAGTAGTGACCTGTTTTCAGCGTGCATAAATTATGGCGTCTCTCAAAAGAAAGTAACTAATTATACAAAATCACTTTAATTGCGTAGTTTTTTGTATCTTAGAATAAAGTTACATTACTTTCAAGTATGTTTGTATATTTTATAGTGATGAAATGTTACATTAAGTTACCTAAAACTTGCCTATTCAAACAGTGTTTCGAGAACGATACATTGGGCATATATGTGTCATGACTCATGATCACTCGATAACCTACTACCTTCTTTTAGTTTTGTTTTTATTTCTTACATAATTGACTCCAAAGATATGTAAACGGACAAAGTAACAAAAATATGTATACAATATCCTTCCAATCTCAGTTTTAAGTTCATGTATACATGTTTTTTTTAGTGCTTACATAGCTTTGAACTCGAATGTATTGTATAAAATAATGTATGTGCTTCATAATGGATGTTTATTTATTACTGATAAATCAGGGGGGATTTAGGAGGAGCAAACCGTTATAAACTAACGTAATATTTAGTCCTTTCGGAACGTTCTGTCTGTTTCCCAAAATATTCTTTTGCAAATACCCGCTCCAAAATATCAGTATTTTTTAAATGAACTTAGGCCAAAATACCCGTTTCTCATCACATCGCTATGTCAAAAGACTCGGTTCTCATAGCATCTATATGCCAAAAGATCCGTCTCTCATGACAGTTCATCATTAGCCTCTCATAAGTTTGTCAAATACCCGTTTCTCATACCATCACTGTATCAAAACACCTGGTTCTCATCCCTTCGTCCACGTTCATAAATAAGGTTTCATAACTGGTTCTGAATAAGGATTTTTTTCACTGTTGTATTTGTATAACTACTATAACTAGTTATGAAACAAGACTTTTTCTCCATTTTCATAACCAAAGAGATGGAAACAAGCGTCTGTTTATGTTATTTATTATATACATAGTCAATCCGAAAACATTCCTTCTTAGAGTCGACGAAGCTTCAGATGCCCGAAAGACAAACCGCCCAGAAATAGGAGCCCCGCGTAACGAGGCTCCGTCGACCCGCTTAATTTCTACCTACTCCTTTACAAATATATCATTTGGGTAAAAAATATTGATTGAAAAACGGATTATTTTCCTAAATAATCCGTTTTTCAATCAATATATTATAAAAGATAGTGACGGGAACGGACGTTTTGGGAAACGGACTGAACGGTCCGAAAGGATCTTGTCAAAAGTTATATGTTATCTTGTTAAAGGTTAACTTACATTCGAAATGTTTTATTGCATATCATTTATAGAGATTGTAATATTTCTAAATGTAGTATAAGTTTAAATGTTTGTAATGTCAGCTTATAATAAAAGGTTGAAAAAAGACGTTATTTGTTAACTAACATTAAATGTAATACATATGCCCAATGTTTCGTTTTCGAACATGAAAAAAATGGTACTTATCCAATACTAAACTTTATGAAACTGGTCATAATGTTAAAAACCACGTATTAGCATCAACATATCGAAAATTTATAAGAATCGGAAGTCCAAAATAGTTCTGGGCAGAACCAGTGTTTGTTCGTTTTTGAATCAAAAGTCACTTAAAGACACAATTATTAATACTGCTCTGGGCATATGAAGGTATGTATCGTTTTCGAATCAAGGGGCATATATGGGTTAACGGGATTCCTGTTTGAACGGATCCCGCTTAAGAAAACTTTACTAAAACGACCTGAAAAAAATTAAGTAGGTATAGTAAGTGATTTTTTATACGAAATAAAAAAATACATTTTCTTTTACCAACAATCTATTTCCATATTGTAAATTTGGAAAACACTAGCAATTTTCACGAAATAATAAGGAGCCTAGAATGACGAACGACAAAGTTAAATGGGCAATTTCGTAACTTTTGAAAAGACCCCGAGAGCGAGACATGTTCAAGGCGTTGATCGGGAAAATTGCCCTAGGGCGGGAATCAATGTAAAATGAGCGAAATGGCTGTCAAATTATCGCGAAAAAGGAAAAAGAACCTAAATCAAATTGTCACTTTCAGATGATGGAACATCTAGGTTGGTGGAACATCTTATGTCTCGGTTTTGGGTACTTCGTCGGCCATGCTGGCAAGAACTAGGTTCTTATCGGTGCCAGTAGGTTTCTTGGGTTCCAGGGCCGCCCTCATCTCCAGAGCGCGGGTATCAGTCTCCAAGGATTGGTTCTTGTCAGCCAAGTCCATGGTTATTTTGATGGAAGTAGCCTCGAGAGCGTTGTACGTTGCCCTGAAATTATGTACTTTTATTTACTGTTACTGTTACTCATTAAAAAAAAAGAATTACTGTTGTATTATCAAAGTACTCATCATCATCATGTCAGCCGAAAGACGCCCATTGCTGGACATAGGCCGCCCCAAAGACAAACTCAGGTCATCAGTCTCAAGTACTCATGAGTTGTTATGAATACCTAGATAATACACCAAAATTCTCATATACATAAACTTTAATTCAATTTTTATGTTAAAAAACTTGGTAAATCTCAGAGTGATATCACAGCGCAGACATAAAACAGTATGTAAAGAACCGTTGTCAATTGGATACATGAATTGTGTTCCCCGTGTGGTGAATAAATTATATGACCTCGGACCTTCCTCCGTGACTTCTGAATTTCACTGGATTATCCCCTCATCGTGGTAGGTAGACGCTTTTCAGGTCGTTATTTTGAGCTCGAATCTAGTTACAGTACACACAACTCTAATCTAATTACGGTGCGTCTGGGCAATGAATTTGCAAATCATCCGTAATGTAGATTCAACCACAGTTGATAATTACAAACGGTGCGTATGGTACATTCTTGATGCACGTGTATTCGTCGCAAACTAAAATTGATGCAAATGTGTACAATTTCAGCAGTCGAATGAATGAGGAATTTGATGTATCCAAAAGGTATTCAGGTATTCTGTTTCAATAAACCGATATGTAGTTTCAGTGACAGCACCCGTGGTTTCCCATTTAGTCGACGTACTTACATTCGTGGTCAATATAGTGGGGACAAATGGAATATATACGAAATATAACCTCAAACTGTACTTTACAAAAACATCGTAGTTTTTTTGTTAGTTCAACTTGTGAATTTGAAGTTATGATTACTGATAAGGTAAATTAAGGGCGCTTTACTAAAATGTTATCGGTCCACTAGCGCCACCCGTAAATAATTATGATTATTTAAATTTAACGATAGATATTGAAAAAAGGAGGCCACTATGTATGTATTTCGTATTTAAGCGCGCCGTCTTTGGCGTCATTCAAAAATAAATTGAAAGCGCACATATTAAATAAAACCCCCGTCATCTAAATGCAGCCCGGCCACTGCAACGAGTTATCGCTGTGCCTTCCGATAATACAGCGAAACTATCCGCCTCATATTTTTTAGTATTGCACATTTAGTTTAAGTGATTGATTACCGATTATTATCTGTTTGGTTACAAATTGGTTTAGCTGTTAAGTTGTTTGTGAATTGTTTTTGTTATTGCTAGTTATTTAATTTAACTCTTGTACCTACCTACTTGTTAACGCTCAAAAACATGTTTAAAATATTTTATCTCATCAAGTGAAATGTTATATTTTTATTTTGAGGAATAAATAGTCTTTAACCCGAAATACCTTTTGAATACATCAGACTAGTTTTTGCTTTGCTGGATTCGTCGATCTATGCGTCCAAAGTAAAAACGGCCGTTTTATTTTTGAACTTACAGATCGACGAATCCAGCAACGTAAAAACTAGTTTGATGTATTCAAAAGGTACTTAAATACGAAATAAATAAAATAGTACACGAAATACGAAATAGAGGCCTCCTTTTTTCAATATCTATTGTTAAATTTAAATAATTACATTATTTACGAGTGGCGCTAGTGGACCCGTCACATTTTAGTAAAGCGCTCTTAAGGCTCCACCGCCGTCAACAATTTGTCTTGCTCACTCGTTAGTGTTAGCTCAATATGCTGACCTCGTCGCCCGCGAGCGAAAACTGGCGCAAATCAGTATAAAACAGTATTTCGTCAAAACGGATTCAAAATAAAATTAATTCCAAAATTCCAAAATAAAAGACAGGTAAAGCGTTTTGATTATCTATTTTTACGATGACTTTTGTAACTTAACTGTATTTTGCAATCAAATAACGTTTTAAATTATGGATTTAGCAGTTTGTCGAGAAAAAGAAAGTAAATAGATCTCCATGTAAATTTTACATCATGGTAAGGAAATATAGGTACCTAAATTTCTAATAGTAATAATAATCTTCTAAATATATAAAAGAAGAAACTGACTGACTGACTGACTGACATATCAACGCACAGCCCAAACCGCTGGTCCTAGAGATTCCAAATTTGGCAAGTAGGTTCCTTATAAGGTCTAGGGGTGCACTAAGAACGGATTTTTCAAAATTCAACCCCGAAGGGGTGAAATGGGGGTCGAAAGTTTGTATGGGGAATCAAGATTAGTAGGACTATTTTATTCGAAACTTCACAGGAGTATTTCTAACGGTAAATGAGGAAATACGTGTTTCAGGTTTTTTGAGAAATCAACCCCTAAAAGGGGGAAAGTTGGTGACAAATTCTGAAAATCGACATGGGTATTGTTTTTATGATATACCGGGTCGCAGATAACGAAAACAACAATAATTTTTAAAATTCCACGTGGAGGACGTGAAATACCATCCCCCCTGTTGGGGTGCAAGGGGGATGAAATGTCTAAATATTAATATGGGTGTCGTTTTTATGGTTTTTTGGGACGTTAATTACGAAAATGGCATCTATTTTGAAATTTAATATTGTGGATATGAAAACTTTTGAAACTGGTTCTAGAGTTTCCAAATTTAGTATGTAGGTTCCATATAAGGTCTAGAGGTGCATTAAGAAAGGGTTTTCCGAAATTCAACCCCTAGGGGGGTGAAATGGGGTCCGAAGTTTGTATGGGGAATCAAGATTAGTTGGACTATTTTATTCGAAACTTCATAGGAGTATTATTTCTAACGATAAATGAGTAAACATGTGTTTCAGGTTTTTTGAGAAATCAACCCCTAAAAGGGGGAAATCTGTTGACAAATTCTGAAAATCGATATGGGCGTTGTTTGTATGGTTTATAGGGTTGCTGATTACGAAAACAACAATGATTTTAAAATCCCACGTGAAGGACGTGAAATAACATCCCCTCTGTTGGGGTCCGAGGGGGTTGGAATGTCTAAATATTAATATGGGTGTCATTTTTATGATTTTTTGGCTCGTTAATTTTAAAAATGGCATTGATTTTGAAATTTAATATTGCGGACATAAAAACTTTTAAAAGTAGGTGCCAAATTGCAAAAAGAAACTGACTGGCTGAGTGAGTGACATATCAACGCACAGCCCAAACTGCTGGTTCGAGAGATACCAAATTTGGCATGTAAGTTTCTTATAAGGTCTAAAGGTGCATGAAGTGCCGTGAGTTCCCTATGAAGATACGACCTTTTCTGAGTCAATGTATTGTAAATGGTTTTATTAATCAGTGCCGTCCGATACGATTTTGACATAAATCGATATTTGAGCGTCTGAGAGGACTCTTAACAGGAATCCGAGGTACCTAAATAAACTAATTGGTAGTGACCATGCCAAATAAGCTGGTGGTCCCGGGTTCGAATCCTGGTCATGGCATTTATTTGTGCTGATCACACAATAATTGTTACTAAGTCTTCGATTTTCTTATTTATTTTATGTTATTATAATGTTTACTCATTCTAACGATAATTTATCAAGGACTAAGTGACCATACGTCATGGTTTTAAATGTTGGTTGCTCATTCAAAATCGTTGAATTTTGATGTAGTTATTTTATAACTTGGATTACTACAGAATACCTTTACTTAAAAAATAGTACTATTATCCATACTAAATTAGACACTTTATTATAACCTTATTTAATTTAATTTAAATAATCTTTTAAAAACTTTTTTATTAGTAATTAGCTGTTGCCCGTGTCTTCGCTCCTATTGACCTCGCATCGTGATGTTATATAGCCCAAAGCCTTCCTCGATAAATGGACTATCCGACACAAAAATAATTTTTCAATTCGAATCAGTTAGTTCCTGAGATTAGCGCGCTCAAACAAACAAATTCAATTTTATAAAAGTAGTATAGATAAGAACGTTAAATAATATAAAGTACAATTTTGGTCAAGTGCGAGTCGGATTTAAGTTTTTCCATACATTTTGAGACCCAGCGCGCTTAATGAACACGAGTTCTTTTAATAGTTTTTTTTTTTGTATGGAAGCTCCCTTAAATATTTATTTTATTTTGTTTTTAGTATTTTTTGCTATAGCAGCCACCGAAATACATCATCTGTGAAAAGTTCACCTGTCTCTATCACGGTTCATGAGATACAAGCTGATGACAGACGGACGGACATCGGCGTCTTAGTAATAGGGTCCCGTTTTACCCTTTGGGTACGAAACCCTAAAAAGTCATGAATTCGGAGATGGAAGTTTTAACAAAAGTTTACGCTGATGTATAAAACAAAGCTAGTAAAAAATTGTGGTGAATGACACTTACTTCCCACAGTCGAGTTTGTCTTGCAACTGCCTGATAGTTTCCCTGAGATTGCGCACTTCCTCCTTGAGGCCGATGTCTGCCTCGTCCGCTGCGAGTTCGGAGCCCGGCCTGTACCCTCGGGTCTCCAATCGGGTCTCTGCCACTTTCAAAGCATTCACTTTGTCAATAAACTGCTCCCCCATCACTTTTAGTTCAGCGGCCAATTTGTCCATATTTTCTTCCATCTGAAATGTGTGGGAAAAAAGTGATAAGTTTACTCCAGAAGGATTTCGTTCCCCAAATTTTATTATTTATGTCAAATTCCTACCCGCATTTATTTGTATGTATTACGTTGGATATGTGGAAACGAGTCATTCGGCGTATATTTTCAACACTAGATGTCCCTCGCTTTCACCACTGACATGGGTCGATATGTATGTCCATGCGTTACAGGTAATCATACATTTTTGACGTTACATAGCTAGTTTGACGGTGCATTACATACATGTAATTCACAGACGGTGAGTGTTAATAAATACATTAGCCATTTCCTGTGCGGAAGAGCCCAAATTTGGTGTTTAGACAATTTACTTAATTACTTTTTTTAATTAATTTATTTTATTTATTATTATTTACGAAATATGTAAATTAAAGTACGGCAGGCTCTCGTTTAGTCTTGCGTAGACTAAACGAGATTAAAACTGAATACTCCAAAATATAGTGAATAATGAGAATACCTCCTTTAATTAACCACAGAAATGCCCTATTGAATTTATCGGAAATTAGGAAATACCTGCAGATGTTTATTCATAGGTATTCTTATTCTTACCTTTAGTTTCTGCCATTCCAATTCATTCCTAGCCCTTTGTGTGTCGTAGATACGTCTACGCATCATGTAGTTAGTGGCATCGGTCTGGGCCCTCAGTAGGTTTCTAGCACGGCCTCTTGCTACAAATAGCGATTCTCGAAGGCTTAGGGTTTCTTGAAGCTCATCTATAGCCATTTTTTTAGTGGCTTCGCATCTATCCAGCCATTGCTCGTAGGTTATCATTCTGAAGTAAAAGGGAAAATTAATAGACACATTGATACGATAAATTTAGTGCAGTTTGCTTGCGTGTTCACACGCTGACCACATAATAAAGATCGAAACGCACAGAGCGGGTGCGGCGCGGTACGGGGCGGAGGTGGTTTTGTCTGTCGACTGTCGATAGTGTTGATTACTGCTTCATATGTCACACACGCCGCTTCCGATCCGCTATCCCGCGCGGTTTTTTGTGCGATGTCCCCCGGACCGCGTTCACTTTACCGCAAAACCGCCTCCGCCCCGCAACGACGCTACGTCGCGCTCTGTGCGTGTCAAACTTTAGATCTGGAACTCAATTTGCTTGAACAGTTCGCATCGCGCGTAGATTTTGCTTGTGTGCAAAACGTTTAAAACATTTAGCGACCCAGGTTTGTCTCCCAAAAAGTGTCATTATGATTTATGTCCGGGAAAAAACCAAGAATTATAAAGTAATCATTCAAAAAAATCGTCCTATTGTAACATATATTTATCATAAAGATGTGTCCAAAATACTTTGTATACCGCCACAGGACAGGTAACCATTTGTCAAATTGGATGAGAAGCCGAAACTTTTACGTAAAAGAAAAGGATTCAGTGACTTTAATAATTTTACCCGTATGAAAAAATTATACATATTTCGCATTCATAACTAACGCGAGGTAAAAGTTAAATATAACTTAATTACCTCTTCGGCGTTTTTAACGAATCCGTTTTATACGTGATATTAGCGCAATCTTTGTCTAGACTAAGCATGTCCTTGTCGATTTGGAGGGTCTCGTTCTTATCGTTCAGGTCCAGTTGTAGCTTAAACTTCACAACTTCTAGTTTGTTGATCTTCTCCCATGCCGACTGGCAACGATCGATGAGCATTTTCTTGTTGCTCTCCGTTACACACAGTTCCTGTATATATTACGTTTCGTGGAATTTATACTCGTATTAACACAACGATTGTAAAGATATAGGACACAGGGTAATATCTCTCGTCGCACTTAAATTTGAAGCAGTCTATCGGGATAACTGCCTCGACAGTACAGAATAAGCCATACGTAATACCTTTAATTGCCATGGTAAGTTATACCAAATGCGATATCGAGTTGGTAGTAACGTAATGAGAGTGAGGGACCTGGGGGCCAATTCTCGGTCCGATCGAGATGCATGTCTATCGTGACATTGTATAGAATGGTAGAGTCACTTGTATGGAATCTCGAATAGGGATCATCTCGATCGAACCCGAGAATTGGCCCCCTGCTGTTGTTTCTAGCTGTCAACACATCCAATATTAAAGTCAGTGAACGGTCTGCAAAACGCTTGTGTCTCCTATGGAGTTGCAAGCGTTTTTTTTAATAAATATTGGGGGACAATCTTACACAAATCGACCTAGCCCCAAACTAAGCAAAGCTTGTAGTATGGGTACTAGACGACAATATACATACTTATATAGATAAATACATACTTAAATACATAGAAAACATCCAAGACCCAAGAACAAATACCCGTACTATATGCACAAATAATGCCCTGGCCGGGATTGGAACCCGGGACCTTTAGCTTCGGAGGCAGTGTTTACTACCAACTAGGCTTAACAGGTCGTCCCGTTCATAGACTACTACGGTGCCTGGCCGACCGTATGTTTGTTTGCCACCATCATCCATAAATAACAATGGTCTTGACAAAGCGTTAAGTATGCGTGTAATAATGAAATAACTAAATAGTAGCAAGTTTAGGCCTTAATCAAAAATTAAGGAACTTGAAAGTTTTGTAATTAATGGAAAACCCCCGTACAATTTTCGCTGTATAAAACCAGTATGATGTCACTATCACCACAAACAAGTTACTATTTTGGTAAACTAGTTTAAAACAACATTAGTCTCGGGAAAAAATAGGTTGCAGTTTATATGTTATTTTACATTTGTAATAAGCGTATATAATTTGTCTATAAAATATATCCATGTAAAGGTAAACATGATAACATAAGTGGTACCTTTTTTAATTCGGTGTCAGCAAGATCATAAGTTAGTTCCGTACTTCGTCTTCCGTCTCTGTTAGATAGGCATTCAGAACACACAAGAAGAGGCAAGTTTAGCTGTTCTAACTCTCTTTCTGTCGATGCTTTTTCTTCTTTTAGAGCACTCATTTCTCTGTCTAGACGATCTAAGAGTTCTTGAAGGGTTGACCGCCATTGTTCTATCTCATATACCCTAGAGAGAGAAAGAGCAATTAAAGTTTCCTACGATTCTTCAACTCATTCATGTAACTATAAACTAAAAACTAATAAACCCTGAAAAGATTTAAGTCATTTTCGGGAAGTCGTATAAAAAAGCAAACATTTAAATACAACATAAAATAAATTTCATAGACTGTAATATAAATCTTGGTAGACCTCCTGATCAGCTTGGACACCAGTACTCTATGGAGCGCAGCCGAATATCTTAGGGCACTCTGAACTCGAACTTCAATCTCCTGTTCCCTCCGGTTGGTATCAGTTACTGTGCAACTAAGATACTTGAAGCGATCTACGCCCTTATATATACCATTCCCGGCTCTGAGATCCTCTCTTTTGGCTTTTGTGTCTACAAAACCGTTATTAGGCCAATCTTGATGTACGGGTGTGAGGCTTGGACACTCACGCAGAAAGAAGAAAGCAAGCTCTTAGTGGCAGAACGGAAGATCTGGCGGAAGATTCTGGGGCCAACCAAAAGTGAAGACGGGAACTGGAGACGCAGGAGGAATAGGGAGCTGGAAGAGCTGGTGGACATGCCGAACATAGTGGGCGAGGTAAACGCAGTGCGACTCCGCTGGCTCGGCCATTAGGAGAGGATGGGAGACGATCGGTCAGTGAAGAGAACGTATGTGGGCCGGCTCAATGGAAAACGTCCGGTTGGTCGTCCTAGATACCGCTGGAGTGCCGAGGCCCTCAAGGACCTGGCTAACCTCGGAGTACCCGACTGGCGTGAGGTGGCGCAGAGTAGAGAAGAGTGGCGCTCTCTTGTGTCGGAGGCCAAGATCCTCTTCGGGTCGTCGAGCCAGCCTAGTAAGTAAGTAATATAAATATTAATTCCTCAAAGGTATAAAATTTCATTTTCGTTCATGAAAGAACTCCGAGCAATGAAAGGACGGTGATATCCTAGCGCATAACACAAGTTGAAGAGCGTCGTTTGGGAATGTAAGTTATGTAAATTGTCTACAGCCACGTTGTCGGTACATAACCTAGCCACGTTTGGCAACGAAAGGGTGCCTAGAGGATTCACCATGCTTCTAGGTAAAAAATATGATGCTAAATATGTCAAAATATTGCTTTCAAGTAACTGAAAACAAAAAAGGCTTCTTCTTTTCACTGCTACTTTGAACATACGCTACGGACTAATTATTTTATTGGAATGAGATTAATTCATTGTTAAGTAATACCATACGATTTTTTCGTTATTCAAATTTTAATTTTAATTTTCCTAGTTTTATTTCTGACTAATATATTTACTTACATATAAAGAGGTAAATAAATATGACTACGTACAACTTATCTGATTGCTGAGAGTGTAAATTTAACTCTTTTGAAGGAAAAGTATTCAATGAAGTATTTTTTTACCTGGCTCTAAGACGGTTGTTGTTATGGTAGCTGTCCCAATCAGTCTTGATTCTAGTCTCATTCCTAAGCTGGTGAGCCCTGTGGCGAAAATCGAAAGCGTCCGCTCTTCTAGTATCGGCTGTTACCTGTAAATATTGAGAAATGTCTTATTAGCGAAACTTCAGAGATAATAATTAATTATTGGACAGAATCCGTTGATTATGTAAGTAGTTCTTAGTGTCTTCAAATTATTTAAGCGTGGATAAAGGTCCATCTATGCAGAAAGAAGTCCCACATATCCGCTCCCGCTACCAAGGTGATGTTGGTGCTGCCTCACTAGTGGTTCAGTACAGGCACTCAGCTTTTTTTTTTTACTTTATTTGAATAAACAAACAGCCACTACAATGTTTACTTAAAATAGGTTTTAAAGAAAATATTTACAATATGTGTGGCCCACACCGTTTACCACTGGTTAATAATTCAAAATATATCATTCAGAGACTGGGTCCCGTCTTTTAAGAACGGCCGGTAACCATTAAGAATTATTATAATTATCAATAACAACAAAGAAAGCGAAGGTATACATATTACTTATGCGATAGGAAGCACACGTATGTTACAAGTGAGTTGTATATAGTGCTAAGTTAATTAATACTTATAAGTTATTAGTAAGACTTATGCTAAATTACTTATTAACAGTTAACAGCTTTCGTTAGCGCACCCGTGGGAATAGTTTAGTGGAAATAGAAAAAGTAACTTAATGGTGTGGTTTATGCTAAGGGTACAGCTGTTTCTTTTTCATTAATATGCAGTACAAGAATATTAGTCTTTATGAGTTAAGAGGTTGACAATTAGTTTTTTATAAACAGTTATACTATGGCTAAAAATGTCAACTTGACAGAATTGCTTATTATAAGTATTAACGAGACTACGCTTTCACATGATACACGTAACACCATAAAGCCGAATTCATACTTATATGACGTGATGCGCTCTGACGCCTGATACAGTATGAGCCGTCACATCAGAGCCCGTAAGATGAATGAGAATCTAACTATACTAAACGTAGGAAACCGATATCATTCTGTCGCTCTGAGAAAACGTGGCTACAGACTATTTGTAAATGAAGGTTCTTCATTATCCGTTTAGCCGTTTTTGCTTGATTATGTAACAAATATCGTGGACGATCCCAAGCTCACGAGGGATATTGAGCCGTTGAGTTTAAGGAGAAATTTTGCCTCCTTGTGCGTGTTCTATCGCTTATATAATGGGTTGTGCTCCGAAGAACTGTTCGACATGATGCCTACGGCCGCTTTCTACCATCGCACCGCTCGCCGTCGGCAGGGCATTCATCCTCACACCTTAGAACCTAAATGGTCGCGTACGGTACGGTTTCAGAGGAATTTCCTCCCTCGGACGCTCCGATTGTGGAATGAGCTCCCTGCCGAGGTTTTCCCGACGGACTACAGTATGGGGTTCTTCAAGAAAGGAGTGTATAAATTCTTAAAGGGTCGGCAACGACATGTGACTCCCCTAGCAGTTGCAGCCGTCCATCGGCTGCGGTGACCGCTTACCATTACGCGGGCCTTACGCTTGTTTGCCACCGACGTGGTATAAAAAAAAACCAAACAAGTAAACTTTTGAACTTACTAACTAGGCTGGCGCGGCGACCCAAAATGAGTCCTGCCCTCCGAGACAAGAGCACGCCACTTTTCTCGGTCCTGCGCTATTTCTCGCCAGCTTGCACCGGCTCCAAGCTCACGCAGGTCCGCGTCCACTATATCCTTTTAGCGATACTTGGGGCGACCCACAGGACGCCGTCCGGTCGGTCGGCCCAAGTATGCTCTCTTCACCTGTCGATCTTTTCCTATCCTCTCGAGGTGGCCAAGCCAGCGAAGACGATGCGCTTTGGTTTCACCAATAATATTTGGTTCGGCCACCAGCTCTTCTATTTCTGCATTTTTACGGATCCTCCAACTCCCATCGTCTCTTTTCACTGGTCCCAGGATTTTTCAAAGCACCTTACGTTCTGCTACTAACAGGCCCCGCTCCTCCTTAAGTGTTAGGGTCCAGGCCTCACACCCATACATTAAGATGGGGCGGATTACGGTCTTATATATCCGAAGTTTAGAACGTTTACTGAGGAGCTTGGACGCCAACACTTTGTGCAGGGCAGCACTGCAACGCAAGGTGTTCTGGATACGGGTGTTAAATTTCCTCCTCTCTAGCATGCGTATCAGTGACAGTGCATCCGAGGTATTTAAATTTGGACACTCCCTTGTAAGAGGTTTCTCCTACAAGTAGGTCTTCTCGTTTATCACGACTGTTTCTGAAACGTTTCATATGGAGTTATTCCGTCTTTTCATAATTAATCCTGAGCCCCACTTTTGCGGCTTCTCGTTCCAATGTTCTCGCCGACATTTCCACCCCTTCTCGGTTTTCGCTTAGCAAAGCTAAGTCGTCTGCGTACCCTATTAGCCTATGCCGTCCGTTTAGTTCAATTCCGGACTCATGTGAAAGTAGTTTCTGAACGACGAATTCCAACACCAAATTGAAGAGCATAGGAGACAGATCATCGCCTTGCTTTAGTCCGGTGCTCACCGTGAAGTCCGACGTCAGCTCATTGCCCACTTTGACCCGCATGCAGCTTTCACTGGTGGCCACTTGGATCATGTCGACGAGTTTCTTGGGGATGTTGAATTTTTTTAATATGGAGTACAGGGCGCCCCGGTCAATGCTGTCGTAAGCTTTTGTAAAGTCTACAAATAACGAATGGATGCTCTGGGCGTACTCCCATCTTTTCTCCGTCAGCTGTTTGAGCAGGAAGATCTGGTCAATGGTACTACGATTTTTTCGGAAGCCACACTGATAATCACTAAGGATTTTTCCGTGTACGGCTCCAGCCTGTTTAGTAGTACGTATGACAAAACCTTGTACGCCGTAGGAAGCAGGGCGATCCCTCGGTAATTGGTGCATTTTTTTTACAGCCTTTTTTATGCACAGGGCATATGATGCCTATATTCCACTCCTGAGTTCCAGTTCCCAGATTTTAAGTATATTATACAAACTTTTGCATTTATAATATTAGTAAGATGAATCTGGCTACGCATTACCTACCAGCGCTGCGTCTCCACCCTGAAGTTTAACAGTACGATTGAATTATCCGGGACCGAACTATTGCCTCAGTTTTAATTTCATTAGTTCGATTATGATGTCAAACTGAACTATTTAGATGTGCAGTGGTATTCTGTTTGGTTAGTAAATGTAGTTTTTGACATAAAATATAAAATTAAGCCTAGCCCAAGTGCATACGAAGACGAAGCCATATATGGCCGATATGATTCGTGACTCTTTTAGTTAGAGTTCAACATTGAACGAATTTTTGCTGCGTCAAGCATTACAGGGTTAATGGTTTTGATTTAGCTGCTTTCATTCTTAAACTGATTTTTAAGCTTTTTAATTTTTAGCAGTTCCGTTCGACGTCGTAACCGAATTGCTGAGACTAAAAATGTAGCAGCAGTTCAGGGCCAGACTAATCAACCGAACATCTGAAACTATGACGGCCTCCACAACCATCCGTGAAGAACTTCTTTGACGATGCAGCCAAATCACCCAGGGGTCTATTTCTTATAACTCGCACTATACTTAGCATTTATTGTTTAAAGACGCAGCGTACGAGTGAGCAAAAAAATACACACGAGATAGTCGCACGGGACGGATACCCGAGTTAAATAGAATCTGCATGTTAGCTTCACTAGTATACCTACGCTTGCATAAGTCCAAAACGTAGCAGTAGCAGAACACAATATAATGGAATGTAGGTACAAAAATTCAACCCCAAAAATCAGCAGCGTCCAACTGTGCGCTTCAAAACGTTATTCAATTACACAGAATTTGAATCTCCGATCTTTGCCGTCTGTCTCGCCCAAATCAATTTAATACCAACGTCGACTCGAATAAATCTAACATTACAGTGGAAAGAAAGTTAGTCTATATGAATATTTACTAGGGCCATCTGAGCTACATACGTACCACGTACGCCTACGGTTACCAACTGGGCCAAAGTGGTCGTCTTAATTGAGTTATTAAACATTTATAAGCAAGGCGCTGCTTTTCTGTTTGCTTGAGCCCTAATTTCAGTAAATACATACTTACGAGTATGCTCAAAGAATACTATTCTGGGATCCGAACACATCAAGTCGGCTAGTTTTGCCAGTTATGTTGATTAATTACCAACTGGCTGTCACCATTCTACAGGTCTTTAAAATGTTATAAAAAAAAAACGATATCATATACGTATATCTTCAATACTGTTTAAAAATTTTATTTAAATGAATGTTCTGCATAACTATATAAAAAACATTTTGTTTGTCAAATAATGTTATGAAATATAAGTCATACATAACGATACAAAAATATTTAAAGGTCTGCTAATAAAGTAAAAGTAAAAGTAGTTTATTCTTCAAATTAGGCATATTACATGCACCTATGAACGTCAATAAACTACCACCGGTTAGGAAAAATATACCTCTGCCACGAGAAGAACCGGCGTAAGAAACTCGGCGAGGTGTCATTTTTTCAAAACAATATACATTATGTAGTTAAATATAAAATTACATTACTACAAAATAACTTAAATAACAATGCTACAGTAGAAAATATATTTTCGCGATAGATTACCCGTGCAGGACGCTATCACTGCCAAACATCCCTATCCATGATGTAATCGTTTATCTTATAATATGCTCTTGAAATAAGTGTTTGTTTTACTACAGATTTGAATTTAGAATTGGTAAGTTGTAATGTGTTTAGGAATTTTATTGTAGAATTTGATACAATTTCCCAAGAACGACTTTTTCGCCTTTACTAGTCTATAGAAGGTTATTTTCAGTTTCCCAGTATTTCTCGTGGCTATTGGTTTATCAGCGTTCGTTGGAAAATGTCCCAAATTTTTCCTAACATACATTATTATTTCAAATATGTATAGGGACGGCATCGGCAGGGTTAGAATATCTATTTCTTTGAAAAATTCTCTTAATGAATCACGCGACCCCAAGTTATAAATTGCTCGGATAGCCCTTTTTTGCAAAATAAAAACAGTTTCAATATCTGCAGCTGATCCCCATAAGATAAGACCATAAGTAATTATACTATTAAAATAAGCAAAGTAAACTAACCGTGCCGTTGCCACATTGGTATGCTGCCTTATTCTCCTGACTGCAAATGCAGCAGAGCTCAACCTACTTCCTATCGCTGTTATATGGGAACCCCACTGCAATTTTGAGTCCAATGTAATACCTAAGAATACAGTAGAAGTAACAAATTCTAATGTTTGACCATTAAGTTTAATATTTGTTTAATCTATTACATCTGTCTTCTCTTTGCTTCGAGGCAATTAATACAACTTGTTTAATAATTAATACTTCTTGTCAATGGCAGCCCATGGACTTAATTAATAAAATATACCAAAAGTTAGAATATCTAAAAAGTCATGTTTTAAGAAATACTGACTATTTAATCATTATACAACATATTTTTAAATATTTATTTTATACGTACTTAATAGCTTTTATACGTACAAAATATACTGATCTCATGATATTTTATGAGTTTGTTTCTGAATTATATTTAATTCCGTAAATCACTATTTCACTTCATCAATTTAGACATATCTTCCAATGCTGAGATTGGTTTGCAAGGCAATTTCACCGACATGGTTTGGGACAAGCAAAACTTTTCTAATTTGACGCAGAAATCAGGACGACCTCAAACCGATTGGGACGGCGTGCCTATCGGGCAAGACAATGATTTATCATTTGCAAATACTTTTCGAGGTCGTCTGGGAAATATCAGGAACAAGTCAATCGATGAGCTAACATGTATCTATTTAGCTATACTTATTAAGTAATAATTAAATAAAATCGCCCAAGAGCATGTCGGGCTATGCTGAGTGTAGGGTTCCGTAGTTGCCTAATGAACTTTAGAAAACCGGCCAAGTGCGAGTCGGACTCGCGCACGATGGGTTCCGTACCAGAAAAAAGGCTAAAAGCTGGTGCCATTAAACACTTGTTTTATTGAGTTTTTTTTGAAGTGTTTTAGCGGCAACTACTCTGTAGTATGGGAGCCCCCCTTAATTATTATTATTATTTTGATTTTAGTATTTGTTGTTGTAGCCACAATAAAAATACATAATCTGTGCCAACTGTCTAGCTATTACGGTTCTTGAGATCTAGCTCGGCGAGTGGTAGCCATGAAAAAGGGCTAAAATATCACGTTTTTTGTATGGGAGCCCCCCTTAATTATTATTAAAATTTTGTTTTTAGTATTTTTTGTTATAGCGGCAACAGAAATACACAATCTGTGAAAATTTCAACTGTCGGTTCTTGAGATACAGCCTGGTGACAGACGGACGGACGGACAGTGAAGTCTTAGTAATAGGGTCCCGTTTTTACCCTTTGGGTATGGAACCCTAAAAAATCAATAAGAAGCAAAAGGGAATACTTTCGCATCATTTCATATGTCATACTTTATATAATACCTCAAAAACGGCTTAAATGGTCATGTTCCGCTCCCGTCCGCAGTTTTCGTGGAAAGTCTTTATTAAGCTTTACTTTCATGATTTTTTTCCATATTTTTTGGACACATAGTTCAAAAGGTAGAGAAGGGGACACATATTTTTTCTTTTGGTTTGAATATTTTCGAAATGTTCACTTTATCAAAAAATGTTTCATTTTAAAGAGCGATCCAACAACACCCCACACCATAGGGTAGAAGCAAAAAATGTATCCCCACTTTACGTGTAGGGGAGGTACACTTAAAAATATTTTTTTATTTTTTTTATTTTACAACTTTGTCAGTTTTATTGATTTATATATGCATACAAAATTGCATCTTTCTAGCACTAACAATTACAGAGCAAACCCTCGGACAAACAGACGGAGATACAGACAGTCGGACATGGCGAAACTATAAGTGTTCCTAGTTGACTACGGAACCCTAAAAAGGAAATATAAAGTGTGCAAACTAAAGAGACAAATGAAATATTTTTTTTATAAGGTAGACAATCTCAAATATAGACCAGTATTAACACTTTCACTGTCGACTATTTCGTAGCGTTACACTCACGTAGCCGATTATATGTGAAAACCCGTATGTCTATATACGCCTTTTCTATAAAAGCGCATACGAGACAAGTGGGTCTAGAGAGTTTCGGGCACTGAAAGTGTTAATTTGACAACGACAGTAAATAGATAATCCATATTATCCCATCATAACCAATCGTAACTTTGTTATCGTAGCGAAATTTGGTCAAGCTGCCCTGGCCTTAATCGCCCCTGCCGACTATCCATCCTTCTCCTGGACGTAAACCTTCTTAGTCAGTCTACTCCCACTCATCCTCTCAATATACCCAAACGACTGAAGCATAATGTTGATAAGCTGGAATAATCGCCTTCCATGGCTACCATATTATGAGATATGAACAAAATACAAACTGGGACACAAATAGCAGGGGGGGTCGTGACTTCGTGACTTGAATGAAAAAGAGCGTACTCCCATCTTAAAGGCCGGCAACGCACTTACAACCCCTCTGGTGTTGCGAGTGTCCATGGGCGGCGCTAATCGCTTACAATCAGGCGATTCGTCTGCTCGTTTGCCTCCTATGTCATAAAAAAATCCACCATATCAGCCCAAGGACGTCCAGTGTCCACTGCTGGACATAGGAACGAGACATAAAACGATATAAATAATTAATGAGATCCGTTGGAAGAAATTGTCTCTACAATATTAAGTTGTATTGGTTGAGCCTTAAGTTTGTCCACATATTTTATTAAACCAACTTTCATCGACAGCGACTTACCTTCAACCCGTAAAGCCGAGCATCCCAGTCGGGTAAACTTAGATGAGGTAATGGTTTCTCAAACGTCACAACTGACTGCATGGTTTAGATATTATTTGAATTTACAACAAAAGCAAAATTATTATCGACTAATGCATTAATTACGAAATGTTACACAATACGTTTATCTGTCATAATATTGTGCTCTATCCAACAAGATGGTTTTTATTCCTGGCCAGTACCACCAATTACTACAAAAAAGGTATGTCAATATTAAACAATTTTTAACCGACTTCAAGATTGCAAAAGAGGAGGTTATCAATTCGGTTGTATGTTTTTTTTTTTAATGTTTGTTTCTCCATAACTCCGTCATTTCTTAACCGATTTGAAAAATTATTTTTTTGATTGTATGTATATATATCCAAGTTGGTCCCGTTTTTGTCAAAAGGCAGTTCTGATGATGGGATCCATGAGGAATTGAGGGAACTCCTCAAATCTTTAAGGCAAACATATAGTGATTTTTGTGTTTTTATCAACAAGTCAAGCATTTGCATCCAAAAATGTGACATTGGATGAAGTGGAACTGCTGATGATGATCAGAACAGAACTCTTCAACGACGAAAAGTTCACATTTGGCGATTTGTCCTCCTAGCTGTGTTTGTTAAGCAAGTTCTTTTTTCACGATTAATTTTTGTCATGCTCGAGTTCTGATGATGGGATCCATGAGGAATTGAGTGAACTCCTCAAATCTTAAAGGCAAACATATAGTGATTTTTGTGTTTTTATCAACAAATCGAGCAGTATCATACAAAAATGTGACATTTGATGATGTGGAACTGCTGATGATGATCAGAACAGAACTCCTCAACGACAAAAAGTTTACGTTTGGCGATTTGTCCTTCTAGCTGTGTTTGTTAAGCAAGTTCTATTTTCACGATTGATTTTTGTCATGCTCGAGTTCTGATGATGGGATCCATTAGGAATCGAGGAAACTCCTCAAATGTGAAAGGCACACAAATAGTGATTTTAGTATTTTTATGAACTAATCAAGCATTTTCATTCATAAAAGTGACATTTGATGAAGTGGAACTGCTGATGATGATCAGAACGGAACTCTTCAACGACGCGTAGTTCACGTTTGGCGATTTGTTCTCTTCGTTTTGTTTGTCAAGCAAGCAAGGTTTTTCCATGATTTCATGAGGAATTGAGGGTACTTAGTCTTCTACCAGTATAAACAAACTTATAGCCATTTTTGTATTTTATTGTATGGAATCTAAGAGTGCACCATCTAAGATTAATAATCTTTCACCGGACTCCCCCATTGAAGTCGGTTTTTTTTCTTAAAAATTATTTACAAACAAATTGTTGTCAAAGTAAACGTAGTCTGTGTAATGTAATGAATAATGAATATACTTATAATGATACTAGATTGCTGTGATAGAATATCAACCTGACTGCCGATGAAGACAACAGATGACTTGAGAAAATCAATAGTAAGTATGATGATGTATTGCCCTTTCACTAAAGATATTTCGATATTGCGGTCGTTTTAAACTACATCTCTTTTCCGCTATGAAGAACAAGGTATGTACTGTATTAATATTTCTGATACGTTGTTCACTACATAATCACATTGCCATTGATGATATTGCCAATAAAGCCAGAAAATTTAGGAACTATATGTATATTTCCCGGCAGCATTATGTAGTTTACGCCTTCATAAGGAGGCTAATAAGTGTTACATTACACAATGTCATCAAGGAAAAGTGTTTAGTTTATTTACAAATTCGAAGTCCTACCGAAGCGAAACTTTCTAAACTATAAGGAAAAGTAAGTTTGACTGCCACTCTGTACCGCGACGATTAATTTTCCTGCTAATGCATTTTGGAATCATGCCATTTTCAGAACTTATTTTTTTCCTTTGGTACTTCCAGCATTTACAACATTTAAAGATACTTTACTCACAATGAAATTCGTTCTATCTGTGCTCAGACATCTCTGGAAATATCTAATGCCAGATCTTTCTTTAATATCGCAAAAGAATGTGACGTAGCCATATTTGTTCAATTGCATACAACGCCCAAGTGAAGTGTCAGCCTAACGTAATTATCCAGACCGTCTCAACGGCAGAGTCAATTCGTATCAAAATCATTTAAATGGTAAGGGACATTGATCTACCTTACGAAACGCTTGAAAACGTTACCCCACTGATACCTAACTGGCCGGGTGAAACGAAAATCTCCGTTTCACCATCGGCAAAAATGCTTTCATATGTTCGGCCGGCGGATTTTCGGATACCCAGCGCCTACATTCCCATCCTTTCCAGGTCCTTTGCAGGTCGTCCGACCCGTGCAGTTTTGTGAGCAAGTTTCATAAAAAAAATTGAAATGCCACCTGTTGAGGAGAGTAGCCCGAAAACCGACGGACATAGTTACTAAAGCATTTTTGCCGAAGCTGAAACTAAGACCTTCGTTTCACCCGGTCAACTATCGAATGACTAGCGACGACCTGAAATGCGGAAATCATTATTAATACTAAAGAGTGCTCCGTAAAATGGGTTTATTTAATATCACCTTCTTAGGATTGTAAATAAAAAATCACAAAATATTAATATTCCAATGTATATGTAAAGCAACACGTCCTTTAACATCAATACGCACCCATACCCACATTCGAATACAATGCTAATCCATGCATATTCTCCATTCCTGTAGCACCTTTCATCTCTCTTCAAAGAGAAATAAACAACCCGACTTGGCATTTCATTACATCGCCTACGTGTGAGTAAGGAAAATGTTTTTGTAGCCATACAAGTCTTGAAAGAAAAAATATACTAGTAGTGAGATATATTGGCTCTTTTGCCGTCGAAATATATTTCGATTTCTTTTTGTGTTCTAATTAATTCGAAATACCTTGCCATTGTTCCAATAACTACATGTTATTTCAAGTAGTTATTGGCACAGTCGTTGTTATCTGGTTATGGATGTAGCGTGGGTCAATTTTCAGCGAGGTCGGCTTTCCATTTTCTCGAGCGAGGAGAAAACAGTAATAATCTATTACAAAAGGTAAATAGGGTGGACTTTAACACACTATTAAACGAGAAACATTTGTTTATTCGTTTGTTTGTTACTGAAATCTCAACCGCTCTAACGGTCTTAATGAAATTTACAGTATAGGGTTTCCGGGAACGAAAAAACTATGTAGCTAGGTCTTATCATCGGAAAAAACTCGTGTCCTACGGGAAAACACGAGCATAGCTCGGTTACCCAGGTATTGGACTTTAAATATTATATTGTTGCTAAAACTTATATTTGGCGCATACAGTAAAACCCCGATGCAATGAATAATAACATGCACTAAGGTTAATTAAGTACGCCGATAATACATGTACAAACATTATTGGTATATTTTGGCTGTGCTTCGTCGAAAACTAGGTTCTGTAATGCTTTTTCAAAACACACACCTGTGAATAACAAATTCATCAGTGATCAGTGTTGTTAATTGTTGTCGAAATGAAATTGTTGATCGACGAGTAGTATCTAATTGCGAAAACCATATGAATGAAAGAAGCTTGTTATTGTACTTACATTGTTGATCGACACACATGAGTTTGTAGAGAGAGGTTGTCTCTGCGTTGTTTGGCCAGGTCCATGCAAAACTAACATAACCAACCCATCGAGTTCTCCGTTTAATCCGGCCAGCAAATAGCAGGACTAAAAGGAATGTTTTCTTAGATAACAAGCTTTTTCAATGCATAAGAATTCGTTACAACATTAAACAGTTGTTGATTAGAGGGGAAGATTAGAGACAGATAGTCGTTTTGCAAAGGCTAAACTAGGCTCTTAAATGGGCAGATGAATATTTTTGTACAAATATACAGGGTGGGCCCTGTAACAGGAGCAAAAAACTAAACGGCGGAGTATTTATGTGGAGTATTTTTTTCTTTAAAGATAGCGTTCGTCTATTTTTATTACTCTTCTGAAGTGATATCAATGTCAATTTATTAAAAACTCGATAAATTAAAAAAAAAAAACAAAAATATCAATGAAAACAAAAAATGCATTAACAATTATGACTCATAACTTGATACTACCTCAAACACTGCATTGACTGATACGCTATAATCTCGGCTGTCAAGATCCATTACTCGAAGGTCATATCATAAATCTTTAGATCAAAATTTCTCCGAATTGAAGAATTTTGAACTTTTTTTCGACACAAAGAGTTATTGCAGATGCTTTAGAGCATCTGCAATAACTCCTTGCTTGGATGCGTCCTTTTTAATATTTGCTCCAGTTACAGGGCCCACCTTGTATATTATACTTTAATGTCCTATAAATAAACTGAACGCTTGAATATCTTTTAATGCATTAATGCTAAGTAAATAAGTTTCTATCAAAAAAGAATGATTCGTAAGTACAAGCTTTTATTCAACTACTTACACGTTTAGAAGTTTCTAATGAGCCCAAATACGAAAGATTTATCTTGTGTAGGTAGTTTGGAGTTGCTATGGCCATCATCTGTTTCCACCATCAATCAGATCAGCTCGGTGGGGCCATTATTGCATTGACACTAAACTTACATACATAAGTATGCCATATTTAACCTCAAACGGTTGATGATAGCTGATTTTTCATTTGCAAGATTTGTCCCACTCATAGGTCCATACTAACAGATATCAGCTTGTAAAACAAAACGACTAACAAACTAATAAATCACAAGTGATATACTTATTCAAGGTTCTTGAAAAAAATTGTTATGCATTTATCCAAAGTCTGCTATTTCCAAATAATCATTTGTTTTGAAAATATAAATTCTCATTCAAATTTCGCATGCTAGTCCGTGCCCAGGCGACGAGCAAAGCAATAGCGAGCTACCACTTACGAGCGAGGAAGACAAAAACGTGCAGCCTTAATGCAACCCTGCAATGGTTTTGCATAAACGTTCGTCACTTAACCCTCGGGTCTACGAACAATTTATTGCAATAACATTTTTTCTCACCCTCGTTCTCTCACGTTTGTGTTCATTTCATATCTTAGGTATTTAAATAGGTACCAACCATCCAGAGGTCGTTCTCTAAACTGTCCTTCAGAAACCCTTCGTGCCTCTGACACATGCAATAGGGTTGAGCACGCTTATATGGTTTTTTTGGTTTTTTTTTTTAAATCTATTAGTGCGGAAAAGTTGTCTTAGGGCTTTTTATATGCAGTGTATTTTTTTTGGATTATTAAGTCGCCATTTAATGCCTCCGCAACGTCCTTGAATTTTCGAAAAAATCAAAAATATCAGACTTTTTTAATTGGACGTATTAAAATTTGGTTTTTTATTTTTTTAGGTGTTAAATAAATAAAACCATATCGCAGGACTATATATGTATTAATAATAATAATAATAAAGCCTTTTATTATGTTTTCCTTAACCTATCATGCACAGATTTATTACTAACTATTGCGTACGAGTATTATAACTAATAAAGTTCGATAGTTAAGGCCCCTGACGGGTAAAGGCCTCCTCCAACACTTTCCAAGTTGCTCTTGTGTTTGCTTTCATGGTCCATTCTATACCAGCTATTTTTTTAATTTCGTCTACCCAACGATCTCTAGGGCGTCCTCTGGCTCTTTTGCCACTCGGGCCTGACCAATTAGTAACCATTTGTGTCCATCTTTCATCTGTAAATCTAGCTACGTGGCCCGCCCATTTCCACTTCAGGCGTTTCATATGCCGGAGAGCGTCTATTATATTCGTTTTATTGCGAATGTTTTCAGACTTTTGTCTATCTTTAAGCCTAATATTTAAGATACTTCTTTCCATGGCACGTTGTGTCTTCTGTATTCTATCTTTTGCATAGTTGTTATATATCCAGGTTTGGCATCCGTAAGACATACAGGGGAGAATACACCCATCTAGGACTATCTTTTTAAGTTTTAAGGGTAGTTTTGATTTTAATATTTCTTTTAGACTCCAAAACCTGTTCCATGACATATTCATTCTCCTATCAATCTCTTCTTTGTTTCTGGTAGAGTTGAATGAAATACGCTTTCCTAGATATATATAACTCTCTACATATTCTAAATTCTGTGAATTTTCAACTAGTATAGGCGTACGATGGGCATTAGTCATTAGCTTTGTTTTGGATGTATTAAGTTGTAATCCTATACGGTTGCTTACGTGGCATAACTCTGTTATCATTCCTTCCAATTGTTGTGATGATCTTGAAAAGAGGACCAGGTCATCAGCGAAACGGAGGTTACTCAAGTTTTTCCCATTTATGTTAATACCCTTTTGTTCCCATTGCAGATCTTTCATTATATGTTGCAGAACTGATATAAAGATAGTAGGTGATAACGGGTCTCCCTGTTTTACGCCTCTACATATTTTAATAATCGGCCCCAACCTGTCTAGTTTCACACGGCTCACGCTTTTGTTGTAAATATCCTTTAGAATGTTTATATAGGTTTTTGGGATATCTTGATTCTCTAATGCTTGCCACAGACTTTCGTGTGATATAGAGTCGAAAGCCTTTGCATAATCAATAAAAGCTAGGTATAAGGGTTGTTGATATTCCTGGTGCTTTTCGATTACTTGTTCTAGCGTGTGAATATGGTCGATTGTGCTAAAACCTTTTCGGAATCCAGCCTGTTCTATGGGCTGGTGTGTCTCTATCTCTAGCTCTATTCTCTTGTTTAAACAAGCTGCGAAAAGTTTATACATAGTTGGGAGTAGGCTAATAGGGCGGTAATTATTCATATCTGATGGGTCGCCCTTCTTGTATAAAAGTATGATTCTCGATTCGGTCCATTTCTCTGGTACTTTTTGCAGTTGAAGAATTTTATTAAAAAGATTTGTAAGAGAATCAACCAGTAGGAATTTTCCAAGTTTGAGAGCTTCGTTAGGTATATTGTCGTGTCCAGGACTTTTTTCTTGTTTTAGCCTATCTATTTGTCTTAATATTTCCGAATGATCGAAATCTTTAACCAATAACGATTTTTCGGTGTTATCTTCATGTAGTGTATGAGTTTTGTAGTTGCAATTCTGGAAGCTGTAGAGTTCTTTGTAGTAGTCTGAGGCAGTTCTGACTATATCTTGTCTTGTTAGTATACATTTATCGGAAGTTTTTGACTTCAGCTTAGGAATCCACGTTTTGCTGGTATTGAGTTTTTTAAACGCCCTTTTTTGACTTGCAGATTTTAATAAGTTCGTTTCTATTATTCTCATTCTATAGTTTTCGTAGTCGTTTTTCAGTTTCTTGCTTGTAATTTTGTATAAGTTCGATAGCTCTTGCCTCTCTTCTCTATTTTTTGGTTTTTTGTGTTGTAGTTCTATTCTTTTTTTAATCAAATCTTTTGTTTCCGTTGATATTATCTCCTTTTTTCCTTCTGAAGTGCTTGTAGTATTAATACTACAAGTTATAGCGTTTTCTATTTTACAGTAGTATGACTCGACGTTGTCATTTTCGTAACAAGAAACTTTTTGTAGTTCTTTATTTAATGTATTTAAGTAGTTGTATATTGTTTTTTCTTCTTGAAATAGAACACGTCGGTTGCCAAAGTTAGCTCTACATTTCTTCATTTTTCCTAACATAAAAGTAGCACGTACCATCTTATGGTCGCTTGAAAATATATTGTTGTTAAGTGTTTCTATATTTGAAAACTTTGCTGGGTTATTACTAAGTATATAATCAATTTGATTTTTATAATTTCCATTTGGGCTGGTCCATGTCCATAATTGTTTCTCTTTTTTCCTGAATATTGTATTTATTATGGTGAGTTTGTTCGCCAGAGCGTACTGTAGCAGACGTTCACCTCTGTGATTTCTGTTGCCGTAGCAGTATGGTCCCATTACTATGTTTTCACTAAGCTTTCTTTGCCCAATTTTCGCGTTTAGGTCTCCTAATATAACTATTATTCCACTGGCGAGGTTTTGAGCTGTTTGCAATTGCTTGTAAAAGGAATTAATTTCTTCATCGGGCGCGTCGTAAGTAGGGGCGTATACTTGTATTAAAGATAATTTTGTTGTCTCAAACATAAGGTTAAGTATACATACTCTCTCAGAGAGTCCTATATAATTTACAATGTTGGATTTATATTTCTTTTTAATTAGGAAGCCAACACCGTATAAACCTTTCGTTTCCCCTGTATAGCATAAAATATGTTCTTCGTGTTCCTCAATGTGGCTCCCAAGTTTTCTAACTTCTGCTAATCCGATAATATCATATTTTATTTGACTCAAGGAATGTTGAAATAACATCATTCTTTGCGGTGATGCGAGTGATCTTACATTGTATGTGCATATGTATAGTCGTTGATGTAGTGTTGGAGGGTTATAGTCATTATCTCCCGCAGTGACAAGCTGTATTGGGAGATGGAGAGGGGCCTTCTGTGGTTGCTATTCTGTGTGATATTGTTCAGTGCTCCTGCTCGGTAATGATTCATGTAAAGTATTTCCAGAGTTGTCTACAAATTTAGGTTTTTGAATAACATAGTTCTTCAATGTAGTTTTACTTTTTTTCACAGCTTGTTTTGCGTGATTCTTCATATTAGGGGTATTTACAGTAGGTGTCTCAGGAGATTCGGACAGTACTCTCTTGTTAGTATGGCTCTGCTTAGGCTTTTTAATTTTGCCGGGTAATACAATAAGCTTATCATATTTCAAGAAAGCTCTGTTTCCCACAGCTTTTTCCTCTTTTATCTGAGCCTGTAAATCTCTACGTTTATTCAAGACTTCTAAAGGATAGTCCTGTTTCATATAATAAGGCGAATTACCGAGGCATTTTTGTTTTTGTTGGATTTTTATTTTTATACCCATTGTACTAAACGTAACAATGACAGGCCTGATTTTTTTACCTTTTTTTCCGAGTCTTCTGACCGCCTCGATACCATTTTCATAATGTAAATCAAAATATTTAATTATTATTTCTGTAATTATTTTTTCTAGGTCATGGTACGATTTTTCTTGTTCTTCCACTCCAAAAAAAATGAGGTTTTTGCGCCTTATGTACTTATCAAAATTATTTATTTTTAATGTATGCTCCTCTAATTTTTTTTCTAGTTGTTCATTTTTTATTTCCAAATTCCGAAACTTATCATTTATATTATTGTTGATCGTAGTTTTTATATCTTCCTTCATTTCGAGCATGTCTGCCTTTTGTTGCTTCATTTCCGTTTGCATGTTTTCTAACATCGTTTTTATTTCATTCATGGTTGCAGTATTCAAGTGATAAGTCTTGTTTGAAGTGTATTATTGAGACTGGTAGTGCCCTCTATTATTGATTTGGTAAACTTGTCGGCAATCAATAACGACGTACTAACGTAGTTACAACGAATGTTAATAGATGGCGTTGGCTGTTGTACAAATGTTTGAAATACCCATCAATTTTGCTTGGTCACTTGTAGGTTATCTTTGTTCAAATTATGCTTCTTTTACGAAATAACTGATTTATTTGATGCACTCTGTAGGCTTAAGTTTTTTGTTTTTGTTTACTATTTCTCACATGATCAGGTAATAATCCATTTCACTTTATTTTCACTTGACACTTCGCAGCTGATTTATAGTTGTTTTATTTAATTTTTGCCGTTTTTTTTTGTTCTTTAAATCACTATTTCACTTTGTCTTGCTAAGTCACGAAATAATTTCACAGAATTCATCACACTTATATATGTATTATTCATCACACTTATATACACTTATATAGTATTATTATATATGTATTAATTTGTACAAAACATAGCAAAAACTCTCCTGAAATAAAAAGAAAAACACTACTGATTTGCCCTGAATTTTTTTTTGGTTTCTGGGCATATTTTTTCTCGAAGCTAATCTTGCTTTTAACAACCCTTTTCTGGCTGTTTTATCACATGTCAGCACCGATGTTTCTGTCGTTATTATAACCACCCTCTCTACAGCTTGTGTATGGTTAGGGAAATGGGACAAACATGGTGCGACATCCCTCCAAATGCATCCCGCGAAGGCTTTGATTTCGTCGTCGGTCAGATTTTGTAATACTAGCGGCATTGTTATGTTAATTGTGTAACAGTTTATAAGATCAACATACAAAGTGGCATTGAGGTTTATCTTGTTTTAATTAAGATTAGTAGGTAAATACCGGGTACGTTTAACCTCTTCATAAAAATGTAATAGCCGCATGTTGAGAAGACGGAGCCGATTTTCGACGGTCAATTATTTCTACTTCGAATTCAATATCGGTCAACACTGAGGATGCGATTGCTGCTGCTGCAGCTTTTATAACGGTCACAGGTATGGGCTAAATTTGCGAAGGAAATGGTTTTTTTGACTTTGCTGATTGATTCGGTAGGTATAACGGTTGTAGATGTCACAGTGTCGTTTTGTACTGAACTTTTTTCATTTGAAATATCTCCACGATGTTTTTTTCCAGGTACATTCTCGCAATCGGTTGCTAAATGCCTTTTCAGTGTATTTGTTGGCCTCTCATTTCGCTTTTGCAGTTTTTTAGTTGATGCTATACTAATCCTCCGATTACCATATTGCACCACGTTTTTTGGTCCATTAAAAACAATTGCTCAGCTTTTGGAACTTTTCTGTTTTAAACCGATACACTAATCAAAACGACTACATTTACACGCTAAAATATCAAACAAAACTCTGCTTTTAGTCAAAAATGACTGTTTTTGATCATTTGTCAAACGTTTAATAGACCTCAGCATATTTTTACATTTAAGTGGTAAACTTTTAACGTTTGAACGATCCTTGTACGAGACACAGTAGGTAGGGACGCTTTTGCCCATATTTCTTCAATTCTGCTCGTGTCTATTTCAGCAATATCAGCAATTAGCGGTTCTTTAGGGGTTTTAATCTCAGTTAAGGTCATGCCTACTCCATTCCCAAAATGTCGTGACATCTTCGTACGTTGGCAGAATATTTTCTTTTAATTCACTTATACCACCAAACAAAGAAAAATTTACATCATCCCTTGTCTTATCCATTGTTTAAAATCAGTCCTAAGTTTAATATAATCTATATTATTTATGCTACACTAGGCCACATAGTGATAACTTGTTAAAGAAAGTGCAGAAACTAATTTACAAATTGCGAATGGCGGGGCGGGTAGTATCGCGGTCAGCGGCGCACGCTGAGCCGCGTTTTTTCACGTGATGACTTCTAGTTATTTAAGCCTTTCAATGTTAAATATATACCAAAAATATGTGTTTATATAATATAAGAGAAAAATATGTGTTTATAAATATAAATTAAAAATGAATAATGGTTTATGAAAGTAGTACGTTGTTCAAATTTTCATTGACCTTCATTGACCTTGCTTGAAAGTTCATTGACCTTGCGGAGGCACTTATCCCCTTCTGATTGAGATGCGGTCATGTTAACTTTTTATTTTGAGCCCAAAAGGCAACTTTTTGTCACTATTAGAAATCTCAAAACACAAAAAAGAAAAAACGCTCCACCCTAACATGCAATAACTACATGCAGGAAGTACTCTTTTTAACCGACTTCAAGATTTCAAAAGAGGAGGTTATCATTTTTTTTTTGATTGTAAGTATATCCAAGTTGGTCGCGTTTTTGTCAAAACGTAGTTTTGATGATGGGATCCCTGGATCATTGGTTAGAAATCGAGGGAACTCTTCAAAACGCCCACTGGTTCTAAATGTGGTTATTTATACCTGCAGCCCCGGAAGGTTAATGAAGTCTAAATAGCGCATTTGCTATGAGTTCGAATTCAGGCGTTGTACTAGGCGCTGAAGGTGATTAACGAGTATACGCGTGCGAAGCAGCTTTATCAGGTCATTTAGGGATACACTGGGAAGAAGTTTGTGACCTCAAGGATCCTGTTCTAACTTATAGGGGCGGGATGACGACTTATATCAGATTTTTTCAGTTTTTTGCTTACATAATATGAAACTAAGGACATACATATTATGTACCTACCACATTATAAATACAATGTCTTCCATACAATGCTGCTGGATTATTAAGAAACTCATAGTAAACGATTTTATAAAGCGACGATATGTTGACACATTTTGTACGTATTTTGCTGTAGCCAACCTCAGATCCAGTAAGTAGTAGTTTTTTTCAGGAAGGTTAAGTAAGAGTTATTTTAGACTTGGGTTGATATGCGCCACCTGGTACATTTTAAAATTATGATGTCATGAATGATGGCGGCCGGTCGATCTCTGAACTCAATGTTCATCCAAGTATAAAATACTCACTAAACTTCCCGAAAAAAAGTTCTCACTACGCGAACTTTCCTACAAGAGTCAACAGGACTGTTGTCAGGTCCTGGGTTATTAGGGCAAGAAAAAAAGTAAAAATATAAAATGATCTTTGTCCATGATCATCAAAAAGTCATTTACTATTGATACTATTATAATGATACCATCAAGCATGTTGCTTCTGTAGCCATTGTAGACCAGCGGTAAAGCACGCGACTTTCAATCCATAGATGTCGTGGATTCATACATGCGCATTCATACATGCGTACTGCTGCATTAAAAAAAGTTATAGAATGAAATATCATTTGTTTCTTTGGTGAAGGAACTCCTAGCGAGGAAACCTGTCAATTTCCAATAAGGCCCAAGTGGTTTTCCCTCTGGGTCAAATGGCAGTCTCAATATATTTTGTAAATCTTAATCAAGTGGCTACACCAAATCTAGGTATTAAGTGCCAAAGCAGACCCTCGCCTCCTAAGGATATATCCGGGATAACGCTAAAAAAGCAAAGGAACGGTAATGATGATGTTACAAAATACAAACACATCGCTCCCGAACTGAATAAGAAGGGTTATATACAAAATCATTACAAAATACAAACACATCGCTCCCGAGCTGAATAAATTCCCCGGTATTGTCTAATCCGCAGACGCTCGTACAATGATACAGAAATAATTGATCCCTCTCTTAATATCTTTGGGACCGTCTGGCGCTTTGTTTGGGAATTACGTTGCTTTCACTTTCCTAGACAGCTGCAAATTACTACAGCTCTTGTGTTTTATAACTTAATGAGAATGATCAATCACACGTCCGGGAGGCATTTACGCTTCACCGTCCTAATGTTGTTTTTTTTTAACTGCCTGCGCATTAGTCTGAAAAACGTAGGATAGAAACATTTGGGCTATGTTTCATAAAAAAAGGTCGATTTTAGTTATTGCCATACTTTATCCTTCGTTAAAAAAACCTTGAATCTTGCATCGTCAAGCTAAAGCCTCGCATTGTAGACGACATACTAATATCCCCTTCATATTGTTCTCCCTTTGACGTTTCTAGACCATCCAATAAACAGCTTCCTTATGCTTATAATACATCGTAAATAATGTTGTGCTGGTGTTTAAAATTCTCAGAATATTCTTAATAATTACTTTATGAAAATAGACATTTAGGATAAAGTATTTCTTAACTTTTTCACAATAATGCATTTTTGTCGAAGAAGTTAAATCGTTGAGGTCTTTCAGCCAACTTTTAACAAAACGTGCCTTAGAAGATAATGGGTGTGTAAGTAGTAGTAAAAGTCTAAATTCACAAATACGGAATTCTTAAAAACTTACTTCGGAAATCAGTTGTCCTAATAATAAAAGATAATTTCCTAAAACAAGTTAATATCCAGTTTCCTCGACTGTAAATGTACCTAATACTTGTGTATTAGGTACAACTAAACTAAACACTGAGTAAATATTTTTATTATTAAATAATAAAAGAAGGATATATCCTAATCCCAATAAGGTCTAGTTTCCCCCTCGGGTTGGAAGGTCAGATGGCAGTCGCTTCCGTAAAAACTAGTGCCTACGCCAATTCTTGGGATTAGGTAGCGGACCCCAGGCATCCTTCAGGATGCAACTGTACTGGGAATAACGCTAGGAGGATAAGGATGATGAAAAGAAGGATATATCCATATAGGTACGTATTCCTGATGGAGAATATATTCTATTGTTATTGATAAAATGATAAAACAATATTCGTGGAATGTCTATTCATTTGTTATTTTAGAAATGTCTCTGTTATAGGAGCAAAAAGTTAAACGGTACACTACACTCCAGAAATTATTTTCAAGTGGTTTCAATTGAAAAAAAAAAGGTATTATGTAATTGTGCCAATAAAAATTACGTGTGTTTTTTACTCCATAGCGTCATGACTTTATTTTTAAAAACACTAAATCAAAGGTCCACGGAAAGAACATGTCTAGTCACTTTGTTTTGAAAATAAGATTTTAATGCCAAAATGTAGAGCAAGTAATAAACTGTTACTCACATCTTCTGTTACAAGTGTATTATTATATTAACATAACATTTTTAATTTAAAAAAAACCTATACACGTCTATAACGTGCGTTGTATATTAGGTACATGGAAAAAACATGTTATGTCACACTAAACAAAACAATCCAATAGATAAACTTTTCTTTTAGTGTTACAAAATGAGAACGAATCAATGGTATATAGGTATTAATTCCAAGCTCAACTTATGTGACTTCGGATCGGAGTCTTTGCATTATTTGTAGGTATATAACGTAATGCAGTTATTAGCTAATTTTAACTAACTTTTTCATAATACTTATCTACTTAATATTTAGTAAGGTTGCATAATGTGCATGTTACCTCCGGTTATAATAATGATACCGCACATTATTATTATTTCGAACGATTTCTCCCTGATTTGTTCTGCATACGTTGTGTCGGGACGCTGTTTTCAATAAAGTCTTAAATCACTCCAAAGGGTCGTTTTATTAATAATTGGACATCGTTATAATACTAAAATCGCTATTCCTATAGATTACATAAGTACCTAAATTGACTTACATTTAAATAAATATTATTAATAAATACAATAGCGATTCCATGGTATTTAGAACCACGAAATATGTAATCAAAATATGTATACCTAATTATTATTCAAAGTTATCAGATTCCAATAAAATATACTTTTATGCTTTTGACTTTGCATGTTTATTTCCTGTAGTTAAGTGACAACGCATGTTTCTTCCGTGTTCAATATGGATTTGGTTCGGTTTTTTGGTATTAATAATAACAATCCGTCATTTTTAACTAATATTCTATTTATTTATCTAAAGATAAGTAATTTTAACATACAATAGATTTATACACAAGTGCATAAATCTATTTGATGATTAACTACATCGTTCCAAACTTTAAAAACGCGATAACTCAAAATGTCACTAAAGTGACTAGACATGTTCTTTCCGTGGACCCTTCAAATACTGAAAAAAAATTTGTTATCGCTAAAATTTCGTTTGATACCAAAAATGTAACGAGCGAGACCAGCGGGGTATGGGCAGCAGCATCCCTGTAGTACGGTACGGTAGAGACTGCGATCGCCAACCCGCATGCTAAACGTGGCGATTATGGCATTTACACCCCATAAAATAGGGGGAGGCCTATGTCCAGCAGTGTACGTGCTTCAGCTGATATAGTGGTGGTAGAGTAGACCATAGTCCATTAAATAACAAGGAATCATTATGAGAAAAAAAATCAGGTCGATGTTGAAAAAATTACTTGGCAATCCAAGTTTAATTTTCTCTCTCATTGAAACCTCATCTCAGAACTAACGCAAAAATAATATCTTGCACATGACGCTTACGTATTCCATAGCACCAGCTGAATATTTAATCAAGTTGGCGCGATTCATTACGTAAACTTACTAAAGTCGGTACATATATGTATATATGTGGCACTCCTATTACATGGATTCTGTATATGGTCCACGAATCCTAGCAAAAACAAAGAGACTCATCCAGCGACTACAAAATGCATGTGCTCGTTTTTGCTTTAACATTCCACCGAGGGCCCATGTAACCCCGTACTTAAATAAACACAATATCCTCAAAATGGAGCACCGTCGCAAGCTTCACCTGGCATGTCTCCTTTTTGGAGTGATAACACACAAAACTCCAGCATATCTCTACGAGAAATTGTCATGGTTATCCACCCAGAGGTCACACAGGACACGCCAATGCAGCATACAACTTATGACACCTCAACATGCGTCAGCGGCTTTCCGAGGCAGCTTCAGATATGTGGCGACAAAGTGTTGGAATATTATCCCTCCACCTTTTAGGGCCCTGAAAAGTGTATTTAGTTTTAGAGCAGCAGTAAAAAAATTTATATGTGAACATCAGCGGCGACAGGAAACATTAACTCTGGACACAAGCTGTTTTTAGGGATAAATTAGATGGCAGGTATGACTATGCCTGTCAACTGATTTATCCTATCTAGTAGTTAAGTAGTTGATAGGTACCTGTGTTTTTTGTCCCATTTATAAAAATATAAGTTTGTCCTTCGAAGTTGCCGGTTCAATGTTTCAATGTATTTTTATTTTATATGTATATCACATTTCCGTGTATAATATGTCCTTTTTATCGTCGTGTCTTGCTATGTTTTTTTGTGGCATCCATATAGAACTGTAGATGGAAACAAACATGTTATTACATAGTTATGACTAATGATGTAATGTGAGACCAAGCCGATACAATATTATTATAAAACGTCTTACTGAATGTATCTTACCTTTATTTTATTGTCCACAATGTGGTAAAATGCAACGATTTCCTTGTTTCGACACTGTCGCACATGAGGTTATACTATCTTCTTTCTTGTTATTTTATTTTGTGTTTTTGCTTGTTTGTGTAGTTAGAATGTTTAATGTAACTGTATTTTACTTTATATTTCTATTTCTTTTTCGGTTTAACCATAAACTATTTAAATTATACACTGTTTCATAAACTTTATCGCTTTGTGTATGTATGAAATAAAATTGCAGCCATGTTGTACGTGCGGCCTCGCGTCATAGCTGGCGTAATGCCAACCTAATGCGCAAAAATAATAACTCGCTCGTTCGCAGCGAGAGGGCGCTGTTCAAGGCAAGCGCAATGGCTGCGTTCAGTTTGATTGTAGGGCCGTCGGACAGCAGGAACGTGGCCCACAATGGTCTCGCCGGAAGACCAGCGCTGGCTTCCGAGTCAGCATTACGCTGAGGCGGGACCATTTCATGACCAACTGCTTGTTTTGTAGCATGGTTTAAGTATATTGATTTGTTTAATATTTCCGGTGTGTTTGTCATGAATAAATTATTTTCAATTTCAATTTCAATTTCAATTTCCTTTTCTCTCTCCAATATTTTCACGGTTAACTTTATAATGATACAAATATCATCTTTATAATGATACACAAATGTTGGATTTAAAGTTTTATATTTTACTTTATATAAGAATTAAAATGAATAGAAAACATTTATAACTATTTTTGTTAAGTACTCATGTGATCTTAGAGAAGCCTTAGATTTGAAAAGTGACGAATCTTTTGAATCGTCGACTTTACATGTATGTATTTATGAACTTGAATGAACTTACACAATGTAAAAAGTAAAAACAGAATTAAGTCAGATTTTCACGTGATAATCACCAATACATAGACGGACGCGATCAGAAATTTAAATAAAAAAACCGGCCAAGTGCGAGTTCTACTCGCGCACTACGGGTTCCGTTACATTAGATACTTTATTATAACCTTTTTTGAATTTAGTTAAATAATATTTTTTTATCAGTAATAAGAACGTTAAAATAAATGATATAAATTAGAATTTTGGTCAAGTGCGAGTCGGAATTTAGTTTTCCCATACATTTTGAGAACCAGCGCCTGATGAACACAACGAGCAACTTTTTAAAACTTTTTGTATGGTAGCTCCCTTAAATATTTGTTTTATTATGTTTTTAGGATTTTTTGTTATAGCGGCAACAGATCACTTTAACCATCATCGAGACTTTAATTATCATCGGTGAAAATTTCAACTGTCTAACTATCACGGTTCATGAGATACAGCCTGGTGCAGACGGACAGACAGACAGACAGAAAGACGGACGGACAGCAGAGTCTTAGTTATAGGGTCCCGTTATACCCTTTGGGTACGGAAGTCTCTTCTGACTTTTTGTTAAGCAGTAATGTTCTCATGGGGTGACCATGCTGCAACAACTCATTAAAACTACCTACCTCTAACTGTTATGAGTCATAACTTATGAAAGCACATGAAGAAAGTAAATCGTTACATTGAGTGCGATACGATGTTTTAAAAGAAACAAGACTATGATCAAAGAGTACATTATATATACTGAGAATAGAGTAATCAGTCGTCAGTACTGACTAACGATATCTAGTGGTTTAGGATGGCATGTTGTGAGTTAGCCCACACACGCACGCTCGCGACATCTAGTGGTTTTTTCAAGTACTACCAGGGTGTCCCCCCCCCCCACCTCCATCCGCCCCTACGGCCCCACGAATGGATGGTATAAGAGAAAAACTTAAGTAAAAGCCTCATTTGTAAGTAGTCGTGACCTGTAGAAATAGAATTTACATTAATAATATGTTTTTAACACCAACAAATGTCTATTCGAACAGACCACAGCTACCTACAGGCCTTACTTAAGTTTTCACATATAATGCGTATACGGGTAAAGTAAATTAAGGAATTTCTTAAGGAAAAATTGATTTTTATTGGTATTCCGCTTTTATCTTCAAATGTAGCTTCCATTTTCAGAAATTAAATAAATCATCAGGAAAAGTCAGCTGTGTCTTCACACTCCTTAGGCAGTATTCCTTTGTCTGAAATATAAAAATAAGCATAGGTACACTCAGCTGCTAAGAAACGAGACTACCCCCTGCATACAAGTCTGTGCCCTTCCTGCCCTGGCCTCATCTAAAAGCGCCTTTAAGGCAGTGGCAGATACGATATTTAGTGAAGGAAATTAAAACGTTACTTTTTCGCTGTATTGTACTTGTATTTGTAAGTATCATCATCATCATATCAGCAGAAGAACTTCCACTGCTTTTAGTATTTTGTCTTGGATAAAAATGATTTTTGTTTTTTTTTATAATTTATTTCTCTATATCCAGGATTTTCTTAATAGTGGTTCATTAGATGTTACCATTTGGCTATCTCATTCCGTGCACTTGAGATCCTTCATTGTTAAAATATTTAGTATGTACCTTTTATTAGATGTAGAGGGTCAAAGGGGAATTATTTTACTTCATTTACCTCGAACATTTCAGCAGCATGAAATTGTCCTTTTCTTATGTAGAGTGCTTTTGTTATAATATGTTTTTATTTTTTTGCCATAGGTTCTGCAGTATGGGTCTGATATATACCTATAAATAATACCATTGCAATTAATTTAAATATCTCAAAGTTCATTCCCCAGTTCCAATTTTTATTGATGAAAATTATGGAGTTAAAATGATGTTTTGTTCATATACATATTTTCCTTCCATCTCTATTACTATATAAACAAAGTCAAACACAATGAAAACATTCAAACTTGGCAGACATTTTTTTTCAAAAATGGTTTTTGACACCAGCTATTTATTTATTTCATCCTGTATTATTCACAGGTACAGAATTACACATACAAGATAGACTTACCTGGATGGTTGATGTCATATACTTCAATTGAAAGTGTTTGTGTTTCAATCTATTTACTTGATTTTCATAGTTCTTGGTTTTTCTCCTATAGCATACAGCCAAGTGCAGATTGTATCCCTATCCTTTTCAGGATTAGGAAGACAGCGCAATTTAATTCCACCAAGATCTGGAAATTACAATAAAATTAAAAAATAACCCTTCATTCAATAATTTGCTATGATAGAGCGCATATCAAGTAGCAGCCAGCCGGCTGCCATAAACAACACAAGAAGTCAGAAACTATGTATGAGAGATAGCAAAATCTGTTCTTAGGGACCATGGCGAAGATTTTAGTGACATGAAAATCTGCATTCATAGGTTTAAAATAATACCGGCCAAGTGTAAAACAGACTCGCGCACGAAGGGTTCCGTACTATTATCTATACAACATTAGACCCTTTATTATAACCTTATTTAATTTAATTTAAATAATAATATTTTTTAACAGTAATAATTTTAATGTTAAATAATATCAAGTATCATTTTGGTCAAGTACGAGTTGGATCTTAGTTTTCCCATACATTTTGAGACATGAAGGCAACGAGCAACTTTTTAAAGGAGTTTTTGTATCGGAGCTCCCATGAATATTTATTTTATTTTGTTTTTAGTGTTTGTTGTTAAAGCGGCAACAGAAATACGTCATCTGTGAAAATTTCAACTGTTACAATAGACGGACAGACAGACGGATGGACGGACAACGGAGTCTTAGTAATAAGGTCCCGTTTTACCCTTTGGGTACGGAACCCTAAAAAGAACTTGGTACTACACAGTTCAGGAATCGAACGGTCTTTTATTAAAGAAATAAAACTTGTAGTATTTCTTTGAGTATGTTATTCATTTTAGTAAACATACTAACATGCTAACATTATATCTATCGTGGCCGGTAGGTACAAAGGACGTTAACCTCTTATTTTTTAAGTTAGAGGGCATAAAAATATACAGGGTGTCCCAAGAAGTAGTAATATACTGAAGCTGGGAGGTAGAGGACCTAGAGGGCTATCTGAATCACCCCCATGTATGTTCCGCGATTTTTAGTATTTTCGGAGTTATGATTTTTTTTTAAATTTTTCACCTATCGCCGCGTACGATGAGATTTTTATTTATGGTGACGTGAATTATTGCGGTAGATGCTTGATTTTTTTTGTGTGCTAAGCTGATAGATAGGCCAATTTAGTATGGTAACATTTACTATCGTTAGATCTTTGAATGGCATAAAAAAAAATTAAATGCCAAGAAAGATAAAATTACCCAGTATGTTCACAACTTCAAGGGCCCTTAAAAAAAAAACACATAAAAAATAATTACCGATTGGCTTTTAAAAACTTGCTCTATCTATCAGGTAGCTACCCTGAAAATTTCATTTTATTATTAATAAGGCTTCAATCAAAAAATTGAAATCTAACTGTGGTAAGTGCAATTTTTTTTATTTACATAATGATTAATGCGAGCAAAGTAAAACCAATTACAATAAATTTTCAAAACAGGGGGCTGTTGCTCAATGCAAGTGCGACATCGCCGGAAAAAGTTGTCTTTTAAACGTCTGAATGCACTTCTATTATTTTTAATGGTTTCTTCTGCTACTCTCAATTTCCGGATTAACTCGTCCAAATTGCGGCATTCTCTCGAGTAGACGAGGTCTTTGTAATATCCCCATAAAAAAAAATCTATGGGGTTTAGGTCGGGGAACGTGGAGGCCAGGCTATAAGGCAGGCGTCACCCCAGCCGCAACGACCAATCCATCTTTCAGGGTATCTTTGATTTAAATAGTTTCTCACGTCCAAGGCAAAATGGCATGGTGCACCATCACACTGCAGTACTATGTTTCTGCGTGTCTCCAAATCCACATCTTCTAACAGCAGGGGCAGATCGACGCGTAGAAAATTTAAAAAGTGATTGCCGCCCAAGCGGTCTGGCAGCTGAAAGGGCCCGATTAACTTACCGTTAAGTATGCCAGACCAAAGGTTAACACTAAAGTGTTCTTGGAATGTCGATTCCCTTTTTAAATTCGGATTTTCAATTGCCCATGAGTGAGAATTGTGCATATTAAAAATCCCATTGCGTGTAAAGTGGGATTCATCCGTCCACAAAATTTGGTTAAAAAAAAATTCGTTTTCAGCTTGTCTCCTCAGCATTTCCTGACAGAATTCAATTCGCCGATTGTAATCTTCCGGTTTCAACTGTTGCACTTTTCTAATGTGAAACGGATGATATCCTACGCTCTGTAGTGTACGGTGTACCTGAGATTTAGAAAGTCCGGTACGACGTTCCATAACTCTCATACTAGTCGACGGGTCTCTTTCTACTTCTTCAACAACTGCATCTACTACATCAGGATGGTCCGGGTGTACCAAAGGGTACGCAGTATAAAAAGACTTAGAAATTTTTTGACGAAAAGTGCAAATTTCATAGGAGTTGTAAAAGACTTAGAAAATTTTTGACGAAAAGTGCGAAATTCATGTGGTTGTAAATTTGGACTTAGAAAATTTCGTTTACATATTTTTGAATACTTTGGCCGTATACATATTTTTGAATACTTTGGCCGTATACATAATTTTGAATACTTTGGCCGTTTACATAAATCTGAACATTTCATATTGAGGGGGAGGGGGGTTGGGGGAGGGGGGTTGAGGGAGGGGGGAGGGGGGGGGGGGGGGGGGGCGAGCTTCGCCCGAAGGTCCGCTTCGTCGGCCCGGTCGCTCGCTTAACGAGGCCATCGCTCGCTTGGGACGTCGCCGCCTCGCTACGCTCGGCACCTCCCCCCCTGCGCTTCGCTCTTTGGCCTCGTTGCTCGCTGACCTCAGGCCTACTCCGCGAACCTTCGACCTCCGCGGTCTGACTCCGCCTTAGGTTCGACGCTGCGGAAAGCGCAGCCTTCCGCCCTTGCGTGTCTGTCAAAACACGGTCACCTGAGCTACGTTTCCAATAAAAAGGAGAGTAACCGTTAAAAAAGTCGGTTCTGGCGCTTCGCCGGCCGCTGCCGCGGCACGCTCGCTTCGCTCGCTCGGCTCGCGCGCTGTAGGATCGCAGTGCACCTAACACTCCTCCTCGCTTCGCTCGTCGTCGTACCTACACGGACCTGCCTTAGAATAGAACAGGCAGATGCCGGTCTAAATGCCCTCGCCACAGGGGGGGGGGGAGATTTTTGCTGCTGTGCTGTAATAATTCCCCCCGCCCCCTCTCCCAAACCGAAATCTATCTAAAATATGTATATATGGAAATTCGGACTTAATGCCATAAACCTTGAGCAAATTTTTTTATACGTTAGGCTGCGAACTTATCAGCCGCCCATCGTATTGGAACCGCTCATAAATTAATAATGAAATAAAAAAATTGAAAAAAAAAAGTTCCGAATACGAATATTAACAAGACGGCTCATCACAGAGAAAAACTGTTTAAGTGAAATGAATTAACATATTCTAACAAAATGTATTAACAACAGTGGTCGTTATAATGAAACCATTCCGTTCAAAAATATTCTAAGTGTTATCGGTCACGTACGCACCGCGTTAAATACCTACGCCACCAAACCGTACCGAGGTGATATAAGCCGGTCGATCACGGCAATTTTTCCATATAAATTTCTTTGAATTTTGATGCGACTTGGAGATTTAGCAACTACTCTCGGAGTCTTAATTTTTATTGTTACTGTTTGTTGTTATTTTGATTGTAATTATTAGTTATATCTATTGTTTTGGTGGAAATGAATCCCAGAAATATAATACTGGCGCGTAATTTCACATTCTGGAATTACGCGTCAGTATTAAACTCCGAAGAGGCTGCAATAAATGCTGCCTATGAATGGTACTTAATACCAAAGGCGCCGAAATGTAAACGTTGTAGGAAGGCTATGACTAAACAGTCAAAGCCTTCCTACAAACTTGGCTTTCGATGGCGTTGCGCCAAACGGAGCTGCGAAATTGTCCAGTCTCCGCTCAAAAACACATTTTTTGAGCGGAGCCAACTCCCAATCTTGGCTACACTGCGCCTCTTGTTACACTTTATCAGAAAGGATAAAGTGTCACAAGCGGCAAAAGATGTGGGGGTAACAAAAAAAAGCGCCATCCAAATCTACCATTTTTTAAGAGAGGTGTGCGATGTGGCCGAAGCTCACGATCGTGAACTGTTAGGCGGCCCAGATGACGTAGTAGAGGTGGATGAAACCCACCTCTACACCAGAAAATACAACCGGGGCCGCCTCCTAAAAAGCCAAACGTGGGCGTTCGGCTGTATCAGCCGCCTCTCCAAAAAAATACATATCGAGATAATAGCTGATAAAAGTCGCGCAACCCTCGACCCCATTATAGCTAATAACATATCACCGGACACCTACATAATGTCAGATATGCATAGATCTTATGTAGGTGTCCATCTCAGGCTTGGGATGCGGGGGCACGCTGTAGTAAATCACAGTGTTGAGTACGTGGCTGGCACCAAGACCATCTCAGCCAATGCCGCTCTCGGGGACCCTGTCCCAGGGTCAAATTTGGTGGATGTACAAATTCACACAAATACCATTGAGCGCCAATGGCTAGAATTAAAAAAACACTGTCGCAGCTGCCGCAGTGATACAAAGATTGCCTGGTACATGGGGGAATACATGTACCGGCAAAACATCCTGCGGCCGCTGCCATCAGACGCCGCACGATTCCGTCGCCTCCTCCGGGATATACACCGGGTATATCCTGGATTAGGTAGGCGCGGAATCAGACGTGAGCGGTGCAAATGCCGGCCGGATTGCCCACGCCGCGCTCGTGACGCCCGTACTCAACTATAATTTCCAATATTTTAGACCAAAATAAATTAAAGTAAAAAACCCAAAAAAAATACAAACATTAAAAAACAAAAAAAAACATATAAAAAGCCTTAAAAACATAAAAAAAGCATAAAAAATTACAAATCTTAAAAAAAAGCCAAAATTTTATAAATATCTATACACCCAACGCGTCATAAATATCTATACACACAACGCGTCATAAATATCTATACACCCAACGCGTCATAAATATCTATACTGCGTCTCAAGGAAAAAAACCATAAGTCTATTGAAAACAATGACACTTATGGTTTTTCTCCTTGAGAAGGCAGTATACGGGTGTGTACCTAATGATCGGTGTTCGGAGTCCAATATCTCGGTAATTATTAATTTAAGAAAAAAAATTTTCAAATAAAACATGTTTATTTTAACGTATTCTATAAGATGCAATCACAAAAATATGGTGTCAATATGACATCGCGACAATGTTTTTTTTTTCTAAGTCCTGCGTACCCTTTGCTACACCCCAACCCATCAGGATCCAGCATAGTGGCCATACGGCCTGATTTCGTACCCGGTATGTGACCTTCCAAATACGCATTATGTACTCTTAAGATCATGCGATAGTCAGGAAACGTTTCAGGTTGAGTCCCTCTTCGTTCCACATGTTCCCGGTACAGCCTTGAAGCTTCCGCCGCATTCCCCCTAGCATAACCGTAATAGTAATGCATTTCTGCGTAATCACGTGAAGTAAACATGATCACTTACACGCAAACTCAAGTCCAGTTAAATGATGCCAACTCGTCGATTCCAGGTAATAACACTAATCCAAATCGTAATGCAAGTCAAAGTCCATATGAATAGCCAAAATGATTAGGGAAACGAACAATTAGCAGTATTAAAACACAATTTTTAAATTATTGAAAAATAACAACGATGACCAAACAACGTGAAAATTTTCTCATGCGTCAACCGTCTTTTGTTTTTTGTTCTTTTTCTATTGATGGCCAGTGCGTGATTTAGAACGAAATTTATTTAGAAAGGTTTTGCTTTGCTTGCATTAATCATTATGTAAATTAAAATTGTGCACTTACCACATTTAGATTTCAATTTTTTGATTGAAGCCTTATTTATAATAAAATGAAATTTTCAGGGTAGCTACCTGATAGATAGAGCAAGTTTTTAAAAGCCAATCGGTAATTATTTTTTATGTTATTTTATTTTTTTAAGGGCCCTTGAAGTTGTGAACATACTGGGTAATTTTATCTTTCTTGGCATTTTTTTTTTATACCATTCAAAGATCTAACGATAGTAAATGTTACCATACTGAATTGGCCTATCTATCAGCTTAGCACATAAAAAAAATCAAGCATCTACCGCAATAATTCACGTCACCATAAATAAAAATCTCACCGTACGCGGCGATAGGTGAAAAATAAAAATAAAAAATTCATAACTCCGAAAATACTAAAAATCGCGGAACATACATGGGGGTGATTCAGATAGCCCTCTAGGTCCTCTATCTCCCAGCTTCAGTATATCACTACTTCTTGGGACACCCTGTATAATTTTGATACAGAAATATACCATTTAGATACATAAGAGGGGTGATCAATAAGTTTTGATAATCAGTATTAAATATGGGAGATATGTAAATCGTTATATTTTTAACACAATATGCACACTTTCTTTATTTTCAAATACTTATTTACGTCATTCAATTGTTTTATTTTACCCCCCATAAAAATAATTTTACTTTTTGAGGTTATATTTTATACCTTCACTAAGTCATCACCAGCTCTTGATTTTCATGAACTTAGTTGTGTATATGTGAATGAGAAGTAGTAGTCGGAAGTTAGGGCTAAATAACAATGGGAACGGTTATCAGTTCTGATCTTTACTCGAAGAGCAGCATCTTTGTCAATTAGAAGGCTCTGAAGTACAATATCTCCCGAAAATTCTTTTATATTTCTTCAGCTTATTTATAACATTTAACACAACTTATAGAATAATGTTATACAACTCTCCAATAATATTTGAGCTCAATTGGTGAAAGCTAATTTCGCAGTTTTTATTGGTAGGCCTCAATAGTCCAGGAAGAAGTCGAAAAATACACCCTAATTTTGGTGACAGAGCTGGAGATAAAAAAATCATTTCTCAGATAACTTGCTTATCCTTTAAACCATAATGATAAACTAAGGTTTTATTTTCAATTACAATATTCTTCATTAGTGCATCAGGACTTTATCCACACCGCTCCAAATAATGACAAAACCAACTCTTATATCCGCCATCTTGTTATTGTTTCAATTTAGATGTTTATTGTTCAGCAATTACAGAAAAACAAATGAATAATGTTTATATATTTTTACTCTAATTTAATGTTGATTAGTGTCATGGTATAACCCACATTAAAAGAATATTATTAACGGGGTGGTTCATACCGATTATCTAAACTTATTGATCACGCGTCGTATGTAATAATAGTACATTACGATACAAGGGTTGTAAAACAAAGAAAGGCCGATATCGCACATGTATGAGGCCCGAGCCGCAGGCGAGGGTCATAAAAATGCGAGAGAGGGCTTTCTGTTTTACCACCCGTGTTTTGTACACAATTTTACGTCACCACTTGGCCAAAAAGTGGGTTTTTCCGGACGCGCAGCGTGAGAAAAAACGCGCTTTTTGGCAAGGTGTGGCGTAAAATTATTTTTCTACTTACCGGTTCCATCGCATCTCGGACACAACACTTTTACTTAGACATAAGCGTAAGTCTGGTGAAAATTTGATCATCCAAGGAAAGCACACAAAAATAAAGTAATTATAAACATAAACTGTTTAAACAATCGTGAAATTAAATTGTCTGTCATCCTACTCTCAGAGTAAGAATTTATATAGAGATCCTATACGAGCCCCACCAAGAGGGACAGGAAAGCACTTACACAGCTAAATGAAGAACTGATCGTAAATGTTTGGCGACTTACCATAAACAAACTCTTTAATTTGGTTGGGTAATCGTCTATTTGCCTCAAACTATTTGACATGACGTATATATGACATTGAGGCAAATAAAGAAAGCATTACAACCTCTTTAGAGAAACGTACATGTTGCATATAAAATACTGGCCACTTACATTTCAACTTTTTAAAAAGATTTAAAAATAAACGTTTTGCAGCAATAGTAACTCCTTTCGATTGTCGTGCGTTGGGAAAATAAAAACAACGATATGAATTCATTGACAAAAACGACTGCAATACAACGCGTTTTCCGTAATAAAGTTAAAACGCTGTATTGCCTCGCAATAAAAACAATGCTTCAGTGTATAATAATATAATAATAATATTCGGGGACAATCTTACACAAATCAACCTAGTCCCAAACTAAGCAAAGCTATGGGTACTAGACGACGATATACATACTTATATAGATAAATACATACCTAAATACATAGAAAACATCCAAGACCCAAGAACAAATATCAGTGATAAATGCACAAATAAATGCCCTGGCCGGGATTCGAACCCGGGACCTCTAGCTTCGGAGGCAGAGTCACTACCAACTAGGCTAAACAGGTCGTCATAAACGAACAATACGTGGGTCGTGTATAAACAAACAATACAATTTTTGTAATAATACGCTTCCAATTTTTGAACAGGTAATTGCCAAAAAGGCATCTTGTGCATTTGTATAGTAATTAATGGCTACTTAACTTTAAATAGGTCGTTTTAATAATTAGTAGTAGTAGTAAAACTCTTTATGGTACATACATACAAACTAATAATTATGTTTTTTTGTTCATTTAGATTGAAGACATGCGTTATACACTATACTGCCTGAGACTCCCACTTTCCATATAAGTGACTGACTATTTCCAGACATGTTGTGCAAATGTAGTGCACATTTGCACTTATTTATCTTATAATAACTGCATAATATATATATTACGTCAGATGAAGTATACAAGTAATGTTTATGTAAGATGTTTTCGTTTGACATGTAATTAATATAACAAAATATTTTCCTAACGCACGACAATCGAAAGGAGTTATTTTTGCTACAAAACGTTTTTTTTATCTTTTTAAAAAGTTGAAATGTAAGTGGCCAGTATTTAATATGCAACATGTACGTTTCTCTAAAGAGGTTGTAATAATTCCGGTTTGAATTATAGCGGTTTAAGGAAGTATGTAAAGCATTTCATGTAAAGATATCTCCATGTTCTCCCTCAGCCAAAATTTTGAAAAAAATACATGTTATAGGACGTTGGTGGGTGTATTACCACTGAAAAAATAGGAGCGGTCTCTAATGTGAAAGTAGAAGAAAAAAATTCTGAAAAGTTTAATTGGTTTTTTTTTTTCTATGGCATAATGAAAATATAATTATGGTCATTTAATCATCTTTATAAAATGCACAATATATGCCAAGCTCGTTAAAATAGGTTGAAAAAAAAAAAAAATATCAAAGAAAAATTAAATTTCGTTTTTTTTTAAACAAAAACTGTAACGTTTAGGGTGCTCAAATTTGGCACAATGATGAGTAATGTAGAGCCACACAATCTATAAAAATTACAAGCCCAAACTCAAGGGGGGCAGAATCACTTAGCTTATCCTGGCACGGCCTTTGTTAGCTTGTTTAGCCTAGTTGGTAGTGACACTGCTTCCGACGCTAGAGGATCCGGGTTCAAATCCCGGCAAGGGCATTTGTTTTGTATTAGCAGAAACATTTATTCTGCGACTTGGATGTATTCTGTGTATTTTAGTATATATCTATTAAATATATCGTTATCTAGTACCCATAATACAAGCTTTATTGAGCTTAGTATGAAAGTTGTTCCATTTGTGTAAAAAATTGACCCCTAATACTTATTTATTTATGATTTTAAAAACACAATATTTATATTTATTATACAATAATAACAGTAAAAAATGAACACTTAAATAATCCAAGTCCAAAGTTAAAATAATATAATTGGTAAATATTATAACTTCGTAATGCCATCAACTGCGGATCGATGGGATAACGCCTTGCATAAAACTGAAGATACCCTGCCCAAGACTCAGGATATTCGTGCTAAACATACAAAAATAATGCCCTGACCGGGATTCGAACCCGGGACCTCCAGCTTCGAAGGCAGAGAGAGTCACTACCAACTACTACTACCCAAAGTGGCTTTCAGTTAGGTAAATATACATATAACAAAGTGATGCCATCTACTGCGGTAGGATGGGATACATTTCAACGCTCTTTTCTCCCATACAAAACGCCTTGTATATAAAGCTGAAAATACCCTGGACTATGATGACATTCAATTTCAAACGATTCGCAGTTAAAGCGAAGAATATCGGTAATTGATGGAAGTATTCTAATTGTAGAGTGACCATGCATGTCGAAAATAATTTGATACTTTTTGTTTTCACCACAAAAAAGCGGCCAAGTGCGAGTCAAAATTATTGACGGAGGGCAACAGAAGCTTATTATAATTTACTCAATCGTTAGACTTGATTCTTCTAAAATTTTAGTGACACTTGAATTTTATTCTTAACTTTTCATGACGTCTGGACTTTCACAGCTGGTTTAAACTTTAATTATAAATTGCAATGAACGAAGTTTTTATATAAAGAATTGATTTTTACTTGAGTCCATTTGATTAGTACCAGTTTAAATTAGGTTTTTTAGATGTCTGTCAAAATAAGACGGTGGAGAAAAGAACATTCGAAGAATACTTAACACAGCTTAAATTAAGTTTTGTACCTTTAAATAAAACGAAGGAGAATATTACAGAAGTGCACTCTTTACACACTCAATTCACTTTGGATTTGAGATAGTGTATTTAAAAAACCGGTCAAGTGCTTGTCGCGCCACGCGCGATGCTGGGTTCCGTAGTTATACATCCGCTGTTATTTTGACTCCAACAATTATTTTTTGGCCCAGTCAAACCAATAAGTAAACAGGTTCCAGGCAGCCTAAATAGCCGCCTCTTCAGTGGATGTATACGGTCCTACGTGATGAATTACTTATTACGTTCCGTGACTTTAATCATTTATGGGTACTATTACTATTACAATACTCACCTCAATGACCATAATCACAATCACAATAAATTTCTAAAGAGAATACTTAACTTTTTCTGGATGAACATTCATTTATAACTGAATTTTATATATAAATCTTTTCAGGTTCAAAATTCAGACAGATACAGAGAACGGAACACATAATAATACTAGCCCTACTGACACCCTCTTATTTTAATTTCTCGAGCTGCGCAGGGGCAATCTCGGGTCGTGCAACTAACAATTTGAAATTATATTGAAATCAGACTTGTCAGTCTACTCTTGTCACACATTCGGCAATGTTCAAGTGCACGCGAAATCACATGCGTTCAAACAATAGGCGAGTAACGCTTTCCAGAATTGAGCCTGTCTGAGAAGTCTGATCTTACTGAACTACATAAAAACAAAGATTAATTGAGCGAATAATATCTTGAATACAACCTCTAACATCTTGATGACTTTCTCAATATTATAAAGTTGGAGTTATGACTAATTGCTCAATGGATATTATGATTATGAACCTAAAAAATATTAATTTAACGAATGAGCGAAGCGGGTGAAGTTTTCCGAGTCTATGGAACAAATTGAGGTTAGTGTATGTATTAAACGTTTTTTAGTAGATTATAATCATTTATTTTTGGAGACCGCGAACGACTCGCCCTGTGGGACGACCTCCCACCAGGTGGACCAACGACCTAAAGAGGGTGGCGGGAAGCGGTTGGATGCGGAGAGCTGAGGACCGGGTGTGGTGGCGCGAATTGGGGAAGGCCTATGTCCAGCAGTGGACGACTGTGGGCTGATGATGATGATGATGATGATGAATTATTTATTTATGTACAACGAAAATATATACAAGAATACTTAACCAAAATAATATAAAGAAAATTAAAACTAACTTAAATCTAAAACGGGCCCTTGAGGCATTGTACCGAGGATGCTGGCGGCATTTCCTCGCTGTATCGCAATGCTGATATGCTGCTTTTAGTAGATTACTTCAGTCTCGTTGATCTGAACCTGTTTGGTAGATGAATTATTGATATCTACATATAGGTAGTAAGGGTTCTTAAAATACGAGAATCGCTCGAACAAAACGAGCGCAGCTAGGTGGCAGAATACGGGCATTGGCTTGTGCCTCTTGTAAAAATAAAACGACAGTTGTATAACAAAATAATGCATGGAAATCAATTTTGATTCTCTCACCAGTCATATTGCGAGGTCAGTCATCAATAGCCAAATCGGCCAAGGAGTTGCCGAGACAAACGGCGTAGTAATAAGATGAAGACATGGTTACACTAAACTCCACTAGGTGGCGCTAGACGAATTCACGGATACAAAGTGATACAAAGCGAGATCACAGTTGGGGCAAACTAATTTAATTCTTTAAATTAATTTAATTCTATAAGGAATTTACGGTTGACATCACTTCAAAGGTCTTTGTGCGAGGTGATTACGTCCGTCTGTAAGGATAACTAATTTTAATGACTAGTGAGTGAGTTGCTAGACCACGCGATTTTTTTTTAAATTCTCGACAAAAAATCTATATACTTGTAATTATCAAACTGGCTTACACACGAGACGATCGAGAAATGCGACCTGTAGGAGGAAACAGCCGGAAATCCGGACATAAGAAAGCATACCTACTTATGTTGTAGAAGCTGAAATGGAGACCTTCGTTTCACTCGGTCAACTATAGCTACTTGCCGATGCCGAAACTGAGACCTTCGCTCCACTCGGTCAACTATAACTAGTTGCTGAAGCCAAAACAGACCTTCGCCGCACTTGGTCCATTAAATTCTAATTTTAAGATCGTCCGTCAATCACTCTGTCAACGGTTTATTTTAGGAGGACGTAGGTGTCAAGTTCAAAAACAATGTTAAATATTAGTGGCTCTGTGAGTTGTTTATCTCGCGATTTTTTTATTTCAATTTTAAAACATAGACTCGACGACAATAAATCTATATAATTATCAAACCTGCTCACACATTTCCCGAGAATCGATTGAGAAATGCGACCTGTAGAAGTGAATAGGGGGATATCCGGAAACCCGCCGGCCAGGCATACAAAAGCATTTTCGCCGAAGCTGAAATTGAGACCTTCGTTTCAATTTGTCAGTTATAATTGTCACTTGAACTATAATCCTTTATTCAAAAATGTTGTAAAGTGAAGTGGTCAGCCATTAAAATAATGTACGATGTTAGACACAACTTTGTTTAACTTCAATGTAACTTCTGCAACTACAGATACTTAAACGAAGTAAGGGGTCGTAAATATTAGATTTACAACTTTTATCTATTGTAATAAAAATGTTATTTACAGTTTATGTAATCCACAAACGTCGACAAGTGACGACCATTTCTTTTAAATAAGAATAGAAATACCGAAGTGACGGCAAATTGGGTCGCGACAAGAATAAATCGTTGAAAACCGCGGAAACTCCTAACAAGAACTTGCAATCCCTACATAATTAGCTCGGCTGAACGTATTTTTCTCGGGGGATGCGTTACGTGAAGTAACGGCTTTGTGTTATGCTCCACATTATGAAATGGCTCGTTTCCGACTAAGTGTACTGCACAATCAGGAGCGGATTTACGACCTCTCCGGACGGCGATTAGTTGGTTTTGATGCGACGCGCGCGTCGCAATTTATTTAGTATAATAGAAATAAAAAAGGATTTATGACTAAAGATGGATATTGAAAGAAGCTACGTAATGATACAATTGATAAATGATGTCACAGAAAGGTGGTTTCGAAAATGCTGTGTAGGTACACTGAAATAAGTTGTTTACGTGTTATGGATGTACTGAAATCACGTCGTATTAATTATATTTCTATCTAAATAAGGTGGCGTCCACAGACCTAGATAAACCTACATGCCCCCGATGTATGTACTTCGCGTGTATCTAAATGGTGCGCTGCACCACTTGCCGCTCAGTCGCGCTCCTATCGTTCTAACTGTCAGGCGTTTGTTGCTGCACTAGAAAATGCCACACTGCGTCGTTATTAACTGTTCAAGTTATTAACTGTTCAAATTCAACAAGAGTGGTTAGTTGAGTAAACGGTGACGTTTCCTTTCATAAGTAAGTATTTTTTCTAATAACTTTCGCCTTTCTTACTTTCTTTCTTTTATTTAATTTAAATTTAATTAATTTTGTACTAAAGCAGTAACGCTGCTAACGAAAATTTCAAATTAAAAGGAAAAATTGAAATTTTTTATGCTCCGAGCAGGATTCGAACTTGCGACATCTGGCATACGCGGCCAATCGTTCTAGCCTCTGAGCTATCGGAACAACCAAGCTCGTCCACGAAATCCTTCAATAGTTCCCTCTTACAACGCCATAGGGAGGCGTACAGCGACATCTACCGTAGAAGACTTAGGTTTCTAAGGTAGGTTTTAAATTTAATTATTTTCAACTTGGAGTGATGTCGTGTCGTTTCTACAAAATATTTACACACATAGTATATTTTCGAAGTACGCCATCCATTGCGGCTTCTACTTTTAACTATACTGAAGGACTGTTATTTGTAGGCAGCAATGGACAGTGAAGCAAGCGATTATTTCATTTAGGGATTTTATCATTGTCTGTCGATTTGAAGTGAGTAGTGCTGTACACTGCGATGTTTCATGCAATGTCACTGTGCAATTCGTTTTATAATCGATTTTTGTGACAGACAATGATAATTAAGGCTAGTTACTATACAATTATGTTATTCTTTTACATTAAAAATATTTAATAATTTTAATTTAATGCATTGATGGACAGTAGACGCCTATAGGCGTAATTCTATTGTTATTTCTATTGTGTCTGGAATAGTGTCCATCAAAGTGTTAATAATATTCTTCAGCAATAGATTCTTAAGCGTCACAGAAGCAGGGATCTTCTTTCATAAAGTACTTAGTAGAATATTTATTTGATTGTTGCCTATACGTAGGTATCAGGGCATTCAGCGAAGAAGAATATGCAATCATTTAATTGCATCTATTTAATAACCACCAAGCACTTATTTATTACTCTATTTCACGTATTGAACGCTGTCCAAAAATGCACTATAAAATATCTATTTTCATTATGTCTATTCATCTCTGAAATGAACTATAGTTTTGCATCGATAAAAGGTTGTTTTTATATAAAAATTGTAATCCCTTTATTGGGCAATCGTGTAAAAAAACCTCTTACTTGTTGACCGAGCGAGCGAGCGTCTCCGTTTCAGCTTTCGACATAAATTTTGTGGTATGTCTGTCTGTCCGGATGTTCTCCTCTACAGTTCGCATTTCTCAACCGATTCTCGTGATATTGTTCGATAATTATATGGAATTTCTTTGTCGTGTCAGTTTTTGAAAAATAATCGATAGAACATCAATCCTAAAAATATCGACTTATTATTACGGAACATTTTGTATGCTTAAAACAGACGTATTAACGTAAATTCATAGGTTAATTACTTGAATTTTTTAAGTAAAATGCAGATCGTAAACTAAAGTGGGCGGGCTGCGTACCGCAAAGGCCTACTGAGTACTAAACCGACGGCGGCGCTTTTGATGGTAGTATTGGACATCACTAAATTGCTTACGTGACGTCATAGTAGGCACGTAAAAATTGACACGCTCGGTTTCCATACTATTGAGCGCGTTTGCGGCGTTTATATGTATGGTCTGTGGGGGCGTCTATTATTAAGTAAGGTTACTTTGGCAAATTCTGGTGAGATTTCGTAAGATTAGGCTGGTATAAACATGAGGTGAAACCTGTCTGTGTAGTGCCAGGTTAGATAAGCACGATCAGCTTTCTTCCCGGGGGTATCGTAAGATGCCACTATGGGAATAGGATCGAAGTGTGCAGTGGGCAAAGGTCTGGTCAAAGGCAATTTATTTTATTAAACCATCGATTGTTTTTGTACTGATAAAAGCGGCGCTGGAAAATACAGGCGCCCTGTAGGCGCGAGTGGCAAAGACGTCCGCTTATAAATCGTCCTAATTACAAGGAATAAACTTCAGGCTTCAAACATCACAACTAAGTACAATTTATTTAAAGATAACAGAAAAATAGTGTAGGTGACACGAAACAGGCCCTGTTCAGCATATTGCTGGCTTTTAGCCAGTGCTGGTCTTCCGCCGTCCATTTCGTGAAGGCAATGGGGCAACACGACCAAAAAAGTTCAAGTGCGTGCGGACCACGCACAATGAAGGGTTCCGTACCGACACTTCCAAATCTACATTTAAAACCACTATACAATACATTGAATAAAAAAAAGTTGTATATTAATAGGAAACTCAAGGCACTTTTCAGCAATAACTGTTGAAAGCATTTATTAATGTACATCAACTTGTTTTTTTTCAGAATTTTAAATTTCATTGTTTGGAAATTAGAGGGGGGACACACTTTTTACGACTTTGACAGTTAATATCTCGCCAACGGTTGACTTAAATGGAAAAGTTTTATACAAACCTCTAGGTATGTCATTTTTGAGGGCCTATCCATAGATACCCCAAACGCCTATGTGCGTTTAGAAAAAAAATGACCCCCCTGTTACATGTATGGGGTGCCCCTACCCCCCAGTATAATATTTTTTTCGTAATTTCACTATAGCGGTTCATAGAATACACCTTAGCCATAATTGTAGTGGTCATAGTCTCCGATTAAATCGACTGTGACATACCGACGGACAGACATGACGAATCTATAATTCGTCATGTCTGTCCGTGTTCCCTTTTCACCATTTTGGCTAGGGAACCTTAAAAAGGCGCAGGACAGTAACAAAGATAATGTAAATAACTAGTATAAATTGTAATACTTCGAAACCTAGCAAGTACATTAAATTTCAACTACTAACTCGCCTAAGCTATTTACAAAACCCAGCAAGCTTTTGAGACTTGTTAAGTTTTGCTCTGCTTAAAGAGCCTTTACTAGGCTTTTGAATTACAATTAATATTATTACATTAGATGATTTACTGAAATAATATAAGTATTTAATAAAATAAATAAATAATATAAAGATTTTAATTGATGGAGCGTTCGTGGCCCAGCGGTGCCCGCGTACCGAGTGTGGTAAGCGAGGTTAATCAATGTCGGGTCAGTTAGTGGTTACTAACTGAGCGCTCCCGTGCACGCAAAGCCCGTGAAGGCACGTTAAGCCATTGATCCAGGCTGCTGCTGTCCATGATAGCAGTCGTTAAGCCAAGTTAGAGGCCTTCGGGCGGCTTGAGAACTTCTAACAATCATGTTGCCCACTCACTTGACAAAGCCTAATCCCAATAAGGTCTAGTTTCCCCCTTGGGTTCAAAGGTCAGATGGCAGTCGCTTTCGTAAAAAAAACTAGTGCCTACGCCAATTCTTGGGATTAGGTAGCGGATCCCAGGCATCCTTTGGGATGCAACTGTATTAGGAATAACGCTAGGAGGATGATGATGAAAAAAAATATTTGATCCAATAATAATCCAACACAATTAATCACTGCATTGTTTTTTTTAAATTTCTACCATACTTTTACGAATATAACAAATAATTAATATTTTATAATTCAATGTGCAATAATTTAATTATTTTAATTTATTTCATTTTATAAATTACTTTAATTACTTCGCTTCATAAGGTATTTATATTGGACTAACTGCTGCATTTTTTCTACAATGACGGCGGCAGGCCTGCCTGGTGGTAAACAGATACCTTAGTCTATGGACACTTGCGACTCCATAAGAATCACAAGCGCATTGCCGACCCTTTGATTCCAAGATTCGTTGTATTGACAGCTAGAGATATGCAGGTCACTCTCAACACAGCACATCTTCGGGATCTCTGGCGACCTTACTCACCACCAAGAACACAACAGCACATAACTTGTTTTAAAAAAAATAATACCGTTAAGGTCGAAAAGTGACGAACCTTTTCATTCCTCTACTATTAATATAATAAAGAGTTGCTTCCTTCTTCATGAAATTTATTTCAATTTATTTCAAATATTTTTATGTAACTACATTTAACTAAATTGGACGTACCTACTTTATTCGTCAGCAAAATAATATATAGCACCAAATAATAACTATAATTAAACTTCTTTAAAAACTGAAACCGGTAATGACAAAAATATGTACCTATAGGTACACTCACAAGTAAACGAAACTAAACAACAGAATCGAAATCCATTCCTGTACTTAATTACATGTTTTGTCTTCACTAATAATTGATTGATAGAAACGATGATTCGCGAGAATTATTTACCGATAGTCGATTAATAATATTCAATCCCGCTTGATGTTTGATTTTTACTATGATAATTACGCTCTTTGGTAATATCAATAAGAAAAATACATTAGTGCTTGAAAACTTATTAAAACTAGGTACACTCAGCAGCAGAAGTAGGTACGCGGGCCTAGTGCTCAAAATCTACACACGGACTCTAATGTCAAGAGGTATGGGGCTCTGTGTAGATCATTCTCAACTTGTTATTCCGCTTAGCTAATTCTGCTGCTGACTGTGTATAAATAACGTCATCAAATAGGGGAAATCTTTTATTTATAATAATAATAATAATAATCGCCTTTTCCAGAGTGACCAAAGGAAGGTATACCGGAAGTGGGAGGGAACCGACCATCGTGTGTGCGACGGTCAGCGACCGGATGCTACTGCCATGGTTAACTTTTGGTGTAGTATCTGGTCGGTGCCTGTCGAACACACTGAGGGTGCCTGGATCGGTGTTGTCGAACGTGACTGTGAATCCATCGAACCCATGGGGTCTGTTACCATCAGCCCCGAAGACGTAAGTTGTGCCATCTGTACGGCTCCGAACTGGAAAAGTCCGGGACCGGATGGATTGCACAACTTCTGGCTGAAGTGGTTTCGATGTTCACACGAACGTTTGGCAACACAGTTCCAGCAAGCCCTCGAGCTCGGTTCCCTACCTCCTCCCTTAACAACTGGTGTTACCTCCCTGCTCTACAAGTCCGGTAGTACCACGGAAGCGAAGAACTACAGACCCATCACGTGCTTGCCTACGCTGTACAAGCTCCTTACATCCATTTTGAGGGCAAAAATTAACATGCACATTGTTACGAACAACATTTTGGCCCCTGCTCAAAATGGATGTAGGGTTGGGTCGCGTGGTACTAAAGAGCTCCTCCTCATAGACATGACCATTTGCCAACGAGTACGGCGGAACAGAGGGACCCTCTCGGCCTCCTGGATTGACTATAAGAAGGCCTATGATTCGGTGCCTCATTCATGGCTGAGGAGGATCTTGGAGCTGTATAAAGTTGATGCAGCCTTAAGATCCTTCTTAAGTGCTTGCATGGGGCAGTGGACCACAGTCCTTCGTCAACCGGGTGGAGGAGATGGCCCTTCTGGCCCGCAGGACTCCATCAGGATTGAGCGAGGCATTTTCCAGGGTGACAGTCTGAGTCCCTTGTGGTTCTGCCTAGCGCTGAATCCGCTCAGCACTCTGCTGCAGGATTCGGGGCTAGGTTGCCAGCTTCGGAGAGGGGGTGAGGTCATTTCTCATCTGCTATACATGGATGACCTTAAGCTATTTGCACCAAATAGACAGGACCTGTTGGAGCTACTGAAAACGACAGAAGTTTTCAGTAGCGCCATCAAAATGGAATTTGGTGTAGATAAGTGTGCGGTCATGCATGTACAGCGGGGGAAAGTTGTAAATTCAACAAATTTACAACTTTCTGAGACAATGTCGCTCAGATCTCTCTCCGAAGCAGAAACCTATAAATATCTTGGTATGTCACAGGCTTTGGGTATTGAGGGTGAGGGCATAAAGCAGGCGGTGAAGGAGCGCTTTTTCTGTCGCCTGACAAAAGTACTTAATAGTTTTTTGTCGGGTGGCAATAAGGCGCGCGCCTTCAACGCCTGGGTTATGCCCTTGCTCACATACTCCTTTGGCATACTAAGGTGGACTCAGACTGAGCTGGATGCCCTGGATCGAAGGGTGCGTGTACTGCTCACTGCACACCGCATGTTGCACCCACGTTCGTCTGTTATGAGACTGTACATCCCGCGGAAGTGTGGAGGTCGTGGCTTTTTAAATGCCAAAGACCTCCACAACCGCGAGGTGTGCAGTCTCAGGGATTATTTCCTAAACAGCGAATGTGGGATGCATCGAGACGTAGTGGCAGTAGACGCATCTTTCACCCCGCTCTCCATGGCAAACGAGAACTGGCGCAGATTTAAAGTACTGAGCACCGAGGACCGCAAGGCGGAATGGAAGAGTAAGGAGCTACACGGGCGGTTCTACAGGGCCCTTACGGGGCCCGACGTAGACCTGCTCGCGTCGGTGAACTGGCTACGTTTCGGGGATCTCTTCGGGGAAACCGAAGGTTTTGTCTGTGGAATTGCGGACGAAGTTATCATGACGAACAACTACCGGAAATATATCCTGAAGGACGGTACGGTCGACATTTGTCGGGCATGCCGCCGTCCCGGAGAGTCACTCAGGCATATCATTTCCGGTTGTGGTCATCTTGCTAACGGCGAGTACTTGCACAGGCATAACTTGGTAGCCAGAATTATTCACCAGCAACTTGCTCTTTCATACGGTCTTGTGGACTTCGAAGTGCCGTACTATAAATACTTACCTGCGCCAGTTCTCGAAAATGGTCGTGCTACGCTCTATTGGGATCGATCTATCATCACGGATCGGACTATTGTAGCCAATAAGCCCGACATCGTGCTGATAGATCGATCGAAGCGCCAGGCAGTGCTCGTCGACATCACCATCCCCTATGACGAGAACCTCGTGAAGGCCGAGAAGGACAAAGTCAGCAAGTACCTAGACTTGGCACACGAGGTAACCGCCATGTGGGATGTTGATTCGACGATCATTGTCCCGATAGTCGTTTCTGCGAACGGTCTAATAGCGAAGAGTCTCGACCAACATCTCAAGAGACTCTCGCTAGATGGCTGGGTCAAGGGTCAAATACAGAAGGCGGTACTCCTGGACACGGCGCGGATAGTCCGGAGGTTCCTCTCTCTGTCGCCCTAACCACCGGTGGCTTAGGCCCTGCCTCGCTGCCGGCGGCACCCTACGTTAGGTTTTTATAATGTTTTTATATTTTGTAAGTGTATTTTTATATTTTACCTTTTGTAAATCCATTGTACAAACCTAACCTAAGACGAAAAATAAATAAAGGAATAATAATAATAATAATTCTTTATTAGACAGGCAAGAACCCATAAAAACTAAAATTAAAATTAAAATGACATAAAAAAAAAAACAAATAACACATATACCTACTGCTGGTTGACTAATGTATGTATAGTAATAATAAGAGTCAAGTTTACATAGAAACATTCACAAACATTAAAAAAAAAAAAAAGAAAAACTATACTCGGCCATTCTCAGACCGGTGCAGTTTGCGCCAGTATTTATTAAATTCGTCGCTGTAATCCCTGGCTACTAACGAGGTAATCTCGTTTTTTGATCTTAAAAGTCTCTCCCTGAAGGCAGCAGACCTGGCTCTGAGGATTGCGAAGAAGTCAGGCACTCTCGCGTCGGCAAACATACCCTTCGCACTGCAGAAACGTGGTAATTTCAACAGAATACGAAAGGCGTTGTTGTACTGCACCCTAAGCGCGTTGAACGAGTGCCTGGTGTACCTATTCCAAAGCTGGCATGTATAAAAACATTGACAGAAAGCTTTGAATAGCGTCACCTTTACTTCTCTCGAACAACGCGCAAAGCGCCGAGCCAACATGTTACACCGCACAGCGAGAGCCCTGCGTTCCCTCTCCATATCGGCGTCGTCTTTCAGGTATTCGCCAAGAATGTGCCCCAGGTACTTAAAGCTCTTTACAACCCGAATTGGCGCGCCACTCATGTATACAGTGGGAATTGCCTCCGGACCCTTTCCAGATCTGAAAACGAGCATTTCGGTCTTGAGCACGTTATATTTCAGGCCGTGCATAGTAGCATAACGCTCGCAGATGTTAATTAATTTAACAAGACCGCTTATCGAGGGGCTGAGAAGCACCATATCGTCTGCGTAGCTCAGATTGTTAACACATACGTTACCAATATGGCAACCGACGTTAGAGCGTCTCAGCTCCTCGATAAGGTCATTGACATACAAGTTGAAAAGGTCCGGGGACGTCAAGCCCCCTTGGCGCACTCCACAGTCTAGCCTGTAATCGCTAGACTGCGAGTCACCCCATTTTACATTATTGGTTTGGTTCTCGTACCAGAAACTCAACAGATTCACAATCTCGGGAGAAGTACCAGTTTTGCGAAGTTTCGCCCACAACATGTCGTAGTTAACTAGGTCGAAAGCACGGCTGAGATCTAGAAAACATGCGTATACTGATGTATCTCTATTGACATATTTAGTAATTCACAGTATATTTCAAACCTAGTATTGCGGAATCCGTTGAGAGCCCCGCACGAAAACCAAACTGTGCCTGATCTATTTTAAGATTCCTGGTCAACTCGGGTTGCAATAGCCTCTCAAATACTTTTCCAATAATAGTAGCCAAGGAGATAGGCCTGTAATTATTCAGACTAGACAGGTCGCCTGTTTTATTTTTTGTAATGGGAACAACTACCGTTCTCATCATGTCAGGGGGCAGGTAACAGTGAGCCAAGCAGGCGTTGAAAAAATCTGCCAGAACTCGATACAGTTCGTCACTCGCATAGAAAATGTGCTCCACACTGAGTCCATCGTGCCCCGGAGACTTACCACGTTTCATTGCTTTAACCACGTCCGCAATGTGCTTCGATGTAAATGCGGTCTTAAGATCTCGATGAGCCTCCGGAACCGAAGGACCAGGCCCAGGCACAACTCCCACGGCCAAGGGCTTAACCCTGAAGTGAGTGGCGAACATATCGGCTATAAGTTTGGAATCGCTTATATTATTGACTGAGGCAGGCAGCCCCTGTTTATAGTTAAGCGATTTTGTTGCTTTCCAAAATTTTGAAAAATTATTATTGCATCTTGCCAATGTTAAAATATTCATTTTTATTTGCTCTTCATTTCGTTGGCACCATTTTAATTTATTTTTGAAAGCTTTACGGCTACTTTTCATATTCTCGTAATAGATGCCAGACACGGGACTGCCGGCCCCAGCCCAACACTTAAAATGCAGTTTTGCTATCTCATGCGACTCTCTGACATGATGGTTCCACCCAGCGACCTGTCCCCTTCGCACTGCACCGGCCCGAGGACGGTGGCAAGTACTGATGGCCGCAGTCTGTAAAGTAGTTACAAATGTTACAATTATATTATATCGGTCATTTAAAATACACTGATATTCATTAAAATTATTACTATCACAGACAATACAATGACTAGTAGATATTATACTTCTAAATGAATTAAAGCACTTTTCACCATATTTATACGACTGATCTAAACACCTGTCTTTCCAATGAATTTGATTTAGATTATTCGGATAGGACTTTTCAACTTTTCTAGTCATCACTGTCATATCTACTTCAATGTGCAGTGGAAAATGGTCAGACCAACACACCTCATTATCAACACGTATACTTTTGATCATGTCACTCGTCGCAGCAGTAGCCACGCAGTGGTCGAGCCACCGGCGCGAGCCACTCGCCTCACACACATACGTGTAGGTATTAGACTGCGCGCCCAGCAAATTCACGTCTGCCCATTCCCACCGTTCTTCCCTGCAGAAATCCTCGAGTTCTCGCTATATTTATATTTATGTACAACAAAAATATATACAAGAATACTTAACCAAAATAATATAAAGAAAATTAAAACTAACTATCATTATATTAAATTGAAAATATTAGGTACAGGTACACAGTTATACGCAAAGGATAACTCGCTGATAGTAATAAATGAAAAGGGTCATATGCTACATTTTTCGTGAAATTGTCGACATGTTTTAAATTTTTTCTCTCTCTTTACGACGGACTTTAGTTGAGTTTATTAAAAAAATGTTGATTGACCCATTTATTCTCTTTATTCAGGCCGTATCTACGCCACCTGACTATATAATTAGGCTTTTCTTTATAACGCACGTTAACACGTACTTTCCTCGATCGTCATCATCCTTATCGAAAACCCAATATGGCTGAGAACAGTAGACTTTATTAATTTATGCATGTTTCCAAAGGTCCAAATATATTTGAGCAACTTTATGGCCTTAACAAGCCGTGGTCTCAAATATTTATTATTTTCTCCATGGACATATTTTAGAACTCCACTGTACCCATATCATAAATATTCGTTACTAGCTTTTGCCCGCGACTTTGTCCGCGTATAATTCGTTCTCGCCTTAGAATGATTTGTTTTCCCATACAATCTTTCTCAAGCTCAGGTGGACACCAGGAACTTAGAGGTGACATGTTGGAGAAGGAAAGCCACGAATAGATCGGACTGGAGATATTTGCTTGACCAGGCTAGCCTAGGGCCCACCCGCGGCTATAACGCCTCAGATGATGATGATGATGATACAATCTTTCACCCTTATTTACACCCCCTAAAGAAATGATTACAATCAATATGACATTCCCTAGAAATCCTATTGTCAAAACGAATCATCTAGACGAATGAATCTCGTCAAAAACATTACATGTACATTGTAAAATGATAAAAGTCTACCTTCGCAGTTCTGCCGTAAAACGTTATCCCAACAGAGCGAGTTCTTCATGTAAGTATGATTACCGAAGGCCGGAAGCAGAGCGGCAAGGCATGCGAGAATAATCACACAGAGCGGGCTTCTCATGTAAGGCTGAGGGCCGAAGGCCTGAAGCAGAGAGGCGAGACACGCGAGGCTGAAGGCCGAGCCTCCCAACAGAGTAGATTCTTCATGTAAGGTTGATGACTGAAAAGCCGAAGAAGAGTGGCAAGGCATGCGAGGTCAAAGGCCGAGCTATGTCGTCGCCGAAGATCCAGTTGCCATATTAATGAGGGTAAATTATACTCCATTCGTTCATTTTCACGTGATGCCTAGACATATAAACAGACACAAATTCTTAAAACTGTTGAAACGATTTCTGTTATCGATTCTAAATATCCCCAGCCAACTTTTTTTCGAATATCTTCCATATACAGACTTTCGACCCTCTTCTAAGTGTACATCTAAGATGCTCTAACTGTCTATGCTGACGATTGGGCTGCCCAGCTCAAGTGATCTCTTATATCAAACAGTTTTATGGTGTGAAGGGTCAACAATTACGCAAAAAATAATGCACGACAAATTTAAATGGTACACCGACGACACAAAGTGTGCATTGTAAACAGCTGTTTTTGTATTTAAGCATATGAATAAAAACAATGCCAAAGTATTGCAAATGCATTTTGATGTACACGCAAAGTAGAACTAATTGCGAAAAGGTTGTGCTCAAAAATAGCGTCAACAATCAGAAGGAATTATGATACTTCGGTTTTGACATAATGCATCGTCAACTTGTTTACAATTCTGCTATGCTTTAAGTTAAATTTCTTGACACGCTGTTATACTCCCAATTGGCTGAAACTTAAATCGTAGAATGGCCTATGAGGATTGAACCACCCCGTTTCATAGACCTTACTTGCATCCCCGATTTAATATCCCTTTGATGGAAGATCATCGGGACAAAAAGTACACTTATAATATATTATATAAGTGAATCCAGATTATGTACTATTAGCATACGAATCATCTTAATCTGTTCAACCGTTTTTGCGAGATTCAGTGACAAATTAACATTATAATTGCATGTTTTTATATAGGATTACAAAGTTATATATATAGTTTTTGAATCTAGAAAACGGGACTGAAATTTGGGTTTAGAGTCACAGTTACTTAATGGCATAAATCATAATAGTGTTCAAAATTTGAAGAGACCGTGGTTGCAGGCGCGCACACTGGGCAGCGCCGCGGCGCAGCGCTTGCATTTACTTTTTTTTCAGTTTCTATCTTTAGATTTCACAAATTTTGAATGAATATGTTTTTCCTTTGTCGTCAAGTATATGCTTACCAATTTTCATACCTGTAACTCATGGATTATAGGAGTTCCCATACAAAATTCAATCCCTCTTTTTACCCCCTTTTAACCCAAATTTGCACAATTTTTATAGCCTTAAACAAGTTTTAATCAAAATCCGTTCAGCCGTTTTCACGTGATGCGCGTTCATATAAACAGACAAACAGATAAACAGACAAAAATTCTAAAAACTGTTGGAACGTGTTCTGTTATCGATTCTAAGTATCCCCAACCAACTTTTTTCGAATATCTTCCATGTACAGACTTTCGACCCTCTTCAGCTTTATTATATGTATGTATAGATACCACTATAATTCATGTGAATAATTCTCATTTAAGGTTTTTTTAAAGGCGGTTTCCCTTTAACTTCAAGTTGATAAAATGAAGAAATACAATATCCTAATGGTTTGATTGACATAATGATCACAAATATACAACACATATTATATAAATCATGAACAAAACACGTCATGATATCGATTTAAGAGTAAATCCGCATACATGATGATGATGAATTTAAATATAAATCGTAATTAATTTCCTAAATATTCAGAAGTCAGCCACAAATACACCGTTTTATATCGTTTGTAACGTGAACAATTTCTGAAGACATGCATGAACATGAAGTTGTCCCACTAAAGTACTGAAATGTGATTTATGTACGTAAATTTTACTAGAATAATTAAGGTGTTATAATATGTAGATAAATAAAAATGGAATCTATGTATACTTATGTCAATATTCATCTAGCTGTTTACGCTGCAAAGCATCCTTCTAGCTTTAATAGTTTTTTTTCATTATAAGGGAATTAAAATAAAACGGAATAACATCGTAACCATGAACATTTTGATACTTTCAAATAAGTAAAATCAATCTACCGATTTTCCGATTTTTGTGTACCCGTTTTATTCGCTCTTGAGTGTATTTTCTTATAATCCTTAAACGACACTTCATCAATAAGTACGGGACCTTAATCTGGTTGATTAATTTTGCATCCTAATCGCATTTCAAAATATTTTGACAGGATATTAGTTCGCGGGTAAAAACAAGCTCGCGAGAAAGTGATATACGAAAACGATACGAAGTGACGAACAAAAATAGACTCCCAGTGCTCATTATGAATGCACAAAATTGTGTTCATAAATGTGCATTAAAACTCCCTCGGAACCGCACGTTAGGTGCCACATATTGCAAATTAATTGTTTTGTGAGAGTTTTGCACTGATTTTTATTCGATACCATTTAAAATATATCACGTAAATGACATATAAGCAGAAGATATACTCAATCCTTTCAGCAATTAAGTTGGATAAAGAGATAATTGTGACAAATTATTGACAAGAGATAATAACGCCATTTTCGTCTTCTTCATCTTACTTACTGTCTTTTTCTGTTTACCTCCGACATGAAAAAACATTTTTAAATGTTTTGAATGAAAACACTTGTTTTATGGGTGGCACAGGATCGGTCATTGTGGCACTCTTTGGGGGAGAGGCCTATGTCCAGCAGTGGACGTCTTTCGGCTGATATGATATGATGAAGCCTTGATGTACAGTTAACCACTTACCTTGCTATATATGAACAGCTTGGAACTGTAATAAAATACTGTCGGACTTTTTTGGCAGGCACAGTAAAAGTTAGCAACTTTTTTTAATATCAACTTTTTGGCAACGTGATATGAACACTGATCTGCAACAAGCAACTTATCCTTATCAATCTGAGATAACTTTTAGATTTTTAGGGTTCCGTACCTCGAAAGGAAATAGGAACTCTTATAGGATCACTTTGTTGTCCGTACGTCTGGCTGTCTATCTCTCAAGACCCTTTTTCTCAGGAACGCGTGACGGTATCAAGCTGGAATTTATGTCAAATATTCAGGTCTACCTTGGAGCTCTGAAAAAATCAAACTTCTAAGCCAACGCAATCAAAAGATACAGCTGTTTATGCCGCAAATTTTCGACAATCGCAAGGGAATCAAAACCTACAGGGTATTTCCCGTAAACTCAGAATCTTGACATTTGGTATGAAGCAATTTATTATAGCACAGATAAAGGAAAAATTGCGAAAACCGTAAATTTTTTGTTACATCATATAATAAAAATATTTTTACGGAACCCTCGGTGCGCGAGTCTGTCTCGCACTTGGCCGGTTTTTTCTTAAATCTATTGGATACATTTTGAAGAGTGTGCACAGGAATTACATGACTTAATGAGCGCTCGTGGCCCAGCGGCGCCCGCGTACCGCGTGCGGTATGCGAGGTTAAGCAAAGTGGGGCCAGGTCAGTTCTTGGATGGGTGACCGCTTTGAGTGGTAACCAACTGACCGCTCCCGTGCTTTGGAAGGCACGTTAAGCCATTGATCTCGGCTGGTGTCTACGACAGCTTAGAGGCCTTCGGGTGGCTTGAGAACTTCTAACAGTCAACTTGTCCACTCACTTGACAAAGGGGGGTCGAAGTTGCACCATGTCCGTAGGAACTACCCACGGTTTCCCTACTTGACCCCTGGCAACAAACTTGCAACCGTACTTGTCTTCTCGAAGATCTCACAGTTCGAAAATAAATGCCAAACGATTAATTAATAACATGACTTAATTTCGCCTTTTCCGTTCCATCACCAGACGTCCAGACGGAATCCTTACGTTGTCATGTCAGTCTATTATTTATCCACACGAAGCGATTTGCTTCTAATCTTTTCACCTAATGCGAACAGCTTTCCTGTCATTAAATTTGCTGCCGTCGTCTAACTATATTTCCTGATAGGTACATATAATCTGAGTATAATCAAGACATGAGTGAATAGGCTATTACTAAACCAGTGAGCAACATCTTAGGTCTTGTCATCGCTTTCCATCAGGTGAGACTGGGGCCAATCACGGTCAGTCAATCACAAAAATAAAGTAAAGACATATCTATACATATAATAAAGCTGAAGAGGGTCGAAAGTCTGTACATGGAAGATATTCGAAAAAAAATTGGCTGGGGATACTTAGAATCGATAACAGAACACGTTCCAACAGTTTTTAGATTTTTTGTCTGTTTGTCTGTTTATCTGTTTGTCTGTTTATATGAACGCGCATCACGTGAAAACGGCTGAACGGATTTTGATGAAAACTTTACTAATCTGTCGAGTAAATACCCGGTCAGGTTTTAGGCTATAAAAATTGTGCAAATTTAGGTTAAAAGGGGGTAAAAAGAGGGGTTGAATTTTGTATGGGAACTCCTATAATCCATGAGTTGCAGGTATGAAAATTGGTAAGCATATACTTGACGACAAAGGAAAACCAAAATATGTAGGCTGCGAGTCGGAGGATTCGAGAGAAACCAAGAATAGCAAACTTAATTCCTTTTAATGATGGAATTACAAAAATTAAAATAAATCAATTAAAATTAATTAAATGTAAGTGGTGCCTAATGGTCGATGTGAGAACCAAGAGTGGCGGATCATTCCGTATTTTTGGGAAACGGGGCGGCGATGTTGCGATATGCTGAGTCGACGCCACCTGGGTGGCTGCTTGGGCGGTCGCTGGTTATGCAAGCATATAACACCTCCATCCCCAGCTAGGCAACTATTCGACAATCTTGGAGAATATTGCCGAGTCATGATTTACTCGTATATTCCTGGGGTGCAGCTTTGGTTTCTCTGGTGTCTGGTCGATAGCTTCTGGAGCGTCGATTTTGCCTGTTTCTACTCGTAATGAGTTCGTTCGGCATCGTTTTGCGAATAGGCGACGACCGGTGGTTCCAGCAACGAGTGCGCACGCGCACAGTATGAGTATGTAGACTGGTATTGTAGTATGATACAGGCTTAAACGGTCGCTCTGGCTTATATTCACAGGAAGTTGCGAGGATATCTCCTTATCGCTGGCGTGCAAATTTTCCAGCTTAATAGAGTTCAGGGTCAGTGAAGGAGATGAGTCTCGAGCTTGCAGTTCGTCTGTCGAATTCGTGTGTGGTAGTTCCATGATTTTTAAGGCATTACCGTCAACCTGGTCATTAGAGTTAGTGATGGAGTAATCTGGGGTTTTCAGAACGCATTTGTGCGGGATTCTATATTCTATATATAGCTTCCTTGCATTGTTTTAAATTGTTCTTGGCCACAGGAGGTTTGTACTTTAGTCAGTTTCGGTAGACTTATAATGTACTGCGGTCGAGCTGTTGTACCGCAGGTCGGGTCAAGAACACTCTCGTAAGCTGGCAGGACGAGCTGAGCTGCTGCGAGGTGATGAGCTGGTATGTGCAGTCAAGTTGGTTTTGTATCTTCTGGTTAAGTGGTTCCTCGCAGAGATGCCATGATTTGACCTTCGGACATTCTGTCTCCATGTACATAGAATCCTGTTCATGAATCGCTATGTAAGGAGAGGGAGGTATTAAGACCTGATGATTTCTATTAGGTATTACTGCTAGCTTATATAAATCGTAGACTCTATCTACCGTAATTGGCACCTTAAAGACTAACACTACTTGTTTATCTATATAGTATGACCCAACTTTAATTAGGGCATAGTATTCCCTAAGATCTACTTCAAGGATCTCTCCCTTAGGATAGAGGACCTTTATTTTATCTAACATGCTTTTAAGAGTGGGAAAACTAAGTATCGCGTGAGGCATACTCGACGCGCAAATAAGAGCTAGTGCATTTCCTCTTCGGACAGGTTTTCTTCATTGTCACTCAAAATTACCAAGTATTGTGCCAAGTGTGCAAATCTTATTAATTCTGTCTCACTGTTCTTTTCACCTTGTATCGCTAGTGTGACGGCCTGGGCTATTTTTTTTGGTTTTGAACTATGTTATCTAATATTTCGGAGTGTTGCAAAATCCATTTTTTTGATAGACTAATATGGTTATTAAATTCGGACTGTAATAGTTTCTCATTATTTTGAAGGGTTTTTATGGCAGCATTATATCTTATAGCGTCTGTGTAATCTAGATTTCCGGAAATGCTTTTAATGATAGATCCGAGACCGTCTATGAGTCCCCTTTTTACACGGTCGGGTTCGAATGTCCTCACCTGTTACGAAACCCTTTCGAGTTTTGCGCTGAGAAATGATACGTGCGGTTGGTATAGCGAAAAAGTTCTATTATTAAGTTGAGGTCTGAGGTTAAGTAATTGGGTCCGTACTGTATAAATTTTATGGTCAATGTCATTCAGGTCCACATGTTGCAAGAAAGCGTGGTAATGGGATATAAGTCTTGTCGGTCCAAGTTTGAAAGGCAGTAGTCCAGGTCCATTGTCGAGGCTTTCAAGTGTTACTTCTTGCGCCAGAGTCGTTTGTAGGAGGAACGTCAGTAGTATTCTGTAACAATTTTGAATTGTTAGCGACTCGCTTAAGACGCGACTTTGCTACGGCGCCTCTTTGCTTTTTAGTGTGAATATGGATAGGGAGGTCGGCCATTACAACGTCTTGTGTATATCGGGGAGCTAATTTTTGCCTAGTGGCCATGGGATTCTTTAGAAAAACTTGTTGGTCGGCAGAGTACTCGATTTCAGGATCTCTGTTCCTATTCCTAGCTTCTGTGAGTTCGATTCGGTGTTCGAGGGAGGCTTCATTGATAAGATCATAGACTTTTGTCATTCCTTGTCGATGGTGGCGTATGTATTCTTGTAATAAATAGTAAAAAAGTAAAAGTAGTTTATTCTTCAAATTAGGCATATTACATGCACCTATGAACGTCAATAAACTACCACCGGTTCGGAAAAATATACCTCTGCCACGAGAAGAACCGGCGTAAGAAACTCGGCGAGGTGTCATTTTTTCAAAACAATATACATTATATAGTTAAATATAAAATTACATTACTACAAAATAACTTAAATAACAATGCTACAGTAGAAAATATATTTTCGCGATAGATTGTGTGCAGGACGCTATCACTGCCAAACATCCCTATCCATGATGTAATCGTTTATCTTATAATATGCTCTTGATATAAGTGTTTGTTTTACTGCAGATTTGAATTTAGAATTGCTAAGTTCAGTAATGTGTTTAGGAATTTTATTGTAGAATTTGATACAATTTCCCAAGAACGACTTTTTCGCCTTTACTAGTCTATAAAAGGTTATTTTGAGTTTCCCAGTATTTCTCGTAGCTATTGGTTTATCAGCGTTCGTTGGAAAATTGCCCAAATTCTTCCTAACATACATTATTATTTCAAATATGTATAGGGACGGCAGGGTTAGAATATCTATTTCTTTGAAAAATTCTCTTAATGAATCACGCGACCCCAAGTTATAAATTGCTCGGATAGCCCTTTTTTGCAAAATAAAAACAGTTTCAATATCTGCAGCTGATCCCCATAAGATAAGACCATAAGTAATTATACTATTAAAATAAGCAAAGTAAACTAACCGTGCCGTTGCCACATTGGTAAGCTGCCTTATTCTCCTGACTGCAAATGCAGCAGAGCTCAACCTACTTCCTATCGTTGTTATATGGGAACCCCACTGCAATTTTGAGTCCAATGTAATAATGCTGTGATAAGTCTATGTCGAAAGGGTCGCGTGGGTCAAAATGCCCTGTAATTACATTTAGTGAAGCTGTGAATGAAACTATTGTACCCTAATAAAGCATACGGCATAAGTTGTGAAGTAGGTTCCTTTGATCGTTCTAATTTCAATATTCTCAAGTGTTCAAGAATGGTTGAATGGAATCGTTCTACGATTCCATTATCATTAGGAGCGTGTGCCAGGACCTTATGGTGCTGAATTTTATGGAGTTTTGTGAACTCTGCGAAAACTTGGTTCGAGAATTCGGGACCTTGGTCTGAGACTACGGTAAGCGGTACGCGATGACGTGTAAAGTAAATCATTAGTGCTTGTAATACACTGATAGCGGTGCCATCTTTTAGGGGAATGCTTGCGCGTATTTTGAGAAAGCATCTACTAAGGTAAGATATTTTTAATTTTGTACTGTAAAAAGGTCTATGTGAACTATTTCGAATGGCTTGGTAGGAGGTGGGACAATGCGAAATTGTTGCTTAATAGGATTCCGGTCTTATTTTGCTTGGCCACAAATGCCGCATTCACTTACAAATTTGGCAATTTGCTCCTTCATCTTTGGCCAGAAATACCTGTGGGACAAAGCCAGGTAGCATTCGTTAATTCCTCGGTGATTAGTTTTTCCTATATGGTATTTCTGAATAATTTCCTGCTGTTGCAAATAGTCCTTTACATTCTCAACTTCTTTCTTTGTTAAATATATATTCATAGATGAGTTTCTGAATCGGTCTTGTAAGATGGGGATGGTTTTGTACATAGCCAAAGGGGGGTAAATTATAATTCCCGTTTTAACCTTAGGGTTAACATGCTCCTTTATAGCGTTGACCAAATCTTCTTCAAGATTGTTCTCTGATATCTGGATTGTGGTCCGTGTGTGAGTGTCGAAAGGCTTTATACTCGTAACTACTGCTCGTTTCTTAATGTCACCTACGATCGCAATTCGGAGTTGCCTATTAAATTTATTCAGGGGATCGTCTGTGATTGGTACTTCTAATATAGGATTTTCCGCGCTTGTGTGGGCAGTGAGAGTAGATGATCCTGTCTCAGACGGGGTTATGCGGGCAGTGAGGGTGGATGATCCTGTCTCAGTGGAGCTTTTTCGGAGGGATTCACTATCATAGAGCAAAGGGAACAAGTATCTTCATTATGAATTTCTACCCGGGATAGAGCGTCCGCATTCCGATTATATTTACCTTGTTTATAGACTACGTCATAGGTATACTCACTCAACTTTAATCGCCAGCGAGTAAGTCTGGAGTTAAGCCTTTTAAGTAGATTCCTTAACCATTGTAAGGGTTTATGGTCGGTGACAATCGTAAACTTGCGGCCATATAGATATGGACGGAAATATTTCGTTGCAAAAACGATTGCCAAAAGCTCTTTTTCTATTGTACTATAGTTGAGTTCGCTGTCGTTCAATGTTCTCGATGCGTAAGCAATCAGCCTATCAGATCCTATTGGTCCTTGAGAGAGCACGAATAGCGACATTGGAGGCATCGGTGGTCAAAATAAATGGCTTATTGAAGTCGGGGTACTTCAATATCGGGTCATTGACAAGTAAAGTCTTACATTTTTCAAAGCAATTGATAAAGTCATGGTTTTTGTATGTTGTTTTTGATCCTTTCTTCAGGCACTGTGTCATATGTTTGGTGATTCGGGCGAAATCGGGTATAAACTTCCTGTAATATCCTACTAAACCAAGGAATCGTTTTATCTCAGTGTGGGTTTTAGGCAATGGAAATTTCTGAATGGCGGCAATTTTATCTGGGTTGGGTTTGATCCCATCTTTACTGATTACATGACCTAAATACGCGGTCTCTAATTTTAGAAATTTCGATTTGTCCATTTGGATTTTGAAGTTTGACTCACGAAGGCGTTTGAACACCTTTTCTAAATTTACCATATGTTCCTGAAGCGAAGTACTAAAAACTATAATGTCATCTAGATATACAAGACAGACAGTGTTTTGTAAATCTTTTAAAACATTGTCCATGACGCGCTGAAAGGTGCAGGGAGAATTTTTGAGACCCATGGGCATACGGAGAAACTCAAAATGGTCGTGCTCTACATTAAATGCCGTCTGGGGGATATCCTTGGGGTCCATCTCCACTTGATAAAATCCGCTGGCAAGATCTAAAGTTGTGAAATATTGACAGTTACCAAGTTTGTCCAGGACATCAGTTATATTGGGGATCGGGTATTTATCGTCCAGGGTTTTCTCATAAAGTTTTCTGAAATCCACAACTAACCGCCATTTTGTCGAACCTGATGCGTCAGCCTTCTTTGGGACTACCCAGATGGGGGAGCTCCATGCAGATTCCGAAGGCCGTACCTATGATATTTTGTTCCAGCATCTTGGCAATTTGTTCTTTTACCTCATTACGGTGTACGAAAGGATAACGATAGTTTTTACTATAAACTGGTAATTCATCTGTGGTTCTTATGCTATGTCTTATCTTATTAGTGAAACTAAGCGGTTCGCCTTCTATATAAAATACGTCAGCATACCGTGAGCATAGGGCTTCTGAATTAGCGCGTTCCTCTATGTTCAAATGATCGGTACGCAAGCGCGATAATACGCGGTGAGCGCGATCTGAGATCGGTTGTTTAGTGCGGCTGCACTCCATGTTTAATATTTCAGCCTGTACAGGACGATCCATGGAAATAATTACGTCATTCAGGCTTGTGTTCGTAACTTCTAATATCCCCCGGCTATTGTGTATCGTCGTAATACATTCAGCTATGAGGCAATTGGATAAAAATTGACGTGGGATAAGCGCATCTCGCTCCTGACCGTTAATCGGGACCTTAACGAGTCGTGATGAATGGGCTGGTATTATATCTTCGTATAGATTGCAGTTCCTAGAATTATACATCCCTATAGGATTAGAAGCGTTTTTTGTAACTAAAACGTTATTTTTTAAATCAATATTGGATTCCCATTTGTTAAGTAAGTCTAAGCCAATTAAGCCATCGAAATAGTTGTGAAATTTATAGACGAAAAAATTTACGTCATTGTTATTGTTCAATTCCGAGAAGCACGGCATCGTATTTCCATTGTGCGCTGGGAAAGTGTTTCCTAACCGAGTCGGGATTTATAAAAGACTGATTGGCGCCGGTATCTATGAGCAGTTTAAGTGGTGGGTTAGCTATTTGTATATACGGCAATTGCCGTTGTGTCTGCAAGTTTAGTTCTATTTTTGTCTTCCTAACTTCGGAGATTTCCGAAAATCCTGGGGCTGGGTAGGAGAAGCTTCATTTTTATAAGGTTCTCCTGCGGAGTTCGGGTACGAAATCTCTCGATATTGAGTTTGGTGCGCGGACTCAACATAATAAGCATCGTCAGTAGGGAACTCGTCATAGTTGCCGTCCTGGTAATATTCACTATAATCATCGCCATAAGGTTCATAGTCTAATGTATACTCGTTGCATTCATTAATATTCATCTCCCTAGTTCTGGGATAGTTATTGCATGGTGGGTTCCTGGAATTGGACCAATTCTGAGTAGGTGGCAATGCCACATAGTGACTGATACCGCTCATGGGCGCACGGTATTATTTAAATTATTTTGAGGATTATATCTAGGCTTAAATGAATTTTCCTGTGGGTTGTAGTTAGGTGGTCGTGCTGCAAACATTTGCTGAGAGCGAGTAGGGCCTTGAGGAGGCTGGTCTAGATTTGGTCTCCACACAGGTCGGGGTTGTTGAGGCAAAAATATAGGGTTTGGTCGGGATGGACCGGGAAAATAAAAGGCAGGTTGCCTGGATGGTGCACTTAAAAATGGTGGCATAGGGCCAATAGATAATTTGGATGGCTGAAAATCCGCTGGTTTCTTTTCTATGCGATCATTACGTTGCTGTAAATACTGTGTATTCATCTCTTCGTGCCCAAATTCTAGGGACTTCTCTATTGTTTCGGGCCGCATACAACGAATACGTGAACCTAGGGGATCCTTAAGTCCCCGCACATATGCCTGGAGGGTCAACTTTTTATATAAATCACGTTTCGAGTCAATTGTAGTCTGCACGGTTTCATGTAAAGTTATGTACGTCATAAGGGTTTGACATTTTTCATAGAATTCCTGAGGGGTCGTGTTCCCCTGAGATAATAGCGCGAGATTGTTGTATAAAGAGGTCTCATCGCGTTGATCCGCGAAATTATTAATGAGTGCACTGCGAATTCTAGCCCAGCTTTCTGGGACCCTGTTCGCATTGATTAAGCGAGCGGCTGGCCCGGTAACTTTATTAAGTATACCATTTATAAGTGCGAAATTGGTCAATTCCTGATCGGGACGAATAGACTCTTGTACTAATTGGTCACTTAATTTAATAAACCTCGTAAGTACCATCAAACTTGGGTAAAAGGCGGAGGGCCTTAAAAATTGAATCTAAATCTGCCATACTAACTATTTCCGTTTCCGAATCCGATTCCGAACTTAAATCAGAATTAATATTCCTAAAGCCGTCTAGTAAAGCGATTCTATGATTACTGCCTAACCTAGGGGTGCTCGATCGCCGTGGATAGGAAATCTTTGAGTTTTAAAATAACTACGACTATGAAAGTACCTCCTTTCCTAACTTAAGTAACTCTAGAACGATTCTAAAGTACTCACATGCGCATTTCTGACTCTCTGCAGTATCGATGGTTGCATACTCCTCCGTCCAGCTCGTAGGTTCCGCCCTCGACGTGATGACCGGATAGCTGCCCGGGCGCTGAGCGAGCGCGAAGTTTCGATATTAGAAATTCGGTGACCGCTCGCGAACCGGCCCGCGAGGAACGTCTCTCGACTGCGCCAAATATGTAGGCTGGGAGTCGGAGGATTCGAGAGAAACCAAGAATAGCAAACTTAATTCCTTTTAATGATGGAATTACAAAAATTAAAATAAATCATTTAAAATTAATTAAATGTAAGTGGTGCCTAATGGTCGATGTGAGAACCAAGAATGGCGGGTCATTCCGTATTTTTGGGAAACGGGGCGGCGATGTTGCGATATGCTGAGTCGACGCCACCTGGGTGGCTGCTTGGGCGGTCGCTGGTTATGCAAGCATATAACAACCATCCTCATTCAAAATTTGTGATATCTTAAAATCGAAACTGAAAAAAAAAGTAAACGCAACCGCTGCGCCGCGGTGCTGCCCAGTGTGCGCGCCAGCCACCACGGTCTCTTAAAATTTTGAACACTATTATGATTTATTTCATTAAGTAACAAGTAACTGTAACTCTAGACCCAAATTTCAGTCCCGTTTTCTAGATTCAAAAACTACATATATAACTTTATAATCCTATATAAAAACATGTTACTTTTGCCGTTAACTTCATGTGCACTCACTTTATACCATAATCCCACTACTTAATATTATAAATGCGAAAGTTTAGATGTTTGGATGTTTGTCACTGAATCACGCAAAAACGGCTGAACAGATTAAGATGATTTGTATGCTAATACGATGTTTGATAAGTATCCGAAGTAATGCCGAAAATGGTAACAAATCCATATAAAACATAATTATTATGTTACACAATTTCATTTTAGCTGGATAAACCGAGTCTAATATTTATTAATAACATTGGGAAAAAAAATGAGCGCTCGTTTGTAAAACCCTTGAAAATACTCAAATACGACCTTTAGTAGTGTAGTTAAGGCATGCCATTATTGTTAAATTAGCTGTCTTTTTTTAATTTTGGGCATAATTATTGTCTATAAGGTTAACGCAAGCAATTAAAGCTACTGAATTGGTAATACAGCTGTTATTTAAAAAAATAAGTCATCTATAACTTTTAGCGTACAGACAGATGATATCGTCTGATTTAAGAAAATATTTTGTTCCATTATTATAGGTGATTTTACCATTAGTAAGAGGTTCTGAACACATCGTATTCATATATAATATTTAAAATTTATTATTTTTTCATATACGCCAAAAATATTACAATATTGTTGCGATAATATCATAGTACTAGATGAAAGCCCGGCTTCGCTCGGGTGAAATAAATAAGTAAGAAATAAAGTAAACATTTATTCGTGACAGTTATGCAAACGAAGAAAGAAATAGTGTACAAAAATGTATAAAATAAAAACATTACAAGAACGGATTATGATGAAACTTCGTATAGAAATATAGTCTGTAGTCTGGATTAACATATGGAATAGGGAGTAAAAGATTACGCTGACGACGTCACGGGCGGGGGTAGTTCTTCCAAGTTCTTTGCAAGTTAATCCTAAGCATTTTTATAAGGGTAGTATTTAAAGGCACATAAAAAAATTGACACCGTAATCAGTACTGATTTGTATAGCTAAAATACTCATCGTTCATTAAAATTCAGTTCAGATGTGCAATTGTTAAATATTGATGTGCCAGTCAGTATTTTTGGTGAGAAGTCAGAGCTGCTAACGCGAACGAAAACAAATGAAGTTCGTGTATCTCCCTCTCTGTCGAACTTGCAAAATCGAGCGACACAGAGGGATACACGACGTTCGTTCGTTTTCGTTTCGCGGTAGCAGCTCTCTATTCTCCACCAAATTCTATTAAGTCCTTTACACTCAATATTATGTGTCAATATAATCGCGATTTTTAAAATTGTATGGAGTCTGTTAAACGCTTAATACTATCACAATACTGGTGTGTCAATATTATCGTGGTTTTCAAATCGTATGGATTTTTCTTCAATAGTCATTGCACGTGATACGGATCGTGATATGAGTATATCGCGTGATAATAATAACCATGTAACAGGCCCCTATGGATGTTGCTTCAATATTCAGTGTTTCACGTGATAATAAAAACAGTTGGTAATATTTTCTCCAATTAATGGATGCTATTTAACAACTTGTTCCGTTTTGCCAAAGGTATTTCACATTCCGATACGCGCACCATCCAGGAATAGGAGCCGTCAGACCAGAGGGCCTACCTCGATCTGAAAACGAAGTATTTCCCTCTCCGCGCTCGAATATGCAAGTGCGACAGAGAGGCATATATATTTAGTTTTCGGTTGGTAGCACCTTAGTCCGAGCGTGGCGGACGGTCGAAGAAAGTCAAAGAACATTCCGTGTGTTGTCTGTCACACATATAATTTTTTAGCTTCCCATCGACCTATGAACTTGAAATTAAGTGATAATGTTTATTATGAAGTATATTTTACCAAAAATATCAATATATTGATAAATCACATTTGTTTTTTAGTTGTACGGAACCCTCAGTGTGCGACTCCGACGCACTTGGCTGGTTTTTATTACATTTTGAATTTTATTTCTCTTATAGTAAAATACCCTATTCGTTTTAAAGTTGACGCCTGAGGGCCTACCGCGAACCAAAAACGAACTATCTTCCTCTCTGTCGTTCGAATATACATGTGCGAGAGAGGCAGATACTTCGTTTTCGGTTCGCGGTAGCGCCTCTAACGTCCGAGCGCGGCGAACGGCATGAGCTGAGGGTCTACTCCGAAATTCAAAATCCTAACTTCGTATGGTGCCGTCCCTTTCACTCTCCTGTCATAGACTATATGAGTGAAAGGGACGGCACCATACGAATTTCGGAGTAGTCCCCCAGTACCACTAAGTTATAAGATAGAGCGAGATAGGGATAGAATTTTGCTAGACGTTTAAAAGCCATAAGTCACCTAGTAGTTTGTCACAAACAAAATAGAGACGCAGCTTTAAGATTGCGGACAGACTCAGCAAACATTCAAGTGGTGTCCTTTACACGATTAATATTATCACAATACTGGGGTGTCAATATTATCGCAGTTTTCAAATTTGTATGGATTCTGCTTTAATATTAACGTGATACTTATCGTGATATGAGTTCATGTAACAGGCCCCATACATTCGCTTTGAAGGCGGTTGTTGTGACAATCAGTCTAGCTAGCACGATAGAGTATACCGTTACGTTTTATGTGACGTTTTAATACATTTCGCCCAGATAACGTGACGGTATAAGTTATCGTGCTAGCTAGGCTGATAGGTGTATAGAATGCTTGAAAACTACAAAAACAAAACGCTGCAGACGCGGCTAGCCGAATCCACACAATGGGCGATGATGGCCCACATCACCCAGAACGCAGCCCAGCAACCTGGCCAACATACCGGACGCAAAAATAGTTCACGATTTTCGAACGTAGCCGACACTGTCAACCAACAAATTTAATATAGCAATATAGTCTGTGGGCAATATGGCCGACGTTTTGTCATCAAATTAACACTTTTAAATGCAAAATACGCGACAATCCGAATTTTGCGGATACATATGTTCAACTCAAAAATCGTTATTTTTATAAGTTACAGGTCTCGTTCGGGTCTACCGTACCCCTGCACGAAATTATTAATATAGATACCAGCGGACACTTTATTTACCACAAACTACATATTTTCTACCTTCATGGGTATCTACTCATTTCATCTTTGGTCTATAAACCATTTTTGTATTTCTGTGTATACTGATCGATTAAAGAGTCACTAATACTAAGAATTTAAATTAAATTATTTCCAAGTTTTAGCTTTAAATCATTCAAACACGCTGCTGATTAATTTACTCTTCGATTCTTCGCTCAATTGTATGAAAATGCAGCAACCAAAATACAAAATCATTATCATTAAAAAATACTTTTTTTTTATGACATAGGTGGCAAACGAGCAGACGAATCGCCTGATGGTAAGCGATTAGCGCCGCCCATGGACACTCGCAACACCAGAGGGGTTGTAAGTGCGTTGCCGGCCTTTAAGATGGGAGTACGCTCTTTTCTTGAAGGTTTGAAGGTCGAATCGGTCCGGAAATACCGCAGGCGACAGATCATTCCACAGTTTAGCTATGCGAGGCAAGACATTTCTGGAGAAACGCACAGTTGAGGACTGCCAACCATCTAAGTGGCGAGGATGGAAATTTTGTCGCGTTGGGCGATGGCGGAAGGAAGCGGCAGTGATTAATCCGAACAATTCCTCGGAGCACTCCCCGTAACACATGCGGTAGAAAATCTCTCTCTCTCTCTCTTGAAATGGAAAAAACTAAACGATGTCATATTTTTTAATTAAATTTTTCACCGGTTCTAAGAAACGTAATTTTTTATACTCTTTGATAGGTGTGCCTTTACCGTAAAAAAATATCGGTTATATGAAACCCAAGTGAAACCATTATTTACTGCAAGATAAAAGTCCAACAAAATAATATACAAGTGGGTTTCAGATTTAGTTGCAGGTTTCGTATCAAATACTTAGCGGTTCGTGGCGGTATGATATGAAAGTTCCACCATTTTCACGTCAATGATAAAGAGTCTTACTTAAAATCAATTGAACGTAAAATTATATAATGTACATAGTAATATATTATCCATTTAAATTAGTGGTAGATAGTAAATAAATGATATGGCATAATTACTTTTATTATAATTTAGGCACAAACTGGTCATATCGGGTACTTATCAAACAACCCTCGTAGTATATAATCTGGATTCACTTATATATAAGTATATTATAAGTGTACTTTTTGTCCCGATGATCTTCCATCGAAGGGATATTAAATCGGGTATTCAAGTAAGATCTATGAAACGAGGTGGTTTAATCCTCATACGCCATTCTACGATTTAAGTTTCAGCCAATTGGGTGTATAACAGCGTGTCAATAAATTTAACTTAAAGCATAGCAGAATTGTAAACAAGTCGATTCATTATGTCAAAACCGAAGTATCATAATTCCTTCTGATTGTTGACGCTATTTTTGAGCACAACCTTTTCGCAATTAGTTCTACTTTGCGTGTACATTAAAATGAATTTGCGATACTTTGGCATTGTTTTTATTCATATGCTTAAATACAAAAACAGCTGTTTCAATGAACACTTTGTATTGTCGGTGTATCATTTAATTTTGTCGTGCGTTATTTTTTACGTAATTGTTGACCCTTCACACCATAAAAACTGTTTTATATAATAGATCACTTGAGCTGGACAGCCCAATCGTCAGCATAGACAGTTGGAGCATCTTAGATGTACACTTAGAAGAGAGTCGAATGTCTGTACATTGAAGATATTCGAAAAAAAGGTGGCTGGGGATATTTAGAATCATTAACAAAAATCGTTTCAACAGTTTTAAGAATTTGTGTCTGTTTGTCTGTCTGTTTATATGTCTAGGCATCACGTGAAAACGAACGAATGGAGTATATTTACCCTCATTAATATGGCAACTGGATCTTCGGCGACGACATAGCTCGGCCTTCGGCCTCGCATGCCTTGCCACTCTCCTTCGGCTTTTCAGTCATCAACCTTACATAAAAAATCTACTCTGTTGGGCGTCTCGGCCTTCAGCCTCGCGTGTCTCGCCTCTCTGCTTCAGGCCTTCGGCCCTCAGCCTTACATGAGAAGCCCGCTCTGTGTGATTATTCTCGCATGCCTTGCCGCTCTGCTTCCGGCCTTCGGTCACCATACTTACATGAAGATCTCGCTCTGTGGGGATAACGTTTTACGGCAGAACTGCGTAGCGAGACTTTTACCATTGTACAATGTACATGTAATGTTTTTGACGTGATTCATTCGTCTAGAATCGGTACATTTGATATTCCGAAATAAGCACTTAATTATTCGTTTTGACATTAGGATTTCTTGGGAATGTCATATTGACTGTAATCATTTCTTAAGGGGGTGTAAAGAAGGGTGAAATATTGTATCATCATCATCATCTGAGGCGTTATAGCCGCGGATGGGCCCTAGGCTAGCCTGGTCAAGTAAATATCTCCAGTCCGATCTATTCGTGGGTTTCCTTCTCCAACATGTCACCCCTATGTTCCTGGTGTTCACCTGAGCCTGAGAAAGATTGTATGGGAAAACAAATCATTCTAAGGCGAGAACGAATTATACGCGGACGAAGTCGCGGGCAATAGCTCGTTAATAATAATATTATTCATATTATAATAATCATATTATTATAATATGATTTATTATTAAAATAATAATTATTAATATTATATTAATTATATTATGATAAGAAAAAGTGAATACTAAAATAAGATTCACTAAGAAAACCAATTACGCAAATAAAAACTTACATCGAAATATGCTAATGCATTACTACTAAGAACAGCATCACGTATTGAAATATGGATACGGGTCCTACAACATCTATGCGACATGAAGCGAAAATGTTTGGTACTGAACATATTATTCATAACTTTACGGAGTAAAGTAATGATACATACTTTTTTTTTTTAATTCTACATTCAAAGATGTTTCAGCCTTATTTAGGGATCAAGCGAACCAATTGTGGAAAAATAATAATTTAAAAAATATAATGCCAATTAGAAGGGTAACCGATAAGAAATAATTTATATAAGGAACACCGTGAAATTATAGATTCAACTTTCGAAGTTGATTCAATTCATAGAGATTTATGCAAAGGTTGATCCGCCTTCTCGTATTGTTCCACTCCTGAGCACAACCTCCCCTGTAAGACAAGAGGGAATGGGCAGCAGTCCCACGCTTTACTGGTACAGGTTAGGGATATTACATACACCTATGAATTTCCCCGCGAATGTATATATTTCGTACATTAAGTAGTTCGAAAAACTCGATACGATACGATACGATACGATACGAGCTGGGTCTCGAACTCACGACTGCTGTTTGTCAGCCGCATGCTGGAACCACTAGGACCTAGCTTCCGTTACGAGTAACGGTAATGAGTTGTTAATTATTTTCTCAGTAAATAGACGTTGAGCTGTTGATCTCGATATTCTACACAAGTTAATCTCAATTCACATGACGGAAGTTTTGACTAGCATGAACTGTTCCAAATTCTGACATCAAAGGGAAACGGATACCAACTCTAATTGAATTTTCAGAACTCACCATTGCTATTGACAATATTGACTGACGTTCAAATCATATCTGATGTTGAGTCGACGCTGGCAATTAGTTGTTGTTGTTAGCAAACAGTAGAAAGTAGTTCGGCAGGACATCGTTTTACACATACAAATTTGTGAATATTCAACTGGGGTGGACCGGTAATTTTCATATTACATACACATCATAAGGAAGAGAGAGAGAGAGATCCTGAAAAGGTTCGAAACATAGATAACGCATTCCAATTGATTTAGATTTAATGGCAATGGGTTTCATCGGTTCACTTCTGTTTTATTTCGATCTGTCAAATGAGCTACAATAAAGTAAATCCCTATAAAATAAACTAATTCCATACGAGTATACGAACAATTAGACTCACGGCTCTGATTCTAGTAAAGACACATATTTTATAAAATAGAGCAAATGGCCTTATACCTCATCCAATCTGATTTTGTGAATTGTGCACTGAGTCTAATCTTATTGGACTTAGTTATTATTATTAACATGTTCTTTGTTAGCGTTATAAATAAATTTTTTGCCTGTACTCGTAGTACTGACGCATAAGCATAAAAGACGCACCTGTTGCGTACAAGAATTCGCAAAACGGCCGATTTTCTTTTATTTATAGAGTGGTTCGATTTCGATTTATGAAGGAATATCTAGACACGCGGCAGCGTTTCCAGCCAAGTTCACCCCAGGAACTGGCGGACAGCAGCCGTGTGTTATTTTACACGAACCCGTCAATAACTCCAAATCTATCTAATATAAAAAAATGAAATTTGGTACATCCATTAATATCCTTTAGAACAACTAGAACCCCAAATTTCATAAATATAGGTTTAATAGTTATTGAGATATTAAATTCCAAAAAACGGGATGGAATGCGTGGGAATATGCGATCCTTGGTTGTCGTCTTCACCGACAAAAGGATTGAGATCTAAATGAGTGTCAAGTTCCGTAGATTCTCTGAAATGGTGCCAAGTCCGGCACTACATTGTTTACAGTAAAACTAATTTACTGCGGCTTAATGCATTTTGAGCCTTAACTTGGCAGACTTCTATGCAGTATGATATAATACCGTAAAAGCTGTTAGATATTTAAGAAAACAAACCGCAGCATATTCGTTTTTCTGTAAACAATGTAGTGCCGGACTTGGTACCATTTCAGAGAATCTACGGAACTTGGCACCCAATTAGATCTCAATCCTTTTGTCGGTGAAGACGACAACCAAGGATCGCATAATCTTAATATTGAACTTGGCTCCCATTTTCACTTTTATGTTTTTGATGGGATAAAAAGTCACCTTACCTCCCCCTCTTATCTCCGAAGTTTACCCAGCGAGTAATTTGAAATTAATTCGAGAACCTTGCGTTTGATATTAATGATAATACTACAGGACAAGTATAATATATATCTTATTATTTTCTTACCACAAAAACCTTTATTAACTGAATTTGTACGGAACCCTCGGCGCGCGTGTCAGGCTCGCACTTGGTCTTTCTTATAGAACTCCATATCAACTTCGCTGCGAATAATGCTTTTGCGCGGACAAACGGAATTTACGATGTAGGTAAGAGATGCCATATCACATCCAATAAATGTTTCATTCATATGATCTTAGTGAGTTCATTTCATTTCATTTACTCTAATATTAATTTGTTACTGTTTATTAGCAAGTGTGATTATACACCCAATAAAATATAGTTCTTTTTTACGTTTAATAAGAGCCCAAATGCGGGTTAGGCCACGTGCAATGTAGGGTTCCGTTGCTGTCCGCGTGATATCATGCAGACTCAAAATGTCTCAAACTTATATACATACATATATTTCACACAAGTTAACGACATATATCTATGTAAGTAACCAATGAAACTTGAGTTATGCGAAAGTTTGCTTTTCCAAGTATATTTCTTAAGCTGGGCTATTACTCACTAACTAGTAATGTCTTCTAGCTGTGATAGTTTTTCTTTTTAGGGTTGCGCACTGGGTGTTGTAGGAACCCTTATATTTTGTCTGTCCAACGCTTTGCTCTGTGATTGTTAGTGCTAAAAAGCTGCGATTTGGCATGATATATAAATCAATAAATAAAGACTTTCAACTAAAACTATAGCGGACATGATCATTTAAGCAGTTTATGATTTATCGTAAAAAGTCTTCCCTTCTTAGTATAAGACGTATGAAACGCTGTGAAGCTAGTTATTCCCTTTTACTTGTTATTATTTGATATTTTGAATTAAGTTCATTTGACAACTACGGAACTCAATTAAACACATAAACACCATAACTTAACATATGCAGATTTACGATCAAACATTCCAGGACGTGATATCGGGTATTCCGCAAATTTAATTAGTTAAGTATAAATTTTTCAACTAACATTTTTAATGGAATACTATCAAATAAAAAACAGTGTGCCCGTCCAATAAATGTTTCGACTTCTGCCCTGCGGAAAACATGTAATAGGTATCCACCATACACCATATCAGTCACAGGATGTCCACTGCTGGACATAGGCCTCCCCCAATTTTATGGGAGGTAATTGCCATAATTGCCACGCTTGGAATGCGGGTTGGCGATCGCAGTATCTTCACCGCACTGCAGGGATGCTTCCCATCCCCCGGGGGTCTTGGTCGTAGTTTTAGGACATACCCGGGTCCATGTAATAGGTATATCAATAGATTGTTAAGACTCTTATCTAGTAAAGGGGTCGGCCAACTAACGAGTATTTTTGATTCTCTGAGGTTCCCAAAAGATGGTATTTTTACTGAATTTTGCTCTTTGGTTAAAATATTTGCCGATCCCTGATCTAGTAGTAATCAGCATCAATAGTAGCTACGCATTTGAAACGTTCAATAGTCTTTATTATAAGGGAATAAGAGCTTGCGACCCCTTCAAAAGCGTAGCTACTTTTGGTGCTGACTGTATGATTAAAACTGAATCGAATAATTTTCTACAGAGTAATATGGCTTTTGTATAATATCAGCCCTCATCTCACGATGTTTTACCCTTTTCTTGTAAATTAAACGATCCTTCGTTCGTACATGAGTTTCGATAACTGATTGATACGAAACAATTTTCGAATTCACGGCCTTTGTTCGCAAGTTGCATGTTTGAACCAATCTGAGTGTAGTGCCTACAAAATGTCACTTTATTTAACGAATCCATTCAGAATGTGCATTACCATAAAATCCGTATTTATAAGAATCACACAGGTAATGAAATTAAACTTTAATTACTGTTAATTAATGAAATATGTTGGTAAATTAACAAAGACTTCCATATTAATCGACAAAAATGTTTAGTGAATAATTCTTTAATTTGCTGTGCTTTAATTACCCACCTATTTGTCGATGCAAACATTTATCATTTTTCAAAGCATTGACTAATTTTTAGAGATATAATGTATTCCTCTTTGGAGGGGGGCCTATGTCCAGCAGTGAACGTCGTCGGCTGATACGAGGATGATGATGAATTACCAGGGCCCGAAAAAAGTGCTGTAAGCGTTTCCAATTCCGTATGTGTGTAACATGACATAATCTAATGAAAAACAAATAAAGCAATCTTTACTCTCGCTAACTAACCTGACAGGTGTTACTCTAACTTTTTAACGGAAAGTTCAACAATAATCTACTAATTAAAATATCGTATCGGAGGCTGGCGGCAGGACACGTTTGGCACAAGTGCGCATGATTAAAAACCGCATACCGTTTCGAAACGTGTCGAGTTATATTCGACCTTAAAAATAATTTGAGTGACCCGATTTATTATTTCATTTGTCATGAAATCTTGTGTGAGAAAAAAATCACGATAATCGGTTGACAAATCCGGAAAAAGAGAAAATCCGGACATCTGAACATCCGGACATACAAAATCATTTTTGTCGTAGCTGATATGGAGACCTTAGTTTCACTCGGTCGAAGACTAAGTCCTTTATCATAAATCCTACCCACCTAAGACCCACGCAGAAAATTTTAGGACATGGTGTCCTGTATTTTTATAGAGGAGTACTACAACTAGTACTCCTGTAAGCCTGAAATAGTCATATGAAATGACAATAAGTCAACTGTCCAAGTACGCGTTAAGTTTAAAAAGTAAAGGTCGTCACGTACTTTTAGAATAGATATGCAAGCGTCCATAGGCGACGGTGACTTGTAGAAACCGACATTTTACAGAAAAACATCAGTTAACGAAAGCTTTGTCGGCTGTATTTTCTACATCAAAACGGTGTTCATGCAAAAATAAAACGCAAATGAAGCGATTCCGCTACGCCAGCAGAAGTTAACGGTATTATAAAGTTTCCTTATGAGCTTTTAACGGACAACGGTACTGGTGGTTTAATTACTCTTACATTTTTGCAGAGTTTTCCACAAGTACTTCGACGCACATTAAAAACATTTGCGGGTTTGTGAATTTATTTTGTTGATTTATTTGTTCTGACTAAAAGTGTATTTTAAATAATGACGATAATTTAAAAATCGCTTTTACTAAAGGAAATTGTTGCTAAAAGGTGGCTGGCTGGGGTTCACTCTGAAAAAGTAGTGTGCACATTCCTGTATTTTTATTTCTACAGCGGAATAGCAAAGAATCAATGCTCTATTATGTAAATAAAGTTATGACTTATGACATTTTAGTTAACTATCTAACCCATGAAGTAGGCAAGCCTATATATGTATTTAAATATAATTACGATATAAAGCTACCGATTTTTTTGGCTTTATTTTGAGTAAAATATGCAAATACCGCTCAAGTGTGTTTCTGACTCGCGTGCCGAGGGTTCGTAAAAAGTTAGTTATCGTTATGTTTTTCTTGTAATAAATATTTATTTTAACATTCATCTTACGTACTAATTTCCCCTTGGTGACCTCAAAGATACCGCCCTTGTATTTAAGTAAGATTATATTGATTGTTGTTGTGTGATTGTATTCTTTTCAAAATTGCATTTATAGTATTAATCGTAACTTAACCATTTAAAATAAAAAAGAAACCTCTGGAACCTAGCCGTTTCATATGACTTAGTTACTGAAATTGAAATTTGTCTTTCCCCCACAACGGTAATATTTCATATAAGATAAAAGTATTCGTTTAAATTTTTAATACTCAATACACTTAGGTTATCTTTGTTCACTGCAATTATCCCTAATTTCAAATAGATAAGATAAACAGTTCCCGGGATACATAATTGTGACAGACAAGCAGACTGGGTACGAAACGCTAAAATTACAAGTCTTGATTGACAAGTTGACAAAGACCTTCTCGCATTCGCTCGTAACCTAATGTGTAAAAGCGCGGAGCAAGTCACAAATCCAATTAATATTATTTTTTTATTATATAAAGGGTGTGGCCTGTAAGAGGAGTAATAAATTTAAAGGACGCTTCCTTAGAGCATCTGCAGAAACCTCATGTGTCCAAAAAAAAATCTTTTTTCAATTGGGAGAAATTTTGATCTCAAGTTATGACCTCCAAGTAATGGATTGGCACCCAGAGATTATAGCGAGGCAGTCAATGCTGATTTTGAGGCTTCAAGTTATGACTCATAATCGTTATCGCATTTTTGGTTTAAAAGGATAATTTTGGGAATTTATTAATTTTTTTTATAAATTTTTATTGCTTTTTGTATAAATAGTTATATATATTACTCAAGTAGAGAAAAAGTACATATAAGCTACATTTGAAGAAAAAAAATCCAAAAACGTCTTTTTTTTCAATTAAAACGATTTGGAAATAATTGCTGGAGAGCTCAATAGTGTCCCGTTTAATTTTTTGCTCCTATTACAGGCCACACCTGTATATGTACTAGCTTTTAATCGCGACTTCGCCTGCGTAGAACTCGTTCTTTGCTTTAGAATTATTTGTTCTCCCATGCAATCTTTCACCCTTCTTTAAACCTTCTTAAGAAATAATTACAATCAATATGACAGCTCTTTCCCGCGCACGGACAAAATTTATCGCATAAAGTATCGCAAATTCACTTTGATTTACACGCAATAATAGAACTAATTGCTGAAATGTTGTGCTCAAAAATAGCGTCAACAATCAGAATGATACTTCAGCTTTGACAAACCGAACACGTTACGTCAAACTCTGATATGCTTTAAGTAAAATTTCTTGACACGCCGTTATACTCTCAAATGGCTTTATAGTCCTAGAATGGCGTATGAGGATTTAAACCACCCCGTTTCATAGACCTTACTTGCACCCCCGATTATGTTCCTTTGAGGGTGACCATCGGGAAAAAAGTGTACTAAAAGGGAATCCAGATTATATACTATCAGTACACAAAAAATCATCTTGATCTGTTCAGCCGTTTTTGCAGAAATGAGTAACAAACATCCAAACATGTAAACATTCGCATTTATAATATTAGTAAGATACTTTTAGAATAAAGAACTTTTACTTTTTTCGATTTTACCTGCGTAAGGGTTTATGTAATCTGTATACAACATAAAATACTTACTAGGCTGGCTCGATGACCCGATGAGGATCTTGGCCTCCGACACAAGAGAGCGCCACTCTTCTCTGTTCTGCGCCACCTCACGCCATCGCCAGTTGGGTACTCCGACGTTAGCCAGGTGCTTGAGGGCCTCGTCACTCCAGCGGTATCTGGGACGACCAACCGGACGTTTTCCATTGGGCCGACCCACATACGCATTCTTTACTGACCGATCGTCTCCCATCCTCTCCAAATGGCCGAGCCAGCGGAGTTGCGCTGCTTTTACTTCGCCCACTATGTTCGGCATGTCCACCAGCTCCTCCAGCTCCCTATTCCTCCTACGTCTCCAGTTCCCGTCTTCACTTTTGGTTGGCCCCAGAATCTTCCGCCAGATCTTCCGTTCTGCCGCTAAGAGCTTTCTCTCTTCTGTCTGTGTGAGTGTCCAAGCCTCTCAAGATTGGTCTAATAACAGTTTTGTAGACACGTATCTTGGTAGACCTACTGATCAGCTTGGACACCAGTACTCTATCTTAGGGCACTCTGAACTCGAACTTCAATATCCTGTTCTCTCCGGTTGGTATCAGTTACCGTGGAACCAAGGTACTTGAAGCGATCTACGACCTTATATATGCAATTTCCGGCTCTGAGATCCTCTCTTTTGGCTTTTGTGTCCTTGTACCTTTTCATTAGGAGATATTCCGTTTTCTGGCGGTTGTTTCTGAGACCGATCTCTCCCCACTCCTCCTCCACGACCCTCGCCATGACTTCTAGGTCTTGTTTGTTCTGCGAAAGTAAACCTAAGTCATCAGAATAACCAATGACTTTGTGCTTTCCGTTCAACTCGACACCTCATTCACATTTCAGCATTTCTCGAATGACGTATTCGAGTGCCAAGTTGGACAGACAACATAAAATACGATTAACAAATAAATACAATACCCGAGCCTATCGGTGCTATGTCAGCGGCAGAACGTTGAAAAATCTGAATACATTCAACACAGATACACAATATAAAGAGATCGTAGCCAATCGACGAAGCGGGAGTAAACTACAATATTATATTTTCGTGTTGTAACATTATTCTCCACTTATTGCTTGTACGAGTACTACGAGTAGGTACCTATATTTTTGAGATCTTATTGAATTCATTCCAATAATATTGAATGTACAACCTTTTTATTGGCGCACTGCTGCCGGGTTAAACCATGTTGACAACTGTTAAATTAAATCTCAAGAAAATACGACTGTGAAATTATTAATTCCCGGAATTTGATTCGACAGAGCGCTACAATGACGATAATGATATGAAAAATGTCCAAATCATTCATGTCCATCATAGCAATTTACTGTAACGGTGACTTGCTGTTCAGTTATATGATACTAGCTTTTGCCCGCGACTTCGTCCGCGTAGAACTCGTTCTAGCCTTAGAATTATTTGTTTTCCTATACAATTCTTCTCAAGCTGAGATGTTTGGACGGCGTCGAAAAGGACACCAGAACCTTAGGGGTGTATTCTCTAGAAATCCTATAGTCATAACGAATGATTAAGTGCTTATTTCGGAAAATCAAATGTAACGATTTTAGACGAATGAATACTGTCAAAAAAATATCAATTATAATGATAGAAGTCTCGCTACGCAGTTCTGGACTTCTGAGCGAGTTCTTCATGTAAGTATTATGGCCAAAGGCCCTAAGCAGACCGGCAAGACATGCGGGCCTATCATTCCAACAGAGCAGGCTCCTTATGCAAGGCTGAGGGCCGAAGGCCCAAAGCAGAGCGGCAAGGCACGCGAGACCGAAGGCCGAACGTCCCAAACGAAACAAAATGGACCTTCGGCCCTAAACCGAATAGTAAGGCACGCAAGGCCGTAGTTTGAGCATCCCAACAGAGTGGGCTCTTTAATAAGGCTGAGGCCCGAAGGCCCGAAGCTGAGTGTTAAGACACGCGAGGCGGAAGATCGAGAATCCCAGCAGCGTACTCTATGAGAGGTAAGGCACGCGAGGCCGAAGATCGGGCAACCCAACAGAGCGAGAGCATCCCAAATATAAAAAATCAGCAAAAACTCAATAATGTGATTATTTATAGACGTAAAAAGGATGATTTTAATAGAATTACAAACATTTTTTTCTCAAAAATCTGTTATAATGATTTTTTAACGGCAGCTGCGACTCCTGCTTCTTCACCAGAAGAATCACTTCGGTTAGACGAAATGTAATAGTTTCCATCTGCCGAAGAATCATCTGAGCCACGATTCTATGGCCTGATCTGCATTTTTTTCACTAATTTCAACTTTTTGCCTTTTTCGTGAGGTGTTCATATTCGCGCCGTTGATTTTATCGACAAAACTTTAATTGTTAATCGTGTTAAAAAAGTTACACTAACACTGACTATACGAAGCACATTTATTACGTCAAGAACATAAATTTAACTATTAAGAAATATCGTACACGCTCGTTCTTATCTGTTTTGGTCGCGTCACTGCATGTTAGGAAAATACTAACACCGGCATTAAAGACTACCCACCAGAAATTCGTACGTCAGTGGTTAAGGGATCAAGGGCTAAACGCTAATAGTTTTCAAATTTTGAAGAGACCGTGGCGGCTGGCGCGCACACTACACAGCGTCCCGGCGCAGCGCTAGCGTTTACTTCTTTTTTTCAGTTTTTTTGTTAAGATTTCACAAATTTTGAATGTGAATGTTTTTTCTTTGTCGTCAAGTATATGCTTACCAATTTTTATACCTGTAACTCATGGATTATAGGAGTACAGAGAGATACAAAATTCAACCCCTCTTTTTACCCCTTCTTAACCCAAATCTGCACAATTTTGATACCCTAAAACCTGACCGGGTATTTACTCGACAGATTAGTAAAGTTTTCATCAACATCCGTTCAGCCGTTTTCACGTGATGCGCGTTCATATAAACAGACAAACAGATAAACAGACAAACAGACAAAAATTCTAAAAACTGTTGGAACGTGTTCTGTTAGCGATTCTAAGTATCCCCAGCCAACTTTTTTTTGAATATCTTTCATGTACAGACTTTCGACCCTCTTCAGCTTTATTATATGTATCGAAGATGTAATGAAATATGATAGTGATATCCTCTAAGTAATTTAGGATTAAGTTTGTGACATTTGTATTTAATTTATCGTACGCTTAAAGGTACCTACATCATAGCTGTTCCATTTTGTAATACCTGTCAATTATACGGTAGTTATGATAACGAAATAAAATGAGCAATTCTTATTAATTCCTTATTTATTCCAGAATCTTATGTATTTTGGAGACCTCGGAAACGACTCTAACCATATCGATGAAATTTACAGTTCATGCGTTTACGAGGGTCAAAAAATCAATCCAGCTAGCTTTCATCTCAGGGAAAACACGAAAAATGCCGAGCAAAGCTCTATCGGCTAGATAGTTACGTTTATTTGACTTCTTGAGGTTTTGAATCTCAGTCTCAAAGCCGTAATCTCAAATATGCGACAAATGCAAGTTTAAATCAATATGTAGTAATACGGCTCCAGAGTCTGTTTGCACCCAACATGAGGCACATACCTTTTCCAAAATGATTGGGTGTTCAGAAACTTTATGAGTTATGTAGCTAAATTTAACTTACAATAATGTCAATTGTCATACGGTAACACTAGTTTTGTGATATTTCCTATTGGACACAATTTTGTTGTGGATACATACAGAACGAGTACATATCTGCTATAAAAAATCGGCCACGAGTTTATCGGGCCATGCTCAGTGTAGGGTTCCGCAGTTCCCCAATGAACTTACTTTAAAAAAATCAATAACAAGCAAAAGGGAATACTTTCGCAGCATTTCATACGTCTTTTACCAAGAAGGGAAGGACTTTTTACGAAAACTCAAAAACGACGTTACTGATCATGTCCGCTATAGTTTTCGTTGAAAGTCTATAGCTTTACTTTCATGATTTTTTTCATACTCTTTGGACCCATAGTTCAAAAGTTAGAGGGGGGCGGGGACACATTTTTTTCTTTTTGAGTGAATATTTAAAAATATTCACTTTATCAAAAGATGTTTGATAAAGACATGTATTCATTTTGAAAGACCTATCCAACAATGCCCCGTACCATTACCTATAGGGTTGAAGCAAAAAATATATATCCCCACTTTAGGAGTAGGGAAGGTACCCTTAAAAATGATCTTTATTAGATTTTATTTTACGACTTTGTCAGTTTTATTGATTTATATATCCATATTAAATTACAGCTTTCTAGCACTAACAATCACAGAGCAAAGCAGAGAGACGGACAGACAGATAGACGGATATGGCGAAACTATAAGGGTTCCTAGTTGACTACGGAACCCTAAAAAGCGCGCATAAATGTCTGACAGCTACCAGTCTTAAAAATAAACATGTATTTAATAATATATGCATGCCTTGTTGTGGCATGTACTGATGCTGGTGACTGTACAATTTAAACCTGTTGACCCTACACGAGGGCTCAATCGAATCCCTATAAAAATGAGCGGGGCGATTTTTATTCACTCGACAACGACGCGGGCTGGCCGAAACACAGTTATAAAATTACGAAAGATCTCCAACCCTTGTTCATCGATTCGTAGAATGACGGAGTCGAAGATTGCTTCCCACTGACCCAAATCTTGGGGCTGTTCTTTAAGAACGGTCGACAATTTTACCCGTGACGCCGTTACAATGTCAGTACATCCAGTCAAAACTTATGGTGCTTGCAGACCACTGCTCACACCGTTGCGTAAAAATGGTCCTTGCGTTAATTTCATTAGAGCAGAGCAGATTATGGGAGCGTTCCATTATTAGTATATAGTATTACTATGGTCTAAAATTAGGCCATTTCACCAGTACATGGAAAATTGTTCGAGTGGTAATATGGCTTACACGCATTTTGGGTCGAATAAACGTCATTGACTGTTTTAAGTGTTGCACAAAACTATTGAAACAGTATGTAGTGATTGCGTAATAGGAACTAAAACAAATTATGAGTAGCTGTGGTCTGGTGGGTTACTACCAATTACAAAGTTTTTTAAGAGGTAAATTAGTTAAACAGTTTACATCCTAAACAAGAACTCAAAGTTCCGATTGACTATCGATATGTGAAGTATTGTGATTGGGCTAATTGAAATGCTTTGTATATCATAATTATGGATGTATTAGTCCCGCTCGATAAGCTTTAAAATATGACACTTTCTTTGAGCGTGAGAAGTGAAAAACCTATTTTCACTTAAATGTAATGTGTGTTCCGGGCACCAGCGTGAATGCCGGTCATGCGGCGTCATCAGCTGAGGTCTCAAGCGTCGTAAATATGCTACTCTTGGCAGTAGCTACATATTTGAGGTGTTTGGGGTCGAAACGCTGGGTCCTTGGGGGCAGAGTGCACGCCGCATTTATAAGGATTTATCGGCCCGTTTTATAGACGTTACAGGTGATCAAAGGGCTGGCCAATACTTCGCGCAGAGGGTAAGCATTGCCATACAACGTGGCAATGCGGCCAGCCTTTTGGGCACACTGCCCACAGGCAGCGATTAGGAAGGGGTTTATTTTAAGTACTGGCTTGCCTAGTTTGAGACGATTAAGAGTCTTTTTATCATACATGTCTTGAAGAAAGAGTAAACCAGGTTAGACTTTCCTAAATGTATTAGGTGCTAAGCTACTGCTAGAGTACTTACATGATATTTTAGAAGGTAGGTAATCTATGAGTAAAGATTCAACTGCAAAGGTAAGGTGGCATTTTCATTGTGAGAAACGCAAGGATGATCTCCTGATAAATTTGACATAAAATGTCTAAGATACCTTAAAATAAATATTATTGTAAAAACCTTGAAGCATACGTGACTAAACTACCGAATCGCTTATACAATCCCTGGAATCAAAATGAAGATTAACGCTCCTACAGCTTATATACAGCCCCGATGAAATTCCAGTAAAGTAAGGCTAAGTTTATAACAGATCCTGCAGTTTACAGGAAAGGAATGGCGTGTTGTGTTCATTGACTTTGGGAATTTGTATGGATTGTTCGCTCCTTCGTAGTCGAAAGGAATAATGGATCTACATGGCTCGGCTACGTTATTAGCTTATGCCTCAGTGGATCTTAACCCCCTACGCTGGCACTTAAGGGCACATAAGGAAGCTCCCCGAAAATATATCTGAGGTTGGTCGCATAACGGACCTGACAGGAGTAAAAAACATGGATTTTAACCTTCTGCATGCCAAGAACAGCTCAAGCCGTTAAAGTAACAATTAGTAATCAAATCACTTTTGAAAACCTTTAAGTTGTTCTTCATAATATAAAAGGGTGAAAAAACAAATGAAATACTTTCTCGTTACTGCGTTACTACACCGTGTAAACCGCTTCATATGAAGGGCCCCTATATAAATCGTCTTTTAGTACTGACCCTTGGAATAAATTGAATGTTAACAGATCTATTTGTTGCAGCGACTTGGACTATTAGGAGATGCCAATACTCTCACAATTTATTTTGTTAGTATCCTAAAACTGCTAAAGATGTAGTGAATATATATTTCAATAATGCTTTTCCATCGGATAATCGAATCGAACATCGAACACGACCAGACCCGGGGTGGCTATCAATTATCGAATATGATGGACAAGTTCATGTCTGTTAATGTGAAATTTTATTAGTCAATGTCAAATGCCAGAATGAAACTTTCCATCTCCATCGACAGGCTGGTTCTACGGCCATCTTATCACTACTTTTCGACTCTATTATTTGTATATTATGATGGAAATGTAGTAGATCACTTTTTTGGCTGAGTTGTACTACAATAGGGCTTTGTTACTGAGCTTATACGTATAAATTTGCCAAATATATCAACTCAATCAGATATCAGTAACTTCATATAGTTGTGCAACATTCATACGGATATTGCCATTACATACATATGTAAACTCACGCTTATAAAAAATGTGTATCTTAATTAATGCCTACAAGATATCGTATGATATGATAACATGATGGTGTCTTTAACTAGTTCATTAATGCCATTGTGATCTTGATTTATGCATTTACGAGTAGTTTACTTAGAGTAGCTCATATTTCACTCAATCACAAAGTTATTAGGTACGTATACAATCTTGTGTACTCGAAAGTTTCGAAGGTTTCCTAACTTGATGTTCAATAACTTCTCCTTTACATATATTGCTTCTGCATATTACAAGATTCTTTCAATATTAGATCGCCATAGTTTGTAATCACACTCTGATAATACTTAAGAAAAACAAGGGCTCAATCTGCAACACGGTTCAAATTCAATTTTTTTGGCATGTGTTTCACGAGGAATATTATTACTAAATTATACGCTAAGTAAGCGTACGAGTAAGTACGTATCTTTAAGTAGGTACTATAAGGAATAATTTGTTTAAGAGCGTAACCGCCTACGCAGAGGAAGCTTAAGGGATACAAGGATGTATCAGTTTATCTTCATTAATTAAAACATGATAATTATTTCTTCTTATTGATTAAATAATCATTAACCTTTTAATAAAATTACTTAGGTACCTATCGTTAAGAAAAAATACTTTGCTGTGATTTTTTTACTCGAACTACATTATTGAAAATAATAATTTTAAAAATCCATAGTTATTACAGCTTAGCTTCTGTACGCAACGTCGTCGGTTCCGAATCAAGTATGATCCGTGACAAGTCGAGTGATTTTCGACTTTAAAGACGTGAGTGACCCGTTTCATTAAATTATAATTTCATGATATATGAATCTAAGGGTTTTTTTCTATTAGTATAAAATACCTTTACATACAATTATGTTATGTATGTACTTGTACATTTGTAGGTACCGCACAAATCTGTAATTTTGGTAAAGGTTGTCAATTGTCAACATTCAAATTATAACTGAAAATAGGTATTAGCCATTGCATGTAAGTACCCATGATTCTTGCGCGACTTTACAACTTAAATGCACAATTTAAATGCAAATTTAATAAAAACACAAGCCGAGCTGTAGCATCGAAATTCATCAGCATATGCGAAAACGATACAGTATTTTATAAAACCGCGTTTTAACCCCTTCAAAAGGATGTATTTTAGTTTTTCGCTCTTTGGTTGCATTGTATCGGAATAATCTTTTTTAATCGAGATAATCAAAATATCAAAATAGGTGTATAAAAACTTCTGGCTTACTTTGATTCGACTGGAACTGATAATCCTCATTTCGGTAAAATAGTTATTTTACCTAATTACGCATTGAAAATCGTCAGCACTACGTCAACCATTAGAAGGATATTTTGGTTGGTGGTATATATGGTTGGTTTTAATATATATCCATTTAATTTTTATTATATATTCTGTTCTTTAATTCCATTAAACCAAAGTGTTCAAAATCTGTCCAAAATATTTATAAAAGAATTCAACCCGGCTCAGCATTGTTGAAGAATAGTTTACCCATAATTCACTCGACTATGAGTTTGTTAACAACATGTATGTGTAGCTGACAACCTATCCTCATTAGCTTTTGACTTTGAGGGATTTGTGTATGGTTATTATAAATTGGGGTGTGGACGCGGAACTAAAGCTCGGCGGATAAAGCTAATTTGTTACATTGTTTTGGAGCAGACATAGACTGTAACCTTTACTGTGCAAGTATACAATTTGCTCCTTGTTTTTAGTTTAGACGATCAAATCTCTTTATGGGACCGACTACAATTAGGGCGTAACAAAAGGAAAAAATTCGGCCAAGAACATGTTGGGCCATGCTCAGTGTCAAGTTCCGTAGTTGGCCATTAAAAAAAATCAATAACAAGTAAAGAGAATACTTTCGAAGCGTATTATAAGTATTTTTCTAAAAAGGTAAGACTTTTTACGAAAACTCAAAAACAGCTTAGCTGATCATGTCTGCTATAATTTTCGCTGACAGTCTTTATTATGCTTTACTTTTATGATTTATTTCATATTAAATATAATGAAACGGGTCACTCACGTCTTAAAGGTCGAATATCGCTCGACATGTTTCAGACCGGTTCGCGGTCCTTAATCATGAGCACCTATCGCGGCGGCGGTTTTCTTAGCACTGCGTGCCCGTGCCCTGTCCGCTCGGTTGCTCGGCGCGGGTGGAGGCGGCGGCGGCGAGAATCTACCCTCGTTTTCTTCACAATTGTTCAATGCCGAACTACACACAACACTCACAACGTCACATGCTAAAGTCTCGTCCACACTCTTCACAGACGTAGTATTCAACACTGTTTTCCAGCTGGGTGGTACAACCCATCCACAATCACGATAAAAATTTGGAAAACGACCAATTTCGATAGCCTCCCGCACTTTGCCTGGTACAAAAAACTTTTCCCTCGCTAATACGGTTACCTTATCGAACCGAATATAATGTGATGGGCCCGAATCCAGTGAATGCTCCGCAACTGCAGATCCCCGAGCATCACGTTTCTTTAAATACTAATTACTGGCGAGAATTATTTCTGCAGACTACCGACGGAAAATAGCTTTTGTCAATGCGGAGTTATATACATTGCATTTAGATCTGAGTAACCATGTAGACGTGGACTTATGGACGTGTTTTGATGCAATGTCTTTCAGTAAGTCTGAACAATTTTCAATGAGACGGTGGGTAGACACAGGGGAAAATTGGCTCAATTAATTAAAGCCAAACTACCCACAAAAGGTTCAGTCTCAAACATTGCGACCGAAACTGTTGTGGATCTGTCATCGAGGAGTGTGAGCGCAATCGCGAAGAAAGCCTTAGCACGGGGCCTCAATTTCGCTCCTACGCCCAGTCGGATACCTACTGAGGTAATTGTCACTAGTTTGGAAGACACCATTCTGCGAAATAAAATCCCCGCAGTGGACGCTGAGTGTATTCGGCAGGATGTCGCCTCGATGTTGCGTAAGTCCAATCTACCTAAATCTAATATGCCGCGCGAAGAGTTGAGGGCGTTACGGGACTTGAAGAACAATCCCGATGTGTTGGTGTTGCCGGCCGACAAGGGAAACGCGACAGTTATTGTCGACACTGTAGCCTACGAGGAGAAGATAGGTCACTTGCTGAGCGATGTAGCTACATATAAGAAGGTCAACTACAACCCTACGGCCAGAGTGTCAACCAAAATTAACAAGTTGTTGCATGATTTACCAGATAAAAACTTGTCGAAACGGCTGCGCCCACAGAACCCAACATCACCGAAGATCTATGGATTGCCAAAAATCCACAAGCCTGATTGGCCGTTGAGACCGATTGTCAGTCAGATTGACTCGCCAACATATAAGCTTGCCCAACATCTTTCACCAATACTCCAGGGATTCACGGGCAAGTCTGCAAGTTATATAAAAGATTCGAGGCATTTCATTGGCCTGCTACAGGATATCCGGATATGTGAGGACGAACTTATGGTGAGTTTTGACGTGGTGTCTCTTTTCACGAATGTACCGGTAAAGGAAACAATTAAAATTATTTCAAACCTCGTGATGAATACTGATTTACCTACCGTGTATATGAGTGCGATTGAGTTCTGTCTGAAGAGCGGGTATTTGTTGTGGCATGGGGACTATTATCTTCAAGTGGATGGAGTGGCCATGGGTTCACCTATAGCTCCCGTTACAGCCAATATCTTTATGGAGTGGTTTGAAGAACAAGCTTTGAATAGCGCACGAGTTACGCCTAGATATTGGTGGCGGTATGTAGATGACGTATTTGCTATTGTCCCGAAAGATGGCCTTTTGGAGTTTACGGAGCACCTGAATGGTGTACATCCTAAGGTCAAGTTCACGGTGGAGAAGGAGAGTGAAGGAAGATTGCCGTTCTTGGATGTTCTGGTCATGCGTAGACCTTGTGGGCAGCTACTTACCACAGTGTATCGTAAGCCAACACACACTGATCGGTACCTTAGGGCGGATTCACACCATCACCCAGGTCATTTATCTTCTGTACCGAGAACATTGATCGGTCGTGCCTTAAGTTTGTGTGACCCGCAGTTCGTAGATAGGGAACTTAGTCACGTAAAACGGGTGCTAGAGTGCAATGGGTACAACTGGAGGCAATGCAATAGGGTTGCGAACGTATCTCCTCGGCTCCAGCCGACCACGGTGGAAAGGCTTCCCTTATACTTGCCTTACCTGAAGGGTGTGACGGATAAAATCGGACACTTGTTACGCCGAAAATATTGCATCAAGACGATTTTCCGCCCACATATTCAGCTCAGGCAGCTGATGCGTTCACCGAAGGATAAGGAGCCCTTGAACACCCCTGGTGTTTACATGATTCCCTGCTCCTGTGGCAAGAATTACATAGGAGAGACAGGCCGGAACATTTCCACTAGATTGTCTGAACACATACGCAGTATAAAGAAACGTGAATGCTCGGGGATCTGCAGTTGCGGAGCATTCACTGGATTCGGGCCCATCACATTATATTCGGTTCGATTAGGTAACCGTATTAGCGAGGGAAAAGTTTTTTGTACCAGGCAAAGTGCGGGAGGCTATCGAAATTGGTCGTTTTCCAAATTTTTATCGTGATTGTGGATGGGTTGTACCACCCAGCTGGAAAACAGTGTTGAATACTACGTCTGTGAAGAGTGTGGACGAGACTTTAGCATGTGACGTTGTGAGTGTTGTGTGTAGTTCGGCATTGAACAATTGTGAAGAAAACGAGGGTAGATTCTCGCCGCCGCCGCCTCCACCCGCGCCGAGCAACCGAGCAGACAGGGCACGGGCACGCAGTGCTATGAAAACCGCCGCTGCGATAGGTGCTCATGTCATGATTAAGGACCGCGAACCGGTCTGAAACATGTCGAGCGATATTCGACCTTTAAGACGTGAGTGACCCGTTTCATTATATTTAATATGTCTCAAACTCACGGGAGTTTACTATATAAAATTATTTCATATTTTTTGAACCCATAGTGCAAAAGTTAGAGGGATGGACACAATTTTTGCAGTGAATATTTCCGAAAATATTCACTTTATCAGAAAATGTTTGATAAAGACCTGTATTCATTTTGAAATACTTATTCAACAACACCCCACACCGTAGGGTTGAAGCGAAAAAAAAATCATCCCCACTCTACGTGTCGGGGAGGTACCATTTAATTGTTTTTTAGATTTTATTTTACGACTTGGTCAGTTTAATTGATTTGTATATCCATACCAAATTACAGCTTTCTAGTACTAACAATTACAGAGCAAAGCCTCGGACAGACGGACAGACAGACAGACAGACGGACAGACGGACAGACAGACAGACGGGAATGGCAAAACTATAAGAGTTCCTAGTTTACTACGAAACCCTAAAAATAAATATGTATGTACACACAATGTCAATAATACAGCACAATAAATTAAATATTATGAACAAATCCTGTTTTCCAATTTCAATAATATAAATGTAATTTAATTTAATATCGCAAAAATTTACCCTAGAATTAGTTACATAAAACTACAAGTGGCTTTTACTCAGTTCGAAGTAGATTCATATTTTATAGGGCTACAATATTTGTTATACTTCTAAGTAAATTGACGCCAGTGCCGGCGAGGCGACTTTTATCTTCTCGAGGAAGACTCCAACCGTAGTAACACAGATTCGTTTCCAATTATGTAAAGAAATTGGTCCTACATATCGGATCTGACAATTTTAATAAAGCCAAAAGTGTGTGATGGCTATAACATTGTTTTATAGCGTTGTTTCGGAAATGCATGTTACGAGTATTATGACAGTTTTATTTGGTGGAGTGTTAAGTTTAAACAAAAAATGAAGAAAATAAGAACGAATATGTCGCTTCGCTAAGTTTATAAATTTCGACCGTAGTGAAAGAAATATATTTTTCACTCCGGGCAAAAATTATGTTTTCTCTAAGCGGACGTTTGCGCTTGACAAATACCTATTAACAGTGTACAAGTTTATGACAGTGTAACATTGTGAAATTAAATTATGTTGTGTTGGAGTTCACAGTTCAGGACACTAAGCAGTTCGGTGTTGACTTTTAATCTATCTATACATATAATGCAGCTGAAGAGGGTCGAAAGTCTACATGGAAGATATTCGAAAAAAAAATTGGCTGGGGATACTTAGAATCGATAACAGAACACGTTCCATCATATTTTAGAATTTTTGTCTGTTTGTCTGTTTACTTGACCGCACATCGCGTGAAAACGGCTGAACGGATTTTGATGAAAACTTTACTAATATGTCGAGATAATCGACGGCCCGGTTATAGACTATAAAAAAGCAACCTTGCAGTATTGGGTTAAAAAGGGGTAAAAAGAGGGGTTAAATTTTGTATGGGAACTCCTACAATCCCTGTGTTACAGGTTTGAAAATTGGTAAGCATAAACTTGACCACAAAGGAAAAACACCCTCATTCAAAATTTGTAAATGCATAAGATAAAAACTGAAAAAAAAGTAAGCGCAAGCGCTGCGTCGCGGCGCTGCGCAGTGTGCGCGTCAGTCACCACGGTCTCTTTAAATTTTTAACCTTGTAATCCTATTTCTTTTGCCGGTTACTTAATGTTCAGTCCTTTCCTTTATGATCGCGTATAGCATTCTTGGCTTGACTTAGCACGACGCCCATCGGGCCGTCGGCCCTCAGCCTTATATGAAAAGCCCGCTCTGTAGGGATACTCGACCTTCGGCCTCGCGTGCCTTACGTCTTTGTTTCGGGCCTTCGGCCCTCAGCCTTATTAAAGGGCCCGCTCTGTTGGGATGTTCAACCTACGGCCTTGCGTGCTTTACTACTCAGTTTCGGGCCTTGGGCCCTCAGAGTTACGTAAAGAGACTGTCAGTACGTTCAGTCTTCGGCCTCGCGTGCCTTGCGGCTCTCCTTGGGACCTGCGGCCGTCATGGTCGCTTATAAGACACTCGGGGATAGACAGTGTCCACGTTGGCTCGCCCATTGGGCCTTCGGCACTCAGCCATTCATAAATAGTGCCCTGTAATGTGACGCCTTCAGCCTCGCTTGCCTTCCTGCTCTTCTTCTAGCCTTCGGCCCTCAGGTTCGCTTGAAAGACACTCGGGGACAGGTGCTGTTACGTAGGCAAGCCCTTCGGGTCTTCAGCCTTTAGCCTTAAGAAAAGAGCCAAGCTCTGTTGGGATGCTCGGCATTTGGCCTCGCGTGCCTCGCCGCTCTGCTTTGGGCCTTCATAACCCTTGCATAAGCAGCCTGCTCTGTTGGAATGATAGACCCGCATGTCTTGCCGGTCTGCTTAGGGCCTTTGGCCATATTACTTACATGAAAAACCCGTTCTGTTGTGACTCTCTTCTTTTGGCCTCGCATTCATTGCCGCTCTGCTTCGGGCCTTCGGAGCCCGCTGTGTTGGCTGGAAAGATCAGCCTTCGGCCTCGCATGCTTTGCCACTCTGCTTCAGGCCTTCGGTCCTCAGACTTACATAAGGAGCCTGCTTTGTGTGAATAATCGGCCTTCGGGCTCGCATGCCTTGCCACTCTGCTTCGGTTCTTCAGTCATCTTACATGAAGAACTCGCTCTTTTGGGACACCATTTTACGGCAGAACTGCGTAGCGAGACTTTTATCATTGTAAATGTAATGTTTTTGACGAGATTCATTCGGTACATTTGATATTCCGAAATAAGCACTTAATCATTCGTTGTGACACTAGGATTTCTAGAGAATGTCATATTGAATGTAATCATTTCTTAAGGGGGTGTAAAGAATGGTGAAAAATTGTATCATCATCATCATCTGAGGCGTTACAGCCGTGGGAGGGTCCTAGCCTGGTCAAGCAAATCTCTTCAGTCCAATTTATTCGTGGCTTTACTTCTTTAACATGTCACCCCTAAGGTCCTGGTGTCCTTTTTGACGCCGTCCAATCATCTGAGCTTGAGAAAGATTGGATGGGAAAACAAATGATTCTAAGGCGAGAACGAGTGCTACGCGGACTAAGTCGCGGGCAAAAGCTAGTAAACAATATGCGGTAACTTGATGGGCTGAAAGGGAGACAGTTTACATTAATCGGTTTATTTTCAAAGAACTCTAGAGATTCTTAAGTAAAGATATCACGAGACTGAACAACTTAGGAAATGAAAGGGCGGCACTTTAGCGGCAAGTCATCCTTAAAGCCGTCGACAAAATGTTTTACAATATTTTGAAAAAAGAATTATGATATAAAAATTCGTATAGTGTGTGTGAGAATAAAAAAAATATTTTTTCTTGATTGTTTAGTATAGTTTTATGGAAAAAAAGACAAACAACTCACCTCTATACATATACGTAGAAGTAGTTACTCTTTTAAATTTTAATAAGCCGACAAACTATTTTTAATAAAAATTCTGATATGTTAATAATACCAAAAGATAATATTTTTTAAATTGCAACGCCTTTTTAATTTCCCAGCGTAGTTCCATCAGTCGGGAAGGTTTGATTAACGAGCCAACACTTGAGCGGACTTGATACCGCCGGAATCCAGCTTAATTACAAAGCGTTAAGTTCCTCATTTGTTACCACTTTTTTTGAAAAAAATACTCTTTCGCTTGAAACGAGGTCGTTAAAGGGAAGGTAATGATAAAAAAGAAGGGTTGATGTCTTTTGACCAGGAGTACATTTTATTATGTATGCACGTATTAAGTGTCTATTTTTGGATGAGAATGTTACAATGCAGTTTAGAAAGCAATTATAATACGATTATTCTTAGGTTGGGTATAATTTTGCAATGCGCATATACAAAAAATGTTGTTACACTACATGATGTTTATTAATCGTGGCTTGAGCTGCCTAAATAAACGCGTAACTATTAGGACATATTTCATCTCCTTCAAATACGCTTATCCAAAGGTTTTCACCATTAGTGAGGACGTGGCAGCGATCCCACACATCAGCCTGCCCTATTATTCACAAACCGACTCGTCCTCACCTGTCACCTCATACCTCACCCGTTGTTATATGTTAACTGTCCATGTCATTTGTCAAATTTTGACAGTTTCCATATAAATCGAGTGAGGTGTGAGGTGATGACAGTCGGTTTGTGAATAACACCCTAGTCCTGTTGGCAGGTGCAGCACATAATAATATTTGATGGCATTGTTATGAACAAAATAGCGTTGAATTGCGCTATGTATTTGACGATAAGAAGACTAGACTATATCTAATTTATGAATTTATCGTCTTTTGGAATATAGCCCGCTCGCACTTGGAAACAGTTAGAACTATTATAATAACGCAAGCTAGAGCGAACTAACCAAAATAAATAAATAAATCAGGGGGCACGGTAGTGCCCCTGCCAAGTCGAGCAAAACAGCGGCACGGCCGTACCATCCTTTTCTCGGCCATATTCGACCCCCCTATAACTTCGTTGTGGATAAAACTAGAAGCCTAAATTTTGAGTAACCAAGCAGGCATTGTGTAAACACGGTATGTTTCAAATTTCATACAATGTGAACCAGTAGTTTAAGAATTATAACTAGTCAAAGTTTCTTAAACAAACACTCACTGACTGACCGATCATATAAACTCTAAGGCACTTCTAGCAGACCTAGAAGCTTCAAATTTAGAATACAATTGGTGTTTAGTGTATAAATCAAGGAAAAACTAAAATATTTTGCATATCGGTCTAGTTTTCTAGATACACGAACTGCATAAATAACTTTGTAACCCTATATATTTATACTGGATTACAAAGTTACATTTGCAATGAATGGGACAAAAAATTCAAAAGCAAAAATGGGATTGAATTCATAATTTGTATTGATAACACAATAACCTACAAAAAGAAGTGAGATCGTATAAAAACATCCCATGTAAAAAAGAGGCCAAGTCGAAACTCTTCCACCGTAAAAAGTTGTAAGATATTTCGTAGTACCAAGTCTCAGGCATTCTTATTATTCTTCATTTGCTAGCTAAATAACATTTTGTGACTTGGCAATCACACAATACTACCATAGTTTTAGGTATGACAAAATCAATAAATGCAGTAAACTTGTGTGATTGCCACGTTGCAGAATTTTATTTAGCTAGCAAATAAAGAATAATAAGAATGCCTGCGACTTGGTACTACGAAATATCTCACAACTTTTTACGATGGAAGAGTTTCGACTTGGCCTCTCTTTTACATGGAAACTTTTTTATGGGATATAATATTACGGGACAATCTCACATAAATCGACCTAGTCCCTAAACTAAACTAAACAACGATATACATACTTATATGTAGATAAATACATACTTAAATACATAGGAAACATCCAAGACCCAGGAACAAATATTCGTGATAAATGCACAAATAATGCCCTGACCGGGGTTTGAACCCGGGACCTCCGGCTTCGTAGGCCTGCGTCACTACCAACTAAGCCAAAGTGGTCGTCAAATATTAATATGATAACAATATCAATCTAATCATAATAAATAATTATCTTCTTCACTGTTACGCGGATCCAACGAAGTTGATGTAGGCTGCAGCGGAGGCGGCCGAACGTGCTAAAATCGGCAAATACTGCGGTCTGGACACCGAATACTTGTTCACCCCTTCCGGCGTCGAGACTCTCGGTCCGTGGGGTCCTGGGGCTCTAAACCTCTTCAAAGAATTGTCGAAAAGGCTTATCGATGCCACAGGTGACCGAAAAGCTGGCAGCTACCTCGGCTAAAGAATTAGCTTGGCTATTAAGAGAGAAAATGCTGCCAGTATCTTCGGCACAATGCCGCGGGGGGCATTTTTAGATTTAATTTAGTTTTATTTTAGTTTTGTAATTAGTTTTAATGTTATTGTAATTAGTTTTAATTTTGATAATTAATCTGTTGAATACTTACTACAATGCAAATACACTTTGTCATTTTAATTAGTCAGCAGCAGCTCCCCGAATCGAGATGAGATGTCTATTCCGTTCCATTTCTTGAGATCAAAGGTCCTAATTCTGTTTACTTTGAGCGGAGAGCCTAAATGTAATTCTGGGCTAATTAAAGTACGACTAGTTTGTTCTTTCTTTTTCGCGTCACATTTTGTACACTTTTTTTACTCGTTCAGCTTTATCGCAAATAATCGTAATCAGGCACTTTTGTATAAAAGTCTATCAATACTCAATAGCAAGCTCACAGGTGTAATTTTTCATCATCGTTTTTTGTGTATGTATAGGCATTATTATTGTACGTACATATATAGGGTGGGCCATTTAGATGCTTCGATATGGACAAGTCTGAAACTATATCACGTATAAAGATCTGTTCTTAGGAACCATGCCATCGATTTGAGTTACAAAAAATAACATTCTAAATTTATAAAATATTTTATTTTTATTTTAGAATGTTATTTTTTGTAACTTAGTTCGGGAATGAAACCCGATTGTATGAAGAAAAAACTGAGATTATTTACATTTCGACGTCTATATTATGTAGATCATAAGTGGTAAATACTATTGTGAAATCATAAATCAATAAAACGCTTTGTATTTCCTTTTCCTTTTTGAATTGCTTAGTCCTTTAACCTCCTGAGGCCCCATGTAATTAAATGTAATAAAGGTACTACATAAAAATAGGACATTGTTGTCGAGGCATGAAAGGAGACGATTGCAGGCTAAGTATTGGTTTTAGACGGATGAAATTGGGAGTCCGTTTAATTAATACGAAGCCTGTAATTGACATTCCAACCGAGGCTAATAAAGAGCTTTTCTCAAAAATAAATTAATTTTGAATGTATGACTTCGCTTTCTAATATATGTAGCAAGAAACGTCCACTTTTACGTCCATTTTTGATAAATAGTACATTGCTGCTTTTCTGGCATTTTTGAGAAATAATAGTTCATTATACTGCAGAGGTCGTGAAGTACAATCCCTGTTGCGGCCGAGGATTGTATAGTGCTTTTCTCAAACAATGTTAGGAAATATTAAAATTATAATAACTTCTAGGTAATCAAGTAAATTTATAAGTTTATTAAAAAAAATTGGTTGTTTGTAAAGTAGGTTTACGATCGAGATGTTTACGTGATAACGTCTTACTTCACTTGCACTTCACTTATACCTGCGATCGCGCTCGTGAGGTTTTGGTGTGACACAAGTTTCTGAACATGTCACCCGACTAAAACGATTTTAAATACGTTATCACGTCAAAAACTTATAATTTAAATAATTAAAACAAATGAAAAAAGCGGAATAGAAACAAACAAAAAAAACAAGTAAACATAAAAAACAACAACTTACACAAAATAAAAAAAAAAAACAAATCCAAAAAACAACACCAATAAATAACATGTAGAAATATGTCGCTCGATGAATCCGAAAAATGTCGCTCGATAAGCTGGAATAATATTGCAAGTAAGTCTGGGGGTGGTTGGCTGTAGGTATGTAAGTTTTTAACCGACTTCAAGATTTCAAAAGAGGAAGTTATCAATACGGTTGTATGTTTTTTTTTTTTTAATGTTTGTTACTCCATAACTCCGTCATTTCTTAACCGATTTTGAAATTATCTGTTTTTGATTGTAAGTATGTATATCCAAGTTGGCCCCGTTTTTGTCAAAACGCAGTTCTGATGATGGGATCCATGAGGAATTGAGAGAACTCCTCAAATCTTAAAGGCAAACATATAGTGATTTTTGTGTTTTTATCAACAAATCGAGCATTTCATACAAAAATGTGACTTTGATGAAGTGGAACTGCTGATGATGATCAGAACAGAACTCTTCAACAACGAAAACGAAAAGTTCACGTTTGGCGATTTGTCCTCCTAGCTGTGTTTGTTAAGCAAATTCTATTTCACGATAATTTCTTGTCATGCTCGATTTCTGATGATGGGATCCATGAGGAATTGAGGGAACTCCTGAAATCTTAAAGGAAAATATATAGTGATTTTTGTGTTTTTATCAACAAATCGAGCATTATCATACAAAAATGTGACATTTGATGAAGTGGAACTGCTGATGATGATCAGAACAGAACTCTTCAATGACGAAAAGTTCACGTTTGGCGATTTGTCCTCCTAGCTAGCTGTGTTTGTTAAGCAAGTTCTATTTTCACGATTCGATTATTTTTGTCATGCTCGAGTTCTGATGATGGGATCCATTAGGAATCAAGGGAACTCCTCAAATGTGAAAGGCACACAAATAGTGATTTTAGTATTTTCATGAACTAATCCAGCATTTTTATGTATAAAAGTGACATTTGATGAAGTGGAACTGCTGATGATGATCAGAACGGAACTCTTCTACGACGCGTAGTTCACGTTTGGCGATTTGTTCTCTTCGATATGTTTGTCAAGCAAGCTAGGTTTTTCAAGACACATTTTTGTGAAGCTTAAGTTATGATGGAGGATTCCATGAGGAATTGAGGGTACTTAGTCTTCTACCATTATAAACATACTTATAACCATTTTTATTTTATTGTATGGAATCTAAGAGTGCACCATCTAAGTATCAAAATCTTTCACCGGCCTCCCCCACTAAAGTCGGTTTTTTTTTCTTAAAAATTATCTAGTCAGTTTAATATTACTAAGCAAATTTAAAAAGTTAGAGCGGACATCGGTTTTTCTCATACTTGCTTCTTGGCCCAAGACCAAGAAGTAACGTAGGGAGTAAAAAAAAAAGAAACTTCATGTCTTCATTTCGTGATATTAATTAACACATAGATTTCGGAGCATGCAAGAGAAATATATATTTTTAACTATATTTATAAAATATTAAAATAATGTTGTCAATTTTGGTCTGGCTTCAAGAGATTAATTTTATTAAGTAGTTTTTTAGAAATAACGACCATTTTTAGGGTTCCGTACCAAAATGGTAAAAAGGGGACCCTTATGCCGCTTTGTCTGTCTGTCACTAGCTACTTATGATATACCCCTGAAATTTGAAAATATTATACAGAAGGCTAACCCAAATGCATAATATATGGTTTTTTTTTCAAAGTCTAGGTGACTATGTCAAAAGGTGTCATATGAAAGGACTTGAATTACACATTCTGAAACAGATTTCTTTTACGGTGCATAAATTTCGATTTATGAAGGAAAATATTACAAAAATACCGTTGCCCTTATCTCTGAAGTTTACCAAGAAAAATTATGAAATTATTACACAACGTTAATATCTTTATAAATATTACACTAAAAAATATATTTACACCTCTATTTAGTTAATATATATTTTTGTAATCAAAAACATTTATATACTATGCTTGTATGATGTTCCAATAGATGGCGTTGCACCATGAATTAATGGGGTCGGGACGGGTCACGATCGTTGTACGGAACCCTCGGTGCGCTAGTTTATTTATTTAATCGTATGGCATTTATTTACGAACCATGATATCTTCGAGAAGACAAGTACGGTTGTCAGTTTTTGTTGCACTTTTAGCACCACCCAGGAGTCACGTGTAGGGTAACGGTTGGTACTCCCTACGGACGTGGTGCAACTTCGACCCCCCTTTGTCAAGTAAGTGGGCAACTTGACTGTTAGAAGTTCTCAAGCCGCCCGAAGGCCTCTAACTTGGCTTAACGACTGCTGTCGTTGACAGCAGCCGGGATCAATGGCTTAACGTGCGTTCCAAAGCACGAGAGCTCTCAGTTAGTAACCACTCAAAGCGGTCACCCATCCAAGAACTCACCTGCGCCCACATTGCTTAACCTCGCATACCGCACGCGGTACGCGGGCGCCGCTGGGCCACGAGCGCTGTAGTTAGACTCGTACTTGCCCGGTTTCCTTTTCATCATTAACTGTATCCAAATTTATTTTAAATATATGAATGCAGTTTGTCTTGTCACTAAAAACCGATGTTATGGTTTCTAAGAACAGATCTTAGTTTGACTTATAGTTTCATCTAAATGGCCCGTCCTGTATATGAGTAGGTAGTTATGTACTTGGCTAAGTATTTTGAAATGCAAAGTCCAAACTTCAGGGTTGTGTAAACTTGATGTAATCTCATCGATTACATTAGCACTCACATATAAATCTATACTAATATTATAAAGCTAAAGAGTTTGTTTGTTTGTTTGAACGCGCTAATCTCAGGAATTACTGGTTTGAAAAGAAAAAAAATGTTTGTGTTTGATAGTCCATTTATCGAGAAAGGCTTTAAGCTATACTGCCATCCAATTCTTAAAACCGAACTAAACCACAAATTGTAGTTTTGAGATAAACGCAAAAAACCCCTAAAAGGTTATCTCTAGACAATAAGAAGGTGTATCCTGAAAAATTTGAAGAGGAAAATTCAAACTAAATTCATACTATATGATGTTTTTATATTAGTTGTCATGTCAACAATGTCAAATATATCACTCTTCGGTTAGCATCCAATCTGTTGATTTTACTATAGGTTATGGGCTTATTGTCCAAAGAAAAATTGTGTGCTAGCCACTCACGTGCTCTCCGCAACTAGGGTTGCGACTTGGGAAAACGTACAGTGCTCTCGCAACACTAGTTGCGAGTTGGAGTTCCAACGGTTTTTAATTTGTTGCTATGCGGAACATCCAAAGAACGCTTTTTAATTGAGTTATTTAGGTAGAGTATGAATGTGGCAACATTAAAAAAAATTAAAACTGCAGTCTACGGAACAATGTTTATAAAATATAAAAGTTGTTTTGATGACCGTCGAAGTTCGGTATGTCAAAGAGAGAGCTCGCGATTAAAAAATGCTGTAAGCAATCAATTTCGCATTTTTTAATTGGTATTATATACCAAATTAATCCTGGTTTACTGCTTCATAAGACGAAGCATATATTTCGATACTAATCAAAATGGAATGTGATAAATTCTTCCAACAAAGTACGTTGAGTGATGAAAATTTTGCGAGGTGATTTTAAATCGTACATTATTATGTGATTATGACATATTTCTGTACTAGGCTATTAAAATCAATAAATGCGTCTTTTAAAATCAACATAAATCCACTTTTAATGAACAGTTAGGTATTTTCTATGCAGGATTAGGTGAATGAACTTGTGACGTCTATAAATACTATTGTACGCAACTGTGGTTGCACAAGGCACTTCCGCCGATTCGCGTCGGATCCACGTATTATGTCATAAGGCGTGGTGCACACTGGGCTATTGTCGCAGAATGGTTTAATTTAGTTTATTCATTTTTTGGTAGGTTCTTTTACGCATACTAAGTGGCGGCCCATTACCAATGTAACTGCTTACCTTTTATTTATGAATATATGAAGTAGAGGTAGGGTTCACTTTTAGTTGTTCAACTGATCATATAAATTTATAAAATTCACATATTCCATGTAATGATTCAAATAAGAATGTATGTTTTTTTTTTCAAAAAACCAGTTCTGATTATGACCCGTATTGACCGTTATCTCAGTTATTTGTAGCTCGCATATAAACTATTGTCATAGTTGTTTTAACTTAACACCCCAAAATTTCTTCATTGCGGCAGTGAAAACCACGTACCAATAAAAAAAAACTTACCTCACAAAATAAGTGTATGAATTTTGTTGTTATTTGTGATGTATTTTTTTCAAATATTAATTTAATTTAATTTCTTAAATTTTAAATACAATTTTACTCGTTAGTGGTTATGTGATGTGTCAGGCAAGGATTCAATAATTATTTGTGCAATAAGAGAGCAGTGGTTTTTTTTGCGACGAGTGATAATTTTGAATCCCGAGGTAGCGAAGGATGCCTTAATCGAATCACTAGCGAGCGTGACAAGTGATTCTATGATAGATTTTATAGCGTATCAAGGGATTCAAATACACGATATGCATAAAAAAGAGGTACTAACAAAAAATATAATCAATATTCTCCGGTTGCATACAGCCATGGGTAAGGTTCACTTAAAAACAATGGTACTCATTTATTGGGAAAGAGAAGGGGAAAAATAAAAGTAAAGGATAAAAGAAGAAGTATGTGTTAGTGGGACGTGTGTGTATGTGTGTTGTGTATTAGTGTGTGTGTGTGTGTGTGTGTGTGTGTGTGTGTGTGTGTGTGTGTGTGTGTGTGTGTGCGTGTGTGTTTTGTGTATATGTGTGTGTGTGTGTGTGTGTGTGTGTGTGTGTGTGTGTGTGTGTGTGTGTTGTGTATTAGGGTATTTGGAAAGCGCATTGCAAATACGGTTTTAGTGCCGGGAGCAGGTATTTTGAAGATTCGTTTACGGATTAGGGCAGGGTATTTCTTCGATTGGATAGTCCTTTGGTGCACATGAATTGCAACTCGCAAGATCATTAATTGCCTAACACTAAGAACGTCAGCGGCTTTGTAGAGGGCGACAGTCGGGAAGAACCGGGGCTTTCTAAGCATAACCTTTAGCACAAACCGTTGGGCCCTTTCGAGAGGCAGAAGTGCAGAGCTAGTGGAGCCACCCCAGATGCCAATGCAGTAAGTCAGAATCGATTCACACATCGAGACGTATACAAGCTTTAGCAACTCCCTTGCAGCCGAATTTCTTAAAAGCTTCATAATGAACACAACCTTTCTGACTCTGGCGGACACTACCTCAATGTGTTTTTTTAAAGTTGAGATTTTCATCCAGTGTAATGCCTAGGTACTTTACGGTGGCGCAATTGCTGACTACATCGTAGGCTCTATTTAAGTGATTAGATGAATTGTCCGCTGAACTATTACAAAAAAGCTTGAAATCCGGCCGTGAGCTGGGGGCAGAAGAAGCAGTTTTATGAAAACATATGTATTTTGTTTTTGATGTATTTAATGACAGCAAATTATCGGCGAGCCATTGTGCAATCAGTGACAGACCACTTTCTCTCCGCGAAGCATCGCTCCCAGGAAACATCGTGAAGTAACAAAGCAGTGTCGTCTGCGTAACAGATAATCTCGGCCTGTCTGACTGACAAGGTAATGAAGTCATTGAGGTAAATCAGAAACAGGGTGGGACCTAGGATGCTTCCCTGTGGTACGCCGAATGATATCGGTTCAGGGTCACTGACTAAGGCACCAAATTTTACACACTGCTTGCGGTTTGATAGGTAACTTTTTAACCAGTTCCATGCGATGCCACGAATGCCTAGAAGTTCAAGCTTCCTTAGCAATATCGGTATTGAAACAGTATCAAACGCCTTAGCCAGATCCTAGAAGATTCCCACGCATGATTCTCCTCTGTCAAGATAGGAAGACACAAGGTTAACTAGAAGCATATAGGTAACTTTGCTCTCGTGTACCACACACATACCACATCACATAAAACTTATCACCTCAGCAATGAGAACCTGTTAGAGTTAAAAAAAAACTTGTTGGGGTGCCAAATAAATATATGTCCTATGTCCAGCAGTGGACGTCCTTCGGCTGACATGATGATATTACAATATAGTCAGTTCTGGTACCGTACCTACTACTACTATACTACGCAACGCAAAAGAGGGGGGTTATAAGTTTAATGTGTATATCTGTCTGTGGCATCGTAGCTTTTATTTAAACTGGTGAACCGATTAGGTTGTCTTTTTTTCAGAGCAGGATTTCCAAGAGAAATTTAGTAGTATCTTATAGCCGTGGCTCAATATGACTGAAGCAACTATAAATGCCTAGACACGTAAACACGAGTTCATTGAGATCTGATATGTCGAGCCAAAAAGTTGTAACTATTATGGTGATAAAACACTGCATTTTTAACTCCTCGAATTTATAATAATATAATAACATAACTTTTCTCTCTGGAAACGATAATATTAGTAAAACCTGTTTTATTAAAATCGGTTCAGCCATTGTTGAGATATATAACTTTGAAATGAAAATATCGGCGGTTTTCCAACTATTCTACTTTTTAGCAGTTATTCTATATCACGACAGCCACTGATATTTAAAATAATATGCCAAACGTTATTATTACTTCAAGAATATATAATTAAAGTCACCATGAGTGTACCGCTGTTAATTTCGTATTAGCATTGTATAAGTAATAAGTTAAGGATCTGTAACTATTCGTAATTGATTTAATAAGAAATGTAAATTTTGTAATTTCAATATTGACGATCACTGCATGAACTGTGGTTTCGTTGCGCACCAGTGTATCCCGTCCTTATATCGCCGCCATGATTAAATTTTGACAGCGCAGGCCCGCCGGAGTATGTCCGTTAGTTTGAGTCGGGACCTTTACGTGGGTTTTTGTATACCTTTGAAATGAGAACAAAAATATAAATCGAGTTGTAATCGCTCGAATATGTATTAAGTTGTGAAGTGTAACATGTGTAGTATATGTGTTAAGTGTTTTATATGGTTTGAAGTGTATGGAATTATTTTTAATCGGGCGTCAAAAGCGGCACTCATTACGTTAGGTATGTAAGGCTATTTTTTGTTATTGATAATTTGTGACAGAACGTGCTGCGATTTTGACAAAACTGGCACTTGTAATTTAAAGATTAATAGTGTCTCTATCTACGTCTGACAATATTTTTGTACTCGTTTGCATAAATTATTCATAAAAAAATCATAAACAAACCACACTGTTTTGCGGCGAATTGCAAAACTGACAATGTAAACATTGCAAATGAAAAAGGTTTATGCAAAATATTTCTCCGGGGTCATATACTTTATTTAGTATCAATCGAAGCGTAAACTATTACAGTTTTAAATAAAGATAAAATTTACATATGTTATCGATTTAGATTATAAAATAAAAATATATTTATTGCAAAAGATCTCATTCGAAACGGTATGTTAAGTTTGTGACTTTTTTTTAAAATATTTTACTATAGTGACCTATGTAATTAATTATGTAAACAAATTGCCTGTTTCTTTAGCTTTATAACAAAAAAAGAATCATAGCAAAAAATTTAGACGAAGCCAGGCAATCGATTTATTAATAACACAAGACAATGCGCTGCTAATGCCCGGTGAATCTTGAGCACTTTAGACCACCTTTTTTTTGAACGCGAGCACTTGAGTGGCTAGTCAAGAATTAGTTACAGTAAAAGTATTTTGTGTAAAATATTCAGTAATCTGTGACAGAAATTCGAAGATGTCGGCAAACTATATGACCAATGTTCCCAAGCTATTTGGCCGAGAAAATTATAGTGAGTGGGTTTTCGCTGCAGAGAATTTTCTGATCTTAGAGGGCACCCAAAAGTTTATCAAGCGAGAGCCAGAAACTACGAGTGCTACAAGTACAGAAGCTGCAGACGACGAAAAAACCCGTGCGAAATTAATTTTGACAACCGACCCTTCCCTGTATGTCCATGTAAAAGGCGTAAAAACCACATTTGAGTTGTGGGAGAAACTGAAAAGCTTATTTGATGACTCCCGTTTCGCCAGAAGAATTACGTTGTTACGAAATTTAATTTCAATACGTTTGGAAAATTGCAAATCGATGACAGAATACGTAACCAAGATGGTGGAAAATGGTCAAAAATGAAGTGGTACAGGTTTTAAAATTAGTGATGAGTGGATTGGCTCCCTTTTATTAGCGGGATTGCCTGAGAAATATTCACCAATGATTATGGCAGTAGAGCATTCCGGAATTACCATCACAACCGACGCCATTAAATCGAAACTTTTAGACATGGAAGAGAAAAATTCAAATTTGACTGGGAATGGGAATGACATTGAGAGCGCATTCGCTAGTTCATCAGGCTATCAACATCAGAAGAAAAATAAATTTCGGAATGTCTGTGGCAAGCAAGATGTCAGTGAAATATCAAAAGACTCAAAAGTCAAAATTAAATGTTATCGATGTAAACAACCCGGCCATTATCGCAATCATCCGCGTTCAGTGCGATGTTTTTGAGCGGCGAGTTCAAGCAAAACGATTATTACATCGATAGTGGATGCAGTATTCATCTGACCGCGAACGAAAGTTGGGTTATGAATGCATGTTACGAGCCAGTTATACGCGAGATTGTCGTGGCTAATAAGGAATGTGTTCCCGTATTGTGCAGTGGCAGCGTGCAGATTGCGACTGTAACGCCGGACAGTGAATTTGACATAACAGTAGAGGAAGTTTTATGTGTACCGAGTTTGACAACAAACCTGTTATCAGTGAGCCAACTGATAAAGAAGGGAAACAAAGTAGACTTCACTGATGAAGATTGTAAGATTTACAATAAAAGTGGACAGCTCGTTGCTACGGCTACTTTGACAAATGGTGTTTATAAACTGAACATGCCAGATACGACTGCTGCCATGGCTGTGTCTGCCGATACTTGGCATCGCCGCCTTGGTCATGTGAATTCCTATATGGCCAAAATGAAGCATGCAGTAGAGGGTTTCACTGTCGGCGATAGGATTGACACCAGTAACTGCAAGGTATGTTGCGAGTGCAGACAGTGCAGATTACCATTCCAGAATAACGGCAATAGGAGTGAGACTCTTCTAAATGTCATACACATGGATTTAGCTGGTCCAATGGAAGTAGCTTCTCTAGGAGGATCGAGATATTATATGCTACTTGTGGATGACTACAGCCGTATGGCATATATATATTTCCTGAAACAAAAGAGTGAAGCTCTAGACTGTTTCAAAGAATTTAAAGCTCAAGTCGAGAATGAACTTGAAAAGAAGATTAAGATCATCCACAGTGATAACGGATTAGAGTTTTGCAACAAAAACTTTGATAACTTTCTGAAAGTTAATAGGATACTTCACCAGAAGACAAATCCTTACACTCCTGAAGAAAATGGATTATGCGAACGTCAGAACAGAACGATAGTGGAAAAATCAAGATGCTTACTGTATGATGCTGGTCTTGGCACAGAGTTCTGGGCTGAAGCCTGTAACTGTGCAGTTAATCTTTGAAATCGGACTGTAGCATCAGGATTGGATGGTAGAACCCCCTTTGAGATATGGACAGGTACCAAGCCAGATCTGAGTCACTTGAGGATCTTTGGCAGCACTGTGATGGTCCATATTCCCAAACAAATAAGACTGAAGTGGGAAAAGAAATCTCAAGAATGTATTCTGCTGGGGTATCCAGAAAATGTAAAAGGATACAGATTTTACAACCCTGTAACGAAAGCTATTTTCTCAAGTAGAGACGTCACTGGCATTGAGAAGGAGAATAAGAAATCTATTTGCCAAATGGAGGTAGTAGATAAGAAGATTGAACCTCAGGATGAGATAAAGAAGGTCGACATAGGGTGTTGAAAGTTCAGTTAAAGTAGGGTGTCACATTTTTGGATGAAAATGCTCGATTTGTTGATAAAAACACAAAAATCACTATATGTTTGCCTTTAGGATTTGAGGAGTTCCCTCAATTTCTCATGGATTCCATCATCAGAACTGCGTTTTGACAAAAACGGCACCAACTTGGATATATACAATCAAAAACAGAATTTTCCAAATCGGTTAAGAAATGACGGAGTTATGGAGTAACAAACTTTAAAAAAAAAAAAACATACTACCGAACTGATAACCTCCTCTTTTGAAATCTTGAAGTCGGTTAAAAAAGTTTAGATCCGCGACTAGCTGCTACGACTAAGGTAAGATTAGGTTAGGACTACTCCCTATTTTAAAAACCAATTTGTGAAAATCACCGGAGCTAGTGTACCCCAGATATTTCTTGTTCATTTTATCTCTCACGCAGTCCATCCACCTTTTCCTTGGCCTATCCCTTCTATTACGTCCCTCCACATACATACCTTTTGTCCTGTGTTATGTGTCAGGAACACATGACTAGATACAATTGTAGGTGATTAACAGCTCTTTATACTCATTCCTTATTCAATTCGTTCTCGTCACTCTACTACGACATTTTCGTTTCATCCGCTATCTTTGCGGCCTATGTTTGGGCACACCCTCATGCGTGTCTGTGGTCATCCACAGGTCTTATAATGGTCATTTAGATTTTGCCCTTCAATCAAAGAGGCATTTGGGCGTCACATATAGTTCCCGAGATAGATATAGCAGATATTTATAAACACTTAAATACATAGAATATATTCAAGACTCAGAAATAAAATGTGCTTTATCATTCAAATACCTTTACCAGCATTCACACCCAGGGGGCCAATTCTCGGTCCGAGCGAGATGCATATCGATCGTGATCGTGACATTATATGGAATGGTAGAGTCACTTGTATGGAATCTCGAATAGAGATCTTCTTAATCGAACCCGAGAATTGGCCCTCTAACTTGGCTTTCTAAAGTCAGTTAATAAACATGTAATCAAAATTTGGGATTCTTAGCTGCAATATTGGCTGAAAAGCTGTTTCTAGTTACTAATGAAAGCTGAATATTTAGAAGATGACTGCTTTTATTTGTGCCAAACAAGGACTATTTCGACAAAAAATAGTTTCGGTTAAACTAAACTTTAATCGGTGGTTAAATTAAACTCTAATCGGTTCGTTCAGGAGCTACCATGTCACAGACAGACACGCAGATACATAAAAGGCAAACTTCGTATTCATCGTGGGTGAAAAGCATCGAATCAAAAAACGTCCCACATCCTCTCAAACGTTATGCAGTAAAACGTATTCCTATCGGTGAGATTTCGTGTATTATTTACTGCCAGTCCTTTTTCCTGGACCTTAGCCAAATTACCGCACTTTTCTGTATGCCTCAAACGTACATGTGAGTTTAAGAAACTATACCCAGTGCCTCAAACACACAGATGAGTTCATACTGATATGTAAGTAAGACGTATGTAAGTAGAACAATGCAAAATAATACTCACACATGCGCTGAAGACACTGGGTGAAGATTACTAAATAAATTCAGATGCGTTTTTTAGCGCACTAGATGAAATAAGTAAATAACGAAAACGCGTGTGTTACCGGCAGTGAATGTGTTAACTCTATTAGAAACTATACCCAGTGCCTCAAACACACATATGAGTTTATACTGATATGTAAGTAAGACGTATGTAAGTAGAACAATGCAAAATAATACTCACACATGCGCTGAAGACACTGGGTGAAGATTACTAAATAAATTCAGATGCGTGTTTTAGCGCACTAGATGAAATAAGTAAATAACGAAAACGCGTGTGTTACCGGCAGTGAATGTGTTAACTCTATAAACTTCCATTCTGTCACTTACTTTTCAAAAAGCTATTTTACGTGACAGATGCTGAAAAGGAGGCAATACGAAAATGTGCTAGCAGATACATTTCTTTGTCATGCATACCATACCGCCAAAACTACTTGGCACAATTCCAATATTTGGCCATTGGGCTCCCAAACAGCTAGTTGTGACAATTCCACCCCTACTTTTGTTTTTGTAGCCGTAAATTTTCATAGTAATTCAGGTGAGTTCACTTTTATAGGAGAATCGTAAATCTAAAATGCCTGCCGGACCTCCCGGGGCACGTTCTTGGTATTATAAGTTGGCAATAATAAACTACTAAAGTAGGCAAATAAGTAGTATTTTACTACTTAACGGATAAAAGAAAAGTTTTCCTGTATGTTTTAAACATTTATTATTTCCTTCTCACGTATTTAATTCAAACAACAAACAAACGTAAACAGTTATTTTACCGGAATATTTAAAATTCATAATAACAGAGAAAATATTGGTACATACACCAGACAGAAAAAATAAAATTTACAAGTATTAAATGATTTAATGTCTGTTGTACCATAGAATAATAATTATTATGTAAATCTGACCTTAACTTTTGCATGAATTTGTAAAACCTATTTATATAATCATGAATTATCAGTCAACTGTGACCTGATTCATCGTTGTAACTGTTTCCGAAAACAAGTAATTTTTCTACAAATTGGTCATAAATTTATTTTTTTAGTCACACATTTTTTTAGTTCATAAAATATCAACCCGTAGGCAATTGTTACAAATTTTATTTCGTATATTTAATATTATATACTACACAGAGTACTCATTAGAAATTGAGACGCTTAAGGCACAGCGAAATTACACTTAACTATAATATACAAGTTATTATATACACTCTTGGTAACATTTAGACTATTTTTGCAAAATGTGATATGTACAAAAATATTATCTTCATTTTTATAACTAGACAAGACACCTTATTACATATATTTATTACATTTAATTCACAGAAGTTTAAAGAATGTTAGATGCTTATAACAATATAAGTATCATATTGAAATAATTTAAATTTGTAAACCCAGGAAATAAATACTATTGAAATGATAATAACAGTTTTCTTCTGATTATTAATCAAGACGATGAATTTCGAAAATAAATAAAATAGAACTAATTAAATCAATGTAAACACATAATATCGTAGAACATACTTAACATTTATGCTAAAACGTATAATACCCTGAGACATGCACAGTGAATACAATAAAATGTAATTAAGATAATTGGATGCATTTGGTATACATAACTTATTCTACACCACGTTTTCATAATAATTTATGGAAACTACAGAAACATACAAAAAACAACATTTTGATGTTTTATTATAATTTAACAGCACCCTAGAATGTTAGTTGAATCGCCAACATTATCGTTGATATACAATCGATGTGAACGCAACATAACATAAGTAATCTAATTACTAATGCAGAATAAACAATATTTTGACGCACACTTAAACTTTTCAACCCGACACTCACTAGAATCAATCGTATTGGCACAAATTCTCTAAGATACGTACCTAATAGTTTATATATCGGTTCTAAATCTAGAACCGATACTCCTCAAATCAAGCGTGCGAGTTTTCTCTTTGTCTATCTAGCTGTTTACGGTGATTTTGCCGTTTTCTTGCAATTATTGCTATTAGTAATACTATTATGGCCACTGCAACAGCTATTCCAATCCACCAGTACATATTGTATGAAGCTTCTTTGACATTCGTTTCTCTTTGATCTTGATCCCCAGTCGCCATAGGATTTTTAATTTCTAAAACACCTACAGTAGATGTCTCAGCGCCTAACTTTACATTAATATCTTCACCTGTATCTATTTCGTTCTCTTGAATATCTTCATGAGTCTCAACATTATTTTCTGGTGCTGAAAATTGGGTAGAAATTTCATTCTCTATTACTTCTGGTTCAATGGGCTCCACATACTCATCCGATTCATTGTTGTCTTCCTGAGGATCTAGTTGATTATCTAAATATTCGTCTAGCAGTCTGTAGTAGTCAGTAAGCCCTGTGTACTCGAGCGCGTTCTCACGTTTGGCTAATAGGTCGCTTACCATTTCAGGCCATTTAACTCCCAGGCCCTGTGACATGGCAACCCTGTAAAAATATTTGATCTTACAGTGGCATTCTAGTATACATAACAGTAATTGGTAATTATGCATTGAATTTATATAAAATACTCTCGTTCGTTTCTGACGTATATTCAAATATAATGAAACATGCCGAACGATATTCAATAATAAAGACACGTGAGTGAACCGTTTCATTATATTTTAATTATTTAGTGATAAAGTTGTTACTTACACCAAACGATCGTTGTTCTCTGATATATGTTTAATAAGATCAGACTCATCTGAAATGAGTTCTTCGGCAAACGATTGATAAATTTGATATTTGAGAATAACACCCATAAATTTTCTGTAACAAAACATACTTTTTAGAATAGAGAAGAAGGTAAATAACAAAAGACAAAGATTTCGAAATTCACAAAGTATTTTTTTTTTATTGAAAACTAACCCAATAAAAGGCTTATTGTGGAGCACGTGAGAATTTCCAAGAATGTCTACATCAGAAGTTTCCAACCAAGAGAAATCTTTTCGAAATTCAGTCCAGCTTTGTTCCTTGTTCGATGAAGCTATTGTTTCTTTAAGGTGTTGCAGTCTCCATTCATCAGCAGCGATAAAGAAATTCAACCTAAATAAAACAAAATAAACGATGAATGAATTAACTAAGTATGGAGATATGTATTACTTATTTAAGATGTTCAGTGTTCATTATAAAATTCGACTCGGGCTATGGGGATTCGGGTGAGTTTAACTGGAAGAGCAGATGTTACAGTATTATATTTAAAAGCATGTCCGGCCATGCTCATTGTAGGGTTACGTAGTTGCCCAATGTACTTACTTAAAAAAAAAAACAATAACAAGCAAAAGGGAATAGTTTTGCACCGTTTCTTGCGTCTTTTACTAAGAAGGGAAGACTTTTTACGATAACTCAAAAAACGGCTTAACTGATCATGTCCGCTATGATTTTCGTTGATCATGACTTTTTTCATATTTTTGAATTTTTGGTTCAAAAGTTAGAGGGAGGGGGACACATTTTCTTTTCTTTTAAAGTTAATATTTTCGAAAATATTCACTTTATGAAAAAATAATTGATGAAAATCTGTATTTATTTTGAAAGATCTATCCAACAACAACACCCCACGCCATGGGTTGAAGAAAAAAAATCCCCACTTTACGAGTAGATGATGATTTTATTTTACAACTTTGTTAGTTTTATTGATTTATATATCCATACCAAATTGCAGCTTTCTAGCACTAACAATCACAGAGCAAAGCCTCGGATAGACAGACGGACAGATAGACGGATATGGCGAAACTATAAGGGTTCCTAGTTTACTACGGAACCCTAAAAAGGAAAATACTTAAGTAAATATTAAGGGGCAATTTTTTATACAAATCGAACTAGTCCCATAAGCTCAATTAACCCTTGGTTATTCGCGTTAAAATACTAACACAACTGCCCACGTGGGGTCATAACTGACCCCAATTTTCAGTAACCAATAAAACCAAAAGTATTCTAAAAATCAGACTTTTAATATGGAAACATTATGCATCAAACTATCAGCTTTAACAAAAATTGCTATCTTTCTTAACAATAATAATTATATTTGAATAATCACATGACAATAAGTAAAACTTTACTTTTACTTTACTTGAAAATTTCACCTCGTAAGTACTCGCGTGGGGTCATTTGTGACCCCAAACACACTTTCCTGGCACAGCCACACTGATCAACGTTAAGCCCGGCAATAATTATCAATTTTCATGGCGTTTCAGGAAGCTACTAGAAAAATTATAACGGTAGAATCAAAAATTTATGACTTTATGAATACCCTCTGGGGTCACAAAGTACCCCACGCGAGCAATTAAGGGTTAAGGCTTGGGCTATGGTGACTAGCCGACGATATATTTCATGAATATACACTGAAATACATATAAAACTAGCATTTGCCCGCGGCTTCGCCCGCGTACTAAGCGTAATTTTTAACCGTCTACAAAAAAGAGGTTCGTATGTTTGTCCACGATTATCTCGCGTTTGGCTCAACCGATTTAGATAAGGTCTCCAGAAAAGTAGTGGTTACATTCTAGGGGTTTCGGTATACGAAGTTTGGTGATAGTGATTCATTAACAGATTAACAGATGTAAAGTCAGTATACATTCTGAGAACCGGCAAACTGTTGAATTTCATTTGATTTTGGCAAAAATAAGGATTGAAATCTATTATCATACATTTCCGAGTGGCCGAAGGGGAAAGGGCCGATGAAATAAAAGCATGTCTTAAAAGGCCCTTATTAAAAGTATCTGTGTACTACAGTAACGCCAATCGGTCTTATAATGACCAAGCAGCGCGCAGCTGTCATAAACGCTGGTCCTTTGAAGTACAGAAATACGGCTAATTCAATATCACGTGTAACCCTTATTTTTCCAAAAATTAAATTTATTAGGTAGGTTTTGCCAGTTCCCATTGGAGCATCCAAAAAGAAAATTTGGCCTCACTTCCATTCGCACTTCTTACTATTTGCTCTGTGGTTGTAACAGACGTACTGAGCGTCTGTTACAACCGAGTTGCTTTTACCGAACCGATTTAGAGCGCTCGTGGCCCAGCGGCACCCGCGTGCGGTATGCGAGGTTAAGCAATGTGGGCGCAGGTCAGTTCTTGGATGGGTGAACGCTTTGAGTAGTTACTAACTGAGCGCTCTCGTGCTTTGGAAGGCACGTTAAGCCATTAATACCGGCTGCTGTCTACGACAGCAATCGTTAAGCCAAGTTAAAGGCCTTCGGGCGGCTTGCGAACTTCTAACAGTCAAGTTGCCCACTCATTTGACAAAGGGGGGTCGAAGTTGTACCACGTCCATAGAGAGTACCCACCGTTACCCTACATGTGACCCCTGGGTGGTGCGCTAAAAGTGCAACAAAAACTGGCAAACTTGTCTTCTCGAAGATTTCACGGTTCGTAAATAAATGCCATACGATTAAAAAAATCTAAAGGTTGATTAAAATAAAAAAAAATATCGAAAACTCTATGTCGTTTTTAAAAGCAAATCCATAGATACCCCACACGCCTATATAGTAACACTAGCATTTGCCCACGGCTTCGCCCGCGTACTAAGCGAAATTTTTAACCGTCTACAAAAAACAGATTCGTATGTTTGTCCACGATTATCTCGCGTTTGGCTGAACCGATTTAGATGCGGTCTTCAGAAAAGTAGTTGTTACATTCTGGGGGTTTCGGTATACGAAGTTTGGTGATAGTGATTCATTAACAGATTAACAGATGAAAAGTCAGTATACATTCTGAGAACCGGCAAATTGTTGAATTTCATTTGAATTTGGCAAAAATAAGGATCGAAAACTATTATCATACATTCCCGAGAGGCCGAAGGGGAAAGGGCCGATGAAATAAAAGCATGACTTAAATGGCCCATAGTAAAAGTATCTGTGTACTACAGTAACACCAATAGGTCTGTAAACGACCAAGCAGCGCGCAGCGGTCATAAACTCTGGTCCTTTGAAGTACAGAAATACGGCTAATTCAATATCACGTGTAACATTTATTTTTCCTAAAAATAAATTTATTAGGTAGGTTTTGCCAGTTCCAATTGAAGCATCCAAAAAGAAAATTTGGTCTCACTTCCATTCGCACTCCTTACTTCAGTCCGTCTGTTACAACCAAGTTGCTTTTACTGGACCGATTGAATTGCAATTTGGCACAAACTATCAAGAATTTAGAGCGCTCGTGGCCCAGCGGCACCCGCCTACCGCGTGCGGTGTGCGAGGTTAAGCAATGTGGGCGCAGGTCAGTTCTTGGATGGGTGACCGCTTTGAGTGGTTACTAACTGACTCTCGTGCTTTGGAAGGCACGCTAAGCCGTTGATCCCGGCTGCAATCGTTAAGCCCAGTTAGAGGCCTTCGAGCGGCTTGCGAACTTCTAACAGTCAAGTTGCCCACTCACTTGTCAGAGGGGGAACGAAGTTGCACCACGCCCGTAGGGAGTACCCACCGTTACCCTACACGTGACCCCTGGGTGGTGCTAAAAGTGCAACAAAAACTGGCAACCGTACTTCTTGATTTAAATGGAAAAAAATATCGAAACCTCTATGTCTTTTTAAAAGCAAATCCATAGATACCCCACACGCCTATATAGTAACATTTAACTTTTTTGCATACAGGCATGTATGGAGTGCCAAATTTTACCTCAGATTCGTATTAAGAGACCTCTCGGACGCTCAGATATCGATTTTGAACGAAATCGGGACGGAAAAAAAAGAAAATGAAGATGACCGCCATTTTCACAAATTTTACCTCGGATTCGTATTAAGAGACCTCTCGGACACTCAGATATCGATTTTGAACAAAATAGGGACGAAAATGAAGAAAATCAATATGGCCGCCACTTTTTTCAAATTTTACCTCAAATTGGGGACCTCTCGGATGCTCAGATATCGATTTTGAACGAAATCGGGTTGGAAATGAAGAAAATCAATATGGCTGCCACTTTTTCCAAATTTTACCTCGGATTCGTATTAGGGGACCTCTCGGACGCTCGGATATCGATTTTGAACGAAATCGGGTTGAAATGAAAAAAATCAATATGGCTGCCACTTTTTCCAAATTTTACCTCGGATTCGTATTAAGAATTCTCTCGGACGCTCAGATATCGATTTAGAACGAAATAGGGACGGAAATGATAAAATGAATATGGCCGCCACTTTTTCTAAATTTTACCTCGGATTCGTATAACGAGACCTCTCGGACGCTCAGATATCGATTTTGAACGAAATCGGGACGAAAAAAAAGAAAATCAATATGACTGCGACTTTTTCCAAATTTTACCTCGGAGTCGTATTAGGGGAGCTCTCGGACGCTCAGATATCGATTTTGAATGAAATCGGGACGGAAAAGGAGAAAAGCAATATGGTCGCCACTTTTTCCAAATTTTACCTCGGAGTCGTATAAGGGGACCTCTCGGACGCTCGGATATCGATTTTGAACGAAATCGGGTTGAAATGAAGAAAATCAATATGGCTGAAACTTTTTCAAATTTTACCTCGGATTCGTATTAAGAATTCTCTCGGACGCTCAGATATCGATTTTAAACAAAATAGGGACGGAAATGATAAAAATGAATATAGCCGCCACTTTTTCTAAATTTTACCTCGGATTCGTATTACGACGTATTACGAAAATGAAGAAAATCAATATGACCGTTACTTTATAATTTAAAGTTTAGGTACCTCGGATTCCTATTACGAGTCTTCTTGGACGCTCAGATATCGATTTATGTCGAAATCGTATCGGACGGCACTGATTAATAAAATCACTTACAATACCTATACATTGAATTTAAAAAAAGGTCGTATCTTCATAGGGAACTCACGGCACTTCATGCACCTTTAGACCTTATAAGGAACTTACTCGTACATGCCAAATTTGGTATTTCTCGAACCAGCAGTTAGGGCTGTGCGTTGATATGTCATTCACTCAGTCAGTCAGTTTCTTCTTGCAATTTGGCACCTACTTTTAAGTTTTCATGCCCGCAATATTAAATTTCAAAATCAATGTCATTTTCGAATTTACCGACCCATAAAACCATAAAAATGACACCCATATTAATATTTAGACATTCCAACCCACTCGGACCCCAACAGAGGGGATGGTATTTCACGTCCTCCACGTAGGATTTTAAAATCATTCTTGTTTTCGTAATCAGCGACCAGATAAACCATAGTAACAACACCCATATCGATTTTAACAATTTGTCACCAGATTTCCTCCTTTTAGGGGTTGATTTCTCAAAAAACCTGAAACACATGTTTACTCATTTATCGTTAGAAATACTCCTGTGAAGTTTCGCATAAAATAGTCCACCTAATCTTGATTCCCCATACAAACTTCGGACCCCCATTTCACCCCCTTAGGGGTTGAATTTTGAAAAATCCTTTCTTAATGCACCTCAAGACCGTATATGGAACCTACATACTAAATTTGGAATCTCTAGAACCAGCGGTTTGGGCTATGCGTTGATATGTCACTCACTCAGTCAGTCAGTTATTTCTTGAAATTTGGCACAAACTTTCAAAAGTTTTCATGTCCACAATATAAAATTTCAAAATCGATGCCATTTTCGTAATTATCGTCCCAAAAAACCATAAAAACGACACCCATATTAATATTTAGACATTTCATCCCCCTCGCACCCCAACAGGGGAATGGTATTTCACGTCCTCCACGTGAGATTTTAAAATCATTGTTGTTTTCGTTATGAGTGACCCGGTATATCATAAAAACAATACCCATGTCGATTTTCAGAATTTGTCACCACCTTTCCCCCTTTTAGGGGTTGATTTCTCAAAAAACCTGAAACACGTATTTACTCATTTATCGTTAGAAATACTCCTGTGAAGTTTCGAATAAAATAGTCCAACTAATCTTGTTTCCCCATACAAACTTCGGACCCCCATTTCACCCCCTTAGGGGTTGAATTTTGTAAAATCCTTTCTTAGTGCACCCCTAGACCTTATAAGGAACCTACATGCCAAATTTGGAATCTCTAGGCCCAGCGGTTTGGGCTGTGCGTTGATATGTCAGTCAGTCAGTCAGTCAGTCAGTCAGTCAGTTTCTTCTTTTATATATTTAGATATTCAATTCTCAGGAAAAAAATGTTTCTGCTCACCACAGAAACAAATGCCCTTACCGGGTTCGACCCGGGACCTCTAACTTCAGAGGCAGTGTCACTATCAACTAAGCTAAATAGGCCGTCAACGTGCGATTTATACTAAGTAAGGTATCACTTAACCCGCAGATTAGGAGAGGTTTATCTTAACACGTCGTTTTAGACATCGGAGAAAAACGCTTCTTCGAAAAGAAAGCAAGAAGCAATTATTTTGGCAACTGTGATCTGACCTTCCGACCCAGAGGGAAAACTAGAGCTTGTAATGTAATTAAAATTATAAATAATAATTAATAATAACTCACCTTGGTAGATCTCGCAAAGCTGTTATTAGTTGCAAAACCAGACGATGATAGTTCGGATTGTAATTAAACCTCTCTATCGAGTATAATCCGGCCCGACTTAAGGCATGGGGATTTATCGACAAGAGCGATGCAAATTCAGGTATGGCTTCATAAATTGCTGCAATGAAACATACATACTATGGTTAGTATTAATAAAAAACACAGATTGCTGCTCATTGCGATATATCAGTCTGCTGACCCGTCATTGCTTACATTTAAGAATACCTAGTTCAGTCTAACAATTCAAATTGTGAGCTTGTTTAAACTTTAGTAAATTAACTAATCAGCAGAATTTTATTCATTCCCATTCAAAAGGTAGCCTTAATTTTGTCACGTATTCAGGAAGTCAACGATTGCGATAAAAAAAGATTGTGAATTGCGAATAATTTAATAGCACCCAATGTTTCATTTGCGTCGAATTATGCAAAAGAAAATTCGAATTGTATACAAAGTAAATCTGTACCAAATAGTATAGAAAAAGGAATATTATTATTACCTGAATAGCGGTTAGCGTTTCTCAGCGTGTAAGTATTGTTGCTATGTAAGGCGACTATATCTTTATACAATACTCTCATGGCAGCTTCGTGTGCATCCATGTAATTTCCTATAGACACGTCCTTACACGAGATTACTCTTAGCTTGTTAGGCTTACACCAATCTATTAGCACCGGTGGACAGCTGCTGTTGAATATCGATTTGTCCCAGGTGTATGGCTCAATTTGGGGCATATTTAAATCGGTTAGTAGTTTAGACGCTGCCTGAAATGCAGTTAATCCACCAAGATTCTGAAAAAGACAGTTCAATTGTTTAAACATAAGTTAGCACTTCATACAAATCATAACATATTGGCAATAGATTACAAACCTTTAAGTGTATATTAGCGTACAATTTTTGATAAATATCCGCATGTTTAGGTAACAGGCTTTCTATTACATTAGACCAATCGTCTCCTGCAAGTGACCCTGAAACAAGAAAAAACCATTGTTATTATCACCGTGATAAACAATCCGAGTATTTTGGCATGGACGTGAGACCAGTATAACAATTTGGAAGTGATTTCTACTTTTGGCGCTTTGCTTCTTTGTTTTTTTATACAATTCAAAGCTCAGCAGGTCCTTAAATATCACTTGTATTTCATCTCTTTTAATTAAATTTCAGTGTTTAATATTATAACTTAGGCTATTGTGAAGTAAGTGTAAGCATACGCCTACAAAAAAAACCGCAAAGTGCATGTCAGAAGCTTAAGCTGTATGGGAGCCCTTCTTGAAAATATTTAAAAATATTTGTTGACGATTGCTATGTTTTTGGGTCAACAAGATGCTTACACTCTGTAACTGCTGATTAGGTCCAACCGTTGGCTGTAAAATCTGTGTGACAGACGGACACGAGAGTGACAGCACTGACAGCCATAGGGCTTCGTTTGAACCCTCCGGTTACGGAACCCTAAAACGGATAACCTTGCACTAGTAGAAATATTTCGAAATTTATAAAGTGCATTTGTTAATACAAACCACTGGCTAGTGTCATGGAATATTTTGTCTAATGTTATTGATTTCCATAAATTTTATAGTGCTGCATGATATCTCTCATAAATCTGTTTAGAAGTGTCGATTTGGACCTACTCGTATTCCGGTAAATCTCAGTCATCATTATATTAGACAATTTTGAAATCCCTAAACGAGGAGTTAGGACGAACAAACACAAAGCAATCATAGTTCAATCATGTATACTTATAGTATAGGTACGTTTTCCCGTTTCGGTAAATAGTCGTACTTTAATTTAATAGCATTAATTGGATTTTGATGTTATATATTTGTCTACTACAATATGCGTACTCACTTAATAAATAAGCCGGCAGTGGCTTCCCCACTGCCTCGGCGCCTTTCAGCCTGAGAGCGACGTATTTGTGCAGCTTCTCGTAAAGTGGCCTGATGCGGTCCCACAACTCTCGGGCCTTCAGAATTGCGCCCTCGTATTCGGCGAGCGAGTTCCAGTACTCTTCGACGGTATCAAATTCTGTGAAATGTACATACATATTTAAGAAAATCGAATGAAAACCACGTCGTGGTATGCACTCATTGATTACAGTATTAATGTATTTAGAAATACGAATTGGAATGGATAACCTGACTTTCTTAAAGACTTTTGCTCCAGTTACCTAAATACTCGTATATCTTAAATAATTGTAATTTAATAAAAACTTGATTGAAACACAATTATTTAATTCATAAAAATATTTTTAAAAAATGTTTCCAAAAACTACTAATGGACTTAATTAAAGAAATCTTTATTTTCAAGTAATAGACAAAAGCCCCTTCATGGTCAACTGAGCCCGCCGGTCACTGAGCCCGCGGGTTCAGTTGAACAATATTATTTTTGTCGTGGGTGACTGGGCCGCACTGATCAGACAACTCAGCCCGCGGGCTGAGTCCACCACTATACAGGGTGATTTTGGGGTCGTGATCCGGAATGATTGTACATGGTCAAGAATTCAAAGTAGACAACATCACAGTTGGTATGACGGTTTATAACACAAATAATTCTCTTTTTCTTCAAATTCTAATGGGAAATAATACTTTTTCATACAACTTGGTCACCCTACCCCACTGTCAACTCTCCATACTATCCGTCAAAGAGAGAAGGGTAACCATGTTTTTTTGAGAGTTTGTATTTTTGTCATCAAAATAAATTAAAAAAGAAATACGTTTGTTTCGTGTCACTACAACTTTTTTGAAAAGGCTAACCGATACCAAGTCGTAAAACTTATTCTTGATCCACGACCCCGAAATCACCCTGTATATCGCTTAAGGGTCAACTCAGCCCGCGGGCTTAGTACACCACTATATATCGCTTGAGGGTCAACTCAGCCCGCATGCTAAAATACCCATATCTATTGTCGTACCGAGTTGACCCTTAAGCTGCAGAGAGCTTAAGGGTCAACTCGGTACGACAATCACAATCGACTATTAATTATGTATCTGTATTGGTACCCATCTTTCTGTGGCCTTTACAGTGACCTTGTTACTATGCAATCTCTCAGATCTATTTAGAAGGAGATTGCATATCGTTCATGATAACGTTAGTTTATTTGAGTTTTTTTCTTTTTTTTTCATTGTTATGTGTATCATCATAACGCGGTCTGAGAAAAGTTTGCCAGATCATATCGCTGGTTACAGCGTTTCTAGTATAATTTGTACCTATTTTAGCCCGTAGTCCAATGCAAAAAACGGAACCCTTATAGATTCGTCATGTCTGTCTGTCTGTCTGTCCGTTGTGTATGTCACATCCCTTTTTTTCCGAAACTGGCCCATAAGTGATAGATATTGGGTTATTGGGTGACTTAGCCCACGGGTTCAGCTAACCCATAAGTTCAGATAGTGGTGAACTTAGCCCACGGGCTGAATTGACAATTTAAGCGGGTCAGGTTACCCGCCAAGAAATCAAAGTGGTCAACTGAACCCGCGGGCTCAGTGACCGGCGGGCTCAGTTGACCATGAAGGGACAAAAGCATAACGTATCGGCATTGTGATACAGCGAAGAAATGCCGCCAGTAGCATCGGTAATACAATGTTTTAGATTTAAGATAGTTTTAATTTTATTTAGGTTATTTTGGTTATGTATTCTTGTATATATTTTCATGGTACGTAATTAAATTTATTAATCACACCAATAAAACGGTAGAATAAAAAAAAGCTTAACTAACAATATGTTTTTATTATAATGTACAAAAGTTTAATTCTGAATCGGCATAGGTAATGTCCGCAAACGTACGATTTACAACAAGTTTGGCTGCATAGTTTTGTCACGATTACTCATAAGGGTGTGATTCCCAACTCACCATTTTCCTTAGAAATGTTCTTTAGCAACGGCAATATCTTCTCGAGATATTCGTCTAAGTCCGGAAGCTTCTTCTCCCAGGTCTCTTTCATACGCCGCAATGTCTCTTCATCGTGCTGTTGTCGCAGGCTGCTGTGCAGTTCTGTTGATAAACATTATTGTATTAACAACACTGCTGTATTGTAATTTAAAGTCTTGCGCTTTGTACACATTGTACTTAAAATAAGACAAACAAAACGTCGGTAATAAAGGAAATTAAATAAAAATTTGTATAACAAGCTTTAAAATATTGAGTTAAACTCGTATAAACAAATATTTTTGGAATATTATACACCACTAATCCTTCTCGATACAAAGCCATGTGACCAGGAACGTTTATTTTACGAACCGTGAGATCTTCGAGAAGACTGTACGGTTGCCAGTTTTGTTGCACTTTTAGCACCACCCAGGGTCACGTGTAGGGTAGCGGTGGGTACTCTCTACGGACGTGGTGCAACTTCGACCCCCCTTGTCAAATGAGTGGGCAACTTGACTAGTTATTAGAAGTTCTCTATCCGCCCGGAGGCCTCTAACTTCGCTTAACTGCTGCTGTCACAGACAACAGCCAGGGTCAACAGCTTCCAAAGCACGGGAGCGCTCAGCTAGTAACTACTCAAAACGGACGACCGTTCAACCCGTTCAAGAACTGACCCGGGCCCAAGTTGCTTAACCTCGCATACCGCATACAGTACGCGGGGCCGCTGGGCCACGAGCGCTCCAACCCCTCTCCTGCTTAGGAACTCTTCTAAGCAGCTAGGACAGCACAACTTCCTGCCAAGTCACGTCTCACGCAACTCAGTGATTCCTGTCTAAGGCTGGGTTGCACCAAACCGTCTGTAATCATAAGCTGTGTTCGTTAAAATTTAAATGTATGGAGAATTTGACAAGTTTCTATGGGATGACAGCTGCCGGCGTCATATTTAACGTTGATCGGTCTGTGATCGTAAGTCGGTGCAACCAACCCTAAGAAGAGGACAGATTTTTCTCGTCTTGAGTTGCGTCGCATCGTCAGTTGAGCTAGCCAGTTTACCACTTATTTGAATAGTGTGAGTAAAGCAATAAAAGGCTAATTTATGACGCAACCGGGATAACACTTGAGGTAGGTGCTTCGAGGTAAAAGTACTAAGGTACAATGAACAGAAATGGCCTGGCACCACATGATGGTCCCTATGTGGTGCCAGGTTAGAATAGCACCACTTCCTATTTTCCAATGGGTATGGTAAGAGTCAAAACTATGGGAACCGGGTTGAAGTGCTTTCTGGGCGAAGGGCTCGACTTATCAGCGCAATATAATATTTTCTCCAATTATTGTAATGTAATGTTGTATTAAATGTTAATATTACACATCACCGCGTTTCTTACGCCGGTTCTTCTCGTAGCAGAGGTTTAATTTTCCGAACCGGTGGTAACTTAGCTTATTGACATTCATAGGTGCACATAATAGCCGAAATTGAAAAATTAATAACTTTTACTTTTTTTACTTATTAAATTGCATCTGTTCTAGTTCTAACTAACCCTTACCTATATGTATGGGCAAACGAACGACGAAAAACAACATTCATCATTTAGTGGGTTCCAATTTACTAGCGATAATATCGATAAAGTGAGTATGAATTAAGCTCATCAATGACTTTATGAATTCATGAGACAGCGTAATGAATGAGACTATTAATTAAGCTTCGTTCTGATTGCAAACGAACTAAAGCCTTTAAATACAAATTATAACAATTGATATCGCCCTAATCACTTTGTGAATACCTACTAATATGGATTGTATCAGTGTGGTGTGTATGGTTACAGCAAGCCGCATGAACGACATGAGCGTGCTATTAACGGGGGTAAACAGAGTGCCAACCAAATGGAGCGCTCGCTTAGTACTGTTCATAACACGAGGTGGGTAGGTAATATCTCGACAAAATGCCTCTGCCTGCGTTTATGAGCTCACAAATCATTCTAACAAGGATAATAAACACAAAAGGAAGAGTTGCTTCCACGAAGTTGACGTGGATTGCTGTTTTGTTTTATTATACAAGGTGCAAAGAAGAATGCAGCGTGCGCATTCCTTTGTCACGCTACAGATATTATCCATGCTTTCCATGCTCAGAATTTGCGAAACAAGTGATGGTAAGTTGTAAAAGACCATGCAACTTTGAAGAGACGCTAGCCATTTTTTATTTTTTTATTTGATCAAGATTTATCTCTAAGGCCCGCCTGATGGTAAGGACCTTCTGGAGTCGCAAGTGGCCATAAGCTACGGTGTCTGCTTACTATCAGGTAGACTAGCCCGTTTAGAGGGAGCATATTTCGTCCCTGCTAGCAGGACAGACATGTATTTTTATTAATCACAGGGAGCAGAATCGAGTTTTACTCCCTCTAAGCGGGCTAGAAAAAACTTTTATTCGAATAGGAGAAGGGAAAAACTTTTTCAATAAACTTGCTCGTAAAGGGTATTATCTTTATAGCCGGTTTACCTCCCACGGGAGTTATGTTTTTTTTTACTCCTGAGGAAGTTGTAAGTTTGTGTGTGATCCGATTAGTTAAACGAAATCGAATTGGCCACGCGCCACAAGAATGCTGCTCTGTGATTGGTTGAAATATTTAAGCTGCGTGCTCGTCTCGCAGGAACGCCCCGGCGATCATAGACTGATACTCGTGGTTAAATCGACAACTATTGATTCGTGCGGTTGTACGAAGCAAAGATTTTTCTGTCTTTTGCAGATATTTATTTCCTCACAAATGTGATGAAGAACATTGAAAATAACGCGGGCGTATGAATATTGCAAACTCAAGTCATGAATAGACCTCCGCGCTCCGCCTCGGGCTTTTGATAGACTCTTGTTCGCTATTTTTCACTTATGCCCCTCGTTAAACAATATACTAAATAAAATTTATGCATAGAGGTGATAATTTATATATATTCGACCTTATATTCAATTCTCATTATACGTGTATACCTATATACTTATATATTATACCTGATCATTACTTTAATATTATAAACGTGAATATAACTAAATAAAAATAAGTGATGATATAAATTTTAGGGAAACACTTTTTCTACAAATCGAACTAGTCACATAACAAGCTTAATAAGGCTTGTGTTATAGGTACTCGACGACGATATATTTAATAGATATATAAATACATAGAAGACATCAAAGTCTTAAGAACAAATGTTGCGACGCGATTGTGATTCTTCTGGAGTCGCAAGCGTCCATAGGCGACGGTGCCTGCTTACCATCGGGTGGTGCCACCGACGTTGTATTAAAAACTCTAGGTTTTGAGAGGTTGCTAGCCCATTGGACGCATCACACTTCAACCCCAACACTATTCTCATCAACTTAAGACAGCTACGGGTGCGTGCTTATGCGCTTTTAGAAAAAAAAGGCTCCAGTGGAGTTCATAAAAATGCACAAAATAATAAAAAAATTACACACGTTTGTCACTATTATTATGTATAAGGAATTACTTTTAAATTAGTTTGTATACTCTCACAGGGTTCTTCATATGGATTCAATATATATTTTTCTCAAACATGCAATGAAATTTCGTCACTACGTGCGTTATAACACGATTCAAAGTATCATGTTGCAGGCGGAACAACTCGGAAGAACGGTCCCTATCCTGTCTATATCTATATCTACTTGTCCTGCAACCCTTCCTTTCCCGGCCTCTACAGTAATGTACTATTTCTCAAACATTCAATGAAATGAAATAATGATGTTATGTGCCTTATAAGCTGCGAAGTATGACGTTTCAGGTGCGGCTAGGACAAGAGGTCGTTAATGGAATTTCATACAAATCTTGCAGGCCTAGGCCAGCAAAATCCTCTTGTTTAATTTTCATTTCACATAAATTTGTGGCACAGGCATCATGACATTCGGCCACTATGCGTATTAAAAATAAAACTTTCGTCCCGGCCTCTGTAGTAATATACTATTTTAAGACCACAATGTATACATACCTAATAATAACGCTATAACCCATTTGATTACGAGTATAACTACGTTCCCAAAGGTTCAAAAGTATCTGGCCAACCATTAAAGTCTTGTTCACATTTTCGATCACGTTGTCCGTGTCCGTACACATATTGCTGAAGTCTACTATCCAAAAAGCAGTTTCTATTTCCTGAATACAGTTACCGCTAACTTTCCCGTAACGTTATTAGCTTTTGGAATCAGCGTTGTTCTGGATGGAGTAATAGGTTGTAAGAGCGGGCGTCGAAAATTAGAGTTGCGCAATATCATTCATAAAAGATCCGACCCGCATTATGCCTTGCCCTATTTTGGCAGATGGATTAGGATATCTTGAGAATTACGTTTCCTACGAATTATGGAATGGTGTTATGTAAAAAAGGATAATATAGGTACTTAATAATAATGTAAGTATTACCAATTTATTTTACTTTAATAAACTATGCCATGTAAAAACATACGTTTACATCCAATGCAATTAATTCCAATATACTACTCGTATGTAATCATCGTAATCCCAGCGTTTTTTACGACTAAAGGATGATTCATAGTAGACCGTTCCGTGTCCGGGCCGGCCCGTTTTCTATGACAGCAAACGCAACGGCCGGCGTATTTCTCTAGAAGAAAACGGGCCGGCCCGGACACGGAACGGCCTACTGTGAATCATCCTTTATCTTAATATTCTGCTTCCAATTGCAAGCGTTTATAACTACATATTTACAACCCAAATCGCGGCTCAATTAAAATTAATGAAACAGTATTGGATTTAACAAGAGGAACTTCGATACGAAAAAGAAAACAAACTGAGTTTACGAAGACTAACAAGGTTCAACAAGCCTTCGCAGATATCCTGACAATTTTCCTAAACGCGATAAAACATCTGGTGACATTTTGTTGAAGAGTTTGGCCATTGAAAACTTATCTGAAACGAGTAAGAACACTTACATCCTGAAGCCTTTTACATTTTTACGGCCGGCATAAATCTTCGCTCGGTGTTTTTATAAGAATAAAATTGCTCTTACGAGGGATGAGAAATTAACTTTTTACGCGGCCATTCATCTCGAGCACGGAGCTGTTAAAAGTTTTGTGGAATTCAAAATTTTGAAGCGATGCAGCGTTAGAGGATTCATTAGCCTTTATAATTGTCCCCCGTTTGCGTCAAGGTTGAATGAATACCTATTAAGAATCTTACCGTGCAAGCAGACAAAGTGGGGTGTATGATCTTTACCTATGTTTGTAGAAAAACTCAAGGGTTGGCGGTCGCAGGTGGGTAGAGATGAGACACCCTGAATACGCAAATAAATATAAATAGAGATTGGTAATTACTAGGGTAATACCAACCTCTATGTATATTTATTTGCGGTTCTTTTAGTGATCACTGAAAAAGTATTATATACGTACACAAGCTAGTATTTCCAAAAGATAGTAGATTGGTTCCTTTTTTAGAAATAGGATTAAAGGTGGAAAAAAGTGGTATGCTAGCCCATCGCAAAAGCACGCTACAACCCGATTCCCACTCTCGACTCTTAGGACACCCATAGGATGAAAGGAGATAGTGCTACGTTAATCCGCTGTATGTATAATTATATTTTATGCATCATATGCCGTTTAAAGTATTCTAAGCTTATAATAATTAGAAAAGAACTTGTCGTTAAATGCTTTTTTTATAGACTGCGAATTTGTATTTTTTTATTAAATAAAATTAATATTTTCTACCAAAAATTTGGATTTATACATTTGTACGTTTTACTTGTCATATCGTAACATAGAGTTCAATTAATCTTTATATCCATTTAAATATTTTTTATAAATATTAAGTATATCGTAATTTTTCATCCTTTACAGATACTTCACCATCATCGCCTAAAATTTCAAGAAAACTAGATTTTGATCACAGGGCACTTGGCATCGCTTAACCGATTGCTGCAGAGCAAAACGCTCAATTTTTCACCTCACCGCCTGCCTCAAGGAAAATGGTATAATCATTTTCAATATAACCCTATATGTAGTATAACTTTAAAACCGAACTAATTATTGAGTTAGTTATTTGATTTTACAGTATATTTTAACTGTCACATATAGGTATACTTTATAGGTATATTCTCCATGCCTGTATTAACCCAAGCTGTGGTTAAGTTGGTTACTCACAGCCCTCACAGGTAAAGAAAGGACGTAACCAAATGTACTAAAAAACCCTAAAAACTTCGTTGGATATTCTACAATTGTTAATAACGTAAATAACTGTTACCATACATTTTATTAAAGGGCCAATAATTATGTGAGAAAAATTTCTCTGGCTAGGGATCTTCTTTTTGCAATCGGGTTTGTTATTTTAATAACTTTCGCTCATATTCACGTCAATTCCTGTTGTATCCTTAATGCTTTGCTGCGCAGCCTGGTTCCACTTTCCTACATTTATTCCTCCTACTTGGCATTTTAATAACAATCCTTTGTAAACCGAAAGAAGCTTCCTACCTCTCAGCGTGCAATTTGTTGTTGTTCCACAATCGTAGTCTGTTGCAAAGCGTAGTGTGTTCTCCGCGGTGTCTGCAAATGTGACCAACTGAAAAAATACAAATAGCCTCATATAAACTGGGATTCAAATATCAGACATCGTCACCTTATTGTGTAATAAAGAAATGTATCAAATTTTAAAATTTATTATAATTATTATTAATACTAGTTGCCCGCGTGCCTAGGTCAGTGTACATATTTACAGTGAACCCAGGCGCGGGACAAAATACAGACGTACAATTTGTTTTGTCCCATTCTTACAAACATAAATGTCAAAGTGACATATAAGAACAAACGAATTTTAGGGGCATTTTAACTTAAATAGGTTTGATGGCTGATGTCCGGGATGTCTTCGGTGGTTCGATGTGCCGAGTTAGTCTAGCTCTAGACAACCTGGAAAGACTGTACGAGATTAGCATGGTTCTTAAACAGCTAGCTCAGAAACAACAAGGCGCTTGGTGAAGACGGAATTACAGCTGAACTCCTGAAAGATAAGTATTTCCTAAGGTTCCGAGTATTTCGCTTACTCGTACTCGTACGAGCAAATACGAGCATGTACGTTTTACAAACATTTTCTCTTCGTAGATTTTATATTTTATTACTATAAATCCTCTTATCTTCTGTCCTATTTTATTTTACCTAACAGTAAATATTAATTGAAAACCTTTGTGAACATAATTTTAAATAATTTATAAAGCCAAATCACTGGAACGTACTTATCGACTGGTTAAATATTAACTAAAATTAAGCTAAACCTTTTAAAACCTTCATTAAATATTTTAATTGAATACAAAGTGGCTTGAGGGAACGTCTGCGGTTTCAATAACTGCTAACGCAGGTTTAGTGCACACATAAGAAAAAAACATTACTAATTTATTTTTGAATCTAATAGCCATATAGCGCGCTCTTTGGTGTTCACGATATTTAAACGAGTTTAAAAAGAACGATACAAATTCAGCTGTCTGTTGAAGAGACAAAGGCAAACTATTCTGTGATATCGGATATCATCGTCTCTCTTCAAAGCGAGTTGGAAAAATGCTCATGCGAATGCAAATGGAAGGCCTTTTGGATGATTGTGAATGATATCACATGTGAAAGAAAATAACGACACCATTACCTCTCTAATTGAAACGCGGTATATTGGAAAAAAATCTGCTATCAGACTGCTTCGACAATAATATTTGTAATGTTGCTGAATTGAATAAGTAATCGCAACGTAGGTAATTTACACAATATTCAATTTGAGCATGTTTTGGGCACATATGAACCATTATTAGATAAATGCGTAAAATCAAATACTTTAAAATGGACCTGAATAGAAAAGTTGATAATGGGTTTAGTAATAGACCGAACAGAACATACAGGTTTAATTTATTGCAACATTCATTCTCCATATTAGATCCGCCCATTATACAGCATGCCTGGAGTGCGGTGCGGTGGTGGCTATCGCCAACCCGTATGCCAAGCGTGGCGATTATGGCATTTACCCCTTATAAAATTGGGAGAGGCCTATGTTCAGCAGTGGACTGATGTGGTGGTGGTGGTGGTCGTGGGTATAGTAACTAAAACCCCTTTTACGGGAAAAGTCCTTGCTACGTTCCACCCAGAACAATAAGATTCATAAGGTAACTTCACGCACCGAGGGTTCCGTACCAATTCTCGTACATACAAATCAAATCAAATAAAATATCTTTTTATATACATAAATCACGTGACCATTGACCTAAGACGAGGGCATAAAGTAGGGCATGTCACCCCATGGTTTAAAAAGTAATAAAAAAAGTTGAGCAATGAAAGTAAGCACAGTAAATATAATATTGTATTGATTTAAAAAATCTGTATATTCGACTTCAATCAAACATAATAAATACCTAAAAATACCTAGTTAAATAATAATAAAGAAATACTTACTGTTGGTGAAATACTTATTGTTAAAACATACTTTAAAGATAACAACCATATCTTGATTCTCGCATGTTGTCACAATAGTTTTTGCATTATGATTGATGTGTATTTGGATTAAATTTCATTTTTCTTCTTCTAATTTAGGTGTTCAGACAATATGACCTCATGGGTGGTATTTATATTAAAATTTTACTTATATTTCTTGTAACTGTATAATTGTATAGCTTTATGTCATTTTCCAATTTAATTTTTGAGTTATCTGAGTAGTATTGCTGCTTTAATCACCTATTGTATGAAGAATGCGACTTAGTGCGAACGGCTTCACAAGGGGCTGAGCACCTTGGTACCGTGTCGCTTTAACGTCATGTTTAAAATGTCATACTAAATTTCTAACAAGTCAGAGCGACAGGGTCCCAAGTTGTCCGGTTACTTGTCCACTTGGTTATATAATTTAATGGATGACTGTTATTGGCCTTATTTTAAGTAATTACTAATTAAGTAATAGTTATATCTACGGCTGTTGTCGTCCTAAATACTAATAAATAAATAAATTTAAAACTTAGTTAATTATAATTATGAAGTAATATTTTAAATTACGGTAATCATCATCATCCTAGCGTTATTCCCAGTAAGTTGCATCCTGAAGAATGCCTGGGGTTCGCTACCTAATCCCAAGAATTGGCGTAGCCACTAATTTTTACGAAAGCGACTGCCATCAGGACCTTCTAACTCAAGGGGAAAACTAGACCTTATTGGGATTAGGCTTGTCAAGTGAGTGGGCACCTTGACTACTAGAAGATCTCAAGCCGCCCGAAGGCCTCTAACTTGGGTTAACGACTGCTATCGCCAGCGCATACCGCGGGCGCCGCTAGGTCACGAACGCTCCAAATAAAATCCGCTAATAAAAAACTAATTTAAGACTCGAAAATGTTGTTATTTGAAAACTTACATTTATATCAATCTATTTTAAATACAAGCGCATCCCTTAGCTCATTAAAAAACGGGCCAAGGTGCGTGTCGGGCCACGCGCAATGTAGTGTTCCGTAGTTTCCCACACATTATGAGGTTTCAAAAGTCATAAACTCATATTGACTATACATAAGTTTGACACTACTAACAAAGTTATGTAAGTAAGCAATAAAGATTGTCAGGTTCAATTTTTCAATTACATTCTTAAGTCCGGCGTGAGTATGGCTCTTACTCATTAACTAGTAATGTTTACTTATGAGTAGCCGTAATAGTTTTCCCTTTCTTAATACCACCCGCTCCGTTTAGCTGGTAGAGGTGGGGGAATATCACGCAAACAGATTCTTGAATCATAAACGGTTTGAAAATGCATACATTTTTTAAGGAGCTATCCAATGATACCCCACACAATTGATGTAGCAACAAAAAAAAATTGTGTTCTACTGTTACATGTAGATGAGGTACGTGTGAAGTACCTACCCTAAAAATGATATACAAAATTTATTCTACCGTCTTGTCGCCGTGATTGATTTATATATCCCTCCCAAATTATAGTTTTCTAGTAGAAACTGTAAATGATCTAAGCAGCGAACAGACGGACGGACGGACACGGCGAAACTATAAGGGCTCCTTATTTACTACGGAACCCTTAAAAATCAAATTGGCAGAAAGTCATCAGCCACACAACTATTAATATGTAATAATAATAGAAGCTTATAGGAAATAAACAAGAATGTAATCGACACTTAATTGTTATTGTTGAGTACTTTTCTATAAATTGTAAGCATTCTTTCATTTCATATCCGCTTCAGACCCTTCAGATCCGCTCCCAGGAAAGGTCCATCAGGCTAAACGCTATTAACATCAGCCACTAGTTCCTCCCAAAGTGGTTCATGCACAAATAATTTTGAAATGGATTCAATATTATTTGACTGATTCAGAAAATGTTTTTGTCATATTTGGTTATTTCCTCGCATTTGTAATGAAAATTAGAGTGTTTGACTTGGGTGAAACCACCCAAATCTTGAATTATTGTCTCTCATACGTCTGCAGCGCCAAAAAATCTCTTCTGAAATGGGTAGCTTTCATAGAAGGGTTGAAAGTCAGAGCAAACAATCTACTATTTCCGACTGGGCCAGTTTCAAGTCAGTCAGTGTAAATATCTCACCCGGATCCACTGTTCGGTGGGCAGCAGCAAGTCGCCCGGCTGCAGCAGCAGCTTCACCTTGCGCTGGAGCAGCTCGTCATCGTTCAGCGCATGCGCCTTAAGTGCCACGCGCACGTCTGTCGTTTGAGAGCGGGCGAAGATGCCGAAGCTTTTGTCGCGTCCCAGCTAGAAATAAAGAGTCAATGTTCAATCGTTAAAATTTGTGAGAAAAGGAAACGTATTAGAATAGTATGACTAAAATTTCATCTCATTTATTTAGCGTGAGCAGAGTTGTTTAAGTGCACCACTACCATAAAAATGAAATAAATACCTATGTAATTACTCGTAGATGTTATTCACTGTGTCACTCACTGTGTGAGGAAAGTTGAGTGTCCCAACCACAGAAAATGCCCTACGTGTCACACCATTACATACTTACCGTTATCTAACATTGCTAATATTGTGTACCTACGTGTCATGCCATTAAAACTTTCAGTCCGGTGTTCTCACAGTACTTATAGTTTGACGGGATGCGCGTACAATTTTTTTAACCAATAATGACATTTAATTTCTGTACTTAAAACGGTGAAAGAATAATTATCGATACTAATGTCTCTTTTCATCACAAGTAATAAAGTTATATTTCTGCATTAGAGTATTCGTTTTTGCAACAAGTGCAAAGAGATAAAAAAACTTATCAAGTCAAAGTGAACAACGTAAGTATACATTTTGTTGTCATTATTACCTCGATGACCAATATCAATGAGAAAACGCAGTTTTCCTGCTTTAACCGGAAAAATAAAGTTACGAGTTCCCATCATTGTTATATCGCAACAATCTACCCCAATTCTTAATTATTTGCGGTACATACAACAATCCAATCTAACTGATAATTTATACATTGCCTTTACACAAAGGTTTAACTTCAGTCTATTCAATCGTCACGGCCTTATTTCAGAAATAATAAAAGTCTTTTATATAACCTGTGTTTCCATTGTTATTTTGTATGGGTTGCTACTGTTACACACCTGTCTCGCAACACACTATCGCTCTTAAAAACAGGCCCGACTTGTATATACTTAATACTTCAAAATAATAAATGACTACGATTTCAGATTTGAAAAATATTTCGTGCCATGATTTTGTCAATGAACTGCCGGTACCTACTCGATCCGTGTAAACTATGCCTCCATATAAGACACACTTTGATGTCTTCCGCTCACAAGAAAACGAGATATTACACTCTTTATAATAAAAACATAAATAATCAAGTAAGTATATACTTACTTAAACAAACTTAGAAAACTTTGTGAAGTTTCATTCTTATTTTGTCCTATAAGATTTTCCAACAAGTACGAGTAAAATGCCATCGTTTTATCCTAATTGTTTGAGTCGGCTGGGGTAAAAAGAAATGAGAACCCACCTTTGGATATTTTTCTATCAAGAAAGTTAATAAGCAATTACGTTTTGGCCGTAAGAAAAAAAAATATTCGCAGAGTCAACTATCATATCTCTTAAAATTAAAATGAGCCATTATAATCTAATATTAATCTGCTCAGTACAGCGTTTCTAAGAACGCCTATTTTCCAAGGCGCATCTTAGACGTATTGTTGGACTTAAAACGTTAATTTTTTTTGACTATAATATCTTTGGGAAGCAACACGAAGACACTGCAACCTAACCCTACACTGGTTGGGTCCTTACTTTTTGTATAAGTCCTTTAGGAGAGCCAGTAAGTTCGCTCCAGGAAGCTGTGGCCCTCTGGTCGCAGTGGTCTTCGTAATCCAGCTCCACCAGGGCAATGAGCGAGGACAGCCAGAGGCGATCTTCGTCGTCTGAAGTGTAGCCGCTTGAGAGGAGCGCGTAGAAATACACGCAGAGAAGGGCAAAAGTCGCCCTCATGTTTCTGCTGACAAAGAGAAATATCTGTTAGTTCTTAAATAACCTCCAGTATTCTTTAAAACTATAGTGTACAGTCGACCTCATAAGTAGCTGAACACTTTAGGACTTAGTCGCTTTTACCCGTTAGACATTTAGTATGACAATTTAAACAATGATTAAAGCGACAAAGTAAAAAGGTGTTCAGCTCCTTGTGAGGCCAACCGTACACTCGTGAAATTAATTTACGGGTACGCGTCTACTACTTAATGCGAACATGTTTATAGCCTTTCCTTTAGTAGTATATGTTTGTGTATTGGAGAAAACAAATATGTATTTTGATTCAATATTAACTACATCAAAAAAGATCATAAATAAAGCATATCGACATTCTGTTTGCAGTCCTGTTATGAAATTACAGTGTTTAATTACGAATAAATATTCGCTTTTTAGCAAGTTTGTTGTTTTATTAGTTTTTTTTGGATTCATAATTTATCAGTTAATAGGTATATTTTTCGGCGTTTTTAAGCCACGATAAAGCTAGTATTCAATAATCAATACATGTTATGATAATCAATGATTAAGCTCTTGATAAATCGGGTTACTCGTTAATCCATCCCAAAAAATACCCTTAGGTCTATCTGCAAGACGTGTGGACGTCTATATACGAGTACATATACTGGGTGGAACAGAACGATGGACTTTTCTGTAAACAGGGAATAAGTTAGCCTTGGTACTATACTTTTGCCAAATAAACTATATTAATATTTGTAACCTTTTTCGAGGTATAGTTTTTTTAACAGCAATTAAAAAAACAGCATGTTCAACCCATCTTATAAGAAAGCTAGTTTGTAGTGACATGTGGCACTTCAAAATATAAGTACTTAATTGGTAATGTTAAAGCAATATGGTTGTTACTAATATTAAAAGCCATTATTTTATGGATTATTTTTTCTTTCTAACACTAGTTTATAATGATTACAAGTCGATTGTACAGCATTTAAATGCCAACATACTTTCAGGAAAGTTCGTGGTATTGTTCCTCCCTGTATATATTACATGTATCCACCTGCGCAAAGGGATTAAGGGAACTAAGTTAAGGTCAAGGCCCCTTTGCGTCAGCCAATTATCTAGAGTGTACTCTACGCTTTTCTTTCCATTTTAACCCACTGCGTTTTTTATTTAATACCATTCTTTATTCAAGATTTACTCAGTAAAAATAAAACAATAAATTTAATTGAATTTCAGCTCCAAAGGCCAAATTTTACCAATTCAAAGCATATTCCCCAGTAATATTGTTATCCCGGTTACAATTATCTTTATAAATAACAAGGGACCCCAACTGCGTAAATTACCGAATCAACCGCGAAATGAAAGTTATTCACTGGTTTTTTATTACAACTGGGCATTCAGTATTTGAATAACGGAGAATAATAAAAAAGAAAATTAAAGAAGCGTTCATAGGCGATTGTTGCTTTTATCGTTGGTGCGAGATGCTGGAAGATCTTTTACTGGCGAGATTAAAAACAGATCAAGTGGAAGACCTAAAACGATATTTTATAATCAACATCAGCAACATTTACAAGTAAATTGAAGTGCTTTTTTTAACCGATGGTAACCAATATTAAGGCGCATGTATGTATGACTAATTCTTAGTACAGTCGGTTACTTCGGTATTTTAACATTTGGCAAGATAGCTAATATTATTTTATTACTATCTCGAGTTTAAATACGCACACTACGCTTAGGATTCCATCTTAGAACCCTCGTTACTAATATTGAATAATTGCTCCATACAAATTTAATCCACTTTACGGGTACGATACATGGGTGTACATTTTGTAACCATATTGAAATACATTTAATAGATAATACGTGTATTATTTCTCGAAGTTTTGTGATGGCAGACTTACATGCTATCAAAATATTCAATAGGGTTTCTATTCGTCTTAAGACTACTACTACGCCGTATTAATATAACCGCCGTCGCGATAAGTACTGATGATTAAGGACCGCAAACCGGTCTCGCAAACATGTCGAGCGATATTAGACCTTCAGGACGTGAGTGACCCGTTTCATTATATTTTAATGTCTCAAACTCATGGGAGTTTTCCATATAAAATGACTACTACGCCATTAAATTTACAGCCTACCTACAGGTTTCGAATTTGTCGCCAATATTCGTTCTAGCCCGTTAGGCTTTATGCGTGGAAAGTCGAGAGGAATTAAAAACTGATACCTATCTTTTAAATACGTGAAGTTCAATAAAGCCAACGTCAAAACCGTTATTTTGTAGCTGCAATTAATTACCTACCTATATGGTAACCATATCTAATACCACACAAAATAAATGGGTATCGAACAAATTCCCGAGCCGAAATGAAACCACAAACTAGCTGCGACAAAGTTGAACCATGTTTTTAATATATGGAGCAACATGGAAATAAATCTCAATAATTGAAAATGAAAATCCAATTTTGCACTTGGCCATGCCAGACACCTAGGCACTTTACTTTCTACTTAACCACATGAACTGCTTTTTGACGGTGAATGATTACTACAAAAAATATTAGCAAAGTCATTATATCCTTGCGGAATCGAATATCATATCCTCAAATATATTAGGTATATTATATGGGACAATGATATTCGATTCCGCAAGCATCATCTGTCATCACGCACTAAAATGATGATAGGGACTGCGTATCTGTGCATATGCCAAGCACCAGCATGTTGACTTTTATAAGCGTACTCGGCGTTAAAAGGGTTAACCTTCAGCTAAATATCTATGTGATTCATTTTCTACGGATCGCGTAGCATTTGCATTTTGTAGATCTGTTTCCAATGCACTATCTTAAAAAGTTAAGTACCTACTCGTAGTGTTGTATATAATACAATCTACATATTTATTTCACCCAGGCGAGGCTTTCATTTAGTATAATGTATATTCCTTGTTATGTAAGTGTTTTGAGCAAGTGGTAGGTATATCAATGTTTACGAAAAACCAGCAAAATTGCTAAAAGTAAATATAATATGGTAGAGTCAATATCTTATTAGTAAATCAAGAGAATCATATCAGGGCTTTATGAGTAGCTCGAGGGTTATTTATTATGTTTCTCATATTACTAACTTGAATATGCGGTATACGGATATTTATTTTAGGTACTTTAGTCATTTTCAACAGACAACTTTTTACCGCGTATTCTTTAAATATATAAAATATAATTAGGTCACGAGAGCACATATACATAAACTTTCAAAGGAAAAATCCAGCAGGCCAATCACGTTCCTAGTTCAATTACTTCTTCACGAACAACTAAGCACGGCTCAGTAACTCGCGGCGAACTGAGCGCCAATAACGCAAACATAATTAGTGTCGATAATACATGTTACGATACATATATACGTATACGATACGCCTGTAATGTGTCGATAATATAATATAATACATGATTTAGTCAGTATATATGTATTTTTTCTACATAAGTATGTAAATCGTCGTCTAGTACCTATTTATTTTTATTTATTTATTTATTTGTCAGACCCCGTGCGCAGCGGGGCCCCACTACTGACCGGCCGGCGGCCGCGGCAGCGGCCCAGTCACAGTGACTCCGCGACTGCGCGCGCGACGACTACACACTCTAAGGATGCCCACAGTAGTGCGCCGATTATTGTACGAGTATGCCACCAAAACGTACAATCACTGAACAACAAAACAGATAAGTTGGAAGTGTTACTTGGTACCGACTTAAAATGCGATGTGCTAGCGATCACTGAACATTGGCTTTCTGACGACAATTTAAAGTATATCCACTTGGATAAATACATTCTGGTGTCATCTTATTGTCGAAAACAATCAATTCACGGTGGGTCATGCTTGTTCGTTAGAGAAAATATAAAGGCTGTGAATGTACCTGAAATTGCTGATTTATCAAAAGAATTGATTTGTGAAATTTCTGCTATTTACTTATTGGATTTTAATATAATTGTAATTTGCTTATATAGAAGTAACTTGATTGCTGTTAAAGATTTTCTGACTCATCTTGAATGTGTGCTCGAGAAAGTCAACGAATTTAGCAAAAACTTTATTATAGTGGGAGATATGAATATTAATTGTATAGGGGAAAAGACCGCGGACTTGAGAAATCTCCAAGAAATCTTAATACCTTATGATTGTAGAAACGAGGTAACGTTTCCGACTCGAGTCAAAAGAAACTCATCTACGGCACTCGATCACGTATATACAAATGTCGATGCAAGTTCGATAGTGGTTTCTCCCGTCGTAACGAACATCGGCGACCATCACGCGGTGCGCATAGAAATAACGGGCCAGCGCAAGGTACCTACCGCACAAACACGCGTAATTAGAGATTACTCTGAAATGAACCGCGCCAATTTTTACCTCACGATGGAGAGCATAGACTGGACGAATTTTGTGTCTAATGCAAATACAGCTGAAATACTCACAACCCGGTTGTGTAACATTTTAGTGGATAAAATCGGGATCTGTTTTCCCTTAAAAAGTAAACTCAGTTCGAAAAGAAATGACTCATGGATAACTCAAGATATCTTAAATCTTAAATCATTGCTGTTTGAGTGTATCAAGTTAGAAGAGCATTTTCCTCTTAATGAAGAATTAAAAAATCGCATAAATGCATTAAATATTAAATATAACTGGGAAATTCAGCAATGTAAATCACGTTTCTATTCTAAGCAAATGGCTAAGACACAGAATTCGTGCAGAGCTATGTGGGACGTCGTTAATAAGGAACGAGGAAAGACGGGTCGTATGGCTACCGATTTTACGGAACTTATAGAATGTACGAACGGTTCTAAGTACAGCACCAAAAAAGATGCAGTTGATGCTATCAACGCTAGGTTCGTAGGTGCTGCGATGGCGTGCGGGGCGCCGCGCGCTGACCTTGACTTCGTGCGCGCTCAGCTGTGCGCTGCGCGCGCGCCCGTTGACCGCTGCGTGAGACTCGCGCTGTTCACTCCAGACGAGGTCTACACTATTATTAAAAGCCGTATTCCACATAAAACGACAAAAGACATCTACGGTATGTCCATGGATCTATTGAATACAATTTCTTACACCATATCGCCCGTACTCGCGCACTTGTACAATGCATGCCTTGGCGAAGGGTCGTACCCTAAGTCATTAAAGACGAGTAAGATTTCTCCCCTTTTTAAGGGTAAAGGGAAACGGGAGAACATAGATAACTACAGGCCAGTGTCCATAATCCCGTGTGTCGCTAAGGTGTTCGAGAACGGGGTATGTGACCGATTAATAACGTTCCTGAACACAACGGGTGCGTTATCCGACCGCCAATACGCCTACAGACCCGGCCGATGTACGACCGACCTAGTGCGCGAAGCTGTGCGTAAAGTGACCGAAGCTTTGGAGAGCAAGCAGCAGGTGGCAATGCTTTGCTGCGATCTCTCCAAAGCTTTCGACGTCGCTGACCATGGTGTAATAGCCGCAAAACTATTACATTACGGCATACAAGGTAATGCGCACAGTCTTCTCACAGACATCCTTCGCGACAGGTCTCAAATTGTGGTGGGTGACGCAGGGCAGGCCAGGTCGGAATCACTTACGACATCAATGGGCGTTGCCCAGGGATCATCGGTCTCAAATATTCTCTTTTCCCTGCTGCTAAACGACCTACCAGAGGCAATTACTTCGGCCGATATCCTGATGTATGCGGATGATGTGGCTGGCATTGTATCGGCTCCCAATGTGGATAGCCTAGAGGCCCGCCTTAATGATGCAGCGAGCCAGCTGTCGCGATGGTTCAGCATAAATGGGCTAGCAATGAATGTGAACAAAACCCATTTTCTACAATTTCATGTCGGAGGCCGCGCGCCGAGGTCACTGAAGATCGAGGCTGATGGCATCCCGCTGGAACAAGTGGAAGCTACCACCTTCTTGGGATTTAATATTGACCAGAAACTGACCTGGGCGACCCACGTTGACAAGCTGTGCAGTAGGCTGGGTGGTGCGTGTTTTGCTCTGCGCCGCCTCGCTCGAGTGGTACCACGGCACGTTGTAAAGGCGTGCTATTTTGCAACAATTCACTCGCTTATACAGTACGGTGCGGAGATGTGGGGGCGCGCCGCTGACTGGCAGCGTATATTCAGAATGCAAAAGAGGGCCGTGCGATCGGTGGTGCAAGTGAACCAAGAAACATCTGTGAGGCCTTATTTTAAAGAACTTGGCATATTAACACTGCCATCAATTGTAATTATGCAAATCGCAACTTATACCTACGAACACCTAGGCGAGTATAAAAAACGCGCAGACTCATCTCGGTTGCTGCGACACCCAAATAGGATTCTCCCAGTAAAGCGGCGGTTGGCCAAATCCGGAAAGATAACACACATGATGGGGCCAGCCTTGTATAACAAGTTGCCAGAGTCGGTCACGTCAGCTCCTTCCCTAACGAGTTTCAAACGGAAACTAAAAGAATGGCTTCTCGAGCACACATTTTATAGCTACGATGAATTTATGAAAATGGTGTGATTATTGATATTTAGATATTGTGCTGACTGAATAATAATTATTAGCTAAGTATATAGGCAGTAACTTATTATTGTAGATTTCTTTTTGCTAATTTCTAATTTATTAATGTTCTAGTAGGAAACCTTGACATGTAATATCGATAATTATGAATAAATGAATATGAATATGAATATGAATATTTATTAGTACATTTAATTACACAGCATTACTGAAAAACTAAAGCACTGTGAAATTACAATATTTAAAGATGAAAAAACAATAAGCAAAAAAGAACAATAAAAACTCCTATCTTATAAATCAGACTGACGAGACACGCAAATCCATCCTCTCACAGAACCTCTGACATTCATCACGCACTACTGCTCATCTGCTAGCAAACACATCACACTCAGGTGCTGATGCAAGGAGAAGGTTCAGGAGGTGCAAAGCGCGGACCAACGGGGATTGTTTGCGTGACACAGTTCGTGACGTCGGTGCCGCAAGCAGATATCGATCACGGGGCCGGAACTCGAATTTTGTCAGTGATGGTACAAACAGTCGGACCAATGGCTCCACTTCGGACCAATGGCACGTAGTCGTAAGAAGCGAAAAATAACGTCTTACTTCCAGGGAGTTAAAGCCCAAGATACCAGTTCAGTTCAGTTCAGTTCAGTTCAGGTGATGCATCCAGCCAGCAGTTCTGCTGCAAGGATTCGGAAGAACTGACTACGGAGAGGAGGAGGTGTTAAGAGCAAAATAACGGAGGCGGCTCGCTTGCCCCTCCTAGTGTAGCATATGAGGCAGGAAGTTAGCGGAGTATGTGAACCTTAACTGCGCGCTAACTTAACCGCAAACACTAAAATAATCGGAGTAAGCGAGTTCACTTGCCCTTTTTGCACCAACTTCCGCCGCCCTGCCGCAGGCAGCAACTTCTTGGCCGAGAAACCAGAGCATCATGTACATACGGAAGGAGATGTGGGTTCGCAGTCGGGATATTAGGAGAGAAGGGAGGTGGAGCCGACCCGAATACTAGCATCGTGAAGCCAGCGTAAGGTAGATAGATTCTATACTTGGTGTGTAATATATATTATTAATTTGTGACTGCTTTGACCCTCCCATTTTTTAATATTGACCCTTGGGTTCTGACGATGAACCTCTTCACACTTATCGCAGTTGTTGATTAAGATCAAGTCCACTGTCTCTTAGTTCTCATCTGGTTCTGATTCCGAGTCCGTTTCCGGCTGTTTGTATATTTTTTCCGCTGTTTTTTTCAGCCGACTTCTGTCACGGGCTATATGTTTCCAGTAAGTACGCGACTTATTCGTATAATATCGTATGTCGTGGTTCAGCGAGTCTTCCCATGTGTATATAGGCCGCCCAATCTTTCGTTTACGTTCTTCATACTTTAGGGCTGCGTGTAATAGATGTGGTCTTTCGCGTCTAAGTACGTGTCCGTAGTACGACAGTCGGCGGACTTTGATTATTTTTGTGATAGTTTTGCCTTCTAAGATATCTCTGATTTTCTGCTTCGAGGTATCTTTTGCCACTAATACCATTTCTTTTAGTATGTGCCTCTCGTATTTTCTAAGGCGTGATCTGTTTGCTTTGGTAAGCGCTGTAACATTAAGACCGTACGTCATGGCCGGTGATATTACCATTTTGTACATTAGCCTCGCTATCTTCCATTCAATTTTTTGTCTTTTATAAATCTGGTAAGAATTTTAGAATTCCTTACTGCCTTGTCGCAGCGGGTCTTTATCGTAGCTCTTCTGCTATGAGACGCCGTAATGTACGTACCTAAGTACTTAATCTCCTTAACCGGTTGTACTGGTACACCGCCTAAAGATCTAGGCTGAACGTCATTCACGGTGTCTCCGCATGGGTCTCTTATAACCAGCTTAGTTTTCGTTATGTTTATTTGGAGTCCTACCGTACTTAAGAGTTCTATTAATCTTATTACGATACGATCTATTACGTTAATGCAGGGACCTAGGATGATTAGGTCATCCGCGTAGGATAATATCAAGGGAAATGTGATTTTACTGTCTTGGTCTAACCTTACTGCTTCGTCTTCTTCTTCCAATGTGCGGAGTACGTCATCCATAAGGATTGTGAATAACCGGGGAGACAGCGGGCATCCCTGTTTGACACCTTTTCCTTTGGGAACAATTTCCGAGTTCTGGCCGCACCAAGATATGAAAGTTTTCTCCTTCATGCAGGCTTCTACAATTCTGTTGGTGAGAGGTGCATTAGTGCGGGATAGTATTATGTCCCTAAGTGCGTTTAAGTTTACGTTGTCAAATGCTTTTTCGATATCTAGGGCTGCGATAAAAAGTCGGTTTCCTTCCCGCCAATTCGTGTCTAATACCCGGCGAAGTGTAAAGATGTGATCATCGGTGGATCGGTTCGTAAGAAAAGCTGCTTGGTAGTTACCCAGAGGTTTCATTGCTACGTCTAGCTTTTCTAGTAAGAAGTTTTCGTATATCCTGTACCCCACATTACAAATTGAAATTTTTCTAAAATCCCCTGTCGTTTTAGGAGCGCTCTTTTTTGGAATTGGTACCTGTTTGGTAATTACCCACTCTGGCGGCACTTGATTATTCTTCCAGGCGTCCTTCATAATAGTCGTTATTTGTTCAATAAATGCTGGAGGGGCTGCTTTGTACATTTCCGGAACAATTTGATCAGTACCGGGCACTGTTCCGTTTCTCATGCCGCTTATTATGCGTGTTATATCCTCCGTTTTAGGGCAGTCCGATTCCGGTACATTATCCGACACGCATTGTATTGTAGATACTCCCGGGCCTTCACTGTTTCTAACTTCAGATATCCAATGTGCCATAGGGATGAAGTGACGATGCTGCGATCGTGACTGTTTTGACCTATGTTTTTTCAAGTATTTGTATGTAATTTTCATGCGCATAGCTCTGTGAGCCGTACTCAAACCTTGAAAGAACCGGGTACATTCGAATTCATCGTCATCTTCCTCCACTTTTCTAATACGCTTTCTTGCTATTTTAAGGTTTCTGATGTGGATAGAAGCGTTCGGGAATTTATGCTTAAGAAAAAGCGCCTTTTGCAATTGGGCCTGAGCAATCCTACTCTCTCTGGATCTTATTGTTGTGTGGGATGGGATCGCCCGTGCTGACTTTTTCAGAATTGTATTCAGTTCCTCCCAAGTAGGATTCTTATTAGTTCTCGCGCTGTTTCGTGCGCTTAATTCTAACCAGGAGGTGAGATTCTTATTGACTTCACTTTGGAAGTTTCCTAGATGTTTCGTACTCTGTAGGGCTTCATAGTTTACTTTTTTATGGTTGAACGGCATGATAGTGTTGCCTGTACTTTTTTGCGCGCAATTTGACCGCTTATTTTGTGGCGTATCACAATTATCTATCATTCCCCATATAAGCTTGTGATCCGTTTTAACCTTCCTCGACCAGCTCCCTTGTATGGTTTTAAAAGTTACTAACTTGTCTCGACTACATATCATATGATCAATCTGAGATTTTTTTTCCCCCATTTTCCAAGTTACCTTGCTTGACGGGCGACCCCAGGTACTTTTCACAACTAGGTTGTGTTGTTCCAGGAAGTTCAATAGTAGAGAGCCGTTAAAGTTGGATACCTCGTGTAGGAGGTTTTTCCTACACACGTGTGGTGATTGTTGCGTGACCTCAGCCCTACCCAAATGAGCGTTAAAGTCGCCTAGAAGTACAGGTATTGCCTTTTTAGGCGCCCGGTGTAATAGTGCCCCTATTTTCCCTAGACATGTGGTGGAATTGGACGGCATATGGGTGTTAATGAAGAACAATTCTATAGGATCTTTGTGTCCGGGTGTTTGCAGCCTGATGTGTGCCGCGAGTATGTTGTTCCAACTATTGTACGTATTTATTATTTCATATTGTATCGCTTTGCTAATAAGAATTGATATCCCTCTTTTTTCCGTCGCCCGCTTGCCTCCGTGAAGGATCCACGTATAATTTTCGGACGAAAAAGTTCCCTTAGCGAGGTGTGTTTCCTGTATTCCTGCAAACGTAATTTGGCGTGCTGCTAGTTCTTGGTCAATATTCAGTTTATCATATAACGTGGCACAGCCGCGCACATTCCATGTTGCGACGTTAATACTTTGTGAGTGGACAGGTAGCTTATGATTGCTTGTTGACGCTTGTCTCAATAGTCTGTGCCCCGTTGAGTCGACTTCCTGGGGGCCAAGTGAGCTACTAATACTTGGAGTTGACAGAGGGCTGGCGTCGGTTTCTGTTCTAGGGCTGGTGTTGGCCTCTGAACATAGCAGAGGTGTGGTGTGTAGACTTTGTTCTTGTATCTTAACACTGTCGTAATGGTGATTCCTATAATACAAATGGATTGGTCTAGCAGGGGCGGTAAGTGTCGACGGAGCTTTGTACACTATGGGCTGAGTATAACCCCCATGTATGTGTACGTCTACGGCAAAAAATTCCGACGCAGCTATTATAACGTCTTCGCCTCCCCAGTTACCTTCTATGAATTGGTTGCTGATGTAGGTGTCGATTTGATCCAACCTTGGTTGTGGGGCTTTAACTTTGTCATTGTATAAAGTGTCACTGACGCTACCTATTAAGGCTTCTCTTATTCTCGGTTCATCTCGGTTGACTGAAATGTAACTGGCCAGTTCTCTTCTGACGATCTTGTGGTCATATTGATCTGGACAGGAAGCTATAACCATATTCAGTTGATCGGCAATTGCCCTGTACAGACAGTTACCATCTTTTGGAATCGGTACAATATCCATTTTAACCCTATTCAGTGATATATTTTTTTCTTTTTAACCTGACACTGTTGTCCGGTCGCTAAAGGCACTTGCCCAAAAAAAAGGGGGCTTTATTATTCCCAGAAGCAGCAATTTAGAACAGCGCCGGAAGGCACGTTATGTGACGATCTTTTGTTTAATTTGAGAATAGTGGCATCTGTAGATTGCACACGTGCGGCTTAGACTTCTTTTTGTGGCCTTTTGTGCAGTATTGCATACCAACTTTGGGCAATGCAAAGTAAACAAAGGCTGATTTACTATCTGTAGCCTATTGTTTGCATTTGTTCCTTTTTTTTCCCCCTCAATCTTGCACTGATGCTTAATGATGTGCTGCGGAAAGAGCTTATTGATTATGTAAACTTAACTGAAACGGGCCGCTGACGACGAAAAAACCGCATGCTTTAACTATAATTCTAGGGTATTATTCTTGGGCTATTAAACCCTTTGCTAGTACTATAATTATTTATATCAGTACAGGCCAGTCCTTGTGCTGAGGACTAGACTATGCTTAAACTGCAAAGACCTATACAAGTAGGTAAGGTTCAAGGTATTGCCATACCCAGGACTGTAGATAACGTGCCCTGTGAAGCTGAGTTTATAAGCTACCCATTAGGTATACAGCGGGTTTCCGAGATTAGTAACTAGATGTATGATGATTGTTAGTGTGTTACTTTTTATAACTGTTGGCGACTTCGTGCTTTTTTGCGTCAAAAAAAGATATCGTAATTTATTTTAGAAAGTTCTAGTTTTTCGCGTCTAGGTTTTCGGGGAAGGGCAATGTCTGTCTACTCAGAATGCTTATATCATGACCGGATACGGATGCGCTGGGAATATTCCTGGCAGCAGTGTCTCTACATATACCGGTCCCTGTGAAACCTATATAACGGTGTGAATATAATAACTTAAATTTTTAACGGGATTCCGACAAAAAAAGAAAAAAAGAAAAGGAAAGCGGGGGATATGCTTTCCACTTATGATTAGAAATTTTCCAGCTAAGGCCAATCAGGGGGGTAATTAGCAATTCTAGTTTGTGCTGTAACTTAGCCTCTAGCGACTTGAATAGCCTCTAATGAGTTCCAAACTTAACGATAATTGCAACGGTCGATTCCGGGTTTGTGCACCAAGAACTCGACTATTTGCCACCGGATGTGCGTTTACAGTGCGACAAATAAAATAACTTACGTGATGTAGTGACCCAAGAGGCGCAGCGTTACCCCCTGTCTGAGGATATATATATATGCTCAGTCAAGACCAGGGTGCCGTCTGGCCGACCAGGTATTATTACGTGTATTTACGTATGCATAGGTCAAGGTCAATAAATAGAACGAGCTCACCAATTTCGCAGTGTAGTTGTGCCCTGCTTGGATACCCGTACCATGCACGATGGCCGGGTAGGCGCAGGCTTTATCCGCACCCACTCACTGTAAGCCTTTTATCATTTGGGCGCACTGCAACTTAACACAAATCGGCACTTAGTAGCACTTTTCGCGAGATTTAAACAAACCGAGAATCGGCGCGTGAGATATCTAAACCGGGCTTATACGAAAGAACGCCAACATCTGTGGATGGCCGACGGATGGCTTTGTTTCGTGGAACTATGGCTATTGTGTTTTCGAGGCGATAATAAAGGCTGGGATGGGCTCCAGGACGCGACCGCACCGTATCGTTGTCCGGACAAGACTCCGGGAGTTAAAGCCCAAGATACCAAGCAAAAATTTGGTTGGGTACAGGAATGGGTAGTATCCATACATTTTTTTGTACATAAAACGCAAGAAAGCTTTTTGTACCTTCTCCAGAAGTAAAACGTAAGTTGTTTCGTAAGGATTCCAAACAACACAGGCTGCCTCCAGCTTACTTCGCACTAATGCATTATAAAGCAACTTTATTGTTCTGGGGTCATTGAAATCCCTGGCATTCCTTATAACGAAACCCAACCTCTTGTAGCAACTTCGGGTTAGAGTAATCAGATGCTCGTGGAAGTTGAGGTGGGTGTCAAGGATGACGCCTAAATCCCGAATGGAGCTCACACGTGCAATAGTATCAGAACCGAGAAGATACTTGTAGAAAAGCGGATTTTGCGACCTAGTGAAAGATATGACTGCACATTTTGAGACGTTGAACGCTAGTCCATTTTTACTGCTCCAGATTTGCACTCTGTCGATGTCTTCTTGGAGTGATGCACAGTCTGAAACCTCCTGCACACCATAAATAAGCTTCAGATCATCGGCATAAAGCAAACATCTTGCAGATCTAAGAACTGAAGCCAGATCGTCGATCATAATACCAAAAAGCAGAGGACCCAGTAAGGAGCCCTGACTGACTCCTGAACGAGTCTGGTAAGTCTTAGAGAGAAAGCACCCATGCTGCACGTACTGTTTCCTACCACGTAAGTAACTAGCAAAAAACCGTAGTAGTTGCGGGGAAAAACCGATATTACACAACTTGCTCAGTAGCACATCATTATCTACGCGGTCGAATGCTTTCTGAAAGTCAAAGTACAGGACGTCTACCTGTATGCCCTTATCTAAATGGTCCGAAATGGAATCTACCAGGGTTAGTAGGTTGGTATCAACCGATCTCCCTAGCCTGAATCCATGTTGGGAATCACATAGAAACGGCTGAATTTGGGGAGCTACTAGTCTATTAATAATCGACTCAAATAGCTTAGCTGTTGATGACAGGATTGCTATGGGTCGATAGTCTTCAACCTGGGTCAAATTATTCGATTTGGGAATAGGCCTCACCCTAGTGACTTTCCAACGCTGTGGATATTGCCCAGTATGTAACGCTAAGTTAAAAATTTGCAGTAAAGGAGATATAAGCCACTCTTTACAGCCTTTTAAAATATATGCCGGAAGATTGTCAGGACCCGGAGAGCTTCGAGCCTTCAGACGGTTTATAGAGTTTTCGACATCCGGCCGAGATATCTGGTAAATGTGGACATAGTTAGCATTACGAGTTAAGTCTTCACTAAGTATTTTACCAGGTTCATTTGGCAAAAAAACAGATGAGAAAAAATCAGCAAAAGCTTGAGCTGCCTCACTACCTTCAAATTCATTTCCTCTGTAGGTAACTTGAGGCTCGAAGCCTCCTTTGGCTTTCAGGTTTGCAATATGTTGCCAAAATGTTCGAGGATTGGACGTAAGATTGGACTGCATCCGGCTGATATAGTTATCATAAGCAAGCGATATACGGGTTTTAATGTTCGCCCTAAGATTAGAAAATATGCAATACACAAAGCTGTCTCCAGAACGCTTCCAATCTCGATGCAGAGAAGCCTTCCACCTAATGTCTTTTATTATGTCGGGCGTAAACCAAACCGGATAACGCCTGCATGTTTTATTGGGTCTAATCTTTCCAGGTATAGATTTATCAAATACATTATATATCAACTTGTAAAAGCATTCAACAGCAGTGTTGACGTCACAAGACTCAAGAACCTCACTCCAAGACACCTTGGAAAATAATAAATAAAGTAGTTCATAATTTCCCTTGGCGAAATTCCAGTCACGGCTTGGGTCTACATTACTGGGCACGACAAATAGGGGGCGGTGACTAGACTCCGTAAGTGGTACGACGATTTCGAGCGGAGGGTGATATGCGTCACGAAAAGGAACTAGGCCCCCGTCTTCCACCTCACTGACCTGTACGCCGCAGGTTTCTCCTCGCACCAGCACAACATCCAACACTCCTCCATATGCATTCGTCACAACATTCATCTCTTTCAGGTTACAAACTGCAGTAAAATAACAAAAGTAACTTAAAATGTTAACAGAAGAATACTTTGGATTAAGATTCAAATCACCCACAATTAACACTACACCGTTTAACGAGTCGATAAAAGATTCAATTTTTTGAAAGAACCTCATGTAAACGTCATCTGCAGCCTTGGGTGGAATATAAATGACACACATATAGCACATAGTTTTCTCCAGCTGGAATGAAGCCCACAGATCTTCACCATCCGGCGTTTCAAACTCAGGTCTGCGCCGCATAACAATACCGGGCCGTGTCACCAATAGCACGCCGCCTCCTTGTCGCCCTGTGGCACGATCACGGCGCAGTACGCTCCATTCACCTGATATCAGTTCGGAGTCTTCTACTGAATCAGAGAGCCATGATTCGGCAACACCTATGACATCGCTGTCATGAGAAAGGGTCATATGTCTAAAGGCCTTCAATTTTGTATTAAGACCCCGCACATTCTGATACAGGATAGCAAGAGCTGATTCTGAAGAACACCTACGTGATACATCAGTCTTGTGTTGCTTGGTTTTTAGCACCTTGCTTTCGAAATAACCACATTTTGACCCTAGCATTTTCCGGCCAGACACTTGCAGAAATACACTTTTCATAGAAAGTGGCTGGGACTCCTATCTTATAAGACCTGCAACTGCCCTTTGACTTGAGCTCCTCTACTGTGCAAGTTGCATTTTCGCACAAAGTCTGCAGATATTCGTTCGATAACTTCGACAGGACCCGACACCATATTCCATAGATGGATATACTTTCGGTATTCAACCGCCTTGAGGGAAGTAACGTTGGGGCCTGCTGTGCAGCGTAATGAGGTCTGGCGTCTTTGCTTCTTGACTCGGGAATCTTCAGAGTCCTCCTTGCTGGATAGATCATGATCATGCTCAAACTCCGACGTGCGCGGCCTTCCAACATCTTGATCAATATGGCCGGCCTTGACATGGTCGCTACTTTACTATATAATGCAAGCTCAGTTTGCGAGTAGTTAGATTTGTATGAGATTGTCTCCCAATATTTATATTATACTAGCATTTGCTACTACTGCTTACTAAGCGTAATTTTTAACCGTCTACAAAAAAGAGGTTCTCTGTTTGACCCGTATATATGTATTTACGTATGTAGGTATGTATGTATGTATGTTTGTCCACGATTATCTCGCGTTTGGCTGAACCGATTTAGATGGTTTCCAGAAAAGTAGTTGTTACATTCTGGGGGTTTCGGTATACGAAGTTTGGTGATTGTGATTCATTAACAGGAGCATCCAAAAAGAAACTTTGGCCTCACTTCCATTCGCACTCCTTACTGTCAGTCCGTCAGTTACAACAGTACCAACCGAGTTGCTTTTACTAAACCGATTGAATTGCAATTTGGCACAAACTATCAAGAATTTAAAGCGCTCGTGGCCCAGCGGCACTCACCTACCGCGTGTGGCATGCGAGGTTAAGCGATATGGGTGCAGGTCAGTTCTTGGATGGGTGACCGCTTTGAGTGGTTACTAACTGAGCGCTCTCGTGCTTTGGAAGGCACGTTAAGCCGTTGATCCCGGCTGCTGTCTAGGACAGCAGTCGTTAAGCCAAGTTAGAGGCCTTCAGGCGGCTTGAGAACTTCTAACAGTCAAGTTGCCCACTCACTTGACAAAGGGGGGTCGAAGTTGCACCACGTCCGTAGGGAGTACCCATCGCTACTCTACACGTGACCCCTGGGTGGTGCTAAAAGTGCAACAAAACTGGCAACCGTACTTGTGTTCTCGAAGATCTCACGGTTCGAAAATAAATACCATACGATTATTATTATAGTTACGTAGGTTCTCTGAAATGGTGCCAAGTCCGGCACTATATTGTTTACAGTAAAACTAATTTACTGCGGCTTTATGCATTTTGAGCTTTAAGTTATCAGTTTTCTTAAATATCCAACAGCCTTAATGGTATTATAACAAACTGCCAAGATAAGGCTCAAAATGCATAAAGCCGCAGTAAATTAGTTTTACTGTAAACAATGTAGTGCCGGACTTGGCACCATTTCAGAGAACCAACGGAACTTGTCAAAAATAATCTAAAGGTTGATTTAAATGGAAAAAAATATCCAAACCTCTATGTCGTTTATAAAAGCCAATCCATTGATTCCCCACAAGCCTATATAACACGTATGTAACATTAAACTTTTATTCTACAATCCCTGGCATGTATTGAGTGCCAAATTTTACCTTAAGTTCGTATTAGGGGACCTCTTGGACACTCAGATATCGATATTGGACGAAATCGGGTTGCAAATGAAGAAAATCAATATGGCTCCCACTTTGTCCAAATTTTACCTCGGATTCGTATTAAGAATTCTCTCGGACGCTCAGATATCGATTTTGAACGACATCGTGACGGAAATGATAAAAATGAATATGGCCGCCACTTTTTCTACATTTTACCTCGGATTCGTATTAGAGACCTCTCGGACGCTCAGATATCGATTATGAACGAAATTGGGAAGGAAATGAGAAAATTAATATGGCTGCGACTTTTTCCAAATTTTACCTCAGTGTCGTATTAAGAAACCTCTCGGATGCTCAGATATCGATTTTTAACGAAATCAGGAAAGAAAAGAAGAAAATCAATATGGCCGCCACTTTTTCCAAATTTTGCCTCGGAGTCATATTAGGGGACCTCTCGGACGCTCAGATATCGATTTTGAACGAAATCGGGACGGATATGAAGTAAATCAATATGGCCGTAGTTTAGGTACCTCGGATTCCTATTAAGAGTCCTCTCGGATGCTCAAATATATCGATTTATGTTGAAGTCGTATCGAACGGCACTGATTAATAAAACCACTTACAATACATTGAATCAAAAAAGGTCGTGTCTTCATAGGAAACTCACGGCACTTCATGCACCTTTAGACCTTATAAGGAACCTACATGCCAAATTTGGTATCTCTCAAACCAGCAGTTTGGGCTGCGCGTCGATATGTCACTCACTCAGTCAGTCAGTTTTTTCTTGCAATTAAGCACCAACATTTAAAAGTTTTCATGTCCGCAATATTAAATTTCAAAATCAATGCCATTTTTTAAATTAACGACCCGAAAAACCATAAAAATGATACCCATATTACTATTTAGACATTCCAACCCCCTCGGACCCCAACAGAGGGGATGGTATTTCACGTCCACCACGTGGGATTTTAAAATCATTGTTGTTTTCGTAATCAGCGACCCAATAAACCATAGAAACAACACCCATATCGATTTTCATAATTTGTCACCACATTCCCCCTTTCATGGGTTCATTTCTCAAAAAACCTGAATGAAACACATGTTCACTCATTTATCGTTAGAAATACTCCTGTAAAATTTCGAATAAAATAATCCAACTAATCTTGATTTCCCCTTCAAACTTCGGACCCCCATTTCACCCCCTTAGGGGTTGAATCTTGAAAAATACTTTCTTAATGCACCTCAAGACCTTATATGGAACCTGCATACTAAATTTGGAATCTCTAGAATCAGCAGTTTGGGCTGTGCGTTGATATGTCACTCACTCAGTCAGTCAGTTATTTCTTAAAATTTGGCACAAACTTTCAAAAGTTTTCATGTCCACAATATTAAATTTCAAAATTAATGCTATTTTCGTAATTAACGTCCCAAAAAACCTTAAAAACGACACCCATATTAATATTTAGACATTTCACCCCCCTCGCACCTCAACAGGGGGGATGGTATTTCACGTCGTCCACGTGAGATTTTAAAACCATTCTTGTTTTCGTTATAAGCGACCCGGTATATCATAAAAACAATACCCATGTCGATTTTCAGAATTTGTCACCACCTTTCCCCCTTTTAGGGGTTGATTTCTCAAAAAACCTGAAACACGTATTTACTCATTTATCGTTAGAAATACTCCTGTGAAGTTTCGAATAAAATAGTCCAACTAATCTTGTTTCCACATACAAACTTCGGACCCCCATTTCACCCCCTTAGGGGTTGAATTTTGAAAAATCCTTTCTTAGTGCACCCCTAGACGTTATAAGGAACCTACGTGCCAAATTTGGAATCTCTAGGACCAGCGGTTTGGGCTGTGCGTTGATATGTCAGTCAGTCAGTCAATCAGTCAGTCAGTTTCTTCTTTTATATATTTAGATATATGGCTAAAAGCAAATAAAATGGGTACACTTTGCATGTAATGAATAATCGTATGGCAATACATATTTATAGAAGGCAATCAGAGTACAGCTTTGAGGTTTTTAAGCCAGGCAGATATGTCAGGTGTCAAAGGCATCCAAGTCTTCAGCAGGACCAGGGTCTGATCTTCCTCTCCACACTAGTGGAGAATGCTTGCAACCCCATCTATGTTGGAAGACATTTCAGCGCCCATGCCCAGTTCGCAAGTGCAAACAGTGAGGCAAGTTTGCGAGGGAGATTAAAAACTTTTGGTTTTAAGGTCGGATCAGTGGGGTGGGCAACTTTGCCGTCCGTGGTAGTAGCCCATTCAGCTTTCCACCTCTCTGTGATATTGAAACTGTTTAAAGTAATTTTGTAATAAATAATGGGCTGAGGTTCTAGGAGAGATTCAACAGTGACACAACCTTGTCAGGTGGCTGTTATACCGACCTTACACTTAAACCCCCTGATTTATCAAACTTAACAAGCCTCTGTTAACTAAAAGTTGTTTTGTCCTTTTCTCATAAACATAAATGTCGAAGTGACAGATAAGGACAAAGCAACTTTAGCGGCTTGTTAACTAATAGAGGCTTGATGGACGTTTATGAATAAGGGGGAAATACTTTAACTAGGAGCGTGAAAACGATAGAGAATCATACTGAGGTTCAATTACTGATTATGCCCTTAACTTTAATGCCATTATCACAAAGTTTTCTTTATCCGTGCACATATTGTCGAACTCGACTGTACAACATTATATGGAGGCACGCCTAGTATTGGAACCCACTTTTTATCATATCAATGTTTTCCCAACTGCCTGATATGATTAAGTAACTGTAGGGGTTAAAGAATTAACGGTAGGAGTAAATACAGTCTCCTGCAATGTTATTAAGCGCTGAATAATATTTGACACAATTTATATGTGGGAATTGCTCATTTTCTCGTACCTACAATGTAGATATTGCAGCTTACTGCAATGGATAGCATTGAAATATAATATATATTAATTTGCATTATAACTTGATGATTAACTTAAGAAGATTGCATCTGTATAAGGTATATACAAAACCTATATTATAAAAATTAAAGCGACGTGAACACAAACTATATTTTGGATGATATATCTGCTAGTGATCTTACAAAAACGACTAAACGGCTTAAAATGAAATTTGACACACTGATTGCATATAACCTGCATCAATCATAAAATACTCTTTGCCTCGGTAATCATCCCCCAAGACGATAAAATCGGGATAGAACTGATAGAAGTTTACATACTAGTCGCGGGCGAATGTTGAGTACCTGTTTGTAAATAAAGCCTTGCGTAAAATCCCACTCGTATTTAATTAAGACCCTCTGACTCCTATTCCCGACAGAGAGAGAGCGGAAGCGCGAAATTTGCTAACATTCAGACACCACTCGTATTAAGTTTATACAGCAGCTTGTTAACAAGGCATGTGTGAGTACGCCCGTTAGGCACCGCGTAAACATTGTGCACGGAAAGGCTATTGTTATTGTCTACCGTGCGGTCGGCACGCGAAGTCAATGGTTAGGCCAATAGAATGGTTAATTAAAATTGTGCTAAGTTTTCACACCGATGCTCATTCCAGAGCTTAACTACCGTCAAATAAAAGTCTTGTTTTAATATTTGAATGCAATATACCTAACACGATTGAACTTGAACCCGTAATAACATTAATGACGTCATCGGCCGAGGTAACGAAACAGCTGGGCGCTGCGACAGGTTTGTAATCATCCGCGTGTAATGTTGATAATGTTAGCACTCAATCTATGAACAGAACTAAAACTTTAGCAGAGGTTGTTAAAACAGCAGTGTCCACTTCTGCTAGTGGCACATCCGGTTCCAATCACAACCCTGGTGTGTGGATCAAAATTGAAAGCCGTAAGACCATACGGAAAAAACGACTGATAGGTAAGAGGGGTGTGGCATGTGAGTCCAATAGTAAGTTCAGAGCCGCTGACATGAAGGTGCCGTTATTTGTTACTAATGCGCACAAGGAGACGTCCGAGAAGGACATTATTGATTACATTCGAGACAAAACCCAGGAAACCGTAAGGTTGCATAAAATGGCAATAAAAAAGCATAGTGACCACGACGCCTATAAGTTATTTGAATCGAATAATAAGTTGTCCATGTTTTTGGACGATAAACTGTGGCCTAAAGGCATCATATTTAGGCAGTTTGAGAAAAACAAGCCCAGGGAACCTTTCCCTGGATCCGGAACAGTACTTACGTTACTGTGTTACAGCAAATAATATCAGTAACAGTACTGTTACTGATATTAGTTAAAAATCATTTTGAAGTGAAGTCTCCTCTCGGGCCCTCCATGTCGGTACTTGACGCTGAGACTACTTGTGACTTAGTACTTGAGATTACGACAAAAGACGTAGCGCAAGTTATTCAAAAAATGTCCAGGGGTAAGTCTCCTGGCCACGATGGTCTAAGTGTTGAGCATCTCCGCTATGCGGGGCCCCACCTTCCCAGAGTTCTGGCAATGTTTTATTCCCTATGTCTTCGCCACTCATACTTACCTTTGGAGTTAATGAGAACTATAGTGGTGCCTATTGTTAAGAGTAAGGTAGGAGATATATCAGATAAGGCAAACTATAGGCCTATTTCGTTGGCCACTATTATGGCCAAGGTGCTTGACGGTTTGCTTAGTGTACAGTTGGACAAATACTTAACGTTACACGACAATCAGTTTGGTTTTAAACCCGGGCTATCCACTGAGTCTGCCATACTGAGCCTAAAGCATGCCGTTAGGTACTATACCACACGCAATACGCCTATATACGCATGTTTTCTAGATTTATCTAAGGCATTTGACCTGGTGAGTTATGACCTTTTATGGGAAAAACTTAGAGAGTTTAATGTGCCCTGCGAAATTATTCTCATATTTAGGTACTGGTATGGTAATCAAGTAAATAATGTACGTTGGACCGATAAGCTCTCTGAGCCCTACAAGTTGCAGTGCGGAGTCAGACAGGGCGGCATGACATCACCAAAGTTGTTTAATGTGTATGTGAATGCGCTGATCGTCGCGCTCAGCAGTCAGCATGTCGGCTGCCATATTGACGGTGTATGTCTCAACAATCTGAGTTACGCAGACGACATGGTGTTGTTGAGTGCGTCGGTTTGTGGCCTTCGAAAACTGCTCAACACTTGCGAGGAATATGCAGCCGGTCATGGTCTGATCTGTAACTCAAAAAAAGTGAGGTTATGATTTTCAAGTCTGGAACCAGGTCACCCACGAATGTGCCCCCGATAATGTTGAATGGTGTGGAAATGGGTCGTGTCCGTCAGTTTAAGTACCTTTGGCCACCTGCTCACTGACAACCTCATGGATGACGCTGATATTGAGAGGGAGCGTAGGGCGCTGGCAGTTAGGGCAAATATGCTGGCTCGCAGATTCGCGCGATGCACGAGGGAAGTGAAAATCACTTTGTTTCAAGCATATTGTACCTCACTGTACACGTGCAGTCTGTGGGCCCGGCATACGCGCAGGTCTCTCAGCGCCCTGCGCGTCCAATACAATGACGCATTCAGGATGATGATGGGGCTGCCTCGCCGCTGCAGTGCATCGGGCATGTTCGCGGAGGCGCGCACCGCATGCTTCTTCACCACTCTGCGCAAGCGGTGCGCGTCCTTGCTCTGCAGAGTGCGTGCCAGCCCCAACATCATCTTGAATATGATCTCCAATAGGCTCGACTGTCCTTACATGAATCACTGCAAGCAGATTCATGTACATCTGAATATTAAGTGATGTCTATTTAGTTACAGTCTTGTTTTAAATGACGCTGCTTATTTTATTTTATTATTATTTATTGTAATTCTGTTTCTAATTTATTCTAATTTGCTGTACATTATTATTAACTTGAAATTTGTATTTGTATGTGTGGACCATTTGTTGTCTAAAATAAATGAATATTATTATTATTATCTGCATACCTTACTAGCATCTATGCAAATGCCTAAAGGACGCATGTATTGTCTCATATCAGTCATACCTTACGGGAGAGAGCACCGCTGATAAAAAGCTTTTACAAAACACCGATATCAATATATTTTTTTTCTACTCCAGCATTGTAATCTGTCAATTAATTGACTGACAGTAATATTAATAGAACATTATTGTCGAGGCATGGAAGGAGGCAATTGCAGGCCGGGAGTCCGTTTAATTAATCCGAAACATGCATTTTGAGAAAAATACTGTTAATTGTGTCTTTGTTAAATAAAATCATATACATTCATTATCTTTCATGTACCATTGATTTTTCTTATATACATAAATGACCTCCCACAAGCTGTTGACCATCCTATGGTGCTTTTTGCTGGTGACAGCACAGTAATCGTCTCGAAGAAAACCCGGACACATATCAATTAAATATAAATAGTACACTCGGATTAGTAATTGAATGGTTGAATAAGAATAATTTAAAAATTAATATATCTAAGACAAAGGTTATGAATTTTAAACAAAAAACTCACAAATTGCCGAATGCAAGGGTGACATATCAAAATCAAAACATTGACGAAACTGACATAACACATTTCTTAGGATTACGTTTAGATAGTAAGTTGACATGGAGAAGCCAAATTGATATAATATGTTATAAACTTAACCAATACTCATATGCACTGTATAATCTTAGGAAAGTAGTTAGCCAAACTACAGTACTTACGGCATATCATGCTTATGTTTATATACGTCAACATTAAGATATGGGATTATGTTTTGGGGGAACTCATCGGAAAGAGAAATAGTGTTTAGAGGACAAAAAAATGTATAAGGGCCGTATGTGGCGTCCAAGTTTCAGACTCGTGTAAACCACTATTCCAGAATTTTAAAATAATGACATTGCCGTGCCTATCCATTTATGAATTGGCTGTATATGTTAAACTTAACCTTAACCAATTCCCTAGTTATAATAGTGTACGTCAACGAGGGAAAATAAACAAAAGACCATTTAAAACTGCCCTACTGTCGAAAAGTGTATTTGGTATGGTGCCTAGAGTTTTCAATAAGCTACCTAGATCGCTCTTAGATATAGATAATATTGAATTTAAAAAAAAAGCCTGCAATATTTTTTGGTAGAAAAAGCGTACTACTCCATACAAGAATATTTAAGAGACATTGACATATAACATTGACATAATTATATATAGGAGTAAATTTTGAAAACTCTTATTATTATTATTATTATCATTATTTTATCTGCATAATTTGACATACCTAATGCATGATTATTTAACAATTTAGATTAATATATTTACAAGTTTTGTTTCATATGTTATGACTATTTGTATGCCTTATGGCGAAGACATAGTGAGACTTATAAAATGTTCATAACACCATTGTATATACCTATGTTTTTACAAATAAATGATTGATTGATTGAAACTTCCCGATGTTACGTGTTTTAGTGTATGATGATGAAAAAAGTTCACAACATCAAGAAATTAATGTGTTTACATCACTTTATTATTGACCCAGCAAAGCGTCTCCGTTTCAGCATCGGCAAAAATGCTTTCGTATGTACTGATGTTCAGATGTCGAGATGTCCGGCTGTTTTTCTCTACAGGTCGCTTAACCGATCCTCGTGAAGTTTTGTGAGCAGGATCAATTATTTTATTGATTTTTATCGATTAGGTTTTTTTATTCAAAAGAAGAATGACAGGTCTGCGTTTCACAGAGTTACTAGTTTAAATAAGTAACAGTTACCTTTACATAATTTAAGCAACAAGCTGGCAGTGATCGCACTGATGTACGGAACACGTTGGAGGGTGAGGCACCCGGTGTGTATGCCGTCTACTCAGGCAATGCAGTTCAAAGTCTTATTTTATTTGGATGAATTAACCACACAGATAAACAATTCGATCATATCGATATTATCGATAAAAAGCGGTTCTCTATCCCTACAAACTGCCAAACGTGGTCCCGAAAAACCTGATCAATAACTAAATAGGTACGCCATTTAGTACATAATCGCGATCGTGTTAACAAGTCTAAATGTCTCATCATCATCATCATCATCTCAGCCGAAAGACGTTTACTTCTGGACATAGGCCTCTCCCAAAGACTTCCACAATGAGCGGTCCTGCGCCACTCGCATCCAGCGGACACCCGCGACCTTCACTAGGTCATCAGTCCACCGTGTGGAGGGCCTGCCCACGCTACGCCTTCCGGTACGCGGTCGCCACTCGAGAACCTTTCCGCCCCAACGGTCACTTAAGTTTAGCGATTCGGAGGGCTATATCGGTCACTTTGGTTCTGCTGCGGATGGCCTCATTCCTGATGCGATCACGTAGAGAAACTCCCAACATAGCTCTCTCCATTGCTCTTTGGGTGACTGAGCGTTCTTATGAGGCCCATAGTAAGCGACCACGTTTCAGTGCCATATGTTATCACTGAAAACACACACTGGTCTAAATGTCTATCTTTTTTTATATAGCTATATGTAACTCAAGTTCACGTTTACTTCAGTTTCATGCAAGTATGCTTTTGTGATAAAGATCAGGTGTTTTGTACAACAATCCGTAACAAAACCAATGGTTTTATCTCTAATCGAATTAGCATTCCGTTCTCATACATGCAAATAAATAAGTTAACCATTCTCACGATAAATTTTTACCTTAGCTTACGTAATTTGCTGACTTAAGAAAGGTTGTTCTACCTCTGCCACCGCAGCCATAAACGCTTAGAAGCGTTATTACTGTCTGCGAGGTTCGTTCAACTTAAGCAAACTATACTTACTTTAAGATAGCTAATAATTATTTAAATAAAGTGAACTTGCTTCTGATACTATTATCTATAAAAATAAAGTAGCTGCTCTTCATGCATAATAATATAATATTTAAAACGAAGTATGCTCAAGCCGATTTATGGAAAAAGCGATTTGATTTTCTATCGAGAGAACTGTACTTTTGTAATTGCTAGCGCAACACTTACTAGCAAAATACTAAATAGTTACTCGATAGCATTTAGATCATCCGATACAGATCGACATGCAAGTACTGTGGTATTTAATACACCATGGCGTTTCACGTTAATCTATATTAATAATTTCGTGCAGGGGTACGGTAGACCCAAACGAGAACTGTCTCAAATTAAAGAACGTATAAAAATAACTATTTCGAGTTGAACATATGTATCCGCAAAATTCGGATTGTCGCGTATTTTGCATTAAAAAGTGTTATTTTATAACATAAGGTCGGCCATATTAAATTCGTTGGCTGACAAGCGTCGGGTTGGGTACGTTCGGAAATTGTAAACTATGTTTGCGTCCGGTGTGTTGGCCAGGTTGCTCTGTTGCTGCGTTCTGGGTGATGGGCCATCATCGCCCATTGTGTGGTCCGGCAAGCCGCGTCTGCAGAGTTTTTTTTTTGTGGTTTTCAATAAAAAATTAATAAATAAATAAAAATATAATGTTTGCTGTGTCTGTCCTCCATCTTAAAGCTGCGCCTCTATTTTGTTGTGACAATTTACTAGGTGTCTTTAAAAGTCTAGCAAAATTCTGTCCCTATCTCGCTCTATCTCAAAACTTAGTGGTACTGCTCATGCCGTTCGCAGCGCTCGGAGGTCAGAACCGAAAACGAAGTATCTGCCTCTCTGTCGCACTTGCATATTCGAACGACAGAGAGGGAGATACAACGAAATACTTCGTTTTGGTTCGCGGTAGGCCCTCAGGCGTCAACTTTAAAACGAACAGGGTACTTTACTATATGAGAAATAAAATTCAAAATGTAAGAAAACCCGGCCAAGTGCGAGTCGGACTCGCGCACCGAGGGATCCGTACAACTAAAAGACAAATGTGATTCATCAATATATTGGTATTTTTGGTAAAATATACGTCATAATAAACATTATCACCTAATTTCAAGTTAATAGGTCCATGGGAAGTTAAAAAATTCTGTGTGACAGACGACAGACCAAATGTTCTTTGACTTTCTTCGGTCGTCCGCCGCGTTTGGACTGAAGTGCTACCGCGAACCAAAATATATGCCTCTCTGTCGCACTTGCATATTCGAGCGCGGAGAGGGAAATACTTCGTTTTCAGATCGCGGTAGGCCCTCTGGTCTTACGGCTCCTATTCTTGGATGGTGCGCGCATCGGAATGCAAAATACCTTTGGCAAAATTAACGGAACAAGTTGTTAAATAGGTTCCATTAATCGGAGACAAAAAATCCAACTGTTATCATTATCACGCGATACACTGGGCGTGTCAGTCAAGGTACTGGAATCTATTCTGGAGGTCGTTGCACCAACTCTAGCTCTCATTTTTAATAACTGTATAGACTATAGCATTTTTCCAGACTTAATGAAATGTAGTAAAGTAGTTCCAATTTTCAAATCAGGTCATAGAGATAATCCTTCTGATTATCGTCCAGTTTCTATCCTACCTGCGTTTAGCAAAATATTCGAAAAAATAATGCTTACGCAATTGGTTTCTCACTTTAATTCTCACAATATTTTGCACGCACAGCAGTTCGGCTTCACGAAGGGTAGGTCAACTACTGATGCAGGTGCAAGTTTATTAAAATTTATTTTGCAGTCTTGGGAAGAGTCGCACGACGCCATCGGAGTGTTCTGTGACCTATCCAAGGCTTTTGATTGTGTAGATCATGGTACTTTAATTTGTAAACTTAAGTTTTATGGTATCAGAGGGCACACATTAGATCTCATGAAGTCATACTTAACACAGAGAAATCAAAAGGTAGCTATAAATAAAGCCATTTCGTCAGAGACAGTGGTAGAGATGGGAGTACCTCAGGGGTCTATTCTAGGTCCGTTCCTGTTCCTTGTTTATGTAAATGATCTGCCATATATGGTAAGCCGAAGATCAGGCATTGTAATGTTCGCAGACGACACCTCATTACTTTTCAAGGTAAATAGGAGAGATACTGAACTCATTGAACCAAATAATACCCTCTCCATGATATCTGACTGGTTTGCTGCCAATAACTTAGTATTGAACCCGAAAAAAAACGAAATGTATTAAATTCTCTCTTGCGAACTCATCAAACAGAAACTTATATACAAATATTAGACTTAATGGTCAAACATTAGAATTTGTTACTTCTACTGTATTCTTAGGTATTACATTGGACTCAAAATTGCAGTGAGGTTCCCATATAACAGCGATAGGAAGTAGGTTGAGCTCTGCTGCATTTGCAGTCAGGAGAATAAGGCAGCTTACCAATGTGGCAACGGCACGGTTAGTTTACTTTGCTTATTTTAATAGTATAATTACTTATGGTCTTATCTTATGGGGATCAGCTGCAGATATTGAAACTGTTTTTATTTTGCAAAAAAGGGCTATCCGAGCAATTTATAACTTGGGGTCACGTGAGTCATTAAGAGAATTTTTCAAAGAAATAGATATTCTAACCCTGCCGTCCCTATATATATTTGAAATAATAATGTATGTTAGGAAGAGTTTGGGCAATTTTCCAACGAACGCTGATAAACCAATAGCCACGAGAAATACTGGGAAACTGAAAGTAACCTTCTATAGACTAGTAAAGGCGAAAAAGTCGTTCTTGGGAAATTGTATCAAATTCTACAATAAAATTCCTAAACACATTACTGAACTTAGTAATTCTAAATTCAAATCTGTAGTAAAACAAACACTTATTTCAAAAGCATATTATAAGATAAACGATTACATCATGGATAGGGATGTTTGGCAGTGATAGCGTCCTGCACGGGTAATCTATCGCGAAAATATGTTTTCTACTGTAGCATTGTTATTTCAGTTATTTTGTAGTAGCTGACACTGTAATTTATATTTAATTATACAATGTATATTGTTTTGAAAAAATGACACCTCGCCGAGTTTCTTACGCCGGTTCTTCTCGTGGCAGAGGTTTATTTTTCCGAACCGGTGGTAGTTTATTGACGTTCATAGGTGCATGTAATATGCCTAATTTGAAGAATAAACTACTTTTACTTTTACTTTTTTACTTTACTCATATCACGATCCGTATCACGTGAATACTGATGAATATTGAAGCAACATCCATACAATATTGACACATAATATTGAGTGTAAAGGGCCCCACTGAATAGAATTTGGCGAAGAATAGAGAGCTGATACCGCGAAACGAAAACGAACCAACATCGTCATCCTGTATCTCCCCCTGCGTCGCTCGAATTTACAAGTGCGACAGAGAGGGAGATTCACGAACTTCATTTGTTTACGTTCGCGGTAGCAGCTCTGACTTCGCACCAATAATACTGACTGGCACGTCAATATTAAACAATTGCACATTTAACCGAATTTTAATGAACGATTAGTATTTTAGCTGCACAAATCAGTACTGATCACGGTGTCAGGTTTTTTATGTGCCTTTAAATACTAGCCTTATAAATATACTTAGGATTAACTTATAAAGATACTAGCCTTTGCCTGTGACTTCGTCAGCGTAATCTTCTACTCCCTATTCCATATGATAATCCAGACTTAGAGTATATTTGTATACGAAGTTTCATCATAATCCGTTGTTGTAATGTTTTTATTTTATACATTTTTGTACGCTCAAGTGCAAAAATACGTATCTGTTTAATCGTCTCATAAATACGTACCCGCAACCTTAATCCGCCGACATAAGAGCTATGGGATATATTTTTGAGCCAGTTGTATGCACCCATATTTTTGCACTTGACTGTACACTATTTCTTTGGTCGTTTGCATATCTGTCACGATTTTTTTCTTTATTTCTTTATTATTTATTTCACCCGAGCGAAGCCGGGCTTTCATCTAGTTAATTCATAAACGTTTAGCATTAGAGCAGGCGACATTTAAGGTCTGTAATCGAGTTGCGATCTAGTTTCCAGCTTTCAAAAATAAATATGATGGTCCTTCATTGAAAGATAACGTCAGACTGGAGGAGCAAAAATTGGCCAAGTGCGTCTCAAGCCACGCGCAATGTAGGGTTCCGTAACTATCCACCCGTTACATTATGCGGATTTGGGTCAGGCTCAATTTTTTGGATCATTGCTATGGGTTTTAATTCTATTACAATTGATTCCGTTGTGAAACGAAAATTACTCATATGAATTGTTATTGTCCATTTAAAAGTCACAACTTCAATTTATTATATTTATGACCGAACTAACAACATTTTCTAAGTATTCAATGGATATTGTAAGAAAGTTTTTTTTTTTTAATTTTCCTTTTATCATTCTCCTAGCGTTATTCCCAATACAGTTGCATCCTGAAGGATGCCCGGGGTCCGCTACCTAATCCCAAGAATTGGCGTAGGCACTAGTTTTTACGGAAGCGACTGCCATCTGACCTTCCAACCCAAGGGGGAAACTAGACCTTATTGGGATTAGGCTTGTCAAGTGAGTGGGCAACTTGACTGTTAGAAGTTCTCACGCCGCCCGGAGGACTCTAACTTGGCTGAACGACTGCTATCATAGACAGCAACCGGGATCAACGGCTTAACGTGCCTTCAAAAGCACGGGAGCGTAACCACACAAAGCGGTCACCCATCCAAGGACTGACCCCGCCCGACACTGCTTAACTTCGCATACCGCACGCGGTACGCGGGCGCCGCTGGGCCACGAATTGTGAAAATTAATCCTTCCTTCTTCGTCCCGTCGCGTCGTATGGTAGGTACACTAATTTAGGTCTTATATTTCTTTTCTGCAACTAATAGTTAGAACTTTAGAATATCAAATATCCATTGTTGTGATTAGTCGGTTCCGATAGGTGTTAATATACTGAGACGAGTGAGACGCTACCGCAAACAGAAACCGAAATGTCTGCCTCTCTGTCGCACTTGCGAATTCAACCGACAGAGAGCCTACTTCGCACATTTCGCTTCTCTTCGCACTTTATAATACAAAAATTTGTTTCCAACTATGAAGAACAGTAGGCACATTTTTGCTTTTAATTCTGGATACGCTCCATCCCATGCCATTATTTCATTTGCAATTTATGCTTTGAATACTGTATGCCAGTTTGATAGGATTGTCTGTGTTCAGTTCAATCGCCCACAAAGTCAAACTCAAACCTCTACAAACGCTACGGCTTGCTTCGGTGTCATTTATATCCTTGTAAGTGAAGTGAATATTCCGGATAGCATCACTTTGTTACGAATAGAATTACTGTGTTCCGAATAGACACTTACAGCGGAAGTTGAATGTGTTTTTTTTTCTTTTCTTTTATTAAAATATAGGTACTAAACATAAAAGTTACAGAAGTCGTTTCTTGAATTTTATTTTGTTAGTTTAGGTTAGCCAAGAATATTAATCCATCATCATGAAATAAACGTGCATACTAATATGTGTTGCAAATGCTTGTCTCATTAGACGGAAGAAAGGCGCAATCTTCTGCACCTTTTGCACAGACGTTTGCACCATTGCCTGTCAAGTATAAACGCATAATTTTTTTCTTACGTTTCTTATCGTGACGCGATAGAACGTTATCGGTGTCATTTGATTTGTAAAGTTAGATACATATTAATCTGATGCGCTGCGTGACACGAGACGGCCCATTCTGTATCAGGTGTCAAAGCGCATCAAACTTCATCACGTCAGTTCAGTTCAGTATGAAGCCGAATTTAGTTTCAGCAGCTGCTGATATACTCGCATACATCTCATTTCAAAGATTGCATTTTTGCCCTGTTTGTAAATTACCTTCAATATTAATCCCAAAAATAACATTTTGACGGCTATTTTATTACATGTTTTTACCCTTATCATTCTGAATGCGTCCAAGCATTAAATAACCGGCTGAAATAATACGAACGACGAGATAAAAACTCGGTGAACTGATTCCGTATGGACTCAGTTCACCGAGTTCAGCTCATATAGTATTTTATTGTTGGTGTTTTTAAAATATTTTGTTGAAAGTACATAATCACGAAGTGTTATTGCGTTCGCCACGTTTGTTATTCCCCTTAGAGTAAACTCTCTCAAGCGAAACGGCGGCGTCACAGTTTAATTTAGTAGTTATTTAAAACAAATACAACCTCTCTCTACCAGTTCCAGACTGTCTAGTGTTGGTCAGAAAAAGGAATTATATTTTAAAACAGTATTTCTTGGCCGATATTTTTTTATTTGAATTAAGGGCGAGCCACACCGAATGCTTGCGCAGCACGCGTGCACGCCACGCAAGCGGTGTGTCATCTACTATGACATTTCATACGATGCAATGCGCACGCCACTCACACGCGCACGCGCACGTGCTGCGTACGCATTCGGTGTGTATCGGCTTTAAGTAAGGTCGGCCCAGATTCTTGATAGAACTCCGAGAGGTTTTAAAAATGCCTAACTTAAAATGCATCTATAATATTATAATGTTTTATAGTTGGGCAGCAGCATCCCTGGAATGCGGTGGAGATACTGCGGCCACCAACCCGCATGCCAAACGTGGCGATTATGGTATTTACCCTCCATAAAATTGGGGGAGACTTATGTCCAGCTATGGACATCCTTCGGCTGTTAGTAGTTTTTCTTATTCTTTTTATGAATGATGACGATAAAGATTTCTCATTACCCTTCTCTGACTCAATTTACTGCATACTCCAAAAAATAATTATCGAATTATATCGATCCTCGTCGACACATACGACCATGGCAGCAAGTCACATGTCGTGACAACCGAACTAGTGAAACTTTGTACATTAACCTGCGAAATGACATAGAAAGCCAACGAGTTTGAGTGGGCCGTGGAAACGGTAAGCCGTTCCTGGAACGAAGGCGAAACGGAGGGGCAATGTTGTTACGGAAACGTCGGCGGGCAATAAAGTTGAGGCAAAGTTAGCGTGCGTAAACAATCTCGGTAATTTGCGGTCTCCACTTAACTAAGCACAAATTTGCATCTTTGGTATTCCAAAAGTATGGAATTAGCTTAAATTGTTACCTTTTAATTATTATTCCAAGGGTTTCGTCATCAAAAGGTATAAAAAAAAATAATCAACCTAATCCTTAGAGTGCTACTTTTTCTAGTTTGTCACATTGCTAAATATTTCTGGCACTACTTACGTTATCGATTTGATATTTGTAATAATTACCTACTTATTAACGAGGTTAACCCAAACGTAGGTACTAAAAATGTTAAAATATGTTTACTCAGGTATATGTTTTCACATACACATTGAGCTAGATGGATTAGTCATTATTATATTAATTATTGACCGAGTGAAACTAAGGTCTCCGCTTCAGCTACAACAAAAATGTCGGATTTCCGTTTGTTCTCCTCTACAGGTCGCATTTCTAAACAGATTCTCGTGAAATTTTGTGAGCAGGTTGTATAACTTTAAAGAATTTTTTGTCGAGTCAGCTTTTGGAAATATAAAAAAATTTTTTTTTAATTATTTCGTATGTTTCTGGGGGCGGATTTCGGTTTGTTCTCCTCTACGGCTCGCGTTTCTTAACCGATTCTTGTGAAATTTTATAAATATTTACATAGATGTTTTAGTCGAGTTAGTTAGTTTCTAAAAATTTCCACAAACATTTTTTTTTTCAATGGTTTGTTTTCCTGCTAAAATGGCTACTTGACAGTGTTATAGTTTCATTTTAACGATTGTTTAGAGAAAATCATATTATAACGTTACACAAGATATACGATCCAACCTTTCTACGGGAAATTTACTGTTTTGGTCGTGAATTACTGCGTTTACGAGTAGGTAGGTACAGATTTGAATAATTTGGTAATTACAATTTATTGTGATATTTGTATAGTGACCCAATGTTATAAATTTTAACACGTGGAAGAAGCAAAACCATTAATTTTATGTTAATGTAGATTGCCTTCATTGAATTGTAAAACGAAAAATGGCAATAAAATGAGATGGAAACAAATGACGCATTATTGCAGTCTGTGCTGAAAGGATTTTAAATATATATAACATTTAATTATTATTATAATTAATTTAACACTTTTTGCCGGTGTGCATATAATAAGTGCTAATTTAACAGAAAATAATGGCTGTTATATTTCGTGTCTTCTACTCGTGTGTGTGGTACCATATGAAAGGAATGGACCTACACTTTCTAAAACCGTTCTTCTTTTTTCTACAGAGTGGTTAAATGCAAAGCGAATTTTTTCAAGTTCATATACATATCAATAGTTAATATTGATTGAAATATTACAGAAAAATATACCTAACCATATCTCCATCTAGGTTTCTTTAATCATCGAAAATCCTTTAAACAACAAAATTTGTACGGAACCCTGAGCGCGGGCAGTAAAACTGGTTTTAATGGTAATGGTAGATATGATTCTGAGTAGGATCCCAAAGTATGTTTCCAAATTCTGAAGAATAAGTAAAAGCATAATTTTGTTCCGTATCTCTGAATTTTAACGCGCGTGCTGATTATCTATAATCTATTATACTACAGAGGGAATTATGATACTTCGGCTTTGATATATCGAAACGTCAGATTGTTTACAATACGTCAAATTCTGCTATGTATTTATATGTTTTTGACGGTAAGTATTTCTCGTTAACTTCGAAATTTCGGACCACATTTTACTCTCAAAAACACGCGGGAGAGTTAAGTTAGTATTGGTTCTTTATATGTATATTATTTTAGTGGTTTGTGAATCGGTTTGAACTGAGATAAGGTTTGTTCTTTATTTGCGCATATAAATATAGTTGGTGGAATCGACATGAACACCAATATTCGCATTTGAAGTGGTCACTTACTTATCTGCTTGTTCGAATTAACGTGGTTTTATGCAAAAGTGAAAATTAGGCATGTTTCTTGGGAAGAGTAGCTAAAGCAGAGAACTTTTGGAAAATGAAAGGCTGGTCCCGGTTTAAAACAGATCTTTTTATCTTTTATATAAATTATACGTGTAACTAATCGAAATAAAATAGCCTCTCAAACCATATGTATAATATTGAGTTGCAGAGTTTTTATTTTTATTTTATGTATAAACATGCTTGTGACAGAACTTGGCCCGACTATGTACATAAAAAGGAAATATGAAGAAGAACTGAGACCCTTCTTCTATTGGAGTTCATTAAAAATGAAGTAGGTACCGACAAATGTTCGATGTCGCGGATTTCCTAAATCACATGCAACTGCGTCAAATAATATGACAGAAAAAGCTGATCCTTTCCATTTGCAGCGAGTTATAAATTAATAACAAAAGAATTGTGAAGAGGATTAAATAAATTGGAATATATTTCAAAGAGATGTAACGACGCGGTTTCGATGAAGGAATTATTTATTCTTGCATTAAGAAAAGCCTCCGCTCGCTTGTTCATCCGAGCTTTGTTCCCGTGACGAAACCGCGCAAATTTCAGACATCTTGGCTAAGAAAATCCATCGTTTGCGGGAAATTTAAAGGTTAATTTTTAAATTCAAAGCATAAATTGAAAAGTCGAGGTCACTATCAGAAATATTTAACTCAAGCACTGTCGCTACGAATAAAACATCACACAATGGCATTCAGATTTTACAGGGTTTTCACTGTCTTTAAACAAGGTGAACAGGTCAGAAACTGGACTATTACTTAAAACAATACTTCAGTAATAAGAAGGACTTTTAGTTTCAAAAGAAGGGCGAAACGGTTGAGTTAAAGCCAGCTTAGCAAAAGGATAAGTTCGTTATTTAGTTGATTTGAGTTAAGAACAACTCTGAAGCCACTTTACAGCCGTAATTTGAATATCATTTAAATGTGGTCACTGATTTTCTTACCTATATGTTCGTTTTACCCGTGTTATTTTTAGTGAACTGTACTTATCCTGGCATGCACCGCGGCATGGACACCAGATATCGAACATAAATCTTGAAACTGAGCGGCGGTGTGGCTACCTACGTTCAATAAATTCTGGACATTTACTATCCTGTCGTATGGTCTTTAGCAACATGCATAAACCAATTTTCTACACTTTTGAACTTTGACTATATATACACTTCGGTAATATGTAGACATTTTCCCTTTCGTTTAGGAAAACTATCGTCAAATATAAAGTTTATCATGGTCAAATCAATCAAAACACGTTTTATTTAGTGAATGGTGTATAGAGTAAAGCGGAGCGTAAACCACTTTTTTTAATTTGCCTACTTCTGTATTACCGATGGATGATACCACAGTTTGAGACATGTTCAGGCAAAATTTCTGCTTTCTTAATAAAATTTTTTGGTGTCACATTAAGTTTGAAAATTAGAAAGCCTGTAACTGAACTGAAAAAAAAAATTCATCATCATATCAGCCGAAAGACGTCTACTGCTGGACATAGGCCTCCCCCAAAGAGTGCCACAATGACCGATCCTGCGGCACCTTCCGGTAGCAGTCACCGTAGCCGAGAGACCCTTGCAACGAACTCCAGAGGTGTCACATACATATTACCGACCATTTAAAAATGTATCCACTCATAGAAAGGCATGTACCAATTATAATTAGGTATGGATAACTCTTTTATTATGCTGTCTAATGGCCAAATAATGGTACTTTGACAGCGCTTCTGCTATCGTATATATATTCGTAAGCTCCCGTTCACAGCGACAAAGTTGTCGCTAGGCCGTAAGTCTAGTAATAAATTAACAGCCGGTATCGGCCCAAAGATACTGTAGACCGTAATTTTATCTCTTTTTCCGTGAAGGAGATACTCCCTTACTATGCTCCGGGATCCCGTTCAGTAGTATTAAACTAATTACGCGCCTTCATTCAATTTATTTTGAAATAAAAACCAATGATCAGTTAGAGCCTTAGCCCAGGAATAGAATACATATAGTCTGATAATTAGCATTTTACGACTGAGCTAAATTAATGAAATGAACAGCAAACTTATAGGAAGCAAAAACTTTTTATTATTGTTAGCAATACAAGTGCAGTCACCCTCGCCATATAATGCTTCACTGAACTCGGAACGATGTTGAAGGAAATTTACAGTCCACGGCATCCCAAGTTATATCAGATGCACCAATCGTGAATGGTAATAGGTGCACCGCATCGGGTAGTGGCATGCATATTTCATACCGGTACAAACTGCCCCGGTCTTACAGACACGTTTCCAGGTAAGTTAAACATCAGTAATTGGTTTTTTTATCATGCGATACTGTTTCTTCAGCAAGTGGCATTAAAATAATATCTAATTTACTGCAGTCTTATTGCATCAGCAAAAACACTATTTTTCCCCTGTAACTTTGTCATAATATAAAACTTATTAAAAGCCTACTTTTATTAAGTGTTTACTTTGCCAAGCAACGTAAATGAACGTTTACAAAACTATTTTTATTTTACAACTTATAAATGTAATTAAACAATTCACTGACGATTTTAAGGACGAATAACGGTCGATATGTTTCGAACCGATACGCGCAATGCCGTCGCGATTAGCATTCCAGACTCACTAAACCCCCAACGATTGTCCAACGATGTCGCTTATAGGGAGGGCCAAAGGTTCGCTTGACGCATTCTACTTTGACCCTCGCGACTCACCCGTTTTATGCGGACCTGGCCAATTTTTTGGAGTTGGTTAATAATACGCGGTTAAGTATAAACCACTTTTAGTAACTGTTCTTTCATTTACATTGCTAAAGTAGTAATAAACAATAGCAAAAACATACAGGACGGCCGTGCAAATCTCTTTACTACTGTATATGTGTCTATGTGTAATATCTTTAAACAAGCAAATCTTACATACATTATACATGTTTATTAATTTGGATTATCTAAAGTTTTCGGTGAAATTTACAATTCGGCGGTTTATACGGGGGCGAAATATCGATCCAGCTAAGTCCCATATTCGAGAAAATACGAGCAAAATTAATGTTGTATTCAGCAGTAACGCCGCTAACGAAAATTCCGAACTTAAAATGAAAGGGAAAAAATTGAAAAATTTAGTGCTCCGAGGAGGATTCGAATCTGCGACATCTGGGATACGCGGCCAATCGCTCTAGCCTATGAGCTATCGGAAAAATCAAGCTCGGGCACGAAATCTTTCACTAGTTCCCTCTTACAACGGCTTAGGGACGCGTACAGCGACATCTACCTTAGTAAACATAGGCTTCTATTAACGGCACCAACGTCTCAAATTATATTGAGAATTCTTCAGTGACCTCTCTTTAATTTGAAATTTGGAATACGAGCAAAGCTTGGACGCCCAAGTACTAGTACTGTAAGCGACTAAAAAGTTTTACCAAGTAGACATTACCAAAAGAAGACAAATAAAATTATTCGTCAACCCATTTTACGCGTGTTCGTGATCAGATTACAGGAGCATGGTTAAGCCAAAGGCTTTCCTTACATAATTAAACGGAGCCATTTTCCAAGAGTAATCTTATACCCAGAAAATAAAGCGATATTATTACGGATAAGTTAGGCTGATATTAATAAAAAAACCAGCCAAGTGCGTGTCGGGCTACTTGCTGCTGCTTTGTTCACTGTTATAAATAACCGTAATAGGAGGAAGGAGGTTCTCAAGTCGAAAACTGTTTTATGTATGTTCCCCGATAACTCTTGACGACGTTGGCCGATTTTGATATATTGTTTCAAAGCATGCACCCACAATTGGTCCCATGTCAATTTGGTGAAGGTCTGATGATGGGATCTAGGAGGAATCGAGAGAATCATCCTGATAGTACAGGCTATCTATTTTTATTCATTGCTTTTCTTTTTAATGTAGTAACACTTAGGTGGAGTTCAAAATCTGGGGTCACCGTCAATCAGTAGTAGTACAAACCTACGAAATGGAAAAATCTGTTATTTAATCAAATAATATTTGTCTTACAATCAAAACGTCCATCTTAATGGATAATTTCCTTTATTGCGTGAGTTAAGAGGGCCCTATTTTTTCTCGATCTGCGTCTTATTTAATCTTATCTTAAAATTAATATAAAAATTGAGCCCGCATTGTGCGATATTAGATATCTACATTCATATTTAATACGTACCTTATCTTGTAAGTTTGCCAAGCTATTATGAGTGCAATCAGGACAAGTAAAAAAGTATTGGATAGGTATGTAAAAGGTAGTCGTAGAATGTCCACCCTAGATATTTTATTGCCTAGTTCACGTTGCGATAGGTACTGCAATGTACGTTGTTTACACTCTATGTTAATACCCCTTGATGCTCTTTATGCTTTCATCGCACGCGACTAACTGACGTGGGTGTTTAGGGTTAGTTCCATTAGGCGGTGTATTAGCTGGGATCAAAAATAGCGCCAGGTCACGTAAGACGATGATGGAAAGTGACCTATAAGTTTGTCCTTTTTTGCTGTTTTTTCATGCTCATCCATCAACCGTTGTCTGGGCGTGGGGCACGCTTTGTGGTTATATCACCGTCCTGTTATTAGGACAAAATGCTTACAATTTTAGCCAATTTTATGTCTCTAGCTACAAAAAATACTTGTACTCCATTCTCTTTTTAAATCTTATTAGGGATACATTTTCAAAGTTGTTACATACCCATTCATCATTCGTTAGTGTAGGTACGGTCGGCCTCACAAGAGGCTGAACACCTTCGTACCTTGTCGCTTTAACATCATGTTTAAACTATCATACTAAATGTCTAACGGGTGATTTCAACTGGAATTCCCTTTGCAGGCCACAGTAATGCAATATCGAAAATAAAAAAGAAAGAAATAAAGGAGAACCAACATATACATATATATATTTTTCAGATAAAAGTTAACTCTAAACAAAAACATAACTTAGGATTACAACTAAATATAAATAACTAAAACAAAAACGTGACTCAGGATTAGGAAATAAATATAAATAAAATAAATTAATGTTATAATAAGGGGTCGGCCCGAGGCATGGTTCGAAGATGCTGGCAGCATTTCCTCGCTGTACTGCAATACTGATGCGTCGAGCGAGGAAGCTACCAGCTCTACGGTCTTCAGTGGTGTCAGCCAGCGTTTAGATAGCTATTTGAAAAGTTCTTGGGCGATATAAATAAAAATATCATTATCATATCATTTCATTTTATTTCATTTAAAAAAAACCGTAAACGTGAAGACACACTGAGATGTACACAATGGGTCCCAGCAATGTGTGCGATAAAGAAAAGGCTGAGACTCAGCATGTGCCTTAAAAATTAAATCAGGATATTTTTCCTTTTATGCTTTAGCATTAAATTCACTATAATAGATTTTTGTCCATTCATAGCACTTTCATTCATGTTGTCTTACATAAATATATTGGGGCACAAACCTAAAGAAAAGAAATAGTGCCTGAAAATGTCAGCTACTCGTATTAGTAAAAGGAATGTCCCCTACGCAATAAAGCTTTCCTGATGTTTACCTTGCTTTGATGTCCTGCAAATATCATATCCTATAGAATCAAAGAGCTGTTTGCTCTGAGCAATTATTGATTGTGATATATTATCTTGTGGTTAGTGCTATCGATCGTATTAAAGGTTGTCAGGTAGAGACCATTTTGTTAGTAGTAAGCTACTGTAAAACTTATCTCTAAGTGGTGCAATAAAGAATATACATTATAATTATATCTTTTCCGTTCACGGGACAATGGTGTCCCGGACGTTTGGAAGGCGTGTGCGGAGCCGAAGTACCGAGATACCGAAGTAGCAACTCTTATCACATAGCCAACACGTATAGGCCCTTTTGACAATTTAATGAAATGCAAGGGGTACACCAAGCGGATACGGTCCCTGCCCGTGTCATGGGACGCAAACAGAGACAGAGGATGCTGGCAGCACTTCCTCGCCGTATCGCAATGCTGATACGTTGAGCGAGGAAACCGCCAGCTCCTCGGCCACCAGTTACGTCAACCAGACGCTTCGCAATTTCTGTAAATAACTTATGCGCGCTGGGACCCCATGGACCTAGAGTTTTGACGCCAAAAGGTACAAACATCTGCCGAGGCCCTTGTATTTATTACGCTTTAGAATTTCGGCGTTTTCCGCCGCTGCACCCGCTTTCACTGTAGTCTGTTGGAGGTGAGACGGTGCCAGTGTGTCTACACATGTAGCATCCCACACCAACATCCGTCTAACGCTCCAAGGAACTAAAGACACCCCATCAGGTCTCTTGCCATCGTCCCTGACCATGCCAGTCGGTTCAAGAAGAGCAGGCACATTGACGGAGGCAAGAGACCGGCGGATTATATCATTAAGCGCCGCATGTCTCGTCTTATATCATTAAGCGTCGGATTCCTAAGCCACCGTATCGAATAGGAAGGAACGCTTGAGACCAGGAAGGCTCAGTTAGCTGAATATGTAGAATCATTTCTAAACTAGTTTTGATTAAGTCATCCATTCGTGACAAAAGATTTTGATGTTTCCAGAAAGGACAGCAACGGAGTACATATGTAAATTTAGGGACAAAAAGACAAAACTTAAGAATGAAGGACAAAAAGATAAAACTGTGTCTATAAAGTTATTAAATAAAGTACCTACCTATTCATAGGCTTTTAAGACTAGTGGCTCTGTAAGCTGAAGACCTCGCTAAAATATATATTTAAATTTCAAAATTTCCAAAAACTGACTCGACAAGAAAATTCTTTATAATTATCGAACTTGCTCACATTTCACGAGAATCGGTTGAGAAATGCGACCTATAGAGGAGAACATCCGGGCGTCTGCCCAGACAGATAGATATACAAAAGATTTTTTTTAAAAGCTGAATCGGAGACGCTTCGCTCGCTCGGTCAACTCGTGGCTCTATGAGCTGTAGACCTCGCAAAAAAGATTTTTTTTCTAATTTCAAAATTTCCAAATATTGACAAAAAAAATTATATAATTATCGAACCTGCTCACAACATTTCACGAAAATCAGTTGAGAAATGCGACCTGTAGAGGAGAAGACACAGACAGACAGACATACGAAAGAATTTTTGTCGAAAGCTGAAACGGGGACGCTTCGCTCGCTCGATCAATAAAGACAAATTAGGGCACAGGCAGAGTAAGTAAACAGTAAACACTCAAAAGTACTACTGAAAATTTTCATTTGCCGCAGTGCAGACGCTGCTGCACTAAAATTGGTACTGCAATTCGGTGTATTTTTGTATAATTATCATATTTTTTTATACTAGGTACGTATAGATGATAAACAAGCATATAGAGCCTATCTGCTGGTATGTAAGCAGTCACGGTAGCCTATGAACGCTTACTGTGACTGCAGCGACAACGCTGCCGACACCGACAGTCTGCGCGCGCGCACTCCGCGAATGGACGTGTTGTGTTGCAATTGCTGAGATTTACTAGTGCTTATTGCTGTGTATAAGATTCCAAATCATGGTTCAGTGTAAAAAGTGCAAACTTTTTTTATCAACTGACAAAGGAGATGTTTTTATGTGCAAGGGTCCATGTGAGGGAGTCTTCCATAAGCGGTGTATCAACATAAAGCAGTTTCAGAGCAGAAATGATATCTGTGACAATTGCTACAAAGCTGGCGGAAGTCCGAAGACACAAACCCCAAAATTGAATATACCTGATGTGAGCAAAACAAACACCGAGACTGTATTAATGGAGGTCAACAATAAACTTGGCATACTTTACGAGCTACAAAAACAAATTCAAGACCTGGCGGACTCTGTCGATTTCTACGCAGAAAAGTACCAGAGCCTGTTAGAATTTAAGACTAGTGCTGAAAAGATATTATTACTATTATTACTAAATAAAAATGTGAACCTGCAAAAAATCAACGATGATTTGGAGGCGAAGGTTTCTCAGCTTGAGTTGAGAGAAGTGGAGAAAAACGTAAAAGTGATTGGCCTAATAGAGAAGAAAGAAGAAAATACACTTAAACTAGCCGAAAAAATTGCTTAAAAACTCAACTTAAACTCCAATGACATAGAAACAGCAATGAGGGTAGGCAGAGAAAAACCAAATGTCCCCAAGGCTCGCCCCGTGATAGTGTCGCTACGCACGAAGAGTGCTAGAAATGACTGGGTGTTAAAAAAGAAAACAAGGCTCACTAACGGGGACATAACAGACACCAAAGACACCAGTCGCCTTTATATTAATGAATCTCTTCCAAAGCATATGAGGCAGCTGTTTTGGTACACAAAGACAATGCTTAAAGAAAAATATAAGTATGTGTGGGTCCAGGATTTGCGAATTCTAGTTAAGAAAGACGATACTTTCAAAAAGATTACCCACATTCGTTCCGAGTCGGACGTAAACAAACTCAGCTGTGATAACGCCGAGTAGTCAATATGAAATTATGCGGTACCACACAACTTGGTTTTTTAGTTAAAATTCAACGATCTCATATTAGATAACAATATAATTTGTAAGAAGTTTACACAAACATATAAATGGATTACTTATATTAAAGATTACACTAAAAGTCTACATATAATTCACTTAAACATCAGATCATTAAGGAAAAACTTTAGCGAGATATTAGTACATATAAAGTCATGTGATGACGGTTTAGATGTCATTGTTTTAAGCGAAATAAATATAAAACAAGTGGAACTGAGCTTTTACGAAATAGAGGGATATGACATGTTCGCCTACACCAGAGAAACTAGAAGAGGAGGAGGTTTACTGATGTATGTCAAAACGGAATTAAATGCTGATTGTCACACAGTAAAAGCAAAATATTCAGAAATACTACGCTGTCAATTTAACACTCAATCAGCAAAAATACAAATTATCTCGCTATACAGACCACCTGAGACTAACAAGATGCATTTCATAGAAGAACTCCAGCAACTGTTAGAACAAATACCCGATAATCCTCCGCAGATAGCTCCGCAGTTTAGCGAAATCTTGTAGTAGTTTTTAAGTTTATCTTTCGTGAACAATAAATTAAAAAAAATATATACTTTCTTTGATTTGAGGTTTCATTGTATTGACAGCAAGAAACAAATGCGCGGGGTTTTGACTGTACAAGCACAGCTCATCCTATCGGTACTGGCGATCTTATTCACCTCTAGGAAGCCAATATCACACATATCTATAGAGCAAGTAATGGTTTTATTTATAGCTGCGGCCATCTGTAAAGTAATAGTACATTACGATACAAATGCAGAGCATAGGAAATTCGCAATTGGTGATAAATTGAAACACGACCGAAGGGAGTGTTTTAAATCGACACGAGTTGCGAATTACCTGTTCGCACGTGTACCGTACAACTTTTTACAGTACATATGGCTCTTTAAAGTTTCGGCAAATGCACGTAATCTGCTGGTTACCGCACTCGTGCGGTAATATAGCACCATATAAACTGTAAAATATGAGCGAGATAACAGTCGGTGCCTCGACTTCATATATCATTGCCCCCTGCCGCCTGCCGCCTGTTGTTACCATTTTTTAGTAAGTCAGCTACTGTACATCTTGTCACTAAGTGGTGCAATAAAGAATATTTATTATTATTCACCTTATTTATTTCTTCGTCTTAGGTTAGATTTTTTACAATAAATTTATACAAGTACAATATAAACATATACATACAAAATATAAAAGCATTATAAAAAACCTAACCTAGGGTGCCGCCGGCAGCGAGGCTAGCCTAAGCTACCGGTGGTTAGGGCGTCAGAGAGAGGAACCTCCGGACTATCCGCGCCGTGTCCAGGAGTACCGCCTTCTGTATTTGACCCTTGACCCAGCCATCTAACGAGAGTCTCTTGAGATGTTGGTCGAGACTCTTCGCTATTAGACCGTTCGCAGAGACGACTATCGGGACAATGATCGTTGAATCAACATCCCACATGGCGGTTACCTCGTGTGCCAGGTCTAGGTACTTGCTGGATTTGTCCTTCACAGCCTTCACGAGGTTCTCGTCATGGGGGATGGTGATGTCAACGAGTATTGCCTGGCGCTTCAATCGATCTGTCAGAACGATATCAGGCTTGTTGGCTACAATAGTCCTGTCCGTGAGGACAGATCGATCCCAATAGAGCGTTGCACGACCATTCCCGAGAACTGGCGCAGGCGTGTACTTATAGTATGGAACTTCGAAGTCCACAAGACCGTATAAAAGAGCAAGCTGCTGGTGAATAATCCTGGCCACCAAGTTATGTCTGTGCAAGTACTCGCCGTTAGCAAGATGACTTATTATTATTATCATTTAAAATTCATACTAAGTATTTAATGTAATAAAGGACTTCATAACTAAGAATTCCCATCTACACGCAACATCTACGCAGTAATTGACTATATTGCTGATAAGGAAGCGACTGCCAAGAACTTACTTCACGAGCAAATATATTTGCAAAGTTACCTTTTTATGCGTATATTTATCATTCATCCTATAAAAGCCACGTACGACCTATTCCTTTCATAGCGAAACTTTTCTAGGAAACTTTGCTACAGAATTTCATAAGTTCTTTTCTTCGTGCGACAGTTCCCCGTTTTGTTAAAATAATATAAACAGAAACTTAAAACTTTGCATAGCGTAATTTTGGCATAAAATACACGTCAAACGTTCACAGAGTAGACAGAAAACGTAAAGGAGCATTATGCTATGTTGCACGTTAATTGTAAGTCACGTAGTGATGTCACAATATATGTAGTGTTGTAAAACTTATGTGAGGGCGAATGAGCTATATGTTATTGTCGTGTGACCTCATGTTATTTTATTGGAACTATTTAATATTTGGTGTTAACATAAACATAAGATTTTTATATTGCTAGAAACGCATGTTTTTCCTACAGGAGATTATGTTATTACTTCGCTTTGTCTGTAGTATAGTCACGACATGAATAATATTACACGCTAAGAAGTCCGTTGCTTATGGCCTGACATGCAATCAGCAAAAACAGCAACGAAAGTCATATGTAGTTAGTTGTAAGACCGCGATAGTTTGGGAATGGAATAGCGGTGAATTTTTGACGTAAGTATGTGAAAAACCGTTATCACTAATCCCATTCTAATCGCGGCTAGGTTTTTACGTCACGCCACGTAATAACAAAGTCAAACTAGGTAGTAATTAAAACAATTGTAGGCGTTTGCCAACAATACGTTGTACACTTTGTTGTAATGGATTTGAAACTAGTAGCATTGTGAGCTTTAAACCTCATGATTTGTTTTTTCTAATTACAGTTTTTAAATACTGACTTGACTAAGAAATCTATATAATTATCAAACTTGGTCACAAAATTTCATGAAAATGGGTTGGGAAGTGGTTGGTACTTGTAAAGGAAAACAGCTGTAAATCCGGAAATACGAAATAATTTTTGCCAAAGCTGAAACGGGGACCTTCATTTCACTCGGTCAATAAGCCTTCTGAAACATACTCGGAAGTGTAAAGGCAAAGAATACTCTCTACATTTTAAAATGACTTATGGTTTGTGAACACAAAATAAAACGAGTTGCACACCCATTCATCTTGAATACTATGCAATGTAAACTGAATCTAGACCCTCTTCTGAGCATATCCAACTACTCCCTGAGTCTACTCTTTCATGTAGCCTCGTGAAAGTCTAGTAGTAGTATTGTATCAGAATTGTGCTCCGATTTATAATGACATTAGCCATTGTATACCGTACCGGCCCATTGTCGATATAATGACATGTCAATCACGACGCTGTCTCATTTACAAAACGTATTTAATGTCTTACTGGAAGAAATGATAGACCCTGTTTAGTAAAGGCATTTGGTTCCTTTTAGACTTTCCAAATAGAAGGTTGGTTCCTTATTTCTTGTATATGTATGTGGTATGTTAAATTGTGGGTATTTTTAAATTCTTCTAATTATTTGATCTAAACGTAAAATTAAGAACTTCCTTAACTTATTCATTGTACTCACACGCAAAGATTAAAGTTCGTGGGTAAAAACTTGCCAAGTCACGTATTAAGTAGCAAATAACATTTAAAAAAATTAAGCAACTGAAATACGTTATGCATGACAGGATTTGTGATCTAAGGGGCTCTGAACGAATGTGGCTTCTGTATAGTTAGATCTCACGTCTTTCCTAAGCGGAACCGTTAACGAAATCTGCATTTTATCACATTTATGTCATTTTTTTTTAAACAGAATTACCTAGCTTGATGCCATATTTCAACATTTTTAGGTCACCTGGAAGTAGCAGATTTTGATGAGTGAGTCAGTGAGTGAGTGTAAAAATTTCGGACGTCAATATTACGTGTACAGTATTTTTTTTTATATACAGGATTCAGTGATTAGATAATCATGTTACAAGACTCACGAAATTGCAAGTGTCAGATAGAATTGGTAGCCAATCTCTTATTTTAAGTTATTTAGGGGTCAAAAGTGGGCCGAAATGGTTTGTGTTTTGCTTTGCGAACTTGAGAAACGTATTGACGTGAAACATATTTTTAAGCTACTGTTGTAAGTGTAGCTTCCTTACTGTTGTAATGTAATTGTTAAAGGATGACTGCCAATTATAATATAAACCATCGAAAAACAAACCATCAGAAGAAAATCACTAGCATTGCCTCGTTCGAGCTAGGAGCCAGAGAAATATCTATATATCTATGATAGTATGATAGTTCAAAATTATTTGTCATGTCCTACCTATTTCAATAAATTTTGTAGACCACTTTGGCTTCATTGGTTAACCCTGCTTACGAAGCCCTAAGGAGGTACCTGGTTCGATTCCCAGTTAGGGCATTTATTTGTGTGATGAGCACGAATTTTGTGATATTCCTGAGTCTTGAATGTTTTCTGTGTATTTATGTATATATAAGTATGTCGTCTAGTACTTATAGTACCCTCAGCATCAAAAGTAGCTACGCATATGAAGGGTCTTATTCTCTTATAATAAAAACTTTAGAACTTTTTCTGACTGTACAAGCTTTGCTTAGTTTGATGTTTGATCTTAGACGTTTGGCTTTATTTATTTTTAACTTTATTAATAAAGTATAATAACAGGCATGTCTATTAAGTAATGAAATAATCACTCTAATTAAATTTGAAAAACGTGACATGTTCTGTGTTATGTTGTATTTAAATAGGTATGGTCAACTGCAAAACTACGTATCGATTTAAGGATGATTCACAGTAGGCTGTTCCGTGTCCGGGCCGGCCCGTTTTCTTTTAGAGAAATACGCCGGCCGTTGCGTTTGCTGTCATAGAAAACGGGCCAGCCCGGACACGGAACGGTCTACGTGAATCATCCTTAAATCGATAACGTATTTTTGCATCTCTCGCTCTCATAAACACCTACCGCAACCTTAATCCACAGACATAAGAGAAGGACATATTTTTGATCAAGTTGTATGCTATATATTTGCAGTTGACTGTACGTAGGTAAGAGGAGGACTCCACTCGAGGTTGATTGCAGCTCCAATGATATTCTCATATGAATTTGATCTGAATCGGATCGTCAAAGTTAAATATCAAATTTCAATTATTGTAACAGTTAAGGCTTTCGAAACTTTTGCTTTCACTTATTTTAGTAAATGTTTTAACTCTTGACTTGCACTTTATCGTCATTATTAGAGTTCAAAAGAGCTATGTAACCTTTGTTCTTGCTAAGATCATATTACGGGACGAACGCCCCCCGCTCGCTCGCCACAAAGGAAAATATTATTGAGAAGTATTTTGCGGAAATTGCTTTTCACGATAGGTTTCACTTAACAAGTGAGTGTCGTAGCTATTAATCTTTGTCATACTTTATGCGTTTGTTCTAATCAATATATACACCACCCGTTACCTTTTTGACCTACTCGTTGTTATATCCGTCACTCGTGATAGTTATCGAGTACTCTTGTATCTATCTGCCTTTGCATGTAGGTATATTTTTGTTAATTTAAATACTTTACAATTATTTTGTGTTAGATTGTTGCTTTGTTATTATGCTATAATACCAATTGGAATAATCCTATATGCAATTTTACGTCAACGGCACGAAAAGTTCGAGCCCTGATTATGAATTTACTAGATGAAAGCCCGGCTTCGCTCGGGTGAAATAAATAAGAAGGTGAAACAAATAGTGTACAGTCAAGTGCAAAAATATGGGTGCATACAACTGGCTCAAAATAATATCCCATAGCTCTTATGTCGGCGGATTAAAGTTGCGGGTACGTATTTATGAGACGAATAAACCGATACGTATTTTTGCACTTGACCGCACAAAAATGTATAAAATAAAAACATTACAACAACGGATCATGATGAAACTTCGTATAAAAATATAGTCTTGCGCTGACGAAGTCACGGGCAAAGGCTAGTATGTTTATAAGTTAATCCTAAGTATTTTTATAAGGCTAGTATTTAAAGGCACATAAAAACCTGACACCGTGATCAGTACTGATTTGTGCAGCTAAAATACTAATCGTTCATCGGTTAAATGTGCAATTGTTTAATATTTACGTGCCAGTATTTTTGGTGCGAAGTCAGAGCTGCTACCGCGAAGGAAAACAAATGAAGTTCGTGAACCTCCCTCTCTGTCGCATCGCACTTGTAAATTCGAGCGACGCAGGGGGAGATATACGATGACGATGTTGGTTCGTTTTCGTTTCGCGGTAGCAGCTCTCTATTCTTCGCCAAATTCATTCTATTCATTCGCTTTGAAGGCGGTGGTTGTGACAATGTGATAGGTGTATTGAACGCTTGAAAACCACAAAAAAACGCTGCAGACGCGGCTTGCCGGACCACACAATGGGCGATGATGGCCCATCACCCAGAACGCAGCCCAGCAACCTGGCTATCGTACAGGAAGCAAAAATAGTTCACGATTTCCGAACCTACCCGACACTGTCAACCAACGAATTTAATATGGCCGACTTTTTGTCATAAAATTAACACTTTTAAATGCAAAATACGCGACAAACCGAATTTTGCGGATACATATGTTCAATTCGAAACCGTTATTTTTATACGTTCTTCAATTTGAGACAGGTCTCGTTCGGGTCTACCGTACCCCTGCACAGAATTATTAATATAGATATTAACACAGTTCAACTTCTAATGACAAAACCTTATCTTATTTTTACAATTTTCTTGTATATTTTTCATATACTAAAATACCCTTTGTCTATCTATATGACTGGTTTTTTTCCTGTTAATAATTAAATAACAGATTAGAATGCTAGAGTAGCAAAAATAAATTATAAACGACTCTATAACACTCCCCTAAAATTAGTTTTCAAACGATGACGGGAAGAATCTCATTTTGATATTGAGTAATGTTTTTCTTTTGCTAATTGAATTTTCCCGAAGCATTTTTTTTTTTCAACATGATCCACTCCTATCGCACTCCTCTAAATTCTAGTCACGTGTCTGGTAATAATTGGGGACAGAAAAACCGTTGCTGTAATTAAAACAATTTGGATTAAAAATCCTAGCCGATAAGGCCAGCTTAATCAGGGCATACTTGAGAGCTCGATTGCGGGCTGCGGACCTTTGACTTCAAAATAGGTCCTTACCATTTTCTCTATAACATTTAGTAGAGCACCACACATAAGTTTTACCATTTTAGTAGGCAGTAGGTGATATTTTATGGGCTTCATTCAGGTCCTTTCGCTCTCGTCAATTTATTAGTATGATTTGTGGAGTTATTAGTTAAATAATACATTGGTTTGGGTTAGGCCTTACTTAAGGCGAAGGGGTAGGTCAAGCTCTTTCCATACAAACTTTTGTACTTTGTGTACATTTTTCTTCGTTTGCGTTTGCGCTACAGTTATTACTTTTTGTCAATATACTTATTTTTTTATTAGATATGACTTGATGTTATTTTTTTAATTTTAATATATTTTTGTATTTTTTTTTGAAATAAAGCAAATTTTCAACGTCTACTTCTGTGTATATCCAATATTTACAAGCAAAAAATAAAACAAAATGCTGTAGTGCCAAAACTAACGAGTAAAACATGCACAACCTTTGTATGGAGAATGCCTTGCCCTACCCTTCGCCTTAAGAATGCAGTTTACATAATGAGCTAGGTATCTTTTCAGCTAGTTCAAGTGTAGATACCCAAATTTCATTAAGAAGTCAACGTAATCTAAAGATCCAAGGTTATTACAGATCCAGACTCTTAATGCTACGGGCTGAGATATTAGATAAATTGCCTGATACGCACCATTCAGGATTCGGATTGAAATTGAAAACTGATTGGTATCGAACCATTAGGGGTATTAATATTTGATTATTTACGTGCTATGATTATAATACAAATGCACCAAATCAATCACCAACCAACAGTCTCTACATACAATAAGTGTATCCGTGCGAACATGCTTTAATTTTAAACAGATCTCCACGAGTCTTTGTGTATTGAGAGATCATGACTCTGGTAAAATATGGACTATAACTTGTAGTCTATAACGTAAACGTCCCAATACGTCTGGCATTAATGACCACTTAATGCCCATTAGATCATACCTATTACGCTAAGTTGATTGTTAACTTTGTTGTTAAAATGTAAATAGTAAATATATATATATAGATCTTTTTATAAATATTAGGGGACGTTTTTTACGCAAATCGAACTAGTCCCATAGTAAGATCGATAAGGCTTGTGTTATGGGTCCTACACGACACGACGATATGTATATAGGTATACTTAAATACATAGAAAACATCCAAGTCTCAGAAACAAATGTTTCTGCTCACCACAGAAACAAATGCCCTTATCGGGATTGGAACCCTAGGCTAAACAGGCAGACCCAAAAATCAATTTTGTAGTTGATTTTTTTTATGGAGGAGAATCATGACATTCATGATTTTAAGTAAGTAAGTATCTTTATTCGCATAAGACAGAGTACAATAGAATCTTATTTATAATATATAGAACTATCTATCTCGTCACACGGTGACATGCAAAATTATAATATAAGTACTTATGTCTAGGTTTAAGAACAGACATCTAGTGGCAAGCAAAAAAAAAGGCAAGCAATTAATTACATATCAAGATAATCATTAATTAGCATTTATCATTACATAAGTCACATCAATAACATGTTAAAATACCTAATAAAATATTAATTAAATAAAAAACAAATGGAATGCCATTATTAATTCACCCAGTGGTAGGGTATCTTAACAAATGGTCTACAATTTAAGTTATATTATACTCCTCTCCTTGTCCGAGACGTTCTTACAAGTAGTAGCGCTGGCAGTCAGCGCCAAATCACTGTTTTAAAGCTAAAATTTTAAAAAAAAGCAAAAAACGCCTCTCGTTTGACAGCTGTTTGAAAATCATTACGTTGTCAGTGAACGCGCCGAACACTGTTCGCTCTCGTTATTATGATAAAACATAAAAGTTGTTATGTTTATTCCTTCGTAAATGAGTGTATAATCAAAGTATATAATGTGTTTAAAAGAAAAATATACGGGTTGCTATTATTTGTGTGTTTTGACGGTCACAAGTACATTCGGGAACGAATGTTTACGGAAGGTTTGATATCTGGTATACAAATAGATAATACTTGAGGTATGTATTGACAATTATATATTATTCGCGTTGGTTTTAATGCGCGTATTTAGCCTATATTCAGGCTCGGTTATACAGTTGTATACTACGAATGAAATGTAAGGTTATCACATAACCTTCTTGCGTGTTAAGTACGTCATAGACAACCATAAACAAACAAAGTTTGGGTTAAGTGTATTACACACCGATGTTTTGTTTTTTGAAAATGCGTTATCGGTTTTATTGCCTTCCGGTATTTTGTCTATTCGGTTGACACTATTTCAGTTATTTTTTCTTTCGTTTTATCTGTGGAACGAAGAAACCGCGGAACCGTTTTTTCTTTCCTTCATTTCGAATCCGCGTGTTAGTACGAATTGCGATTATCGTGAATTAAAATGACAAAAAGGAAAGCAGATGAAAGTGAAACTGATTACATTCGAAGAAAACTTCGACGACTGGAAAAGAAATTGAAGAAGATACCATCAGAACCAATACCGACATCGCCGGAAACACCTCAACAGACACCATCTCCACAACAGACGCCATCGCCACCAGTGATCCTACAATCAACTCAAGACAAGAGGACAACAGTTATTGAGGAAACATCTTGCGACGTACCGGATCAAGACCCCGAAACACCAAAAAATACGACCAATGCCGAGGACTTACTCATAGGTATGCTTAACCATATTTAATGAATAAAATGCTGCCACTTCATTGGATAATGCGAAAAGATGACTGTGTGTTGTCTATCATTGTTTTTTTTGCTGGATAAACTTCAGTTAAGGCACAATTTGACAAGTTAGTGCTACTACACAGCGAGTAGACCTTGTATATTATATAAACTTTGGTTATATTTGATTGCAAAGCATTCATAATATCGGGCGCTATCACATAGTGGATAGACTTAACACTAAATACCTACTGTAAATGAGGTCTTAAAGATTCATAAACATTCCGTTTCAAAAGCAAGCGCTATCACTTAGCGGGTAGACAATGCTTTCATATACATAGTTTTATCAAGTTAAACATGCTCGTTAATATTTTCAGAGGAAGACAATGGGTTACCAGAGGAGTTTTTACTGGCCTTGGGCACTGAAGGGGAAGAAAATGAAGAAAGAGGTCCAGAAATTCGACCGGAACTTGCAACTCGCTGGACAAAGCTAATGAGCACGGGATTGGGTAAAGACAATCTAGAGCAGATTATAAAGAAATACCCAGCACCCGCTAATTTTAGTACAGAAACCCCAAAATATCTGCTTCTCTTTCAGAAATATCTCTGAAGAGAGATAAACGCATTATTCAGAGACAAAATTTGACTCTGAAAGTTATGTGTGCGTTGGGAAAAACTTTATCAAATGTGCTGAAAGGGAACATAAACTCTAGCTCGATTATTGAGCATGTGAATGATGCCGCCAAGTTGTGTTGTGCAATATTTCATGAAGACTCTTCTTCACGAACATTTCTTGCTCTCGCTGGAGCAAACCAGACTATTAAGGAAGCGGTCAGAGATGCCAAGCCAGATGAATTTCTGTTTGGAAAAGATTGCGCCGACAAAATTAAGGCTGCACAAACCATTAAGAAAACTGGAAACCAAATAAAAATTTCTGAACCCTCAACTAATAAAAATCCTGTGACAAAACAAGCTCAGCCCAAAAGACAGGGAAACTGGAGAGGCCCGCCACAACCGCAATATCGACAACATCAACGAACACGTGGCGGGCATCGTCAAGCACCAACGACTCGGAAGTACCCGCAACACCAGAGGGACCAGAAACGGAACCAGCACCAGGGCCGTCACACTTACCGACGCTAAACCAGGTACATGCTGGTAGAATTAGACATTTCCTTAACAACTGGTTAGAACTTACTAATGATCGGACAATATTAGATTGGGTCCAGGGGTATGATATTCCATTTAACCACACTCCCCCACCATATCAGGCACCATGCCAACAGTGGTCTCAAAAGGGAATTACACTGATCGAGCATGAAATAAATAAGCTAAAGGCTTTGGGCGCAGTTTCCAAATGCTCTTACGCTAAAGAGCAATTCACATCCCCAATATTTTTGGTTCCAAAACCCAATGGCTCATATAGGTTTATTTTAAATTTGAAATACCTTAATCAATACATAAGTACTGAGCACTTTAAGTTGGAAGACATAAGAACAGCCTGTAGATTAATGACAAAAGATTGTTATATGGCAAGTGTGGATCTTAGAGAAGCTTACTTTTCAGTACCTTTTTCTGAAAACTCTAAAAAATATTTAAGATTTACCTTTAATGGACAATTGTATCAATTTAACGCCCTGCCATACGGTCTATGCACAGCACCGTTTGTTTTCTCTAAACTAATCAGACCAATAAGTACTTATCTCAGAAACAATAATATGATACTAACAACCTATTTAGATGACATCCTTATTTTTGGAAACTCTGAAATAGCATGTAAGGCTAACCTTACTCTAGCTTGCAGTCTTTTGCAAGATCTAGGATTTGTAATAAATGTTGACAAATGTGTTCTTTCACCTAACAAAGTATGTAAGTTTTTAGGTTTTTCCTTAAACTCTGCAAATATGTCATTAGGGGTACCTGAACAGAAACAGATCCCATTATTAGAAAAAAAAATTAAGTGGTTTAAGCGAAAGGCTCATTGTAGTATAAGAGAATTTTCACAATTGCTAGGGTCACTTACAGCTATTGCTCCAGCCGTTCCCTATGGCTGGGTATACACAAAGATACTGGAAAGGGAAAAATATTTAGCATTATTGAATAATGATGATAATTATGACGAAATAATGACACTCCCTCGGACTATAATCCCAGAATTAGATTGGTGGTGTGAGAATATAGATAAATCTAATTTGATAAAACAGCATAACTTTATGCTGGAAATTCACACAGACTCATCCTTGACCGGATGGGGCGCTGTGTGTGAGGGTAGGAAGGCGTCAGGATCTTGGTCACATTTAGAGAAAGAAAACCATATAAATTTTCTAGAATTGAAAGCAGTTTTTTTAGGTCTCAAATGTTTTACAAAAGATTTAAATAATTGTGAAATACTGTTAACAATAGATAATACCACAGCTGTGGCTTACATCAATAAATATGGAGGAATTCAATTCCCACATCTTAACGGTATCACTAGGGAAATTTGGCAATATTGTGAAGAAAGGAACTTATGGATCTACAGTTCTTACATTAATACCAAAGATAACTTTGAAGCTGATAGAGAATCTAGAAGAGTTAATATAGAATGGGAACTTTGTAACAGTTCATACAGAAAAATAATAAATAAATTTGGTAAGCCAGAAATCGACTTGTTTGCTTCTAGAATTAATTGTAAATGCAACAAGTTCCTTTCTTGGAAATGTGACCCTGATGCCTTTGCTGTAGACGCTTTTACCCTCAGTTGGAAAAACTTGTTCTTTTATGCCTTCCCACCCTTTTCTCTAGTTCTAAAATGTGTTCAAAAAATAATGATTGATAAAGCCACTGGTATCTTAGTGTTCCCATTATGGCCATCACAACCATGGTTTCCGCTTGTAAAGAAATTAGTTATTGGAGAACTTTTAATTTTTAAACCTAATAAGGATCTATTATCATCACCTTACAGAGAGATACACCCACTTCATCATCAGCTTACCCTGGCTGCAGGGCTGTTATCAGCGAGGCATACGTGAGGAGAGGCACTCCAGCTTCAGCACTACACATTATGCTGAACTCTCTGTCTCAAAATACCATGCGACAATATAACTCTCCTCTTAAGCTTTGGTGGGAGTATTGCAAACAACATAATCTAGACCCCTACCAGGTATCCATAACTTACATACTCAAATTTTTAAGTCAATGTTTCGAAACTGGGGCATCCTATGGCACAATAAATTCAACTAGATCTGCATTGTCATTATTATTGGGACCAAAAATAGGAATTGACGACAGAATCAAAAGGCTAATGAAAGGTATTTATAGATCAAAACCACCTAAGCCTAAGTATAATGTTACTTGGGACCCGGGGGTAGTGTTAAACTATCTGGCAACTTTACCAATGATAAATGTACCACTTGAAGTTTTGACTAGAAAATTGGTAACACTGCTAGCCCTAGCCACCGGACACAGAGTGCAAACCTTGTCACTAATTTCTCTTAAAAATATAGTTATTGCTGATGACAAAATTAGTATTTTTATACCAGACATAATAAAAACATCCAAAAAAGGTACAGCACAACCATTGTTACTACTCCCTGTATATGAATCAAAAATAGAAATTTGCCCTGTGAAAACTCTGAAGTCATACATTGAAGCTACAGAAACCTTTAGAAATAACCATGAAAAGTTAATCCTCATTTATAAAAGGCCATATTTCCCTGCATCCACCCAAAGTATAAGCCGTTGGATTAAAAAAAAAACTTTAAATGAAGCAGGTATTGACATCAATATATTTACAGCACATTCAACTAGACATTCTTCAACATCTGCTGCCCTCAGAGCAGGGTTAAACATTGATCAGATTCAACAAACCGCAGGATGGTCTGAAAGTTCAGCCACCTTCGCTAGACATTATAATAGACCTGTAGCACAGCCTTTACAATTTAGCCATGCAGTTTTGGATTCTTCACATATGTAGAGATACATTACTTAGTTGCCATAAAATGTGATTACATAGATTTAATTATAATTATAAAATGAATACATATATAAGTTTTTGTTAAAACTATTATACATAAGTAAAATTCAGAAGTCTTATTTTTAGAAGTTGTGTTATGTTTTCTTTTTATGTTACATTTTATTCAAGAAAAATAAAAGTTTGTTTTTTTATATATAAAGTATTGGCTAATTACTCACAACCTTATCTTTAAACAGCTACTTGTAAGAACGTCTCGGACAAGGAGAGGAGTATAATTATATGATTAAACGAACTTACCTGAAGTGAAGTTCTATCATAATTATACGATGCTCCTTGTCCGAGACGTCGGTCCCTTACCCGCCCCATAAATTCTTAAGTATTTATTCCCTATGTAAAGGGTTGTTCGTAACCATTCCTTCAAACTAAATGATTTTCAAACAGCTGTCAAACGAGAGGCGTTTTTTGCTTTTTTTTTTAATTTTAGCTTTAAAACAGTGATTTGGCGCTGACTGCCAGCGCTACTACTTGTAAGAACGTATCGGACAAGGAGCATCGTATAATTATGATAGAACTTCACTTCAGGTAAGTTCGTTTAATCATATAAATATATCGTCACTACTGCGATCGCCAACCCGCATGCCAAGCGTGGCGATTATGGCATTTACCCCCCATGAAATTGGGGGAGGCCTATGTCCAGCAGTGGACGTCCTAGGGCTGATATGGTGATGGATATCGTCACTTGGTATATAATTTGCACATTTGTGTTCTAAGAATTCCTGGTTTGAATAAAAACATTCTTCTGATAACCACTTTCTCAGTTCCTTAACAAAAACATTAGTTGGCAACTTTTCAATAGATTTAGGAATGTGATTATAGATTTTGCTAAGAATATAAAACGCATTATTCCTAAAAATAGTTAGTTTTGTTACCGGTAAACATAGAGGCTTATGAGTTATAGTAGGCTTGTTATGATTATCTTTTACTATAAAGAGTTCCATGTTATTTCTCACAAACCTGCATGCCTCCAGTATGTATAGTATATACATGGAAACGTTAAGATTTTATTTAATTTAAATATTGGCTTGCATGAATCTCTCGACCGAAGGCCCCATATAGCTCGTATACATCTTTTTTGCACTAAGAAAGCTTTATGGGCATCGGTCGAGTTACCCTATAGTATTATTCCATATCGTAAGGCAGATTCAACATAACTATGGTAAACCATCAATGACGTTTTTTGCGAAGAAATATGCTTTATTTTCTTAAGAGCATATACAAATCTATTGATGTTGCCACAAACTGTCTCGACGTGTTTTTTCCAGTCACAGTGTTCATCAATTACAAATCCTAAGAATGTTGTGTAACTTACTTGTTTTATGTGCTTAGCATTAAACGTAACGTCTAGCTTTATATATTTGCTTTGCTTGGTACGGAACTGAATAAAACTTGTTTTTTCGGCGTTAATTTTCAAGTTATTTTTAGTTAACCACTTTCCTACATCTTCTAACGCCATATTTAATTTATTTTCATAAGTTTGCGATTCATTACATATATCTGTTTCGACCAAAACAGTTATGTCGTCAGCAAACAGTACCGTTGGATGATGTATTGTACTTGGTAGATCATTTATGTATAATAGAAATAGCAACGGACCCAGAATGCTTCCTTGGGGTACTCCCGACTTATTTTGCTTAACTGAAGATGTAAAATCCTCTACAATTCTATTGTTTTTATTCAGTTTCGTAACTTTGGTGACTTGAAGACGTTCCGAAAGATAACTATGGAGCCAGTCGAAGGCTGGTCCACGTAGTCCATATTTGAGCAGTTTTTCCAACAATATTTTGTGATTAACACAATCAAAAGCCTTACTCATGTCGAGAAATAAGACAACTATCCGTTTTTTATTATTTATACCCAGTAAAACGCTTTTGATTAGGTTGAAGCCAGCTAGGGACGTAGATTTGTTTTTCCTAAATCCATTTTGCTCAACAACGAGTATATCATGTTTATCTAAAAACTTAGTAAGTCTTGAGTAAAATATCCTTTCGAAAACTTTAGACAATACAGGAATTAATGTCACTGGTCTGTAGTTATTAATGTTCGTCTTGTCGCCTTTTTTATATAGTGGCTTAACAACAGACTTCATTTTTTTAGGAAATATACCTTGTTAAAAAGGCAGGTTAATTATATGTGCTAGCGGATTTGCGATATGACTTGCAATAGCTTTAAGAGCCTCAGTATTTATCTTGTCATATCCTGCTGATTTTGTATTTTTTAGCGACATAATTTGTTTAAAAACTTCTAGCGGACTGGTAGGCTCTAGAAAAAGACTGTTAACATTATTAGTAATTGAATTATTAGTATTAGTTGGTAAATTTGGTCAAAGTATTAGGTAAATCAATGAAAAAATCATTAAATAAATTGACTATGTCAAAACCATTACTGATTGAGGTATAATCCACTGTAATTTTATCAATGTTGGATGTCAACCTTCTACTTCCTATGATACGGTTTATGATATTCCAAGTTGCTTTACACTTGTTTTGCGCCTGAAGTATGTATCTGTCATTGCAATTTTTTTGCAGACAATTAGTACATTGTCGTAATATTTTTGAATACTCATTGTAGGATCGTTTTATACCAACAGATTTTTCAGCATAGTATTTATATCTTAGTGCCCTCTTCGTGTTACAGCTTTTCCTTAAGCCCTTTGTAATCCAGGTTTTATCATTAGTTTTAAAAGAGCGTTTCTCTGTATATATTGGAAAACATTGTTCAAATAACATAGCTAATATCTCATGAAACGTGTCAAAGGCCCTATTGGTATCTTGTTCGTTATACACTTCAAAGTAGCTAATACTTTTGATATATATGACAAACTTTTGCAGATTTTCATCACTTAAGTTACCCTTATACTCATACCAGAAATCAATATATGGGCATTTATTCGTTACTATTTCAATTGTTTGGGCTGTATCGTGATCGGATAAACATAAGTTATGAGTTTTACCAGTGACATTCTCCAAATTACTAACAATGTTGTCTATACATTTCTGTTGTCTTGTAGGCTCTTTTATGTGTGGAAGTAGTTTGTAATTCATGAATATTTCATCTAATTGAGTTTTATGCTTAGAATTACATAAAAAATCTACATTAAAGTCTCCACATATTACTATGCTGTTATTTTTGACTTCTAGTCGGCTAAGAAGCTGATCTAGTAATTGTAGGTAAATGCTGAAGTCTGAATTGGGGGTTCGATATAAGCAAATGATTGTCGTCTTTATAGACCTTATGCTAATTCCACATAATTCGAAATTTTATCAATTGCTAAATCATGCACCAAGTTCAAACTTTCACACTTCAAATCTTTTTTACATAAAATACATGTACCTCCCCTTCGCGTAGTACGCCTAGAGAAATTTGCAATAAGATTATATCCCATAATCTTTAAATTTGATTCTTCACCGCTTTTAATAAATGTTTCTGTGAGGCATATAATATCAACACGTATTCCCTTGTCTTCTAAACTTGAGATTGCTACTTCTAATTCACCGGACTTATTTAAAGCTCCAGCTATATTTTGGTGCATTATCCCAACCACTGACTTATTTTTATTCACGAAAAAATGTTTTCTCTTGACTTTTACACACTGTGTCAATATCCAGAGGAGGCTGGCTCAAAATAATATTGTTTTCATTATAATCGTTGTTAGTGAGACTTCTTGATTCGCTGCTACTGACAAGAAGCTCCTTTGTGGGAGACACTTCACCCATGTGCTTATATGATGTATGATACCAAATTCTCAATATTTCCCTTAATAACATTCCACTCATATGCCTGCGAGAGTTCTGGCAGTCGAATGGTACAAATGAGGCATTAGAGAACTGAGTGCAGACTATGCTTAGTAAATCATTTTGCTTGTAAACATTCAAGTGCTTGTTGAAAAGTATCCCCGCAATTAAAACATTTGTGTTGGCAAGTAAATGCAAGTAATTGAATATGAGCCATTTAAAACTCCTCGGGTTCTTGTCATTGGAACCACTTAAAATCACGACGTATTCTAACTTTGTATAGTCTTTACATACTTTGTCACACGTAAGCAATACCTGTTCGGCTGACGCATTGGGTTTACCTACTGCTGTAACAATGTACTCCTCACCTAGGGATCTCTGAAGTGTTTTACGAACACCATTTCCAACCTGATCGCAAAAAATTATTACTTTTCGACGTGGCGTAACTTCCTTCGTGGCAGGGAATTGTCTAGTAGAAGATCCTGTGTTTCCATTCGAAGCGGCCCCTTTACTGCTTGGTGTGCTGCCTGACTCTTGTCTAGGTCCAGTGTTTACTTTCCATGCGGCTTCTTTACTGTTTGGTATACTTTCTGAATCTTCTCTAAGGCTAGAAGTCAAGTCATGGTTTTCTGCTTTCAAGGAAGCAATATTGTTTTCCCTGACTTCCGTATATTTCTGTCCTATGTCCGTCACATTATGCCTTGTTTTATTTATACTCTACTGTCCTTTCTTATAATTATTTAGCGGAGTTGATTTGCAGATACGGGTCAGCGTCTCATTTTTCTTTTCATATATCATAATTTGTTTCTTAAACGATCCATTTTCCATTATTAAGTTTTGTATTTCATTTTCTGCCTTAATAATTTTTTCCTGCAATTCGTTATTTTTGAGTTTAATTTCCTCCAGCTCTTCCTTTAGACTGTGGCCCGTGGCCGGACAATTTCGGTCTAGTATATTTGAGCAGTCATCCGTGCTGTCGCTGTCATCGTCCGACGGCAGAGAATCAAAAGAATTCTCAGTGGATATGTTGACATTATAGTTTACGCGCTCTGTAACATAGTTGGATGGTGTATGTATATTACGTACGTTTTGCGCAAATGGAGTGGATGAACCGGATGTGGTTGTCTCTTTTATTTTCAGCGTTGGTGAGCTGAGATCATGTCGTATTTTTGGGCACTTAACGCACGTCCAATTGTGGGACTTCTTCACTCGCATTAAATTGAATAATGGAATCGAAATTTTTGTGCATTTTACATAAAATATTTTTTTGCATCTGTTGCAAGTTGCAATAATCTATCTATGATATCTAGTTTACATTTCATGCATTTAGACATTTTATACCTGATGTCCGTCTTGCTCCTGTGTTATAATATAAGGTCCATTTCGAACGTAGGTCAGAAGCCGGGCGCTGCATCGAGTTCGCACGGCGCGTGGATGACTCACCGCTCGCTAGGCGCGCGCGGTCAGTGAGAAGACGTTAATTAAAATATTTAAAATGATTATTGTCATATCTTCTAAACTGCAGTGTCTTTTTTAAAACAGTTTTTTGTACTGTAGTTCTCGATTTAATGGCTACACAACGATATAACACAACATCAAAATTATTCAAAATTTTACGCGATTACGAATTTATAACGACGGAGACGGCGATAAAGCAACTGCTTTGTGCTAGCGGTATCGGGACTAGTGAGTTTATTTATTTATTCATATAAGTAACTTGGTAAATTACATACAAAAAACAGTCAAGCAAATAAATACAAATTAATTAAAAACTAAACTCACTTTGCCCAGTCATAAAAAGAAGACCCCGTCCAGTAGTTCCGTCTGCGGCATGGAGCCCATTTGGATTTTGTATTGATAACCTTTCACATTATGTCATAAAAATTGTAAGTACCATTTATTTACTGGATCAGTGTTGAATAATGGGACATCTACCACACTCGGCGCGTTGGGTACTACAGCACGCGACCTATATGGCGACACCTTCGAATGTTCTTGGTGCTGAAAGTCTTATAAATATAATAAATAGGACGAACATTAATTACTATTCCAGCGCATGAAATAATTGCGTAACTTTACACATTCATTGGCAAGAATTTAAGTTGTTTGTGTAAAGATAATGAGACATTACATTTAAAATACCGTTTAAAGAGCCCTCTAAAGATCTTCTGAGGTTGCGTAAGGAATAGCTATTTAATTTCAACGTGCATTGTAGATGTTAAGGCATAATTAAATAACAAAGGTTGAATACAATTGGCTACTTGACAATTTTTTCATGGTTCTATTTGAACCAGTTTTTAGAGAAGATAAAAAGTCAATATGGGACAGACTACAATTAGAGCACAACAAAAGCCAGCAAATTGGGACAAACGCTCGCCGCTAGCGGCCTTCCAAACGGCTCCTACAAATGAACAAATATTATTGTGACGTCACATACTAATATTTGAAACCATCGTTGTGTGGGAAAATAAGTAAGTTGCAGTTTTGGTTGTGAAATACTGCGGTTAGGTTCATGTCATACAATTTTATTTTTATTTTTACATAATATTATACTGGTATATTTTGGTTTACTCTTGGACGTTAACGCAATTTTTCGAATTTTGAAAAAAACTCTCGTTTTATTTATTATTTTGATAAACTTGAATAATTTGCAATTTATTGCAATATATTGATGGTTTACCATTCGTAAATGTAACAGCATATTACAAATTTGTGCAATTGTAATATTGTAATTTGACCTAATTGTCATCCTCACCTGCTCGCTCCGATAGTGATCCAGTCATATTAGCTAATTAGCTGCGAAATTGTATACACCTTAATTTTGGCATTATAAGTTACCTCAAAAGTCTGTTAGAGTCTGTAGCTATACTGGTCCTACAAAATTTGAACTCCAACAAAAAGGGCTATACAACTTATTACAAAATCTAAAGGCGTAACCGGTTACCCATAGAAATATGTTCGTAGATCACAAACTCCTGACAATTACTTCGATGTATCTATATTGCAAACGTGCTTATGTATACTTACATAAAAATGAGTATCGTACTGCTACAGAAATAAATTATTGCTAAAACTATCTTTTTCCACTTTAGCAATATAGCAATTTAAAAAAAAACAAGTAATTAATGACATAACACAATGTAAAGATAATATAAATAATAAATAATTCATCGTCAAAAGAATCGAGAACTAAATGGGTGCCAAGTTCCGTAGATTATCTAATTTACTGCGGCTTAATGCATTTTGAGCTTTAACTTGGCAGTTTTCTTAAATATCCAACAACTTTCAATGGTATTATAACATACTGCATATAAAACTGCCAAGTTATGGCTCAAAATGCTTAAAGCCGCAATACATTAGTTTTACTGTAAACAATCTAGTGCCAGACTTGGCACCCATTTAGATCTCAATTCTTTTTACGGTGAAGACGGCAACCACGCATCGCATATTGAACTTGGGTGCCATTTTCACATTTATGTTTTTGATGGGATATCATTACTTTTTGTAAAACTTCATCAAATCGTGCTCATCAAGAGCGAATGCACGAGTTACTATACAAAATACCCAAACCGCTATAGGTGCACCTAAAATATTTGAAGATTTCCCTCGAGTTCTCCAGGACCCTCTGATTAGATTCTGACCTAATGACCATGGGACCACCCCGGAAGTATACCGTTTGAAACAAAAAAAATACTCTTCCAAAGTGGTTAATAAATGACGGAGTTCTGCTGGTAACAAGCATAAATAATGATAATAGTACTAAAAAAACACTGTTTTCTGATTTTTTTATGTGTACATACACAATTATCAAGCTTGGTGCCAAATTGCACCTTCCTAGGTCACCTGGAAGTGGGTTAGGTTTTTAATTTCTAGTTAGTCAGTCAGTCAGTGGTAATAATGCAGTTTTTTGAACTTTAATATCTCAATTACTATTTCACCTATATTTATGAGATTTGGGGTTCTAGTCGTTCTAAAGAATCTTAATGCATATACCAAATTTTATTTTTTTATGTTAAATAGATTTGGAGTTATTGGGGGGCCAAACGGCTGTTGTACGCCAGTTCCTGGGGTGAACTTGGCTGGACACGCTCCCACGTGTCTAGATTAATATTCATATTGATTTTTTATTCATTTATTACTAATAGGCGGTTTTATACATATTTTTTTGCCAATGCACTTGCCATGCCACTCGTCAATTTACAACAACCTGTAGGGTATCAGGTACTTAATATTTCCTCAGAATATACTTCATTAAAATCCGTTCATAAAACCTCCACAGACACTTTCTGAGCAACAGGATGGTGAAGGCCCTGGAATAGACTACCAGATGATGTGGTTTTGGCTCACAATGTCAACCAGTTCAAAAAGAAATTGGATAAGCACTATTCAAATTTAGCTCAACACTGAAATTGTACTTAAAGATAATTGGATACAGGTTTCATCATTTGTTTCAACTGCCTGCCTGATAAACAAATAATAATAATAAACAACGCTACAGCAAACTTCCCCCTTGTTGTCAAATTTTCCTGCCAATCAAAAAAAAACAACAACTTGTGAAGAATCAAATACTTGATATTTCCTCCGAATTTGATTGCAATCTGTGCATAAGGAACGGTACTGCATACCTTTTTGCCACGTATTACACATACTTAATCTAGGAATGCGGCCTCTAAGTAGCCCGGAACAAACATCTGGACAAAAGCAAAATCGGCCAGTCCTGAAATGGTGACTTCTTACGCTCCGCTCACTCGGTCGATAAATACTTATCGGTTATTTTATTATTCATTGCATTTAATTTAGGAAACACTATAGTAGTCGGTGGTTAATAAGTCAATCCTGACACCTGTTATTTCCATACATTTTATAACCTCAAAGTGACTTTTAGGTTCTTAACCGCCGACCACTATATTTACCAGTAAAACTGAACAAATGAAAACGACGAACGAGCTAAACCATGAAGATTATACATATACTACTCATATCCTCTTTTCTTCATTGTAATCAGATTCTTTTATTCTTTCTTGCATTTCGACCTTTAGTTTGCCAGCGTCCTTCTTTCATCGAGGATGTTTTCACGCGATCTGAAGTGACCGGTAGGGTTGTGGTCAAACATATTGAGAAAAGTGTCACTAATAACACTGGGACTCCGTTCAGATGGAGTACAGGGGAAGTAATGTATTTGGTATATTTTAACTAACATAGGATTTTAACAAAATATGGATATATTAACTAACATAGGAAGTAAGACTATTGTATTTAGCTAATATTTAATGTATGGACTTTGTCTGAATTAAATGAATTGAATTGAATAATAAATAAATTTAAAGCTCAATATTATAATGTGGTACTTACTAAATCGTACGGAGACGGTCAGAATTATACGGAAAATTACGGAAATACAAAACAATACAACAATAAAACGTATACAAACAACACAAACAATGTAAACATCGTAATGTAACATAAATAGACCAAGAGAAAATAAAACTGATTTTGCATCGAATTTCCATTAAAGAAGAACATAATTTATTTGATCTTAAGAATTTGACACTTATATTATTTATTGTTTTTCTTCTTTCATAAATAAAACTCGTTTTATGTCGATATTACAAGAAAAAAAAATTCAGAATGCCTGATGTACACCGCAATACCACTCCATATGTAATTCCGAGCTCTAGATATTTTTACACATACTAGTGTCAAAAGTTTGTTAAGCTGTTTTATATTTTTTGTGTCCTTGTGATTTCATATCCATATTTGTATCGATTAACAATATGTTTTCGCCGGTTACTTTGGACACAGACAGTGCCGAACAAAATAAGTAAGTCCATCTAGCCCAGGGGTTCCCAAACTTTTTTTTCTCATAGACCACTTTAAAAAATTTGCTGGTTCTGGTGGACCCCCTACTCTACAGCCTACACCATATTCCCAAAAAATTACAAAAATGTGACTATTACCTAACTCTGGTGACGATATAACTATGAAATAGTATAGTATATTATATGTACACCTAGGGAGATAATATAAAGAAAGGCCGAGATCGCAGATATTTACGGCCCGAGCTGCAAGCGAAGGACGCAAATGTGCGATCAAGGCTTTCTTTATTATCTCCCGTGTTGTATACATCATTTTATGTCAACATTTGGCGAAAAAGCGGCTATTTCCGCACATGTATCGGGCGAAAAAATCCACTTTTAGTCAGGTGTGACATAAATGTTCTTTACAGGTTTAGAAAAAAAAGTGAAAACTGATTGGTTAATATGCTGTCAATAATAAATACTTTACTTTTTTGACATCTACTCACAACCTATCTATTCCAGCATCAAATAAAATAAAATCAATCAAATCTAAATCTCGGAGTGGTGAAATAAAATTAAATATAGTATATTTTGCTTGTGTTGTGTTTATTCGAGTACTTTATAATATTTATGATGATAATAACAGTCGTAAAATAATTAAAATTAAACATTGTTACGTAACTTCTAAGTACAATGACACTCAAAATTAATGGGAGGGATGAGCTTGATGAATTGACAACAAATTGTCAATATTTGGGTTCAGTTTTGTTAGGAATAATCGCAAATCTCCTCGTTCTGTGATATTCAGTCTGTTCCTGTTTTTCGTTAAAAGGTTTGTAACGGTGCTGAAACTTTTTTCCACAAGATATGACGAGGGAAATGATATCAAAAGCTTTCTCGCAATTTTCCACAGTCCAGGATATTTTTCGGGTATTTCTGCTTGCAGCCAAAAAGTTTGATACCCTTTTTTATATTTCACCTTCAGCTCCTCATTAGTGCTAAGCTCAAGTAGCTCCTCTTGCAATATCACGTTCTCCACTTCCATTTCATCAAATGGATTTATAATCCATGGTGGTATTTCCATCGTGAGAATGTCTTCAAATCTGGTTTTGAAATCATCATGCAGGGCAATCAAATGTTGAACATATGTCTGAATATCATCATCCTCGCATTCTACCTGTGACAAGCTTGAGAATTGGGAAAATTCGCGTCGACTAATGTTTTGCTTCATTAACTTCAATTTTCCAAGAAAAGCGGAAATCACACTCTTTGTTTTAATTAAATTGAGGTTGTCCCCTTGCAGTTGTAAGTTAATATCATTAAACTTTTTGAACAAATCTGTCAAATACGCGATATCTGCTTTGAACTTGATCAGGTTTTCTTTTAAATCTGGAGCTTTACTATCCAGAAACTCCAAGACAGACTCAAAAAGTGAGTAAAATCTTGTTAAACATGCACCTTTCGACAACCAGCGTACTTCAGTGTGTAAGAGCAATCGTCGGAAGTCTTCATCATTTTCATCGCACAATTGGGCAAATAAACGCGTATTCAAAGCATTGCTTTTTATTTTATTAACCGCGTTAATCACAAATTGGAGCGATTGGTGCAGTCTAGCACTCAAATTTTTTGCTACTAAGTGTTGTCGGTGGATGACACAGTGAATTGCAGTTAAATCTGGTATCATTTTTTTTAGATGGCTTATGAACCCACGATATTTCCTGACCATTGCAGGAGCTCCATCTGTTGCCGCCGATGTAACGTTTGTGAACGGAATTGATTTTTCTTTTAAAAAATCGCTCAGGATGTTAAATATCGATTCACCTTTAGTGTCAGTCTTCAAAGTTTTGGCGAATAATAGCTCTTCATGAATTTCTTCGTCCATAACAAATCGCACAAATGCTAATAATAATGCCTCATTATCAGGTAAAGTTGACTCGTCCAGTTGAATAGAAAAATGAGTTGTTTGCAGATAATTACACAAGAAACTTTCAATATCAGAGCTCATTTCGTCAATACGTCTTTGTACAGTGTTGTTACTCAAAGGAATTTTTTTGAGTATGTCAAATGGAGGTTTGTGCAGAACAGTTTTTAAAACTTCTTCAACAGCGGGTAAAATTAACTGTTCACCAATGGTGTGGGGTTTTCCAGATTTCGCTATGAGTAATGAGATGTTGTAAGATGCCCGCAAGCCATCATCGTTACTTTCAGATGTTGAAGCGAACATACCTTGCAGGGTGGGTCTCTTTTCATATTTTTCTTTCAATGATTGAAAATATTTCAAATCTTTACCTGTTTTATCAGGGTGGCACCTTTTTAGATGATCTTCGAGCTTCGATGGTTTCATAGAGTCATTGCTCAAAACTTTATTGCATAAAAGGCACATGGGCAATCGCTTGTCCGCGTTTGATGGAAGAAAGCCAAATTTTAAATATTCCACACTGTACTGTCGACACTTAATTTTCTTCTTTGGCTCCGCCATGTTTCAAATTAGCTACCTGTAAGTATAAAAAAGTTTTTGTGATCTTAACATTCTTACTTAACTTCTTCTTAGTCTTACTTAACAGGATATGGCTATTTTATAGAACAGAATTTATAATTTTTCGCTATGAATCAAAAAAAGAATACTAATAAACTTTTTTCGGCTGTCTGTTGTTTTATGGAAGTAGGTAGGTAATAATCGTAATGTTCATTATTTCATATTTCATACATGTCTATCATACACAAAGAAGACAAATATATTAACTACAAAAAGAGATACCTATAAGTTGTATAGCAAATAAACAAATAATGTACTTACTTTTCCGACACGATTCTGGCAACCAGGAACAGCAATTCACTTTACTTTTGTAGTCGAAATCCGGAAACAAATGAGTAACGTTTGTTCTTAGCATTCGTATTTATTGGTGAAGAATCAAACAAGTGCATACAAGCACAGCACATTACCGTAAGTCAAAGGTATTTCGTCCCTTTGCACGTCCGAACAAGCGTTTTGGTCGGCGCCGGCGATAGCGACGCGACGGTGCTTCGCAAGCCTAGACTTGTTCGTTTGTCCAACAGCTCGTTCGCGATATGTTGCAGACTTGCAGTCGACAAGTTTTGGAGCCGAAAGTTGTAATTTTAATAATATAGTATTATAGTATAGGTAGTTTGATTCACCGAAATATTTATCACGGAGGAACGCAATATTTTTATTATATATTTATCAGTCGTCCAGGCTATAAAAATAATACAAAAATCATTGTCTGTTTCGTTATTTACCATCGAAACCAGATAAATTTTCGTGGACCCCCACGTACAAACTGTGAACCCCTATTTTTTTGCCACTCCAGCGTAGACCCCTGTCACATCGTTCGTGGACCCCTGGGGGTCCACCTGGACCACTTTGGGAACCCCTGATCTAGCCTATTTGAATTCCCTACCTAGATCGTAGATCAGTAACGGTATCAAAATAAATATAAGTATATAATGACAATTAAGTTTCAGTTACGAAATATGTAAGCCTTGTTTTCGTATTCAATAAACTCTGAAGAGCCGTTTGTAAGTCAATGAATTATTTAATGAAGGTCTCCTATTGAAGCGTTGAATTCAAACACAAAAAACATAATTCAATTATTAAAGGCAAACAATCATCCTCTTAGACTCGAATAAATATTGAAGGTTGATAGAAATCTGAAAGAATATTTTTTTTATACAATTTGTCGTTTAAATTTTATAGACTCAGTCCTATGTCTTTGATAGCAATACAACGTATTCATATAATGTGTCGGTAGGGGTTTCTAGTATTTTAAGACGATATTGCGATGATTTCCGATGTGATCAGCATAGAAAGGAACAACACGCGAATAAATATTTAGTCGAGTAAATAAATGTACTTACCTAAATATATGATGTTGACGTACCTATGCATTGAAATCAACAAACGTTTTTGCATTCTGCAGGGTATTTGTATATTTTTTCAAACGAGCGTTACAGCAAACTATCATTTTCACCATAAAAAAGGAAGGCAGAAAGTTAATTTGTCTTGACGGAGTCAGGTTACTTAAGGAAAAGCTCGTGTGTCCTCGGGACTCATGACTGGAATATGCTCAGAATTACGAAACGTACGCTTGTTGTTTTAACAACTAAATTTGACATCAATATCTAACTTACTAAAATATATTTCATATACAAATGAAATTTAAATTTTTGAACTCGACCAGATAAAATCTCATTATTGTACGTAATGTAAATTTAAAGCAAACAAAGACTAACCAACTGTGGATAAACCTCAATCTATATTTAAAAGGCAAAATATTCCAGGATATTACATATTGAACCACATAAGTTAACATTTAAAACGTTTTTATCAGTGTAATCTATCGTCACTTTAAAATACTTTCAATACAGCCCTAGTTTGAGCCTTCCGTTTCGTCCCCTGAGCAAAGCCCCGCGTTAGGAGATCTACCGGATTTTCCCAGCTCGAAAACTAGCTAAGTTTAGACTGCACATACATACAGGGCACTCTGCAACTGTTCCAGGAGATAGGAAGTTTTACACATATAGTTAGACTACTAAAAAAGAGTTGCTACTTGAAATAGAAGTTATAAAACATTCAAAATAGTATACAAATAAAGAGGAATTGTCGCCATCATCATTATTAAATTTTGCTCGTTTGTAATACAATTAACTATTGCTGGATACGCTTAGCATTTTATTTAATGAAGACTCGTTAGTATTTTTTTACTGCTGAAAGTTGCTGACGCCCAAAGGGATACCATTGTCCCGTGAGCGGGAAAGACATTATAGAAAATAATAAAGGCACCTAAATAAAGCAACACGAGACAATCTCTTTGTTAAACCACAACCACGACGCTGTATTTTATTTCATGTAAGTCGATATACCTTGGTGAAAATGATTTGCGGCCTCGTCACGAGAGGGGTTAACAATGGCTCAGTCAGGGAAAAGGTAGTAAGCGGATTATTAGCTCAGGATAATTGACAGGTACAGTCACACTTTTAAATATAACAACTACGTTGACTATGCGAAAAAAAAGAATAGGTATGACCCACAGATATCAGAGTAAAGCAGATCCGCTCATTCAAGTTGAACGATTTCTGCACATCTCATCTATTCTCACTCACACCTGACAGGTCACCTGTCAGTGTCTCCGTCTTTATAACTGAAAACTCAAGTTGTGGTGTGTTACGTTTATATGGGATTTAACATCCTGGTGTGCTTTCAAATGGAGACAATTCGTTTACAGCCGAAATTGGTCGCACTATCTGTCGCATTCTAAGTCATTTTGGTGCACCATAAGGATATAACGAGACAACTATATGAAAAATCACCTGGCTTAATTCCTACGCGTCTGCTTTTGAATGGATGAATAAATGAAAGTTTATTCACGAGAACATATGGTACAGTAAATGTTATAAAACATACATTTTTGACCTTTGATTATTTTCTCTGATATCTGTGGTATCATTGACTAAATATATAGAAATAGACTCACAGTGACGAACATTAAATAACTAAAAATGTGGCGCAAGATCACAAAGTACAATTATACGTATATAATTATATACTGACATAGAGATATCAGTGAAATACTCCACATAGATCGTAGCGCCGTTGTAGTATTAATAAGAACTAACCGCACGGCCACTGCATCACTGTCACTCCAATATGCAAGTGCGATAGAGACAGCACCCAGTGACATCTGGTACAAACAAATTAAACTAACATCTCCATAGAAAAAATCCTACTTCGAGCTGAAAGGCCTCTGCGCAAGATGATACTGACAGTTACATCTCAATAGCTGACAATAACGCTTCCGTATATTCAGAATCAAGATAATAACTTCGTACATAATTTTTAAGAAAAGAAAACCGACTTCAATGGGGGAGGCCAGTGAAAGATTATTATACTTAGATGGTGCACTCTTAGATTCCATACAATAAAATAAAAATGGCTATAAGTATGTTTATAATGGTAGAAGACTAAGTACCCTCAATTCCTCATGAAATCATGGAAAAACCTTGCTTGCTTGACAAACAAAACGAAGAGAACAAATCGCCAAACGTGAACTACGCGTCGTTTAAGAGTTCCGTTCTGATCATCATCAGCAGTTCCACTTCATTAAATGTCACTTTTATGAATGAAAATGCTTGATTAGTTCATGAAAATACTAAAATCACTATTTGTGTGCCTTTCACATTTGAGGAGTTTCCTCGATTCCTAATGGATCCCATCATCAGAACTCGAGCATGACAAAAATCAATCGTGAAAATAGAACTTGCTTAACAAATACAGCTAGAAGGACAAATTGCCAAACGTGAACTTTTCGTCGTTGAAGAGTTCTGTTCTGATCATCATCAGCAGTTTCACTTCATCAAATGTCACATTTTTGTATGATAATGCTCGATTTGTTGATAAAAACACAAACATCACTATATGTTTGCCTTTAAAATTTGAGGAGTTCCCTCAATTCCTCATGGATCCCATCATCAGAAATCAAGCATGACAAAAATTAATCATGAAAATAGAACTTGCTTAACAAACACAGCTAGGAGGACAAATCGCCAAACGTGAACTTTTCGTCGTTGAAGAGTTCTGTTCTGATCATCATCAGCAGTTCCACTTCATCCAATGTCACATTTTTGGATGCAAATGCTTGACTTGTTGATAAAAACACAAAAATCACTATATGTTTGCCTTAAAGATTTGAGGAGTTCCCTCAATTCCTCGTGGATCCCATCATCAGAACTGCGTTTTGACATAAACGGGACCAACTTGGATAGTTATGGAGTAACAAACATAAAAAAAAACATACAACTGAATTGATAACCTCCTCTTTTGAAATTTTGAAGTCGGCTAAAAAAAAACTTACACGCATTATTGTCAAATATGAAATTTGCAAACACAAGAACCAACATGGTAACATTCTTTCTACAACATTGACAATGCAATCTATAATATCATAATTTTACTGTTTTGTTCAATATATATTTTCTCTTATAAATTAGCAATTTTGACATTTCATATTTATTCTTAATTTTTTTTATGTATTCTTATATTAATGTTTCTTTTTCTGTTTTCTGTTCTCTTTCATAGCATGACATTGATAATTTTACACCTTCTACTTATTAATTCTGTTTTCTTAATTTTGACACTTTTTAACCGACTTCAAAATTTCAAAAGAGGAGGTTATCAATTCGGTTGAATGTTTTTTTTAATGTTTGTTATTCCATAACTCCGTCATTTCTTAACCGATTTGGAAAATTCTTTTTTTGATTGTAAGTATATATATCCAAATTGATCCCGTTTATGTCAAAACGCAGTTCTGATGATGGGATCCATGAGGAATTGAGGAAACTCCTCAAATCATTAAGGCAAACATATAGTTATTTTTGTGTTTTTATCAACAAGTCAAGCATTTGCATCCAAAAATGTGACATTGGATGAAGTGGAACTGCTGATGATGATCAGAACAGAACTCTTCAACGACGAAAAGTTCACGTTTGGCGATTTGTCCTCCTAGCTGTGTTTGTTAAGCAAGTTCTATTTTCACGATTAATTTTTGTCATGCTTGATTTCTGATGATGGGATCCATGAGGAATTGAGGGAACTCCTCAAATTTTAAAGGCAAACATATAGTGATGTTTGTGTTTTTATCAACAATTCGAGCATTATCATACAAAAATGTGACATTTGATGAAGTGGAACTGCTGATGATGATCAGAACAGAACTCTTCAACGACGGAAAGTTCACGTTTGGCAATTTGTCCTTCTTTTTTTTTTTTTTTTTTTTTTTATTTATTTAACTCAAAAAAGAAACTTAATGGTATAGTACATTCATACTATCGCCAAACTGTTTAACAGTTTGTTGGCGAATGTTGCGCTCATTTATGTTTACACTTATACCTACTTATAAAAGACTACTTATATTCATCAGTACAAAAAACCCTATCTGTTTGTAATAAGGTTCACAAATGGGCAGGCCTTTTGTATTATCGATGTTATAACTAACAATGGCAAAACTAACTAAAACTAACGAACATTTAATTGTAAATTACAATAAGGACAATGCCGTGTGGTTTATTATGTACAGTAGTATATAATAATAAAGTTAATACACCACCATCTAAGTGTCTATGTAAATGTTTTCTAGCAGTTTGTTTTTTAACTTACTCTTATAAATATGTTTACTTTTGGATTGTTCAATTATTGGACTTACAGTGTTAAGAATCTTTGGTATTATATGTTTACGTGTTCTTTTGCCATAATAGTTGCACGCTGAGTATTCTACATATGTCTTTCTGTTATTGTCCCGGAGGGTACGTATCGGTTTCCTACATATTTTAAAGCGGTCAAGGCCATACTCGTCAATGGTTAAAAGATATTTTACTTTTTCGTGAACTGGTAAGATTCTCAGCTTTTTATAAAGTAACTTATAATTTTTCCTATATTTATTTTTTGTGTTTTTATCAACCAATACATTTTTTATTATTCTTAACTGAATGTTATATATTTTGTCCAAATATGTCTTAAAAGTACGACCGTATGCATTTAGACCATAGCTGATAACGGACTCGGCCATCGAGTGGTATAGGATGTGCAATATTTTTTTATTAACTATATTTTTTAGGCTTATCAATTTTGACATGATTGCACGTAGTTTATTGCATACTATGTCTATATGGATACTCCAGCTGAATTTGGAATCTATAGTTAAACCTAAATACTTATATTTATCTACTAATTCAATACTTCTACACTTACAATCTATTAAGTTACTGTGCAAGCAATCGTAAGTGTGTCCTGTAATATTAATATTTGGCTGCGGTTTTCTAAGATAAGGTGAATGAATTAGCATGCATTTTGTTTTTTCTAAATTGAGAATGATACCATTGTCGTGGGACCATTTAATTATGTTGACAAAATCGGCCTGTATCTTTTGTTCCACAATTTTTATGTCCTGGTTGGCGTACAGTATGCATGTGTCATCAGCATACATGTATGTGGAGCAGTTCTGGATTACATTGCTCATGCTGTTGACATGCATTATATATCCTACTGGACCATATACAGATCCGGTTGGTACGCCGTATATCACCTTAGCCTCCTCACCGCTCTTTCCGTCTATCACAGTGGTTATAGTTCTGTTTTTCAGGTAGTTTTTAAACCACTCGATCACTGGACCACGGATACCACATTCCTGCATTGCCAAGATTAGCTGTCCGTGGTCCAGCGTGTCGAATGCTTTTTTGAAATCAATATATAAGGTCATTACATATTTTCTATTGTCGAGATGTTCGTTAATCTCATCTGTGAACTGGGCTAGAGCGGTTGAGGTGCTGCGCATACGTCTGAAACCGTGTTGCGTGTCTGTTATTATATTATGTTTATCTAAGTATTTACTTATTTGAGACACCACAACTTTCTCTACAATTTTATTGACCACCGACAATATAGCTATTGGTCTATAATTGGTGTAATCCAAGTGATTACCTTGCTTGTATATAGGTCTTATTATTGCCTTTTTTAGCATGTCCGGATAAACACCGGTTGTCAAACTGCTATTCACAAATTTTGCCAATATAGGGCTTATGTTATTTTTTATATGCTTTAAATCCACGGCTCTTATACTATCTAATCCTGGTGCTTTTTTATTACTTAAATAATCTATAATTTTTTCAATTTCTGTATGTGTGATTTTTTGGTACCGGAATGACATGTCACAATTTTTAACGTAGTTCTCACGGATCAGGAATGTTTCCTTACAGTTATGTTTTATATTTTGGATTTCCAGCGTAAATGTTTTGGCAAAGTTTGTGCATACCATTTCTATGGACGTATTCTTGCCTAGGTATTTTTTAATAACTTCGTCTAAGCTAGGTTTCACGTTTCCGAGCCAGTTATTAATTGTAGACCAAAGCTTTCTCAGGTCATTCTCACAATTCTGAATTTGTTTTTGTTTATGTTCTTGTTTTGCTAAGTATATACACTTATTTGTAACATTTCTGAACCTGGTGTAATCTAATCTTAACATCGAGTTATTAGGGCTACCTTTCCACTTACGGAACAAAAGATCTCTGCGTAATATCATATTATTTAAATTATTATTTATCCATGGTTGCGCTTCTCTTTTACTCGAACAAGTTTTAATCATTTTTGAATTATCATAAATTGTGCTAAAAATACAATAAAGTCTTTCATACATAATTATAGGACAGTCTATTTCGCATAACTCCGACCAGTTGATTTTATCTAATTCAGTTTTAACTGTTCCATCATTAATCACAGTCTTTACAATTTTTGTATGCGATTTGCACCTTGGATTCAGCCTACATCCAGTACCGCCTGCTGCTGTAGATAAGTTGACGCCGACGAGGTAGTGGTCGGACACCTTAATCGTAAGCATGTGTGCGCCGGTGGCTCGCAGGTCCCTGTCGGTGCCCGCGCGCACCCACACATGGTCGAGGCATGACGTCACGAGCTGCCCGTCCAGTATTTCTTCTCGCGTGCACTCGTTGATAACGCACTCCATTGCGTAGCCACACAAGGTGTTTTTGTACTGCTCAGTGATGCTATTATTTAGCATTATGTTGATATTTATGTCTCCTATAATTACGACACTTTCGGTGAGAGGTATATCCTTTAGCACACTATCCATTTCGGATATAAAGTTAGCTTTATTGCAGCTGGGTGGCCTATATAAAGCCATTACATGTAACGATTGTTTTAAGCTTTTAACTAGTAGATGTACCATTTCTGATGAGGAGACACGCGTGTTTATCTCTTGAACGTGCAGTTCATTTTTTGTGTAAATAATTATTCCTCCTCCTCTTCTGTTCTCCCGTGTACATGTATGCATATTATATCCTTGCATTTGGTACATAAATATTTCCTCCTTCTTGATGTTGATCTCACTTAGTATGATAATGTCTATGCAGTTATTGCAGTTTTTTAGCACACATTGAAACTCATTGTAATTTTTTCGTAATGATCTTATGTTTAAATGGATAATTTGTAGTTCATTCTTTGTATTATTTATATATGTATTCCAACTATTTATATCGTCGAATTTCTTGTATTTGGTTGTAATTTCATTAATGTTATTAAGTATGTCGTTGAATGTTAGACGTTATAGAAATCGCGTTGTGTGTTAGCGCTCACTTTACTATGTGAATTACTACTTATCTTTGGATTGCTCCTCCACGGTACTTAGTGCTGATAATAATTTACCTATATCTGCATCTGTTTTAATGTTGTGTATCTTAGCCTTTTCGTCCTTTCTAACTAAAATTTTATGATTTTGCACCCAGATAAATCTATAAGCTCCTTTTAAAGTAGACTTAGCATTCCAAAAAAGTTTCCGCATGTGTTTTGTGAGGTTCTCGTTTATGTATACCCGTTGGTCATTATCTATCGCCAGCAGGTCCTTATTTGTGAACCTTGTTTTTTTCTGCATAATCCAATCGTCCTTTGCATGTTTGGATGTGAGGGTAACGACAATAGGTCTCGGGCGCGGCTGGCCGGTCGCGGCGCTGGCTCCGACTACCTCCGATTGTTCTCGGCCTACCCTCTTTGCATTTTCTACATCTTTGGGATTTAAGTTAATTTTTTCTGCAATCTTCATAACTGTTGTTTTAGTGTCTTCCTTGTCCAGTTGGCACAGACCTACGATTTCTATTTCCTTCTCGATTTCCTTCGCCTCTAGTTGCGTAATTCTCTCTTCTAAGGTCTCATTTACTTTCTGCAAGTGCGTATTTTTTCTTTCCAAGGCAGAGATCCTCTTCTGAGCGTTTTCCTTAAACTCCGACATCTCTTGGTACTGCTCAGCATAGAAGTCAACTGTCTCTCTCAGCTCCTCCACCTGCTGTCGCAGGTTAAATATAATTTCAAGTTTGCTGTTTACCTCGCCGAGGACGGATTCCACTGTGGCCTTTTCTAGCTGTGTTTGTTAAGCAAGTTCTATTTTCACGATTGATTTTTGTCATGCTCGAGTTCTGATGATGGGATCCATTAGGAATCGAGGGAACTCCTCAAATGTGAAAGGCACACAAATAGTGATTTTAGTATTTTCATGAACTAATCAAGCATTTTCATTCATAAAAGTGACATTTGATGAAGTGGAACTGCTGATGATGATCAGAACGGAACTCTTCAACGACGCGTAGTTCACGTTTGGCGATTTGTTCTCTTCGTTTTGTTTGTCAAGCAAGCAAGGTTTTTCCATGATTCCATGAGGAATTGAGGGTACTTAGTCTTCTACCATTATAAACATACTTATAGCCATTTTTATTTTATTGTATGGAATCTAAGAGTGCACCATCTAAGTATAATAATCTTTCACTGGCCTCCCCCATTGAAGTCGGTTTTTTGTTCTAAGAATTATATTATTATCAATCTCATGAAATGAAAACAAAATATTGTACGCCATACAATGGCTGATTGTGACGATCTAATCATGATTATTGTTACCTTTTTAATTACGCACTTTCATACAATAAATTATTTGTATTTGTATTTGTAAAAACTTTTTAGTAAAATGGCACTGTCGTATACTGGCTACCAATGTTTAGTTTATAACTGGCAAAAGTGAACAGTGAAAGTAATGGAGTCGCTTTGGTTATTTAAATTATTATTATTATATTACTAACGATTGTTAAGCAAAAACAATATAAATAAAACATTCCATTTCAACATTCATATATTCTGTAAGTAGTTAGCTTTTTAAATTTTATACAGAAGAATATAACATAGAAGAAATTAGTCACCTATAAATTAAGCAAAATTGAAAAATTAAACTGTGAATTATTTACCAAGGTATAATTTATAACAATAGTAATTTATCAGTAAATTAATTATAATTACGTATTACTACGACTACTTTAAAAGGTGGAAATGACTATAACCTATTTTTACCAGTAAGCAAGGCGTAAAATTAAAATTGGTGTACAAACCTTCGTATATACATTTGTCAAATTTGCCACGTCTTTTTTACTGCTGATGTAACTTGTTAGACTATTATTATTATTATTTTATAGGGTGGTTATTTCATAAGTACTGAATTGTGCCACTGGAGTAGCATTTCTAGTTTCACAACTTTTGTTACGCATGTCATCGTCATTTATCTCTAACATCTATAAAATAAAGATACCTACTATGAACTTGAAAGATAAATAAACTAAAGTTAAATTGATTTTTATTTCATCAATTCATATGAGTATATGAATATGTTTTGCATGAGCTGTCACGCTACAATTATATTTAAAAACAAAATTTAAAGAATGTAGTTTGCGTCGGGAATAAACGGACCTACGTTCAAGACAGGTTAAGCAGTTGCAGTTATTCGATTTCAACCTTTATTGGTCCTGTATATGTTTAAGAGCCTTTGTTGGAAATAGAAAGAAATGGGCCGAATACACAACACTTGTGTGCGGGTTGGTTTAAAGAGTGCGTCGCGTTATTTCGTGCTATAATAGCGGTCCATTTCGAACGTCGCGAACGTGAAAAGATAAATGGACCAATTAGTAAAAAACTGCTGACACATTCGAATTTGTGTGGGTGACTCCCACTTGTAAGCATTAGATACTTCTTGGGTATCTTGGGTATCGAGGTGGCAATCGTAATACATTAAATAACATATTTTTTCAAATGTCATCTACATATTTATCAAGGATTCATTCAAAAACATTAAGTATTTCACCTCACAAACTAAGTTTGCTTTTCCGTACAATTTGGTTTGAATACAAAATGAAGTGTCTTTGATCCCTGCGGCTTAAATTATAATGACGGCAGACATGTCACACGACACGCAACGGGAGCAAGCAATACACGAAATTTGCATAAAACTTTAACATACGTATTAACATTGTGGCAATTATATGTTAAATACGGGTGTGTTCTTAGGAACTTATACGATTATGTTACTCAATATGTTTGAGTAACAAAACGTGATTCATTAGAAAAAGTGACAGTTCCGTTGCGCTATTTTTTGTTTGAGGATTTTACTCGGTGGCGAATATGTATAAAATTAAATCATCATTGATTTCTTGTACGATACAATACAGAAGTTAAAATATAACATTTTTGCACGTCGTCGTCCCTATTACACCAATTTGGCAATGATAATTCGCATTAATTGCTAGCTCGGTAAGTAATAAAGACATCCGGCAACCAACTTCAGCTATCGAGATTGCACTACACAATTTTCAAGTTGGTGTAATAGTACCCAGGTCATCAATGAGACGACCGCGCCAATATAACTCAGCCAAATAGCCGTAATAGCTCCAGAACAACTAACGCAATTTGAATCAAAAGCTTAGGATTCTCTCGCCATGATGTAGTTCGTTCGACGTAGGGAATGCAATACCGGGATACCGGGATCCCGAAATACCGGGATCCCGCATGCTATATGCGGTATTAATCCCGCACGTAAATTATGCGGGATCCCGCGGGATTTGCGGGATTGAAGAGCGACATAGTTTATACGTGCTACTCGTAGCGCGGGCACGCGCGTACTGCCGAAAAAACCGGAATTTTCCTTTTTTATTACATCCTAATTCCTAATATTTACTACCAATTTGTAACAAACTATATGATAGTTATTTGTTTTACCACTGCAAAGTTGTTGCTTAACCGCTCGTGCCAATATTGAGACCCGAGCAAGCGGAAGATTCTAGAGAGCTGCGAGGGTCTCAAGGCACGAGAGTTAATTAAACTTTGCTCCAGAGTGAAACATAATATTTTTCACCACACTAAAGCAAGGAAACGCACCAAAAACCAGCAAAAATTTGAAACATGACGCCATCATGAGGCGTTTGAAATGGGTGACGAGCGATTTAAGGACAAAGTGGGTACTTTCCGAGCTGTGTAGTGAAAAATAGCTCACTAACTTGCGGGATCCCGCCAATACCGGGATCCAGCGGGACTAGAAATCTCAATCCCGCTGAATACCGGGATTGATTTCTTCATGCGGGATTGCATTCCCTAGGTATACATTCGACATTTCCTACTGGCTATACTACGCGGTCCGTGGATCTTGTTCTGTGTGACTGTGACGTCATGTGCCTACACGCACTGGGGATAAAGTGGTACCGGTGGCGTATTCCTGGGAGGTGCACAGATATTGTGACCAGGTAGTAAGTCCACGTTGAACCTCAGGCACAGAAACAGCAGCTTAGGATGCTACCGGAACTTAAGGCGCAGTAGGTTCAACGAAAAATATCTCGTCAGGGGGTGAGGCGGCCACCGAGCGCGGGGAGCGCCCCGCCCCACTCTTCACGCGCGTACAGTGTGAACGACCTCTTACACGGTAAAGGAATGAACAGTACTGCAACGATGTGTGAAACTATTTTTCTTATGCAGGCGGCGCATACATTTTTTTATTATATTTAACCGACTTCAAGATTTCAAAAGAGGAGGTTATCAATTCGGTTGTATGTTTTTTTTTTAATGTTTGTTATTCCATAACACCGACATTTCTTAACCGTTTTGGAAAAAAAAATTGTGATTGTTAGTATATATATATCCAAGTTGGTCCCGTTTTTGTCAAAACGCAGTTCTGATGATGGGATCTATGAGAAATTGAGGGAACTCCTCAAATCTTAAAGGCAAACATATAGTGATTTTTATGTTTTTATCAACAAGTCAAGCATTTTCATCCAAAAATGTGACATTTGATGAAGTGGACCTGCTGATGATGATCAGAACAGAACTCTTCAACGACGAAAAGTTCACGTTTGGCGATTTGTCCTTCTAGTTGTGTTTGTTAAGCAAGTTCTATTTTCACGATTAATTTTTGTCATGCTCGATTTCTGATTATGGGATCCATGAGGAATTGAGGGAACTCCTCAAATCTTAAAGGCAAACATATAGTGATTTTTGTGTTTTTATCAACAAATCGAGCATTATTTATTACACAGTGAATTGCAGTTAAATCTGGTATCATTTTTTTTAGATGGCTTATGAACCCACGATATTTCCTGACCATTGCAGGAGCTCCATCTGTTGCCGCCGATGTAACGTTTGTGAACGGAATTGATTTTTCTTTTAAAAAATCGCTCAGGATGTTAAATATCGATTCACCTTTAGTGTCAGTCTTCAAAGTTTTGGCGAATAATAGCTCTTCATGAATTTCTTCGTCCATAACAAATCGCACAAATGCTAATAATAATGCCTCATTATCAGGTAAAGTTGACTCGTCCAGTTGAATAGAAAAATGAGTTGTTTGCAGATAATTACACAAGAAACTTTCAATATCAGAGCTCATTTCGTCAATACGTCTTTGTACAGTGTTGTTACTCAAAGGAATTTTTTTGAGTATGTCAAATGGAGGTTTGTGCAGAACAGTTTTTAAAACTTCTTCAACAGCGGGTAAAATTAACTGTTCACCAATGGTGTGGGGTTTTTCAGATTTCGCTATGAGTAATGAGATGTTGTAAGATGCCCGCAAGCCATCATCGTTACTTTCAGATGTTGAAGCGAACATACCTTGCAGGGTGGGTCTCTTTTCATATTTTTCTTTCAATGATTGAAAATATTTCAAATCTTTACCTGTTTTATCAGGGTGGCACCTTTTTAGATGATCTTCGAGCTTCGATGGTTTCATAGAGTCATTGCTCAAAACTTTATTGCATAAAAGGCACATGGGCAATCGCTTGTCCGCGTTTGATGGAAGAAAGCCAAATTTTAAATATTCCACACTGTACTGTCGACACTTAATTTTCTTCTTTGGCTCCGCCATGTTTCAAATTAGCTACCTGTAAGTATAAAAAAGTTTTTGTGATCTTAACATTCTTACTTAACTTCTTCTTAGTCTTACTTAACAGGATATGGCTATTTTATAGAACAGAATTTATAATTTTTCGCTATGAATCAAAAAAAGAATACTAATAAACTTTTTTCGGCTGTCTGTTGTTTTATGGAAGTAGGTAGGTAATAATCGTAATGTTCATTATTTCATATTTCATACATGTCTATCATACACAAAGAAGACAAATATATTAACTACAAAAAGAGATACCTATAAGTTGTATAGCAAATAAACAAATAATGTACTTACTTTTCCGACACGATTCTGGCAACCAGGAACAGCAATTCACTTTACTTTTGTAGTCGAAATCCGGAAACAAATGAGTAACGTTTGTTCTTAGCATTCGTATTTATTGGTGAAGAATCAAACAAGTGCATACAAGCACAGCACATTACCGTAAGTCAAAGGTATTTCGTCCCTTTGCACGTCCGAACAAGCGTTTTGGTCGGCGCCGGCGATAGCGACGCGACGGTGCTTCGCAAGCCTAGACTTGTTCGTTTGTCCAACAGCTCGTTCGCGATATGTTGCAGACTTGCAGTCGACAAGTTTTGGAGCCGAAAGTTGTAATTTTAATAATATAGTATTATAGTATAGGTAGTTTGATTCACCGAAATATTTATCACGGAGGAACGCAATATTTTTATTATATATTTATCAGTCGTCCAGGCTATAAAAATAATACAAAAATCATTGTCTGTTTCGTTATTTACCATCGAAACCAGATAAATTTTCGTGGACCCCCACGTACAAACTGTGAACCCCTATTTTTTTGCCACTCCAGCGTAGACCCCTGTCACATCGTTCGTGGACCCCTGGGGGTCCACCTGGACCACTTTGGGAACCCCTGATCTAGCCTATTTGAATTCCCTACCTAGATCGTAGATCAGTAACGGTATCAAAATAAATATAAGTATATAATGACAATTAAGTTTCAGTTACGAAATATGTAAGCCTTGTTTTCGTATTCAATAAACTCTGAAGAGCCGTTTGTAAGTCAATGAATTATTTAATGAAGGTCTCCTATTGAAGCGTTGAATTCAAACACAAAAAACATAATTCAATTATTAAAGGCAAACAATCATCCTCTTAGACTCGAATAAATATTGAAGGTTGATAGAAATCTGAAAGAATATTTTTTTTATACAATTTGTCGTTTAAATTTTATAGACTCAGTCCTATGTCTTTGATAGCAATACAACGTATTCATATAATGTGTCGGTAGGGGTTTCTAGTATTTTAAGACGATATTGCGATGATTTCCGATGTGATCAGCATAGAAAGGAACAACACGCGAATAAATATTTAGTCGAGTAAATAAATGTACTTACCTAAATATATGATGTTGACGTACCTATGCATTGAAATCAACAAACGTTTTTGCATTCTGCAGGGTATTTGTATATTTTTTCAAACGAGCGTTACAGCAAACTATCATTTTCACCATAAAAAAGGAAGGCAGAAAGTTAATTTGTCTTGACGGAGTCAGGTTACTTAAGGAAAAGCTCGTGTGTCCTCGGGACTCATGACTGGAATATGCTCAGAATTACGAAACGTACGCTTGTTGTTTTAACAACTAAATTTGACATCAATATCTAACTTACTAAAATATATTTCATATACAAATGAAATTTAAATTTTTGAACTCGACCAGATAAAATCTCATTATTGTACGTAATGTAAATTTAAAGCAAACAAAGACTAACCAACTGTGGATAAACCTCAATCTATATTTAAAAGGCAAAATATTCCAGGATATTACATATTGAACCACATAAGTTAACATTTAAAACGTTTTTATCAGTGTAATCTATCGTCACTTTAAAATACTTTCAATACAGCCCTAGTTTGAGCCTTCCGTTTCGTCCCCTGAGCAAAGCCCCGCGTTAGGAGATCTACCGGATTTTCCCAGCTCGAAAACTAGCTAAGTTTAGACTGCACATACATACAGGGCACTCTGCAACTGTTCCAGGAGATAGGAAGTTTTACACATATAGTTAGACTACTAAAAAAGAGTTGCTACTTGAAATAGAAGTTATAAAACATTCAAAATAGTATACAAATAAAGAGGAATTGTCGCCATCATCATTATTAAATTTTGCTCGTTTGTAATACAATTAACTATTGCTGGATACGCTTAGCATTTTATTTAATGAAGACTCGTTAGTATTTTTTTACTGCTGAAAGTTGCTGACGCCCAAAGGGATACCATTGTCCCGTGAGCGGGAAAGACATTATAGAAAATAATAAAGGCACCTAAATAAAGCAACACGAGACAATCTCTTTGTTAAACCACAACCACGACGCTGTATTTTATTTCATGTAAGTCGATATACCTTGGTGAAAATGATTTGCGGCCTCGTCACGAGAGGGGTTAACAATGGCTCAGTCAGGGAAAAGGTAGTAAGCGGATTATTAGCTCAGGATAATTGACAGGTACAGTCACACTTTTAAATATAACAACTACGTTGACTATGCGAAAAAAAAGAATAGGTATGACCCACAGATATCAGAGTAAAGCAGATCCGCTCATTCAAGTTGAACGATTTCTGCACATCTCATCTATTCTCACTCACACCTGACAGGTCACCTGTCAGTGTCTCCGTCTTTATAACTGAAAACTCAAGTTGTGGTGTGTTACGTTTATATGGGATTTAACATCCTGGTGTGCTTTCAAATGGAGACAATTCGTTTACAGCCGAAATTGGTCGCACTATCTGTCGCATTCTAAGTCATTTTGGTGCACCATAAGGATATAACGAGACAACTATATGAAAAATCACCTGGCTTAATTCCTACGCGTCTGCTTTTGAATGGATGAATAAATGAAAGTTTATTCACGAGAACATATGGTACAGTAAATGTTATAAAACATACATTTTTGACCTTTGATTATTTTCTCTGATATCTGTGGTATCATTGACTAAATATATAGAAATAGACTCACAGTGACGAACATTAAATAACTAAAAATGTGGCGCAAGATCACAAAGTACAATTATACGTATATAATTATATACTGACATAGAGATATCAGTGAAATACTCCACATAGATCGTAGCGCCGTTGTAGTATTAATAAGAACTAACCGCACGGCCACTGCATCACTGTCACTCCAATATGCAAGTGCGATAGAGATAGCACCCAGTGACATCTGGTACAAACAAATTAAACTAACATCTCCATAGAAAAAATCCTACTTCGAGCTGAAAGGCCTCTGCGCAAGATGATACTGACAGTTACATCTCAATAGCTGACAATAACGCTTCCGTATATTCAGAATCAAGATAATAACTTCGTACATAATTTTTAAGAAAAGAAAACCGACTTCAATGGGGGAGGCCAGTGAAAGATTATTATACTTAGATGGTGCACTCTTAGATTCCATACAATAAAATAAAAATGGCTATAAGTATGTTTATAATGGTAGAAGACTAAGTACCCTCAATTCCTCATGAAATCATGGAAAAACCTTGCTTGCTTGACAAACAAAACGAAGAGAACAAATCGCCAAACGTGAACTACGCGTCGTTTAAGAGTTCCGTTCTGATCATCATCAGCAGTTCCACTTCATTAAATGTCACTTTTATGAATGAAAATGCTTGATTAGTTCATGAAAATACTAAAATCACTATTTGTGTGCCTTTCACATTTGAGGAGTTTCCTCGATTCCTAATGGATCCCATCATCAGAACTCGAGCATGACAAAAATCAATCGTGAAAATAGAACTTGCTTAACAAATACAGCTAGAAGGACAAATTGCCAAACGTGAACTTTTCGTCGTTGAAGAGTTCTGTTCTGATCATCATCAGCAGTTTCACTTCATCAAATGTCACATTTTTGTATGATAATGCTCGATTTGTTGATAAAAACACAAACATCACTATATGTTTGCCTTTAAAATTTGAGGAGTTCCCTCAATTCCTCATGGATCCCATCATCAGAAATCAAGCATGACAAAAATTAATCATGAAAATAGAACTTGCTTAACAAACACAGCTAGGAGGACAAATCGCCAAACGTGAACTTTTCGTCGTTGAAGAGTTCTGTTCTGATCATCATCAGCAGTTCCACTTCATCCAATGTCACATTTTTGGATGCAAATGCTTGACTTGTTGATAAAAACACAAAAATCACTATATGTTTGCCTTAAAGATTTGAGGAGTTCCCTCAATTCCTCGTGGATCCCATCATCAGAACTGCGTTTTGACATAAACGGGACCAACTTGGATAGTTATGGAGTAACAAACATAAAAAAAAAACATACAACTGAATTGATAACCTCCTCTTTTGAAATTTTGAAGTCGGCTAAAAAAAAACTTACACGCATTATTGTCAAATATGAAATTTGCAAACACAAGAACCAACATGGTAACATTCTTTCTACAACATTGACAATGCAATCTATAATATCATAATTTTACTGTTTTGTTCAATATATATTTTCTCTTATAAATTAGCAATTTTGACATTTCATATTTATTCTTAATTTTTTTTATGTATTCTTATATTAATGTTTCTTTTTCTGTTTTCTGTTCTCTTTCATAGCATGACATTGATAATTTTACACCTTCTACTTATTAATTCTGTTTTCTTAATTTTGACACTTTTTAACCGACTTCAAAATTTCAAAAGAGGAGGTTATCAATTCGGTTGAATGTTTTTTTTAATGTTTGTTATTCCATAACTCCGTCATTTCTTAACCGATTTGGAAAATTCTTTTTTTGATTGTAAGTATATATATCCAAATTGATCCCGTTTATGTCAAAACGCAGTTCTGATGATGGGATCCATGAGGAATTGAGGAAACTCCTCAAATCTTTAAGGCAAACATATAGTTATTTTTGTGTTTTTATCAACAAGTCAAGCATTTGCATCCAAAAATGTGACATTGGATGAAGTGGAACTGCTGATGATGATCAGAACAGAACTCTTCAACGACGAAAAGTTCACGTTTGGCGATTTGTCCTCCTAGCTGTGTTTGTTAAGCAAGTTCTATTTTCACGATTAATTTTTGTCATGCTTGATTTCTGATGATGGGATCCATGAGGAATTGAGGGAACTCCTCAAATTTTAAAGGCAAACATATAGTGATGTTTGTGTTTTTATCAACAATTCGAGCATTATCATACAAAAATGTGACATTTGATGAAGTGGAACTGCTGATGATGATCAGAACAGAACTCTTCAACGACGGAAAGTTCACGTTTGGCAATTTGTCCTTCTTTTTTTTTTTTTTTTTTTTTTTATTTATTTAACTCAAAAAAGAAACTTAATGGTATGGTACATTCATACTATCGCCAAACTGTTTAACAGTTTGTTGGCGAATGTTGCGCTCATTTATGTTTACACTTATACCTACTTATAAAAGACTACTTATATTCATCAGTACAAAAAACCCTATCTGTTTGTAATAAGGTTCACAAATGGGCAGGCCTTTTGTATTATCGATGTTATAACTAACAATGGCAAAACTAACTAAAACTAACGAACATTTAATTGTAAATTACAATAAGGACAATGCCGTGTGGTTTATTATGTACAGTAGTATATAATAATAAAGTTAATACACCACCATCTAAGTGTCTATGTAAATGTTTTCTAGCAGTTTGTTTTTTAACTTACTCTTATAAATATGTTTACTTTTGGATTGTTCAATTATTGGACTTACAGTGTTAAGAATCTTTGGTATTATATGTTTACGTGTTCTTTTGCCATAATAGTTGCACGCTGAGTATTCTACATATGTCTTTCTGTTATTGTCCCGGAGGGTACGTATCGGTTTCCTACATATTTTAAAGCGGTCAAGGCCATACTCGTCAATGGTTAAAAGATATTTTACTTTTTCGTGAACTGGTAAGATTCTCAGCTTTTTATAAAGTAACTTATAATTTTTCCTATATTTATTTTTTGTGTTTTTATCAACCAATACATTTTTTATTATTCTTAACTGAATGTTATATATTTTGTCCAAATATGTCTTAAAAGTACGACCGTATGCATTTAGACCATAGCTGATAACGGACTCGGCCATCGAGTGGTATAGGATGTGCAATATTTTTTTATTAACTATATTTTTTAGGCTTATCAATTTTGACATGATTGCACGTAGTTTATTGCATACTATGTCTATATGGATACTCCAGCTGAATTTGGAATCTATAGTTAAACCTAAATACTTATATTTATCTACTAATTCAATACTTCTACACTTACAATCTATTAAGTTACTGTGCAAGCAATCGTAAGTGTGTCCTGTAATATTAATATTTGGCTGCGGTTTTCTAAGATAAGGTGAATGAATTAGCATGCATTTTGTTTTTTCTAAATTGAGAATGATACCATTGTCGTGGGACCATTTAATTATGTTGACAAAATCGGCCTGTATCTTTTGTTCCACAATTTTTATGTCCTGGTTGGCGTACAGTATGCATGTGTCATCAGCATACATGTATGTGGAGCAGTTCTGGATTAAATTGCTCATGCTGTTGACATGCATTATATATCCTACTGGACCATATACAGATCCGGTTGGTACGCCGTATATCACCTTAGCCTCCTCACCGCTCTTTCCGTCTATCACAGTGGTTATAGTTCTGTTTTTCAGGTAGTTTTTAAACCACTCGATCACTGGACCACGGATACCACATTCCTGCATTGCCAAGATTAGCTGTCCGTGGTCCAGCGTGTCGAATGCTTTTTTGAAATCAATATATAAGGTCATTACATATTTTCTATTGTCGAGATGTTCGTTAATCTCATCTGTGAACTGGGCTAGAGCGGTTGAGGTGCTGCGCATACGTCTGAAACCGTGTTGCGTGTCTGTTATTATATTATGTTTATCTAAGTATTTACTTATTTGAGACACCACAACTTTCTCTACAATTTTATTGACCACCGACAATATAGCTATTGGTCTATAATTGGTGTAATCCAAGTGATTACCTTGCTTGTATATAGGTCTTATTATTGCCTTTTTTAGCATGTCCGGATAAACACCGGTTGTCAAACTGCTATTCACAAATTTTGCCAATATAGGGCTTATGTTATTTTTTATATGCTTTAAATCCACGGCTCTTATACTATCTAATCCTGGTGCTTTTTTATTACTTAAATAATCTATAATTTTTTCAATTTCTGTATGTGTGATTTTTTGGTACCGGAATGACATGTCACAATTTTTAACGTAGTTCTCACGGATCAGGAATGTTTCCTTACAGTTATGTTTTATATTTTGGATTTCCAGCGTAAATGTTTTGGCAAAGTTTGTGCATACCATTTCTATGGACGTATTCTTGCCTAGGTATTTTTTAATAACTTCGTCTAAGCTAGGTTTCACGTTTCCGAGCCAGTTATTAATTGTAGACCAAAGCTTTCTCAGGTCATTCTCACAATTCTGAATTTGTTTTTGTTTATGTTCTTGTTTTGCTAAGTATATACACTTATTTGTAACATTTCTGAACCTGGTGTAATCTAATCTTAACATCGAGTTATTAGGGCTACCTTTCCACTTACGGAACAAAAGATCTCTGCGTAATATCATATTATTTAAATTATTATTTATCCATGGTTGCGCTTCTCTTTTACTCGAACAAGTTTTAATCATTTTTGAATTATCATAAATTGTGCTAAAAATACAATAAAGTCTTTCATACATAATTATAGGACAGTCTATTTCGCATAACTCCGACCAGTTGATTTTATCTAATTCAGTTTTAACTGTTCCATCATTAATCACAGTCTTTACAATTTTTGTATGCGATTTGCACCTTGGATTCAGCCTACATCCAGTACCGCCTGCTGCTGTAGATAAGTTGACGCCGACGAGGTAGTGGTCGGACACCTTAATCGTAAGCATGTGTGCGCCGGTGGCTCGCAGGTCCCTGTCGGTGCCCGCGCGCACCCACACATGGTCGAGGCATGACGTCACGAGCTGCCCGTCCAGTATTTCTTCTCGCGTGCACTCGTTGATAACGCACTCCATTGCGTAGCCACACAAGGTGTTTTTGTACTGCTCAGTGATGCTATTATTTAGCATTATGTTGATATTTATGTCTCCTATAATTACGACACTTTCGGTGAGAGGTATATCCTTTAGCACACTATCCATTTCGGATATAAAGTTAGCTTTATTGCAGCTGGGTGGCCTATATAAAGCCATTACATGTAACGATTGTTTTAAGCTTTTAACTAGTAGATGTACCATTTCTGATGAGGAGACACGCGTGTTTATCTCTTGAACGTGCAGTTCATTTTTTGTGTAAATAATTATTCCTCCTCCTCTTCTGTTCTCCCGTGTACATGTATGCATATTATATCCTTGCATTTGGTACATAAATATTTCCTCCTTCTTGATGTTGATCTCACTTAGTATGATAATGTCTATGCAGTTATTGCAGTTTTTTAGCACACATTGAAACTCATTGTAATTTTTTCGTAATGATCTTATGTTTAAATGGATAATTTGTAGTTCATTCTTTGTATTATTTATATATGTATTCCAACTATTTATATCGTCGAACTTCTTGTATTTGGTTGTAATTTCATTAATGTTATTAAGTATGTCGTTGAATGTTAGACGTTATAGAAATCGCGTTGTGTGTTAGCGCTCACTTTACTATGTGAATTACTACTTATCTTTGGATTGCTCCTCCACGGTACTTAGTGCTGATAATAATTTACCTATATCTGCATCTGTTTTAATGTTGTGTATCTTAGCCTTTTCGTCCTTTCTAACTAAAATTTTATGATTTTGCACCCAGATAAATCTATAAGCTCCTTTTAAAGTAGACTTAGCATTCCAAAAAAGTTTCCGCATGTGTTTTGTGAGGTTCTCGTTTATGTATACCCGTTGGTCATTATCTATCGCCAGCAGGTCCTTATTTGTGAACCTTGTTTTTTTCTGCATAATCCAATCGTCCTTTGCATGTTTGGATGTGAGGGTAACGACAATAGGTCTCGGGCGCGGCTGGCCGGTCGCGGCGCTGGCTCCGACTACCTCCGATTGTTCTCGGCCTACCCTCTTTGCATTTTCTACATCTTTGGGATTTAAGTTAATTTTTTCTGCAATCTTCATAACTGTTGTTTTAGTGTCTTCCTTGTCCAGTTGGCACAGACCTACGATTTCTATTTCCTTCTCGATTTCCTTCGCCTCTAGTTGCGTAATTCTCTCTTCTAAGGTCTCATTTACTTTCTGCAAGTGCGTATTTTTTCTTTCCAAGGCAGAGATCCTCTTCTGAGCGTTTTCCTTAAACTCCGACATCTCTTGGTACTGCTCAGCATAGAAGTCAACTGTCTCTCTCAGCTCCTCCACCTGCTGTCGCAGGTTAAATATAATTTCAAGTTTGCTGTTTACCTCGCCGAGGACGGATTCCACTGTGGCCTTTTCTAGCTGTGTTTGTTAAGCAAGTTCTATTTTCACGATTGATTTTTGTCATGCTCGAGTTCTGATGATGGGATCCATTAGGAATCGAGGGAACTCCTCAAATGTGAAAGGCACACAAATAGTGATTTTAGTATTTTCATGAACTAATCAAGCATTTTCATTCATAAAAGTGACATTTGATGAAGTGGAACTGCTGATGATGATCAGAACGGAACTCTTCAACGACGCGTAGTTCACGTTTGGCGATTTGTTCTCTTCGTTTTGTTTGTCAAGCAAGCAAGGTTTTTCCATGATTCCATGAGGAATTGAGGGTACTTAGTCTTCTACCATTATAAACATACTTATAGCCATTTTTATTTTATTGTATGGAATCTAAGAGTGCACCATCTAAGTATAATAATCTTTCACTGGCCTCCCCCATTGAAGTCGGTTTTTTGTTCTAAGAATTATATTATTATCAATCTCATGAAATGAAAACAAAATATTGTACGCCATACAATGGCTGATTGTGACGATCTAATCATGATTATTGTTACCTTTTTAATTACGCACTTTCATACAATAAATTATTTGTATTTGTATTTGTAAAAACTTTTTAGTAAAATGGCACTGTCGTATACTGGCTACCAATGTTTAGTTTATAACTGGCAAAAGTGAACAGTGAAAGTAATGGAGTCGCTTTGGTTATTTAAATTATTATTATTATATTACTAACGATTGTTAAGCAAAAACAATATAAATAAAACATTCCATTTCAACATTCATATATTCTGTAAGTAGTTAGCTTTTTAAATTTTATACAGAAGAATATAACATAGAAGAAATTAGTCACCTATAAATTAAGCAAAATTGAAAAATTAAACTGTGAATTATTTACCAAGGTATAATTTATAACAATAGTAATTTATCAGTAAATTAATTATAATTACGTATTACTACGACTACTTTAAAAGGTGGAAATGACTATAACCTATTTTTACCAGTAAGCAAGGCGTAAAATTAAAATTGGTGTACAAACCTTCGTATATACATTTGTCAAATTTGCCACGTCTTTTTTACTGCTGATGTAACTTGTTAGACTATTATTATTATTATTTTATAGGGTGGTTATTTCATAAGTACTGAATTGTGCCACTGGAGTAGCATTTCTAGTTTCACAACTTTTGTTACGCATGTCATCGTCATTTATCTCTAACATCTATAAAATAAAGATACCTACTATGAACTTGAAAGATAAATAAACTAAAGTTAAATTGATTTTTATTTCATCAATTCATATGAGTATATGAATATGTTTTGCATGAGCTGTCACGCTACAATTATATTTAAAAACAAAATTTAAAGAATGTAGTTTGCGTCGGGAATAAACGGACCTACGTTCAAGACAGGTTAAGCAGTTGCAGTTATTCGATTTCAACCTTTATTGGTCCTGTATATGTTTAAGAGCCTTTGTTGGAAATAGAAAGAAATGGGCCGAATACACAACACTTGTGTGCGGGTTGGTTTAAAGAGTGCGTCGCGTTATTTCGTGCTATAATAGCGGTCCATTTCGAACGTCGCGAACGTGAAAAGATAAATGGACCAATTAGTAAAAAACTGCTGACACATTCGAATTTGTGTGGGTGACTCCCACTTGTAAGCATTAGATACTTCTTGGGTATCTTGGTTATCGAGGTGGCAATCGTAATACATTAAATAACATATTTTTTCAAATGTCATCTACATATTTATCAAGGATTCATTCAAAAACATTAAGTATTTCACCTCACAAACTAAGTTTGCTTTTCCGTACAATTTGGTTTGAATACAAAATGAAGTGTCTTTGATCCCTGCGGCTTAAATTATAATGACGGCAGACATGTCACACGACACGCAACGGGAGCAAGCAATACACGAAATTTGCATAAAACTTTAACATACGTATTAACATTGTGGCAATTATATGTTAAATACGGGTGTGTTCTTAGGAACTTATACGATTATGTTACTCAATATGTTTGAGTAACAAAACGTGATTCATTAGAAAAAGTGACAGTTCCGTTGCGCTATTTTTTGTTTGAGGATTTTACTCGGTGGCGAATATGTATAAAATTAAATCATCATTGATTTCTTGTACGATACAATACAGAAGTTAAAATATAACATTTTTGCACGTCGTCGTCCCTATTACACCAATTTGGCAATGATAATTCGCATTAATTGCTAGCTCGGTAAGTAATAAAGACATCCGGCAACCAACTTCAGCTATCGAGATTGCACTACACAATTTTCAAGTTGGTGTAATAGTACCCAGGTCATCAATGAGACGACCGCGCCAATATAACTCAGCCAAATAGCCGTAATAGCTCCAGAACAACTAACGCAATTTGAATCAAAAGCTTAGGATTCTCTCGCCATGATGTAGTTCGTTCGACGTAGGGAATGCAATACCGGGATACCGGGATCCCGAAATACCGGGATCCCGCATGCTATATGCGGTATTAATCCCGCACGTAAATTATGCGGGATCCCGCGGGATTTGCGGGATTGAAGAGCGACATAGTTTATACGTGCTACTCGTAGCGCGGGCACGCGCGTACTGCCGAAAAAACCGGAATTTTCCTTTTTTATTACATCCTAATTCCTAATATTTACTACCAATTTGTAACAAACTATATGATAGTTATTTGTTTTACCACTGCAAAGTTGTTGCTTAACCGCTCGTGCCAATATTGAGACCCGAGCAAGCGGAAGATTCTAGAGAGCTGCGAGGGTCTCAAGGCACGAGAGTTAATTAAACTTTGCTCCAGAGTGAAACATAATATTTTTCACCACACTAAAGCAAGGAAACGCACCAAAAACCAGCAAAAATTTGAAACATGACGCCATCATGAGGCGTTTGAAATGGGTGACGAGCGATTTAAGGACAAAGTGGGTACTTTCCGAGCTGTGTAGTGAAAAATAGCTCACTAACTTGCGGGATCCCGCCAATACCGGGATCCAGCGGGACTAGAAATCTCAATCCCGCTGAATACCGGGATTGATTTCTTCATGCGGGATTGCATTCCCTAGGTATACATTCGACATTTCCTACTGGCTATACTACGCGGTCCGTGGATCTTGTTCTGTGTGACTGTGACGTCATGTGCCTACACGCACTGGGGATAAAGTGGTACCGGTGGCGTATTCCTGGGAGGTGCACAGATATTGTGACCAGGTAGTAAGTCCACGTTGAACCTCAGGCACAGAAACAGCAGCTTAGGATGCTACCGGAACTTAAGGCGCAGTAGGTTCAACGAAAAATATCTCGTCAGGGGGTGAGGCGGCCACCGAGCGCGGGGAGCGCCCCGCCCCACTCTTCACGCGCGTACAGTGTGAACGACCTCTTACACGGTAAAGGAATGAACAGTACTGCAACGATGTGTGAAACTATTTTTCTTATGCAGGCGGCGCATACATTTTTTTATTATATTTAACCGACTTCAAGATTTCAAAAGAGGAGGTTATCAATTCGGTTGTATGTTTTTTTTTAATGTTTGTTATTCCATAACACCGACATTTCTTAACCGTTTTGGAAAAAAAAATTGTGATTGTTAGTATATATATATCCAAGTTGGTCCCGTTTTTGTCAAAACGCAGTTCTGATGATGGGATCTATGAGAAATTGAGGGAACTCCTCAAATCTTAAAGGCAAACATATAGTGATTTTTATGTTTTTATCAACAAGTCAAGCATTTTCATCCAAAAATGTGACATTTGATGAAGTGGACCTGCTGATGATGATCAGAACAGAACTCTTCAACGACGAAAAGTTCACGTTTGGCGATTTGTCCTTCTAGTTGTGTTTGTTAAGCAAGTTCTATTTTCACGATTAATTTTTGTCATGCTCGATTTCTGATTATGGGATCCATGAGGAATTGAGGGAACTCCTCAAATCTTAAAGGCAAACATATAGTGATTTTTGTGTTTTTATCAACAAATCGAGCATTATCAAAAGAAAATGTGACATTTGATGAAATGGAACTGCTGATGATGATCAGGACAGAACTCTTCAACGACGACAAGTTCACGTTTGTCGATTTGTCCTTCTAGCTGTGTTTGTTAAGCAAGTTCTATTTTCACGATTAATTTTTGTCATTCTCGAGTTCTGATGATGGGATCCATTAGGAATCGAGGGAACTCCTCAAATGTGAAAGGCACACAAATAGTAATTTTAGTATTTTCATGAACTAATCAAGTATTTTCATTAATAAAAGTGACATTTGATGAAGTGGAACTGCTGATGACGATCAGATAGGAACTCTTCAACGACGCGTAGGTAGTTCAAGTTTGGCGATTTGTTCTCTTCGTTTTGTTTGTCAAGCAAGCAAGGTTTTTCCATGATTCCATGAGGAATTGAGGGTACTTAGTCTTCTACCATTATAAACATACTTATAGCCATTTTTATTTTATTGTATGGAATCTAAGATTGCACCATCTAAGTATAATAATCTTTCACCGGCCACCCCCATTGAAGTCGGTTTTTTTTTCTTAAAAATTATTATTAAGCACTATTATTTTAATCGAATATTAGTGTGCCTCATGTGCATGTCATTGTCATGTTATTTCTAATCACATGCAGAAAGTACCTCGTCCGTCCATTACTGATAAGAAAGTTAGTTTATGGAAAGAGAGAGAAGGTAACTACGCGTTTGACTTACTAGTATTCGATATAGGAAAATCATCATCATCATGTCAGCCGAAAGACGACTACTGCTGGGCATAGGCCTTCCACAATAACCGGTCCTGCGCCACCCGCATCCAGCGGAAACCCGCGACCCTTACCAGGTGCTATGTGCCCCGCCCACTGCCATTTAAGGACTATAGGAATTATACTCGTAGGATATAGAATAGACATTTAAGTACCGAACTTGACCGGATTATTTTAATTCAACGCATTACATCTAAATATATAAAAGAAGAAACTGACTGACTGACTGACTGACTGACTGACTGACTGACTGACTGACTGACTGACTGACATATCAACGCACAGCCCAAACCGCTGGTCCTAGAGATTCCAAATTTGGCACGTAGGTTCCTTATAAGGTCTAGGGGTGCACTAAGAAAGGTTTTTTCAAAATTCAACCCCTAAGGGGGTGAAATGGGGGTCCGAAGTTTGTATGGGGAAACAAGATTAGCTGGACTATTTTATTCGAAACTTCACAGGAGTATTTCTAACGATAAATGAGTAAACACGTGTTTCAGGTTTTTTGAAAAATCAACCCCTAAAAGGGGGAAATGTGGTGACAAATTCTGATAATCGACATAAGTATTGTTTTTATGGTTTATTAGGTCGCTGATAACGAAAATAACAAGGATTTTAAAATCCCACGTGGTGGACGTGAAATACCATCCCCTCCTGTCGGGGTGCGAGGGGGATGAAATGTCTAAATATTAATATGGGTGTCGTTTTTGTGATTTTTTGGGACGTTAATTACGAAAATGGCATCGGTTTTGAAATTAAATATTGTGGACATGAAAACTTGAAAGTTTGTGCCAAATTGCAAGAAATAACTGACTGACTGAGTGACTAACATATCAACGCACAGTGCGAACTGCTGATTCTAGAGATTCCAAATTTAGTATGTAGGTTCCATATAAGGTCTTGAGGTGCATTAAGAAAGGATTTTATTTATTTATTTATTTATTTATTTAATCCTTTGGGAAACAAACAGGCAAATATAACACACATAATTAATCATGACACAAGTTCATAAGCCAAATAGTTTCCACTACTAATCAATAACATCTGTTGCTCAGATCGAAATAACAAAATAACAATTTCATGCAAATTCAAGACGAGACTGTAGACATTCATATTAATATTAACAGGGGAAACATATATCAACAACTGTAATATACATAGAGAAACATTTACTCTAGAATACATCTGTAATTCTTTTATTTATTTATTTATTTATTTATTTATTTTTTATAGCAGAAACAAATTGTTGTAGAGATAGGTGGAAAATATCAATATCATTGAATTTATTATTTTAAGATTTGCAAGCTCTGGATAGAAACTTATTTCTTGCATATGCGGTACGACCAGAGTTAATTGCGAATAAACTAGAGGAACGCGTTCGCCGATCAGGACATCGTAGTGCTATTTTTGAGAGAAGGTTAGGAGAATCAACAAGGCCATTTAAAATTTTGTACAAAAATATCTGATCTCGAATTTCACGACGTGTTTGAAGAGACTCAAAATCGTTGGTATTCATTTTATTAAATTTATATCTCATTCTTCTAATAAATTTATTTTGAATACTTTCAATTGTATTAATATGAACGTTAAAATGAGGATTCCAGATTGTAGTGGCGGATTTTTCAAAATTCTACCCCTAAGGGGGTGAAATGGGGGTCCGAAGTTTGTATAGGAAATCAAGATTAGTTAGATTATTTTATTCGAAACTTCACAGGAGTATTTCTAACGATAAATCAGTAAACATGTGTTTCAGGTTTTTTGAGAAATCAACCCCTAAAAGGGGGAAAGGTGGTGACAAATTCTGAAAATCGATATGGGTGTGGTTTCTATGGTTTATCGGGTCGCTGATTACGAAAACAACAACAATTTTAAAATCCCATGTGGAGGACGTGAAATACCATCCCCTTTGTTGGGGTCCGAGGGGGTTGGAATGTCTAAATATTAATATGGGTGTGATTTTTATGATTTCTTGGGTCGTTAATTTCGAAAATGGCGTTGATTTTGAAATTTAATATTGCGGGCATGAAAACTTAAAAGTAGGTGCCAAATTGCACAAAATCAACGCACAGCCCAAACTGCTGGTTCGAGACTCGAGAGATACCAAATTTGGCATGTAGGTTCCTTATAAGGTCTAAAGGCGCATGATGTGCCGTGAATTTCCTATGAAGAATTCACGACCTTTCTTGAGTCAATGTAAGGTATTGTAAGTTATTTTATTAATTAGTGCCGCCCGATACAATTTCGACAAAAATCGATATTTGAGCGTCCGAGAGGTCCCCAAATACGACACCGAGGTAAAATTTGAAAAAAGTGGTGGCAATATTGATTTTCTTCATTTCCGTCCCGATTTCATTCAAAATAGAAATCTGAGCGTCCGAGATGTCTCTTAATAAGAATCCGAGGTAAAATTTGGAAAAAGTCGTAGGCATATTGATTTTCTTCATTTTCTTCCCGATTTCGTTCAAAATCGATATCTGAGCGTCCGACAGGTCTCGTAATACGAATGCGAGGTAAAATTTGGAAAAAGTGGCGACCATATTAGACGACCTGTTTAGCCTAGTTGGTAGTGACTCTGCCTCCGAAGCTAGAGGTCTCGGGTTCGAATCCCGGCCAGGGCATTTATTTGTGCATTTTTCACGGATATTTGTTCTTGGGTCTTGGATGTTTTCTATGTATTTAAGTATCTATTTATCTATATAAGTATGTATATCGTCGTCTAGTACCCATAGTACAAGCTTTGCTTAGTTTGGGACTAGGTCGATTTGTGTAAGATTGTCCCCCAATATTTATTTATTTATTTATTTTATTGATTTTTTCCCCTTCGGTCCCCGAATTCGTTAAAAATCGATATCTGAGCGTCCGAGAGGTCTCTTAATACGAATCCGAGGTAAAATTTGGAAAAAGTCGCAGCCATATTGATTTTTTCATCTTCTTCCTCATTTCGTTCAAAATCGATATCTGAGCGTCCGAGAGGTCCCCGAATACGAATCCGAGGTAAAATTTGGAAAAAGTGGCAGCCATATTGATTTTCTTCATTTCCAATCCGATTTCGTTCAAAATCGATATCTGAGCGTCCGAGAGGTCCCCTAATACGAATCCGAGGTAAAATTTGGGAAAAGTGGTGGCCATATTGATTTCCTTCATTTTCGTCCCGATTTCGTTCAAAATCGATATCTGTGTGTCCGAGAGGTCCCCTAATACAAATCCGAGGTAAAATTTGGAAAAAGTGGTGGCCATATTGATTTCCTTCATTTTCGTCCCGATTTCGTTCAAAATCGATATCTGTGTGTCCGAGAGGTCTCTGAATACAAATCCGAGGTAAAATTTGTGAAAGTGGCGTACATACTGATTATCTTTTTTTTCGTCCCGATTTCGTTCAAAATCGATATCTGAGCGTCTGAGAGGTCTCTGAATACGAATCTGAGGTAAAATTTGGCACTCCATACATGCCTGTATAAAAAAAAAAAATTACTATATAGGCGTGTGGGGTATCTATGGACTTGCTTTTAAAAACGACATAGAGGTTTCGATATTTTTTTCCATTTAAATCAACAAGTACGGTTGCCAGTTTTTGTTGCACTTTTAGCACCACCCAGGGGTCACGTGTAGGGTAACGGTGGGTACTCCCTACGGACGTGGTGCAACTTCGACCCCCCCCCCTTTGTCAAGTGAGTGGGCAACTTGACTGTTAGAAGTTCGCAAGCCGCTCGAAGGCCTCTAACTTGGCTTAACGAATGCAGCCGGGACCAACGGCTTAGCGTGCCTTCCAAAGCACGAGAGTCATTTAGTAACCACTCAAAGTGATCACCCATCCAAGAACTGACCTGCGCCCACATTGCTTAACCTCGCACACCACACGCGGTAGGCGGGTGCCGCTGGGCCACGAGCGCTCTAAATTCTTGATAGTTTGTGCCAATTTGCAATTCAATCGGTCCATTAAAAGCAACTTGGTTGTAACAGACGGACTGAAGTAAGGAGTGCGAATGGAAGTGAGGCCAAATTTTCTTTTTGGATGCTCCAATGGGAACTGGGAAAATCTACGTAATAAATTTAATTTTGGGAAAAATAAATGTTACACGTGATATTGAATTAGCCGTATTTCTGTACTTCAAAGGACCAGAGTTTATGACCGCTGCGCGCTGCTTGGTCGTTTACAGACCTATCGGTGTTACTGTAGTACACAGATACTTTTACTAAGGGCCATTTAAGACATGCTTTTATTTCATCGGCCCTTTCCCCTTCGGCCTCTCGGAAATGTATGATAATAGTTTTCGATCCTTATTTTTGGCAAAATCAAATGAAATTCAACAGTTTGCCGGTTCTCAGAATGTATACTGACTTTTCATCTGTTCATCTGTTAATGAATCACAATCACCAAACTTCGTATACCGAAACCCCCAGAATGTAACAACTACTTTTCTGGAGACCGCATCTAAATCGGTTCAGCCAAACGCGAGATAATCGTGGACAAACATACGAACCTGTTTTTTGTAGACGGTCAAAAATTTCGCTTAGTACGCGGGCGAAGCCGCGGGCAAATGCTAGTATACAATAAACACAAATTACTAGTGTGTGCTAGTATGAAATAAACGAGTGTTTTAATTTTGATTTGATTGCTTATCTAGTGGTGAGTGACCGATACAAAATATATTAATTGGCAGCACGCCATCGAATAAAAACAAAACTTTATGGCGTGAAATAACTGAAAATGCCGTTGTTTTCAAATAAAGAATCAAATCAGTCATCAGACTGATTTGACTCTTTATATTTTATCGTATTTTACATATATGTAGTAACTTTAACTGAAATATAAATTAGGTACTGTTATAATTTTATTTTATGCAGTCTTTGAACCTGTACTAATTTCGTTCACGATAGTTTAACATACATAAGCATTGGTATTTATTTTCATTGTTTCAATACATGCCTAGTATTACTAATATTCATGTATTCATATGTATGTACAATATAAACGCGGTTGTTTTGCTTTACAACCCCACACGCCTACTATGTGCATTGAATTTTTTTTTCATCCCTTATTGCTTACATGTATGGGGTTCCCCCCTAATTTTTTTTGATCAATGAAAACATTGCGACGTATACTTTGGCAAATAAATTCTAAGGCGTATCTTTTTCTTCAACTCCAGGGGTGTCAAAAACGCGTTGCCGACCCTTTAAAACAATTATACACTCCATTCTTGAAGAACCCCATATTATAGTCCCTAGGAGAAACCTCTAAGACGATCTGAAGTTCCCAATCCGCACTGTGCCAGCGTGGGGAGGGGATTGATGAAATCCCGTACCAGCATTGTGTACGCTGATAATGATGATGACTATAAACAAAGTTTTAATTGAAATATTATACTGTAATTTTCGAAGGACCATAATCATAAATTAAATTGATTTGATAAATTAGCATTTCAATCATTGCGATACGCCACATGGTGTTACTAAAACAATTAATGATACAACTTGTTTTACGATTTGTTTAGCTATATCATAAATTGGATTTTAACAGTTGATTAGTTTGTTGTCGGCCTGTTTAGCCTAGATGGTAGTGACACTGCCTCCGAAGCTAGTGGTCTCGGGTTCGAATCCCGGTAAGGGCATTTGTTTATGTGGTGAGCTAAAACATTTGTTCCTGAGACTTGGATGTTTTCTATGTATTTCAGTATATATATCTATTAAATATATCGTCGTCTAGTATGCATAACACTAGCCTTATTGAGCTTACTATGGGACTAGTTCGATTTAATTTTGTATAAAATGTCCCACAATATTAATAATAAAAAAAAATTGTTTATTGCTACCGTTTCCGCTAATCTCATAACTGTTGTAACACAGTACCTATTTCATAAAGAATACTTCACTATCTACATTCTTTTACATTCAATCTATTATTCCGAACCAAAAGCTGCAGACATATGTAATTTAATACGAGCTCAACCAAGATCGATAATATTGCAAAAATTGCAACGCAGCAAGTAAAGTAGATGCAGCTGTTCAAAAGTGCAATTCGATACTTTAACACTATACTCGTAACGTTGAAGACTTTTGTTTCGTAAATGTAAAAATATTAGTGGAGTCTTTTAGTGTATCTCTAAAACTGAATTTTCGGCTATCAGCCGCAGAAAAAGGCAAAAGCAGAACCTTAATTTGTTTAATCGAAAAGGTGTGACGGTACTTAGATGCTTATATCACATAATCAAATGTGATAAGAATTAAATGTGGTATTTAAGACCCGTGGGAAGCCGAACTAGACGTCCAAGTTATTCCGAAAATTTTCCCCCGGTACGACTGAATTGGGGTAGAATTTATAACGGAAATGTTATAAGACACCCTTGTGACTCGAAGTTCCCAATAAAAACCTTTATTTTTATTTTATTTTTTGCTTTGTGAAAATATATTTACGTATCCCACGTTAAGATCTGGGTGGGTATGATGGAATATCCGGTTAGACCGTACTACCGCCTTAAAACCCAACGATTACCGGCTACGCCTTTAAGGATGATTCACAGTAGACCGTTCCGTGTCCGGGCCGGCCCGTTTTCTATGACAGCAAACGCATCGGTCGGCGTATTTTTCTAGAAGAAAACGGGCCGGTCCGGACACGGAACGGCCTACTGTGAATCATCCTTTAGTGGGGCGCCGCATGATCGCAGATAGGACTCTACTGCGGCTAAAGCTGCATAACTGAACACCGTGTGTCTATTCTTGATTTTTTCCAGCAATTGTCTTCAATTAATGTTAAAGTCTGTTGTAATTACGAAACAAATTGAACAATGTCGTCAACACAGCAAATGGATGCTCGCAAATTTCAACTGACCAAATTAATACCGCACTTGAAACTTTGTCCGGGTGCCTAGTAAACGCAGCCGACTCAAACTGCACTTAAGATTGTTTCAAGCATTACTGTTGTTCCTCGTTTGGAAAGCCAGTCCGGTTGTAGTTACAAGCTACAACCTCGAATTTGCATTTGCTATCTCGCAATAGTCATGCTGGCCCCGAACAATTGGTAGACGCGGTCGAGTAAATCACCGTGTAATAGATGAAGAAGTTGAATAACAAAAAAACCGGCCAAGTCGGACTCGCGCACCGAGGGCCCCGTACAACTAAAAAACAAATATGATTTATTTATATTTTGGTATTTGTTGGTAAAATATGCGTAATAAACACTATCACCAAATTCCATAGGTCAATTGGAAGTTAAAAACTTTATTTCGAATAAAATGTGCCACAGACTCAGACGACCGATAGAAAAGCGAGTGACAGCAATTAAGGCTCCGATTGGACCCTCCGCGTACGGAACTCTAAAAAGCACGTGTATCGGTAAGCTCTCGAAAATGATATGACGAAATGAGATAGAAAACGTGATATGTGAAATGAAGTCTCTGAATAGTAATTATTACTTTTCTTTGTACATAAATAAACTTTATATTTATGTTTTTTTTAATACCACGTCGATGGCAAACAAGCGTACGGCCCGCCTGATGATAAGCAATCACCGCAGCCTATAGACGCCTGCAACACCAGTGGTGTAACATGCGCGTTGCCGATCCTTTAAAAATGTATACACTCCTTTCTTGAAGAATCCCATACTGTAGTCTCTCGGGAAAACCTCGACAGGGAGCTCATTACTACCATACTAATTCATTATTACTTCGAATGGTTATTTCAGGTCATATACCTATTAAACTTACCTACGGGCCAGGCGGATTAAATAGCCAGCCAGTCAGTTCATTTTCCACTCCACTAGTTAAGGTCATAAGCCCGATTGTAGGTATCAACGTTATTTATTTAAGGCTCGACTAAAGTCAACGACTATACTGTTGTGCTATTCTCCCCAGAAGATCACAATATTATGCCAATTGGAATGCTGCCAAATGTCGCTCTACGGATATAAAATATAAAGACGGCCGGGTTAGGACGGCAAGTTATATTAAAACTATTTTTTGACAGCGCAGCTTTTGTTGATATTAAACCAATGTCTCACGTATGAATGTCGTGTCATAAAAATATACTATCCTCAAGTGCCAATATTTATTATCAATTTCATGGTATTGCGTTTCAACACGTCAAAGACGAAGCTTGTACGGTAGCCTAGCAGTATAAGTACGAGTATGCGACTGTCAAGCAGCAATCGTGAATTTGATTCCCGGCCGGTACCAATGAGTTTTTCAAATTTATCTACAAAGGAAATAATGGTATATTGTGAAGTCTCCAACCCGCACTGGAGACTATCGCCTTTTTCCTCACATTTATGAGAGGGGGTTTGGGCCCAGCAGTGGCACGTATAGAGTCATGATCATGATGATGGTGATGACATCAATTAATTTAGTCACGTTATTTCTAAACAAGTACGAATTGTGACTTTTTTTAACTGAAAATAGAACAATTTGCGGCAAACAAAAGAGCAAGCTAATAAGAATTCTCTGCATTGTTCACGCAGCGTTGTTGCCCACTTGTTGGGATTACTGCGTCAGCTCTTAATTAGAACTTTAATTAGTAGGAAAGGTGGAATACAATACGATATACACGCCATTCAGTTATTAAGGGTCGGGAAAAGTTACATGTATGTGGCACTGCTATGTGGATAGTGATTAGAATGGCGATAAAAATAAATATGAATAACTGCTGCACCAACTGTTAATTTAGCCATAAAAAGCTAAAACAATTTAACAATGACGACCTAGCTGATGAAGCTAGGGTCTCGGGTTCGAATCCCGGCCAGGGCCTTATTTGTGTATTTAGCACGGATATTTGGACCTGGGCCTTGGATGTTTTCTATGTATCGTCGTCTTTCCCTTTGCTTGCTTAGTTTGGGACTAGGTCCATTTATATAAGATGAAGATTATTTATAATGTGGAGCAGCTGAGCAATTTAGGGTTACTTATATAGCCAAAAGTATTCGTTTTTAAATACATTTTTTGAAACAATAAGACCCCAAAATTTAACCATCCACTACGATAAAATAAAAGCTTGATTAAAGCTTAGGAATCAGGAAACATAGTTTTCGGTTTGTGGCTTATAATTATAAAAGACAAATAACTAACCGGTACAGCGATGATATTACTTACAAACTATGTCGATTCATCATTATTATCATCAACCCACTCCTACTGGTGTCCCACAGATGGACACTGGACATAGATAAATATTAGGGGAAAAAATTACACATATCGAATTAGTTCCAAACTAAGCTCAATAAGGGTTGTATTAATAGGTATTAGTCGACGATATATTTAAAAGATACGAGTATATACTTTAGTACATGTTAAACATCCAGTAACAAATGTTTTTGCTCATCACATAAACGAATGCCCTTACCGGGATTCAAACCCGGGACCTTCAATTTCGTAGGCAGTCACTAGTAAACTGGGCTAAATAGGCCGACATATTGTATCAGAGCACTTTATAATCCAATTCAGGACATTTTGAGTGTAATGAATGAAACTCAAAATGAATGAATATTAGTCGAAGCGTGGATTGTGTGGCGAACGTGTGCAGTCATGACACACTAACCGCATGTTTGTCAAACAACATCGACTTGCTACACGCGACGCCGACTCTGCAAACTGTTCAGGCTAATCTTTCCGATTCACTAGTTTTAGTTAACTAATATATGTCTATACTTAAACAAAATGTTAGGCTAGTCGCTACTATTATGGGACTGCGCAAATAGAACTAGCCCCATAGTAAGCTCAATAAGGCTTGTGTGGTCGGCACTAGACGAAGATATAATTAAATAGATATATACCTAAATACATTAGAAGACATCCTTGTCGCAGGAACAAATGTAATACTCATCACATAAACAAATCTTCTTTTGTGTTGTTTGTGAGAAAAGTAAGTCATCATCATACACTTAAATAATACATATGTGGTAATTAAAACATAAAATCACTACCCCACCTTGCATATACCATTTGGAATTGCCATGAAGAACTCATTATTTTACTCTAAACTCATTATTTTACTCTAAGAACGCCACAAAGGATCCAATTAAGTAGAATTCATATAATCGAGACGTATACATATATACTTAGATAAAACCTACTCACATAACAGTATTTTTGTGACAAAGGGAACATCCACAAATAGGAGTTGGTACCTTTTTATAAAAGGGATTTGGGTGTTTCACATGTCTTCGAACAGGTTTTCTCAGATAATTATAAAATACGAGTAACGACGTTTTTTATCTTTTCAGTTCAGTTTCAGTTTCTAGATAGAATTTATTAGTCTAAAACGATTTTTTGTTCTTCCGAATGAGATGGGGATTACTGAAGTAAACGAGAACATTTATTTGTTAGAATAAATTGAATTCGTTATAAGCGAATTGTCACTAAGGTAAAGGGTATGATTGTTCCAAGACGCCATGTGTAGGAGTTATATATGTATTTATTTATTTATTTGCTTCAGGCAATAAAAGGCCCATATTAACACCTAAAATTACTACCTTACCGACTACACACTACACACAACACATACCTATTCCCACCTCACTCGCACCGTGCTTTTAGGGGGAAGAGTGTAAATTCGTTTCAAACGAAATTCTAGCAGCAGCCTCGCAGGTTTTGATCAAATTGGAAGCTTTCTCCAGTACTCCGCGAAGTCTAAGCGTGGCAGGCTTTACTCCTCCAGTTTTCTATTTGTAGCGGGGGGATGCTTGGCATGCGGGTTAGCGATCGCAGTATATCCAAGATTTGATTTATTTATTTCACTACATAAAATGAATTTATATTGTTAGTATTTGGATACAGTTTTTTTTAATTATATCAAATTAGGTAAATACATTACAATCTGTCAAAAATTACAAAATTAAGATGTCAATTACTTTAAGAATTTATACCGATGCCCAGCCCGCGACGGTCTTGGTCGTGTTTTTCAGACATACCCGGGTCCCGGGTCTGAGGTCCAATGTAGTACACTCACTAAAACATATTACCCAATTAATCACACACTCGCGATAATCGTACTAATTACGTAACATTAATTTACATACTGCATAGAATGCACCAGCTTCATCATAGATTGGTTATGATGATTAACATAACTGGAAACAATAATAGGGACTATTAAGTCAACAGACTGAACTAACAATTGGATTGGATCGTCAACGTGATACATAGAGCGACGGAAAGCAAAATAAAATCAACCGCGACGCAGCACGAGATAATTAATTTGAATAATATAAACTGATCCTACTATTAAACGTATTACTAGCTACCGACTGTGAACTCTTAGGTATGTATTATGAACAAGAAGTCTATTTGACCTTACTAATCTACAGGTATGAAATTGGATGTGCACTTGCTTTGGTTTAGGTTGCGCAGGCAGCAAATGGGCCCATTTCACTTTTTTTTCTTTAAGTAAACGCTCGCTGTGTAAGTGTGTCTCAAATTACGAGTAAAGTCCTTGACTGTACAGTGTGTCGGCCTGCTTAGCCTATTTGGTAGTGACACTAACTACGAAGCTGAAGGTTCGAATCCCGGTAAGGGCATCTGTTTCTGTGGTTAGCAAAACATTTTTTCATGAAACTTGCATGAATTATATGTATTTAAGTATCTATTAAGTCGCCTAGTACTCCTTAACACAAGATTTATTAAGCTTACTATACTAGTTCGATATATATATCCCCTAATATTTATTTATTTATTATTTACCTATGAGAAAGCGCCAAGCCCTGTCGGCCTCTACATTTTGCTGACCAGGAAAAGAAATTAATATAAAACGCGCCCTTAAAAGGATCAGAACGGAATAATTTGAAATCGTATTGCAGTACAGAGTGCTGAGCCAAATTAATTGTCTGAAAGGAACATGAAAATTCCATAGCGCTACCTATTGCAAGCCTAATGATGATCTTAAACTAATCCTCTCAAGGTTGTCTTTGCCAAACAAGACAATTAATTTATCTGTAGAACCGGAATGAGCATCTGAAAATTAAACTTTGCGGGTATAATTATCTCACCGTTTAATGAACAAGCACGCTCGCTTTAGGTTATGATCTCCAATTAAAACTTCGGCTTGTTGAGAATATCCACTCGATTTAGGTACATAAGATGTTAAAAAATTGTACAGTGCGTGATAAAACGACTGATCGTTAAGGTAAATACTGAAATGAAAAGCTCGTTTTGGTATCAATAAAATACTGGATTCCGTTTGGTTTATGGCCCAATTAATCAGGGAAGCCACCCAAACTGCGGTCGCACCTGGTAAATTACACAAAAATCTTGGCGGCTGAAACATTAACCTTGTGGGCGGAAAGTTTAACTTTTCAGTGTTTAATTACTACCTATTTAGGTACCTAAGAGTATTTAATGACCAGCTCACAGTCTTGTGTATTGTAATGTATCGAGAATTTAATGTTGCGCATACTGGCATGATTATAAGTAAGTACAAAAATCGAGATGACCATCAAATTGAGGTCATTGATACTGGACATGACGTGGAGTTCCTCACTGTTCAATTTTCATATATAATTAATTATAAGCTAACTACGCGTCTTATCGACAGTATTATCCAGGCATGATCTCATTGAACGTCACGCGATATAGATGGCAGCTGCTCTCTATTGATGCTGCTATTGGAATATGGAGTAAGTCAAAAGTTTATAGCGAATTTAATGACGGTATGCGCATACATACAGCGTGTCTTCGATACGAGCTTATGTTTGAACTTTGTGTATTTTTAACCGACTTCAAGATTTCAAAAGAGGAGGTTATCAATTCGGTTGTATGTTGTTTTTTTAATGCGTGTTACTCCATAACTCCGTCATTTCTTAACCGATTTGAAAAATTCTTTTTTTGATTGTAAGTATATACATTCAAATTGGTCCCGTTTTGTCAAAACGCAGTTCTGATGATGGGATCCATGAGGAATTGAGGGAACTCCTCAAATCTATAAGGCAAACATACAGTGATTTTTGTGTTTTTATCAACAAGTCAAGCATTTGCATCCAAAAATGTGACATTGAATGAAGTGGAACTGCTGATGATGATCAGAACGGAACTCTTCAACGACGCGTAGTTCACGTTTGGCGATTTGTTCTCTTCGTTTTGTTTGTCAAACAAGCAAGGTTTTTCCATGATTCCATGAGGAATTGAGGGTACTTAGTCTTCTACCATTATAAACATACTTATAGCCATTTTTATTTTATTGTATTGAATCTAAGAGTGCACCATCTAAGTATAATAATCTTTCACCGGCCTCCCCCATTGAAGTCGTTTTTTTTTCTTTAAAATTATTAAGTATCGGTAGCAGTTTTTTAAATAAAAAATACTTAACAACAGATTTTTAAACGTGCAAAAACTAGCTGTCCTAGCGAACTTATGAGAAATCAAAAAAATTATGAGAAATGTTTGAAATTGTTTTTATTTTGCATATTTTACCGATATTTTAATAATTATGCTGCCATTCAGAGCAAATCCAAAAATTTAAAGATATTGAAAATCGCCTTCACCGTTTTTGATTTTTAAATGGTGTAACTAACACGACTTCGTTTTTAATATATTATATTATTACTCCACCACCCACCACCATATCAGCTCTAGGACGTCCACTGCTGGACATAGGCCTCCCCCAATTTCATGGGGGTAAATGCCATAATCGCCACGCTTGGCATGCGGGTTGGCGATCGCAGTATATCCACCGCACTCTAGGAATTCTGCTGCCCATTCCCCGGTGGTCTTGGTCGTAGTTTTAGGACATACCCGGGTCCAGTCCATATTATTACTCACTATACGATTATTCATTTTTAACGGTTTCTCCAACAGAAATGCATTTGTGCTGGCAGGGTAATTTAATAAAGGGTGCTTTAACGTGTCCACTAGCGCCACTCGAAAATAATTGTGATTATAAAAATATAACAATAGATATTGAAAAAAGGGGGTCACTTTGTAAAGTATTTCGTATTTTAGTACCTTTTGAATACATCAAACTAGTTATTTTCCGTTGCTGGATTCGTCGATCTATGAGTTCAAAAATAAATCGGCCGTTTTTACTTACGCATCAATCTGTGATTTTAAGATTGTATAATTTAATTATTTAGTTTGTTACATAGATTTGAACCGCCATCATCACCACCATATCATGCCAAAAACGTCCACCAAATATAAGAAATATAAAGATGTGTCAATGCAAATAGCATCGCTTCAACTATGAAGATAATTTAGGTATAATCCAACGCTTGACGCTTATAGCTCGTACCAAATTGCCATAGGGACAAAATTAAAAGATATTTCAAAGCCTTGACCGTCTGAAGCTAAGATTGTATTTTGAAGTACCAAATCCTTTAACATTAAAAATAGTTGCCCGTCCGACTTTAAGCCGTCAACGAGTTTCATTTTCAAATAATGTCTTGTTGTGTACTTAATGCTTTTTAGTGCCAATATCGCATGTAAGTAATTGCTTTTTTAACAGCAGACGCATTCAGTAGTTAATTGAAACGTATCTCACGAATAAAATCTTATTAGGTTTTCATTTTTAAGAAATGTTATTGCGAAATAAATACTTTATTGCTAACTTGACGGCCTCTTTAGCCTAGTTGGTAGTGACACTGCCTCCGAAGCTAGAGGTCCCGGGTTCGAATTCCGGCCAGGGCATTATTTGTGCATTTAGCACGGATATTTGTTATTGGGTCTTGGATGTTTTCTATGTATTTAAGTATGTATTTATCTATATAATTATGTATACCGTCGTCTAGCACCCATAGCACAAGCCCCAATATTTATTATTATTATTGATTATAACTGTAAAAACAAAATAGATTACAAATTGGGAATAATGTTGCTAACTGTACCTGTACCTAATATGCATCTTATTTAGCTTAGAGATAACAGCACGACAGAACTAGGACAACAGCTGCCCATTTATGCCAATCATCTTCCTAATGTACATGCAGTATACTAAGCAACATTCGTTGAGTAAACTGGAGTGGGAGTAATTTCTTACTTTATGGAGGATTTATGAAATGACCAAGAGCAATCTCATTTCTAATTTTAAAAAATGTGCATGTTTTGTGTTAGATTCATACCGACTGCCAATATTTTCCAAGTTGCCTAACGCAAAAAACTCATTTCTTACGTCACATTAAGCGGGAGGAAAACCATTTTTCTTTACTTTAAAGTAAAGTACTTGAGTATATTTTAAATTAATATCCCTTTTAGTGCACAAAAGAAATGCCAATCTCCATTTAAATGATGAACCTGTCCTTTGTATTATCCTTCTTTACCGGATTTCGTTAAAAGCAAAACAGTATCTGCCCGTGACCCATCTCAGAAGACATTTTGTAAAGTATTTTATAGAAAAATAAAATCAAACAGCGAGTCGCATTTTTCTTCGCATATTACGTGTTTGAGTGTCTGCCAAATGGGTCAATGGCATAGTTAAACTACTACACACTAGACTGTTAGACGTCTGCGTTCCAATTTTCTCGATAGCTGACAGATACGTCGTAAATCCGAACAGCAGTAGACATCAAGGGTAAAGCTGTTTATATGAGCAACGCAACGTTTTCGCAGACCAGGCTACAGGGGATGAGATCTTTCAAGAAGGGAAATAAAGTGGAGGCGCCTATTCAGTCTTATCACGTCACACCTAATGGGGAATAAAAGATAGCACACACAAATATGTGCATTAACATGTCAAGTCGAACGTCAAACGTCAAACGTCACTGTGAGCCGAAACAAACTTGTGTCTCAGATTGAGACTTCCCTGGATGAAGTCTCAGAATGGGGTCGACTTAATCTGGTCCGCTTTAACCCTACAAAGACGCAGGTTTGCGCGTTTACTGCGAAAAAGCTTGCGTTTGTCGCATCACCTCGTTTTGAGAGCACTCCCCTAACTGCCACACCCAATATCGAGATCCTTGGCGTCGACATCTCGAGTGAAGTCCAGTTCCGCGGTCATTTAGAGGGTAAGGCCAAATTAGCCTCGAAAAAGCTCGGTGTGCTAAACAGATCGAGACAGTATTTCACGCCGGCCCATCGCCTACAGCTTTATAAGGCACAGGTCCGCCCACATATGGAATACTGTTCTCATCTTTGGGCAGGGGCACCACACTACCAGCTTCTCCCTCTGGACCGCATCCAACGGAGAGCGACTCGAATTGTCGGCTGCCAGCGGGTTTCGGAACGGCTTGACTCCTTGGCGCTGCGTAGAAATGTAGCCTCGCTCTGCATTTTCTACCGCATGTATTACGGGGAGTGCTCCGAGGAATTGTTCGGATTAATCCCTGCCGCTTCCTTCCGCCATCGCCCAACGCGACAAAATTTCCATCCTCACCACTTAGATGGTTGGCAGTCCTCAACTGTGCGTTTCTCCAGAAATTTCTTGCCTCGCACAGCTAAATTGTGGAATGAACTGTCGCCTTCGGTATTTCCGGACCGATTCGACCTTCAAGAAAAGGGCGTACTCCCATCTTAAAGGCCGGCAACGCACTTACAACCCCTCTGGTGTTGCGAGTGTCCATGGGCGGCGCTAATCGCTTACCATCAGGTGATTCGTCTGCTCGTTTGCCACCTATGTCACAAAAAAAAAAAAAAAAAACAATGTCATGGGAGTCAATTTCAAATCAACAAAATTTTAAATCACTACATAGTACAAAACAAAGTCGCTTTCCGCTGTCTGTCCCTATGTATGCTAAAATCTTTAAAACTACGCAACGGATTGATGCGGTTTTTATTAATAAATATAGTGATTTAAGAGAATCGTTTACATGTATAATACATGCATAATATAGAAGAGAAACACTGATAATTTTAGAGTTTTCTAATGTGATGTCTTAAATAAACACATTTTTTGCGCTTACATTGCAAATGCTGGCTGAACCCTACGAGATAGATTAAAATAATGTACTACAAATATTGTACAACTTAAAAAGTCTACAAAAAAGTTCGTGGTGGTATATGCCTATCTCTTGGGGACAACCCACAATAACTTTTTTTTAACCTTTACTTTTTACGAGACATTATGGCTTATTTTATTTACGAAGCGATTTTAAGCAATATATACACCATTAATCCTTATCCAATTAAACATCTTAAATACATTGTGTATTTAATAAAGGTCAATATGGCCCTGTACAGCATGTAATTTAAATAAATATTTTCGAAGGCATTACAGATTTAAAATGCAGGGACATAGCAGTTGCGGTTGTACGGCCGGGTTGTATATAAAGACATTCTGTAGTATAATCAGTATCAGCATTGCACCCGTGCGAAGCCGCTAGTTTAATATAAATGCGTATCATGTGCTCGTTCGGACATAAAATGATCAGAAATTCTAGCGCTAGGATCGTGAGTGTACTTGAAACATTTGATATAGGGTTCGGGTATGTACTCAATTCTTTCCTTTTATTCATATTACAGGTTGAAAGTTCACATCTGACGTATTTACAACATTTCCCTGCTCATGCTCTAAAAGTTTCGCTATATCCGTCTGTCTGTCCGTCTGTCCGAGGCTTTGCTCTGTGATTGTTAGTGCTAGAAAGCTGCAATTTGGTATGGATAAATAAATGAATAAATTTGACAAAAGTCGTAAAATGTACACAAAAAAAAATTAAGGTTACGTGCCCTTCTTCTTAAGTATCCCTCCCACCCTCCTTCTTAGTAAAAGACGTATACTGTAACCACAGTGGTCACAGTATGCAAATAATTATCCTATATAAATAATAGGTAATTAGAAATTTAAACACGAATGCCTAAAAAATGTTCCCACGACAAGTTTTCTTTGAAATCTAACCTATTCAAAATACAGTCATAAATTTCTAAATTTATGGTACTTCTTTAATCTGGAGTGTGTTGACGTCTCGAGTTGCTAGCTGGGCGCAGACTTCAAGTGGATGGCTGTACTTGAAAAAAATCCAATAACTTTAAAAACAAAAGAGCTTAAATTAACTGTAATAATATAGCACTTGCGTCTATTAGCTATATTATTGATTACGTGTATAATTATTGAATTAAAATGACGTATGTTCATATGCATTATAGACAAATTGCTTCATTTGAGAATGCGTAGGAATTCATGTGGGATATGGTGTTAAAATAGTTCAGGCAGTCGGGGTTCGCGTTCCTTACGAAAAGGTCGATAATTCTAAAGAAATCTCTTTTCAATTAAATAATTTATTGATTAATATTAATATCTAACGCAAGCGTCTCGCGGTTGTTAGTTTAAAATAGTGGTCCTGTAATATAATTTTAGTGCCATTTATAGATATTTTAGACATTTCTTAGTGAACAGATAAGTGATTTTAATAAGTAGGGAATTTTATAGTGACAATTGACATTGAACTCAGTGTGTAAAGACTTTAAGTGATTTGATTTTATTTGTTAATAATTATAAGTGTGTTAATTTGTATTTTTCTAATTAGAGTCAGTGCTAAGGAAGTACAATATAATGTATATATTTTTATCCCTTTAGGTATCTCGTCGCGTCGGGTGAACTCGAGTGTTTTGATAGCTAGTATTAGGGTTCAATAGCTATTCAGCTACAAAGTTGTTGGTGGGACTATCTATGTAGTTTTGTTCCAATATACAAGGGTGTGTTAGGTAATTTCTGCATAATCACTGGGGCTGATGGACTGTTCCAGAGAAGATTTATTAGGGACCACTAAGGTCAAAAATTGATTCTATCTTCATATTATATTTTAGTATGTACTTGAATGAAAGTGGAATCAAAATACTTAGCTCTTGTTTTTATATGCATTATTTTAAATAAAACTGCATGAATTAAATGTTGATATTGCAAAGTAAATGATTTTTAGGAGAGAGTTATCACATACATCTCTTACGTTCACTAGCTCTTTCCAACACTTTTGAAACTTTGTAATATCACGCATTTGATTGCTTTTGATTCTATTATTTGTGACAGGATAGTGAACTTACAATAAAAAACTATTACATACACACACATTGTAATCCGTGGCATAGCCTGGATACAATGAACACACATTCTCGTACTCACTACATTACACTTACATACACAAGCTGACACACTACACGTTTAGTCTATTTTTTATACATGCATTTAGGTACACTCGGCAGAAGGTAACTTGGCTGACACTAGGTCCTGGGTTATTGATGTAGCTGAATCAGAGGCCTTACCTAAAGGTTCTAACGCGTTAGTCCTTTAGAAGCTAGGGTCCGTAACATTACACACTAGGTATACAACCAAGGCCTGAGTTGTTTATGTGTTCTGTATCATACTCTCTGTTTACTCTGGGGCGCAACCCCTCGATATATGCCGACCCCTGACGTCTGATGTCGTGTGTGAAGGTAGAGGGCTCTCCGTCCAATTTAAGGGGTTTGCAGTACAGAGTGTGTTATAGCGCATAAATAATATTCAGAGTACCTTGTACACATTCGACAACAATCACTATCTTTGTTACAGATAAATCGCGGCTGCATGACGAAGTAGGGAAGCGTAAATTCAGCAGCGCGTAAAGCTTAGCGTAAATTAAGTAAAATAAATAAATTATTTGGCATTCTGCGTAAAGTACATTTTTTAAAGTGTGACAGATTGATGAGGAATGTGTAGGTGGGAAGGTTTGAATTTAACAGTAGATCAGGATTGATAGGTTGAACTCATCAAGGTTTTGCGAGATGGCGGGGGTGTAGGTGTGAAGGTGAGCCCCCTTAATATCAAAGACATAGCCTAGGACTAGGTCCCATTTTCAAGACCTATGGTCTAAAATTCCCAAGGTTCCCTCGTAGTCGGGTTTTTCAGGTCATCGTTGTTATACACCGTGTTGGCGTTCGTATTATAATATAAAATTAGTAATATTAAGTTAGAAATAAATGTATGTAATTAGTGATAATAATAATTCTAATTGTAACCTATTGTAATCAATTAATTAAATCAATTATGTTTGTTCGAGCTGATGCTGAAATGGGTGAGTCGCATGTTCACTTATGTAGATAGACTTTTATTGCTTTTTCATGAATGCAGATTTATTGACTTAAATTTCCATGTTTATCTTATTGCGGATCAAGTTTAAAATATTATATATTTTCTTTCGTTTAATATCATTTGCGGATAATTTAATCAATTCCCGGTCATGATTTTCATGTATCGAAATTGATTATTGACAATAATTTTGTACACGTTTTATTTCGTGATTTTGCGGCATTTTAATAACTGCGTTTATTTTATAACAAGGAAAATTATTTTTTATTTTATTTTAAAACATTTTATTTTATATTATGATTTTAACACAACGTGAAGGGTTCTAACCGTAATTATTTGTACTAGACGATCACAACAATTTATTTATGGCCAAATCATTAGATAATTATTTGAGTAACATTTTAATTAGGTAGGGTTAGGAAGGCATTTACAGTGGTACCGTGTGACCAGGATTTAAGTCATTAAAAATTAAATCAATTTCATTGATTTAGTTACTTGAATACGAATCTGAGTTACAGTTTAATTCACATGACTTTATTTTAGAGTTTGTTACAAAATTTATATATATACAAAGAAAGAACGTATTGATATTTCAATTTTAATTCCAAACATCTATTTGTTGAACATAAAAATTATGTGTCAAAAAATATTTCTTTATGATTAGGTACTTTGAACATTGAAAATGCGTTTTCAGCCGTTTCAGTATTATACCCTTTTTCAGCGAACAGTGCGAACTCACTCTGGATGTCGTGAATTTAATGGCTAGGTTGATGTTTAGAAATTCACAAGACGTAAATTGACGAAATAGTGAAAAAATAAAATAAAACGTAATATGATAGTTTTTGAGTAAATTCGCTATTAGTAGCCGTTTTTAACAAGTTGACATAGGGCTTTATTAAACATACTTGTAATTATATCATATAATTTTGAATATTTTATATTAGTTTATCTTAAAAAAAAAGTTCATTTCAATATCCGGAGGTGTTTATTTTTGTTTTTGTAAAATTACTAATATTTTCGGATATGTTCCTTTTAAAGAAATGCCGTGCGTTGTTTTGAACATAGTAGTGAGAGCGAATATTGTTGTTATATTTATAGTATACGATTTTTTTAATAGTATATTAAATAAAAATAGTTTTTTTTCTTAACATCCATAAATTATAAATTGAATAATGGTATTGAAACAAAAATATGTTAGAAATAAATTGTTTATTTAGATATTGTAATTTATGTACAATTATTAGTTATTTTGTATGTGAGCTATTTTTAATACATAATATTTCAATCAAATCGGCATAATATTAGCAAATCTAACGCTTTCTTTTTTTTTGCTGAGTTCATTTTAATTTAGCGAGAAAGTTCATGTAGTGCACGATTGCGAAGAATCTGTGATATGTTTTTTTGACATGTTTTTACATACCTATGTATTTGTATTGTCATGACTTTACACGGTTAAAATAAATATAAACTAAAAAAAAATATTAAGAGGGCAGTTAATGCTGTAAAATAATTGATTATTACGTAAAATGTATATATTTAATATTTTAAAGTTTAATAGGTCTTATAATTGCGTATTAAAATATGGATGCGAGGGCGTTAGTTCGATTCCGTTACCTAATTCTTTGTTAGAAGATTAATAACTGTTTCCTTGCGTACCTAGTGATTTCAGTCATAGAAAAGTGAGGGCGCAGGTTCTTGCTGTATTCAATATTCATGTTGTCGAGACATTTTGAAGTGAGAATTCGGTTATATTATCATTTATTCAGGAGATTAAAAATGATTTTCTTGCATACTGAATTCAGTCTTAGAAACGTGAGGGCGCAGAACTTTGCTGCATACATGCTATCAGAAAGTTAACAGTTTTACCTATTGAGATAGCCTCACAATTTTATACTCTTTGTTTCTAAAATTGTATCGTCAATCTGAGGGCGCTCTGTAACCACAGTGGTCACAGTATGCAAATAATTATCCTATATAAATAATAGGTAATTAGAAATTTAAACACGAATGCCTAAAAAATGTTCCCACGACAAGTTTTCTTTGAAATCTAACCTATTCAAAATACAGTCATAAATTTCTAAATTTATGGTACTTCTTTAATCTGGAGTGTGTTGACGTCTCGAGTTGCTAGCTGGGCGCAGACTTCAAGTGGATGGCTGTACTTGAAAAAAATCCAATAACTTTAAAAACAAAAGAGCTTAAATTAACTGTAATAATATAGCACTTGCGTCTATTAGCTATATTATTGATTACGTGTATAATTATTGAATTAAAATGACGTATGTTCATATGCATTATAGACAAATTGCTTCATTTGAGAATGCGTAGGAATTCATGTGGGATATGGTGTTAAAATAGTTCAGGCAGTCGGGGTTCGCGTTCCTTACGAAAAGGTCGATAATTCTAAAGAAATCTCTTTTCAATTAAATAATTTATTGATTAATATTAATATCTAACGCAAGCGTCTCGCGGTTGTTAGTTTAAAATAGTGGTCCTGTAATATAATTTTAGTGCCATTTATAGATATTTTAGACATTTCTTAGTGAACAGATAAGTGATTTTAATAAGTAGGGAATTTTATAGTGACAATTGACATTGAACTCAGTGTGTAAAGACTTTAAGTGATTTGATTTTATTTGTTAATAATTATAAGTGTGTTAATTTGTATTTTTCTAATTAGAGTCAGTGCTAAGGAAGTACAATATAATGTATATATTTTTATCCCTTTAGGTATCTCGTCGCGTCGGGTGAACTCGAGTGTTTTGATAGCTAGTATTAGGGTTCAATAGCTATTCAGCTACAAAGTTGTTGGTGGGACTATCTATGTAGTTTTGTTCCAATATACAAGGGTGTGTTAGGTAATTTCTGCATAATCACTGGGGCTGATGGACTGTTCCAGAGAAGATTTATTAGGGACCACTAAGGTCAAAAATTGATTCTATCTTCATATTATATTTTAGTATGTACTTGAATGAAAGTGGAATCAAAATACTTAGCTCTTGTTTTTATATGCATTATTTTAAATAAAACTGCATGAATTAAATGTTGATATTGCAAAGTAAATGATTTTTAGGAGAGAGTTATCACATACATCTCTTACGTTCACTAGCTCTTTCCAACACTTTTGAAACTTTGTAATATCACGCATTTGATTGCTTTTGATTCTATTATTTGTGACAGGATAGTGAACTTACAATAAAAAACTATTACATACACACACATTGTAATCCGTGGCATAGCCTGGATACAATGAACACACATTCTCGTACTCACTACATTACACTTACATACACAAGCTGACACACTACACGTTTAGTCTATTTTTTATACATGCATTTAGGTACACTCGGCAGAAGGTAACTTGGCTGACACTAGGTCCTGGGTTATTGATGTAGCTGAATCAGAGGCCTTACCTAAAGGTTCTAACGCGTTAGTCCTTTAGAAGCTAGGGTCCGTAACATTACACACTAGGTATACAACCAAGGCCTGAGTTGTTTATGTGTTCTGTATCATACTCTCTGTTTACTCTGGGGCGCAACCCCTCGATATATGCCGACCCCTGACGTCTGATGTCGTGTGTGAAGGTAGAGGGCTCTCCGTCCAATTTAAGGGGTTTGCAGTACAGAGTGTGTTATAGCGCATAAATAATATTCAGAGTACCTTGTACACATTCGACAACAATCACTATCTTTGTTACAGATAAATCGCGGCTGCATGACGAAGTAGGGAAGCGTAAATTCAGCAGCGCGTAAAGCTTAGCGTAAATTAAGTAAAATAAATAAATTATTTGGCATTCTGCGTAAAGTACATTTTTTAAAGTGTGACAGATTGATGAGGAATGTGTAGGTGGGAAGGTTTGAATTTAACAGTAGATCAGGATTGATAGGTTGAACTCATCAAGGTTTTGCGAGATGGCGGGGGTGTAGGTGTGAAGGTGAGCCCCCTTAATATCAAAGACATAGCCTAGGACTAGGTCCCATTTTCAAGACCTATGGTCTAAAATTCCCAAGGTTCCCTCGTAGTCGGGTTTTTCAGGTCATCGTTGTTATACACCGTGTTGGCGTTCGTATTATAATATAAAATTAGTAATATTAAGTTAGAAATAAATGTATGTAATTAGTGATAATAATAATTCTAATTGTAACCTATTGTAATCAATTAATTAAATCAATTATGTTTGTTCGAGCTGATGCTGAAATGGGTGAGTCGCATGTTCACTTATGTAGATAGACTTTTATTGCTTTTTCATGAATGCAGATTTATTGACTTAAATTTCCATGTTTATCTTATTGCGGATCAAGTTTAAAATATTATATATTTTCTTTCGTTTAATATCATTTGCGGATAATTTAATCAATTCCCGGTCATGATTTTCATGTATCGAAATTGATTATTGACAATAATTTTGTACACGTTTTATTTCGTGATTTTGCGGCATTTTAATAACTGCGTTTATTTTATAACAAGGAAAATTATTTTTTATTTTATTTTAAAACATTTTATTTTATATTATGATTTTAACACAACGTGAAGGGTTCTAACCGTAATTATTTGTACTAGACGATCACAACAATTTATTTATGGCCAAATCATTAGATAATTATTTGAGTAACATTTTAATTAGGTAGGGTTAGGAAACAATTTACAATACGTAAAGTGGGGATGTCTTTTTTTTGCTTCAACCCTATGGCGTGTAGTGTTGTTGGATAGGTCTTTAAAAATGAATAGAAGTCTTCATCAAACACCCCCGGGGTGTCTAACTTTTGAACTAGGAGTCCAAAAAATATGATATAAATCATGAAAGTAAAGCTTAATACAGACTTTCAAAGAAAACTATAGTGGACATGATAAGTTAAGCTGCTTTTGAGTTATCATACTTTCCTTCTTAGTAAAAGACGTATGAAACGCTGCGATGGTATTCCATTTTGCTTGTATTTTTTTTTATTGAGTTCATTGGGCAACTACGGTACCTGAGCATGGCCCGATATGCTCTTGGCCGATTTTTATGCTCTAGCTAGAGTATTAAAACGCGCCTTCAGCGCGCCGGCGTGCTTGTAGACGCGCGTCGGTGCGCCTCGGCACCGCCACCCGCGGTCGACGAGCACAATGTATAAATTTGATAACATAACTTTAATTATATTAAATATTTGTTTTATTTTCTCGCAATCTAAGTGAAAAGCAGAGTGTGTGTGTAATAAACCCATTTTATCCTCTACTTTATATCGATCCTCGCCGGCGGCTCGGATCGATAAATTGTCTCGAATAGAATGGCTTATTGTTTTATGCACTTATTGTAAAATGTACTTTTATACAAGTACTAAATTGGTTTGTGTATGCTTGGAGTAGAAGAATGCTGCAAATAGGTAGTACAGGTATTAAAAGTTACGTCACTTTTAGAACCACAGTTTTCATGTGAATACTCGCTTATATTAAAGTTTTCCACTCGAGAATCAGCAAATTTTTATCGATGCACCGCACCAAGTACGTTCGGTTTACCTCCGAGTGTAGTTTTTTAAAGTCAAAAAAGGTGGAAATAAAGTGCAGTACACGTTAGAATTTATTTAAAGTTTCTGCGTTTCAATTTGTAGTTTAATGAAACTTTATCAATTTATTTATCTTTATTGCAGAAAAGAAGCCTTATCGTGCAAGGCGGATTTATGCCATACGGCATTATCTACCAGTCAACCTTAAGACAAAACAGGAAAACTGTTAGCGCTGCATCTAACAACTAAAACGAAAATAAGGTTGACCTTTCTAACAAGTTAATACATGCTAATAACAGGAATCTCTATTTGTTGTAAAAATTTAAAATATTGATGATATTCCACGGTACTCGTAAACGTGATTTATAAACTACGTTTAAGACTGATTAATATTTATAAATACTATGGAATCGAAATATGCTTGTCGGAGATCCACTATGTGACCACTATACTAAGCGGCCTTTTTAGTTGGTCAACGTCACGAGATGTAGATTTAATAAAGTGTAGTTTAATGTTGGAAACGTCAAGCGGCGAGAGCTTGGACAGTCTGCGTTTAGTACGTTGCGGGTATTTGCTTAAGTTATTTTAAGACGTCACGTCTAAGTAATAGAAGGCGTTTGACCCCGTGTCAGAATCAGAACACGTTTTGATTCGTTCTGACTTCAAGCCGCACTGCGCACGAAAGTTTCCTGAAATAACATGAAGGTTTGTAATTCGTGATCAGTTAGCTTGGTTCATAATCTCTGTGTGTTAACTGTTCGATGGTTAAGTATACGTTAACTGGCTGTTTAAAGTTGTATTGTGGCCAATCTAAATATACACATCCAAATACAAAATGTACACATTTTTATTGAGTATTGAAGATTTCCTCTTGTACCCTAATTGAGAACAGCAAAAAGCTACAGTACATCACGCAATCATAATCTAAACAAGGATACACCCTTCGTGCAGATTGAAAGCACTAATATGGTTTCCCGAGGCGTCAGGCTCAGAATTTCATATAACCACGGAGGAAAGGGGACGGTAATGAGACACCCATTTGTCTTCTTTAAGGCTTCACCAAAATATTCCAGAAGTAACGACGTCTTTTCTCATAGCGGGCGCGTTTAAAAGCTACCATGAAAATATCAACTTGTTTAGGATTTTTTTCAAGTTTGATAAGGTTTTGGTCACCTTTCTGTTAATTGTTTTAAGGATCTCTTAAGTATCTCAAAAGGAAAACTTAGTTGTTTGTTGTTAATATTGTGATCAGGAAACTGTGGAGAAATTATAATAAGCTGGATTCGAAATTACATATATAAAGGAATGTGCTTAAAAAAATCATTTGATTGCTAATATAACAACTGAAATATTTCTTAATTTCATTACAAAGAAAACTCCCTGCAACTTTTATACAACGGTAGATAACATACGGTCTCATCACTAAAAAGCGATGTACATAGATTTAAAAAAATGGAGCGAGAGCGAAAGAGAACGAACTATGAAATGCTCAACTTAAGAGAAGGGGAAAAATAGACACGTAAACAAACAATAAATATGCCTGTTGTCTACCATTGTATATTTTGATTCTTTTCTGTACTCATATTGCTGAGTAATAAAGAATATTTTTATTAGGTTGTAAATAGGTATGAGCTTGGTATACGAGTATGTATATTCAGCGTTGACTGAAATAATCCAAATGTTCGCAATAAATACTTAACAGGATAATAACATCTAAAAAGTTCAAATAATATAATACAAAACAATAGTAAATATGGAACACATAAGAAACAAAGAGTTACTTTTTAATTTTAAATAATGGGAAAGTTCGTTTCATACACGAGTTTCAGTGTTTCATTATAAACGAATAGCCTGGGATTTTAAATAAATTACAGAATTTTTACGTTAAAAAATGTATGTAAAAGCAAGAAACATAAGTCTTTTTACTTAGCCCGCCACTACATCAAAAATTTACTTCACACAATTTACCGGTATCATTCCTTAATTTAGTACCAAAATTTGTCAAATCAATTTTAAATTTACATGACAAGTTTTGATAAATTTACGACGAACTCGCTCGGTAGATCATAAACGTAATTCCTCATAAATTTCCGCTCAGTTCATGCAAGTACCTATCGACTTCGATAGCGAATAGTGCTATAAGGAAACCTCAATCTCTATTATTTATAACCAGGAGGAAACATAAAACTGAATGTTTACATTGTACCGATATGAACATAAAGGGGCGTCCTAGAAAAACTATCATAAAACGCATTGCCCTCCTTCTGGAATCACCGTGATGGGATAATCTACTCGTGTTGAAAGGGTTGAGGATGGCCTCTTGAAATGTTAAGGGCTTCTAGACAAACAAATAACTGGTTTCTAATGCTTAATTACATAACTCTTTATATAGGTAATATACGTTTTTAGAATTAACCAAATTCGTCACAATTATTTACCTTACCATGTTACTTATCTATACTAATATTATAAAGAGGAAAGATTTGATTGTTTGTTTGTTTGCATTGAATAGGCTCCGACTCTACTGAACCGATTTGACACATTCTTTCACTGTTGGAATGCTACACTATACCCGAGTGACATAGGCTATAATATATTTCCAAAAAAATAGGGATCCTTACTAAAATTCCAATAATGTAACCTGAGATGTAAAAAAAAATTGATTGCTTTGAATAGGCTCCGAAACTACTGAACCGATTTGAAAAATTCTTTCACTGTTGGAAAATTAACACTATCCCCGGGTGACATAGGTTATATTATATTTCCAAAAAACTAGGTATTCTTACTAAAATTCCAATAATGTAACCCAAGGTGTAAAAAAGAATAGATTGCATTGAATAGGTTCCGAAACTGGTTGGCATTTGAATCACGCATTATGGGGGGGGGGGGGGCATATTTTATACGGGTTAGTCACAGTCACCCTTTTCAAATGACACCCAATTTGTGTCCTGTAGTTTTTTTTATACGTTAATAATTACCGAGATATTGGACTCCGAATACTGATCATTACACACATTTGGTGTATAGACGTTTATGATGTTTTGGCATTTCCTTTAGACCGGCATCTGCCTGTTTTACTCTTAGGCCGGTCTGTGTAGGTACGACGACGAGGGAAGCGAGGAGGAGTGTTAGGTGTACTGCGAACCTACAGCGCGCGAGCTGAGCGAGCGAAGCGAGCGTGCAGCGGCCGGCGAAGCGCCAGAACCGACTTTTTTAACGATTATTCTCTTTTTTTTTTAAACGAAGCCCAGGTGACCGTGTTTTGACAGACACGCAAAGGCGGAAGGTTTGTTTCATTGAACATAACCTCAAAAAAAAAGAAAAATGAAACAATTTTCTTTGTAACTATTGATTTCCTAACTTTGGGGAGGGGTCGGGGGGTTTTTAACCCCTCGCCCCCTCTCCCGCCCCCCTCGCTAATATGCGTAATTCAAATGCAACCCCTCTGAAACTACAGAACCTATTTGAAAAATTCTTTCACTGTTGGAAAGCTAACAGGGTAATATAGGTCTATCTCAAAAAAATATTCGGGATTCTTACTAAAATTCCAATAATGTAAGCCAAGGTGTAAAAATAAATTGTTAGCATTGAATAGGCTCCGAAACTACTGAACCGATTATAATAGTTATTTGTTATACAAGGGTGCAAAGTTGTATTTTACCCGCGAGTGTGGAATTGAAACACGAGCCAGCAAAAGGATTCTATAGTTGAACCACGAGCGAAGCGAGTGGTTCTAATATAGAATCCTGAGCGTAGCGAGTGTTTCAACACACGAGAAGTAAAATTCAACTTTGCAACAGTGTGTAACACAAAACTTTTCTCCTCACTATAGCGAGGAAAGTGCAACATGCAAAAAAACACAGTTCCACAGGCATAATTTTCATCACTGGAATCACTGATTTTTTTACGATATTATAACAGAAAACTCTGAAAGTTGTGTATAATATTTACGCGAGTCGGAGTCAGTGACAAGTTGTGTATATTTTAGTTGACATTGACAATGATGACATTGCATCGACTCAAACTTGTGTGTTTACAATTATACTCAGTCATTATAAAAAAATGTTACTTAGAGAATTTTAAGGTTTACGACTTAAATCATTAAATAAAGCTAGTTTTGGTATTTTTTATTAAATTCTCAAACCATTTATTTAATGATAATTGATATCAAACGAACCATTAAAATGAGCGTTTTACGTTTTGTTATCTGTCAAAAGCTACTCAAACACGCTCAAAGGTCAAATTACTTTCCCCACTTGTGGATAAAATGCGTTTTTACCCGCTTGTTTCAAAGGATAAAAGCGGCTTTCCGAGCTAGTGAGGGGAAAAAATTCTTTCACTTTTGGGAAGCTACACTATCCCCGGGTGACATTAGAGATATTATATTTCCAAAAAAATTAGGGATCCTGATTAAAATTCCAATAATGTAACCCAAGGTGTTAAAAAAAATGTTTGCATTGAATATGAATAGGCTCCGAAACTACTAGCTGGACCGATTTGAAAAATTCTTTCACTGTTAGAAAGCAACACTAGCCCCGGGTGACATCGGCTATATTATATTTCCAAAAAAAATGGGATGCTTACTAAAATGTGTGTGTATTTATAATTTTAAATTTCGATTTTTTTGTTAAATACCCGTGCGAAACCGGGGTGGGCCGCTAGTACACTATATAACTATGTTTATTTCAGACCAATGTGCTATACAGGTTGTTGATATTGAATTCCGTTAATTGCGAGGGCTCAATCCTGAGATGAAATAAAGCAATCTTCCCTAAGACACTAGTATTCCAATTCGTACCATTTCAAAGTTATTCAAGAATTCATTTTCGTTAATTAACACTACTAGTAAAGCATGAAAGATCCTTAAAAATTAAACAAATGTTGACGTGCGTGTCATTCGAATTCCAAATTGTCATAATTTACATTAACTTCTGCTTAAATTCACGTTAACTCTTAAGGCCGTTTTTCATTCAACCTCTGTGATATAATTAATTGTTTTCTATGAAAATGAATAAAATATTGTTTTCTTAAATATTGAAAAACTAAATATGCTACGTCGTCTCTATGGCTATTCACGGCTGTATGCTTGAAGAAACGGTAATCAATAAAACCAACCTGTGTAATACCATAATATTAAAGAAACTAAGAGAACAATTGAGATTCATCGTTCTAAGGTAGATTCCTAACAGTGACTTTGCAGCAGGCCAATCGATCTAAATATCTTCATATTCGATAGTTAAAAAAAATCATACGTTGCCTATTTTTTCGGCCTTATAGCGCTATAAGCGCAACGACCATAACTCAAAGAATGGCTTAAATATACGTCATCCTCTGAAATCACATTAAAAATGGTTAGTAGCAATGCATCACTCCAATCTACATTAATATTGTGCTAAACATTTTATGTATAACAAAGTTGAAATGTACTAGATAACTTTGGAGCATGTGTCCATGTTTAATTTGAAACTAATTTACCTTTGTTCACGTCATTCTGCGGTTTAATATTTCCTCGGCAGGCTGAAATATTTCGCTTTCGTTCCTAGTTAAGTATCAGTATTTGCTTTCTATGTATACTCGATGTAAAACTATTACCTTCAAGCATTATAGCCACATGATGCCAACGGAATACCATTCGTAAAGCTCCACTTTCTGTATTGAACCGTAATTTTGAACGTTTTGTGAAAAAAAAATTGAAAAGTGGTTACATTATGGAGTAGAGGTGTGAGTGGGTGCTTGATTGACGGAGTTGACTATGACAGACCGGTCTTCGGAAGATTTCCGACCAAAGCTTCGGTCACTTAACACACAGCTTAGCGCACTAGGTCGGTCGTACATCGGCCGGGTCTGTAGGCGTATTGGCGGTCGAACAAATCGTATTCAATAAATCCATGGACATGCCGTAGATGTCTTTTGTCGTTTTATGTGGAATACGGCTTTTAGTAATAGTGTAGACCTCGTCTGGAGTGAACAGCGCGAGTCTCACGCAGCGGTTAACGGACGCGCGCGCAGCTCACAGCTGAGCGCGCACGAGATCAAGGTCAGCGCGCGGCGCCCCGCACGCCATCGCATAACCTACGTACCCTAGCGTTGATGGCATCAACTGCATTTTTTTTCCGGAATGCTCTGAATTGTCTTCTCGTGCCTCTCACCCCAGCCGACATACCACTCACACCGCTTCGTAACGAGTGAAGTCAACTTGTATAAAGGATTACCTTTAGTCGTACATTTAAATATTATGTTACCGAATAAAATAAATGAAATGAAATTTAATAGCTAGAGCAGAAACTTGAATTCTCATAGTGTTTTCTCTTACATTTAACTCAAAGTGCATTCATGCTCTAACAAACATTGCGTCGACGTCAAGATTGTATATCGGTATATATTATTTACACTGGAACTTAAAAGCTTACTATAAGCTTCTTACACCATACCTACGTGAGAAAATGCACACACTGGGCGCAGCCCGTAAAGTTCTAAGGTGCAGATAGGTATTTACATAATCTGAAATTACAATGACAGTCAGGTAACCACTTTGCTTGCAATATTTTGATGGGTTCAGAATTATGAATGCTTGAGCGATTTTTTAATCTTGCTTGATGATAACTACATTCGTGGACAAGAATATATACGGGTCGGTAAAATTCTGTTATATATTCCTAAAGTAGTACGAGGCTGTACATGCAGTCCTTTACACTTTTTGTTTTTAGGGTTCCGTAGCCTAATGGCAAAAACGGAACCCTTATGGATTCGTCATGTCTGTCTGTCTGTCCGTCCGTATGTCACTGATTACTCGGAGAATATGACCACTACAATAATGTACATAAGCGTGTGGGATATGTATGGATAGACCTTTAAAAATGACATAGAGGTTTCTAAAAAATGTTTTCATTTAAGTCAACCGTTGATGAGATAGTAGCTGTCAAAGACGTAAAAAGTGTGTCCTCCCCTCTAATTTTCAAACTATGAAGTTTAAAATTCTGAAAAAAATCATGATAATATACATTAATTAATCCTTTCAACGATTTGAACAAGATAGGTTTAACGGTTTTTGAGTTATTGCTGAAAAACTGTCTTGCCAAAACAAAAGGGCGTAAGTGTCGTAAGTTTCCTATGAAGATAGACGACCTTTTGTGATTAAATGTATTGTATTGTTTTTTAATGTAGATTAGGTGTCGGTACGGAACCCTTATTGTGCGTGGTCCGACACACAAGTGCGTGTCGGACCACGCACATGGCCGGTTTTATAATCATGTCATAATCTTTATTTAATTTTACATTTAAACTGCAAAAATAACAGTAAAAAATAGTTACTGTGTTGAAATCGGGCTCGTAAAAATCTATGAAAAAAAAACAAAGTTAACGGAGCGAGATATCGCAAAAAAAGGCATTTTTGATATTAATATATTTATGATAAGGCTTGTTCACGAAATAAAATGGCCATAATAAAATGGAAATAAATCGTTAACTTCTCATGGTACTGACAACAAAAATAGTTAATTCTATATATAAACATTTAGAAAAGTCACTACGATGCATTTTTTAGTAGAAACGCTAAGAGTTCGCGAATTTTTTGACTTTATTTCGATCGCCTTCCATCAGTGTACGTATTGATATATTAGTAAAGTGACGAGCGGCTGCGTTCCATGTTTTTTTGAACTCAGCTTAACATTCGGCCACTGAACCTTTCTTGAGCAGGTATTGCTTGATATTTGCCCAGTACCTCTCAATCGGCCGAAGTTCTGGACAATTTGGCGGGTGCATGTTTTTCGCAACATAACTAATATTCTCGTTATCAAGCGAGTTTAAGGTGGCTTGAGAATAATAAGCAGAAGCTAAATCAGGCCAAAATATTGGAAGGCGTGCATGTTTCCTATATAAGGGCAAAATTCGCTTCTTCATACATTCCTGTCGGTAGACATCTCCGTTGATTGTGCCGGTAGTGAAAAAGCTCGAACTATTTAGCCCGCATGAGCAAATAGCTTGCCATACCAGGATCTTTTGGGCGAATTTTTCAAAAGCCACGCATTTATGCTCTTCTGACACATGCTCGCCAGCCGCACACGTATAAGACTGAAGCCCTGGTAAGGTTCTCATGTCTTTTTTTACATATGTTTCGTCAACCATTAAAATGCATCGGTCGCGATTTTGAATTAAAAAATTGTTCAAAGTTTTAGCTCGAGATCTCGCTCTTTCGAGCTGGGCAGCAGTCTTTTTCGGGATTTTCTGTTTCTTCCTGGTCTGTAGATTATTTCTTTCTTCAGCGTTTTGCACGTTCCCAACCGAAGTCTTTAACTTTTTGGCTTTATCTGGGGTAGCGGCCGATGGATTGTGGTGGAACGAGGCAACTATTTCCGAGTCCAATTTTGATTTGACGCAGCCTTTTTTGCGACCTCTTTCTGGCAGATCACCTAGAATATTAAACTCCCCAAACTTTTTTATAACTTTTCGCACACCTTCTTTTGGAGTTTTTGTGTCGTTTTGCAGGTTGTCTCATCGAAATGCCCTTATCTGTACAATAAGACTCTATAATTAATTTACGAATATTATCGTTTATTCTCGGCATGTTGATTTTATTTAGTCAATGACATCTAATATTTATTTTGCTTAAACTTGATCATACCTATGTTAGAATGTCAGATATCAGCATTGTAAAAAGTTTCTATATACCTGTGAAGGCTCAATTTTAGGTGGCTACTTTATTTCGTGAACAAGCCTTAGGGTCCCGGAAATTATTTGGTGCCTTATCAGCGGAAAGGGACTTTACTGTCGGTGTTGAGTTATGTATATCCCCATAATCTACATACACTGAGCTATCGAACCATGTAAAAAACATGCATGTAGGTTTAATAGATATTTTTTTATAAATAATTGAAACTCAAAAGTCAGAAAAGGTGATTATGAGAAAATTTAATTCAAAATTACTAACCCAATTGCAGTATGTTATTGTTGGAAGTTACATAGATAACATGCTATTTGAGGAGAAGATTGTATGGGCTTTCAGGTGTCAAGTAAAATTTTGTAATTGTATATCTGTTTTCGTACAGTTTACCTTGCCAAAGTGCATAAAGTAAAAAAAAGTGTGATGGATTTTTTACTTAGATTCCTATGTATACAGTATTATATAAGGAATAAATATTATACGTAATTAGACACTCAATAAGAACTACTTCGATTTGAATCAACGTTGTTTATTATAAAAAAATATTTACTTTAACAAAAATAGCTTTGTGGTTATAAATCTAATGAAACAGTCAAAATCAACAAACATATATATATCTACTACGCTAAAACATAGCCAAATGAGATCAAATTAACACAACAAATATTACAAAAGTTGTTTTGTAAGTCTCAAAATTCAAGATATTAAAGTTTAGTTAAAAGTTGGTACAACCACTTTACATTATCTAAAAGGGACCTTATCGTCGGTGGTAATATATTTAGTGATATCATCTGATATCAACTATACATTTATGTTTAATTTTGATAGTTTTAATTTTAGAACACTTTAGTATTAAACTCTTACCAAAAACCTATAATTTTGGTTCGGCAAACACTAAATTATTAACGTATTTTAAAAGGGACCTTAGTGCCGGACGTAAAATGTTTAGTGACATAGTTAAGATTAAGACTTACTACAAAATACAAATTTGTTATTATCATTATTATAAATCAAACATGTTATTATTATTACTATAAATGTCTAAGGACACGAATTGGTATAAATTGTCTATAACTAGCTTACTCTCAATGGTGATCAATTATTGATGATTTACTTTACTCTAATGACACGCATTTTATGATAATTCTGATTGACGTTTTTTACAAAAGTATTTTCCATTTACGACTTCTCGACAAGTACCGACACGTCTCTCAAACCGATACCAAGCGTACAGAAAGCATACAAGAGGGGCATCGACAGAAAAGTTCCTTTTTTACTAAACTTTAAGGGCTGTTCTAAGTCTTAAAAACTCGTGTCTTTTACGGATTAAATTTTAAACCCTGCTTATTAATATAGAGTAAAAAAAAGAAAAAAATATTTTTTTCGACAATTCACTTTAAACGGAATTCATCCCGGAAACTAAAACCGACAATAAGGTCCCTTTCTCCAGATAACGCCACATTTACATAGTTGGGTAATAGTTGGGTTGGGCGGTGGTTGGTGATAGTATAATCTATATATATAAAAGAAGAAGTCCTGACTGACTCATCAACGCTTAGCCGAAACTACTAAAGCTAGAGAACTGATTTTTGTACAGTCGGTTACATTTATAGCGTAGGATAAGAAATTATTTTTCAAAATTCATCCCCTATGGGGGTAAAAAAAGAATGAAAGTTTGTATGAGAAAAGTACAATTTTTGGACTTAAAAACTCAATAGCGTGTATCAGCGTTTTTCGAAATTCTTTCTCAAAAGGGGTGAAAAAGGGGTTTCAAGTTTTGTATGAGGAGCAAATATTTTTTGAAGGGAGAGATTGGAAACTTCGTATATATGAATGAATGAAATGAATGAAAATAATTTATTCCAGAACAAGTCCATATTTGATTACTAATATTATTATAAAATTTAAATAATGAAAATTAAAGTTTTTACAGTTAGAGATTTTAAACTTCGTATATAGACTCTCCGTTTAAATACAACAAATACGGTACGTCTGATGTGATAAGTAACCAAAATATAAATTGTTTATGGTATCATTAAGTTATTAATTAACAGAAGAATAAAGTTTCTACGTTTTAAGCAACTAACTGCCGCAATATATCCCGATTTTCAAAATATTCACAAGAAATCAATAGAATGGTTGTGCGAACGTGCAATCCTTACCCCAAAAAATGACAATGCTGCCGCTATTAACCATTTACTAAGTACGTTTGAAGCTGAGAGCGCTCATTACAAATCTTTCGATTTCATCATACAAAGTGATGACGCCCTACACTATCCCGTGGTGTTCTTAAATAGTTTAAACCCTTCTACCCTTCCACCTCACATACTGAAGGTTTATTTATTTATTTATTTTAGGGATAACAAACAATTGTACAGATTTTATTACAATCGATATAACAGTAAGTGTTACTCTATGTACAATCAACGACATTATCCACGTAGTGCTGTTAACAGTTGTCAAACATCAGACTTGCACATTAAACTTAATTAAATTAGGAAAATAGTACTTATCTTAATTATCGCTTAAAAAGTGTTAGTTACTATAATAATTAATGCGACTCCTTTTTATGACGCGTAGTATTTTATGAGGCATACTTTGATTTAATTTTAAACTCACTTATAGGTATTTGTATAAAAATTATTGTACTGTAGTATATACCTTACTAGTTATTAGGTACTTCAAATTATCTCCGTTCACAAGGTCTCTAAAATGATTTTTCTATACCTAGCGGTGGGCAGGTGGAATATATCTACATGGGTAAAGTGTTTGTTATAGGTAGCTAACATTCGGCGCAGTAGTGCGCGTGTACCAGCATTGGTGCGGCACTGTGCCGCTTAATGTTAAAGTTGGAGCACCTGTTATGTTAGTAAGGAATCTTAGACCGCCTAAATTATGTAATGGAACTAGATTGCACATAAAAGCTATCCATAAAAACGTTATCGAAGCTACAGTAATCAAAGTTAGCGCTCGAGACGAAATAGTGTATATTCCTAGAATACCGATAATTCCATCAGACTACCCGTTCGAGTTCAAAAGAACACAATTCCCTCTTAAGTTATGCTTCGTAATGACTATTAACAAATCCCAAGGACAGTCACTAAAAATGGCAGGGATTGATTTAGAGATTTTAGAAGACTGTTTCTCTCACGGTCAATATTACGTGGCATGTTCTAGGGTGAGTTCTGTCAGCATTCTGGTCATCGTAGCCCCCAAAGGAAATGCCGCTAATATTGTTTATTAAGAGCAGTTACGCTAAGGTGACCAGCTTATGTTTTTATTCCTTTTCCTATTTTGTGCGCCGTGACTACGTCCACGTGAATTTTTCCCTTTTGTTAAACAGATTTGCATTCCCTGTTTCGCCCTATGGTTGATTGGCAACAATATTTTCTTAGTGTTTTTTTTTATGTCACATAATTATTATGTGTGCCAAACTTTCTATAATAATTTAATCTTTCATCGCTCTCATATTAGCCTGTAGACTAAAATAAGAATCGCGTGAACTCGCTTATGTCCCTTAAGTTTAGGCTGGTCCGCAATTCAGCACATTTTAGGTTGTGTTTTTTTTGCTATGCCTTAAAACACTATCCTTTCTCTCTATCCTATCTAGAAAATTTCATTTTGGACGATGTCGGGAACTTCACCTGTCTCTTCTTCTATAAGTTTATCATCAGGCCTTAAAAATGTTGCCTTTTACCAGCATCGGGCAATTGACAGAAAAAAATTGACCTAATTTATAAAATTTGTTAGTAACTAAAATCGACGCGGACGAAGTCGCGGGCGGCCGCTAGTATGTAACTATAAAAAAACCTTATTGCGGTTATTAAATTCAGGATGACCCGAAATTTTTATATAAAGGGAGCCAAATGGCGTGCAATACTGCAACACACTTGTTTCTCTGTAAGGCTTCTTATCATTACACCATACCCAAGTCCACTGACTTGATTTAATTAAAAGATAGTTAAATGAATATACAATTTTCTATACCACCACCACCACCATATCAGCCCATAGACGTCCACTGCAGGACATAGGCCACCCCCACTTTCATGGGGGGTAAATGCCATAATCATCATGGCGATTATGGCATTTTCTATACATATAAAACTTATTTCGAATCGATCGCCACATTCGTAACAGCCGTTATCATTTTTTCCTTTATTCCAGAAATGCGTTTACTTCAAACCTGATTAAAACACAAGATACACAACACGAGATACACATGGCACATTTTTTTTATAAAGACGCCAAAAAATTATAAGAATGCAAATTGCGTTACTCCAAACTTTTTCAAAAAGGGATTGTTTTGTTTGATGTCTAACAAGTTAACAACTGCCACTTGTGCAAAAAATAGAATTCATTTCGGGCCCAAATTCTGATGATGAAGTTCTGCTCACCAAATAAAGCCGACCAGTGCGAAAGATATTTGTAAAAGTGGGAGCGACTTTACGAGTTTAAGAAAAAATGACTCATAAATACGATGCCATAAAGAATATATCAGGACAGAAAGTTTTTCTATTCCTGTACTTACTTACCGAACCCGCTTTGTGTGCTCGTATCTGCAAACAAATAAAGTGAAATTTGAAAAAAGGGGATTTTGATGTCAACAGTGGAGATATTGAAGGCATTTGAAGGAACTATATAAGTAGTAAGGGTGGATCTTATACGGCACACGGGACAGTAAATAAATGTATTTTGTACATATGGAGTCTTAAATAAATGCACATAAGTAGGTAGAATTAACAGTAATGCATAAATAGTTATAGCTCAAGTGACTTAAAAGTTGAATTTCATTAAACTGAAAACTTTAGATAAATATGTAGCAAACAACAGCTATATATATGTTAGTTAAAGGGTTGACAAATTCAGCGATAATCCGTGTCGTTAAAACTTTCCCAATAAAGCTTATACAATTAACCCGGCACGTGCCTAATCTAATATTCAAAAATATGTCCGTTACATTGTTAGTGTTCCGTACCAAAATTAATCCAACAGAACACTTATGCGATCACATTACCTACAGCAGGCTGATAACGGTACAATAGGTAAATCTGTCATTTTTACAATGGGAAATGATATTTTGACCTACCTTTACGCACGCTCGCAAAAGTTGCGTAATCCGCTGGTAATCGTTAATAATAAATCGTTATTTATATTGCTACACTTATTTGTTTATTCTTTACATTTGTTTGAAAACAGGCATCTTCGAGTTGGTCTCATATATGATGATCAGTTCAATGAGGGATGGAGGGAACTCCTTAAATGTGATAGGCACAGCAATGCGAATTTCGTTGTTTTTTTTTGTTTTTACCGTTGTAACCCGGCGTGGCGCCTAAAATCTTACATGATAATTAATGGGGTTATAATCTTAGATGTAACATTTTAGGCGCTTACCCAGACGAATATTGTATCTGTTTGTATGTGTATTCTATTGTAATATTATTAATACGAGACTTACTTTCCCTGTCACCTTTTCGTGCTGAAAACATGGATTGAGATGAAATTTTACATGGAGATAGTTTGAGACACCAAGAAGGATAAAGGGTAGGTTTAATCTCATCCCTTAAGGCCCCTATCCCTTAAGCTATTTTTTAAGGGGATGAAAAGGGAGTGGGAAGGGGGGAGTTTGTGTGAGCGACCGATAATAACGCCTGCACCTAAAATAATTTTTAGTAGCAATTATTTATATTTATCTAAAATCAAAAATCAAAATCAAATATTTATTCTGCAAATAGGCCACAAGGGCACTTTTACATGTCAAAGCGTGAATTTATACAATTTAAAAAACTGACAATCTTACTTAATAATAATGATTAAAAATATACTGATTAAAAATTCAATGAAAATAAAAAATATACTGATTAATAATTTACAAATATTAAGGACGTATTGAATACGATCTGTGTCCGAATAAACAAAAAGTATATAAAATTAATTTAATATCTCAGAGATGTATATGGTCTCTGAGCGTCCAAATACGATTAATAACAATTATTTCAAAGTCCTTAGAGATGTAAATTATCTCTAAGCGCTAAAATTAAAATAAGAAAACTTAATATTGTTAGAGATGTATAAGGTCTCTAAGCGTCAATAACAATAAAACTAATCCAGAACAGCATTATGTCTCTCGTCAATCTACATACAATAAAATAACACTAGTATTAAGGTATTTACTATGCCCTTGCAAGCATGAACAGACCGGACTCCACAAACAGCACCCGATCACGAGTATGACGCGTATTTCAGCCATCGCCTCCCTCGACCATCTGTTAGGGAAGGTGGCGACCTGATCAACGACGCCACCGTAAGCAAAGCCCTTTAAGCGAGCATGACATATTCAGGCGATAACGAGTCCTACGCGAAAACGAAAGCTAGTAAGAAAAAAATTAGTGACAATCCAGCAAAAGGAGCGCTCGTGGCCCAGCGGCGCCCGCGTACTCGGCCGTGGTTAAATCTTAAATGGGTGACAGCTTTGAGTGGTTACTAACTGAGCGCTCCGATGCCTTGGGAGAACCGTTAAGCTGTTGATCCCGGCTGCTGTCTGGTCCAGTTTCCCCTACGATAGGCTAGAGGTTTCAGCTTTTCAGTTAAAGAAAACATCATAAGGTATCCTGCATACATCTGCGAAGAAATTCAAAAATTTATATATATATATGTCTTACATATGTAAATCCCCTATTAGGCCACAGTGGGGACAAATTCCAGCTCCATTTCGTCTATGTGAGGTCTGGGCTCTGCAGTGGTACGTATGATGATGATGATGATGATGATGATGATGATGACTTGTAGGTAACCTATAACAACATAATAAAACGTGCAACATATTATTAGTTCAGCCTACTTTCCAGTTTCTAAAAAATATTTTACAGTATGACAGTAAAACAAATTTACGAACATGGTCGCCAATTTGAATGGCACGTTTTTATTTTTGCCTTTGTTATAACTATAACTGATCCCAATTTCATAGGTTCAGTTACTCGAACATTTTGCGAGCAAAAATGATTCGCGAGTGTCGATTAATTGAATGAAAAAAGTTGCGGTCGTTCGTTTTAACATTACACTATCCAACGTATCAGAAAAAGTAATATTTACGCATGAATGTGAAGGAGGTAAGGTATAAAGAACCAGCCAAATGCGAGTCGGACTCGCGCACCGAGGGTTCCGTAAAAATATTTTTATTATATGATGTAACTAAAAAATATGGTTTTCGCAATTTTTCCTTTATCTGTGCTATAAGACGTTGCTTCGTACCAAAATTCAAGATTTTGAGTTCGCGGGAAGTACCATGTAGGTTTTAATTCCCTTGCGAGTGTCGAACATTTGCTTAGATTTGCGGCATAAACGGCTGTGTCTTTTGATAGCGTTGGCTTAAAAGTTTGATTTTTTCAAGCTCCAAGGGACGGTAGACCTGAGTATTTGATATAAATTCCAGCTTGATACCTCTACGCGTTCCTAAGAAAAAGGGTCTTGACAGACAGACAGACAGACGGACAGACAACAAAGTCCTATAAGGGTTCCGTTTTTTCCTTTCGAGGTACAGAACCATAAAAAAGAACAAAATCGTTTTTTTTTATCAAACAAGCTTACAGCCTGCCTGATGGTAAACAAATAAATAAAAAATATTGGGGGACAATCTTACACAAATCGACCTAGTCCCAAACTAAGCAAAGCTTGTACTATGGGTACTAGACGACGATATACATACTTATATAGATAAATACATACTTCAATACATAGAAAACATCCAAGACCCAAGAACAAATATCCGTGAAAAATGCACAGATAAATGCCCTGGCCGGGATTCGAACCCGGGACCTCTAGCTTCGGAGGCAGATTCACTACCAACTAGGCTAAACAGGTCGACAAACCGGTTTTTGGAAATTTTGAAATTAAAAAAAGTAATGCGTAAGTAGAGATCGCTTGAGCGATAAGATCGACTGTTGTCTACATTCTTTATGTGTAATTTAATATTGTTTTCTTTTGTGTACTCTTTTGGTGGGCAATAACGTAAAATGTTTGTATTGAATATTTAGGTATGTATATATTTGAGACACGATTCTACATTGGGTATATTTTTTTGTGCGCAGATGCAGTAGAACATGTAACTTAAAAACGCATCAAAATAACAATATGTTATACGCAAAATAGTAGATTGTATGAAAATAAGGGATGTTACTACGAGATGGTTATATTCCTGAACGAAGTGAGTCAAAATGGTCCAAGGGATAATATGGCTTTTAGAACAGAGCTAATATACTCTACTTTTCAGTTCGATTGCTAAAAAATAAATAAACAAAGATTATCCTCCCAAAAAGAACAATGAATTGTGTGAAGGTGAATAGTTTGAAGCTATATTCTGTTTAGTTCATATCAAAATATATACATTTTTCTGAAGAAGTAAATTAGTGTATTGTGGTTAGTTGTATTTAATATGGATGAAGTGTTTTGATTGGTTAAATTAAAACGTTTTGTAAATCATAAATATGTATGCATATTTTGCCTAGGTTTTAAATTTACTACTTTGGCCCCGCTTGATAAGTCTAAGGCGCCTTCCTGACTTGTCGATGCGGGAGCGGTACGATATGAGAAAACTGTCAGCTGTCAGTGTCAACCGATACTAATCCGCGGGAGCGATATGTCATAGATATTTTGCTCTTTGACGTGAATTTACCGATGTGAGATTTCCTCACTTGACGAAATACTGTCAGTAATACGTTTGCGCAGTAGTAATACCATGCGCAGAAGTGGGGCAGTACTGCATTAGTATCGGTTGACATTGACAGCTGACAGTTTTCTCATATCGTACCGCCTCCGCATCGACAAATGAGGAAAGCGCCTAATCCGACGCACACTTCGAGCATGAAAAGTGAAAAATATTTATATAGCTTTAATGAAAATGTCTGAATATTAAGCTTCTAACTTGAAATCACGGACCATCAGTCGGGTCTCACAACTTCGTTACAAAGTCATTACGTTGATTAAATCCTACCTTATTAATTACCCATTAGGAAAGATATTTAGGGAGATACAAGGGACCAATCCGGTTACGGACCTCCAACTTAACTGTAGGGCTGTTACGGTTTGCAGTATTAGCAGTATTAAGAATTAATGGTAAAGTTAAATTACGAGCACATAATTACGCAGTCCTTTATGATTAACGTATATGTATGAACACGCATGATTTAAATCAGCCCTTATTAAGAAACGGGTCAAAGTTAAATAATTATTGGAGATATATTAACAGAAAAGCAAGCCAGCCGATCGGTAAGGAAGTTCAGGATAAAACTGTGAAAATGCTAGGAGAAGGATGATGATGTACATATATTCCCTGAACATGAATTGATTTGTTGCTATTATATAATAATAAATAGCAACTGTGGCAAATATAATTGGTGAAACCAAAGCGCATCGTCTTCGCTGGCTTGGCCACCTCGAGAGGATGGGAGAAGACCGATAGATAGGTGAAGAGAGCATACTTGGGCCGACCAACCGGACGGCGTACTGTGGGTTGCCCCAAGTTTTGCTGAAGGTTTTGGTGGACACGTGAGCTTAGAGTAGCGTGCTCTTGTCTCGGAGGCCAAGACTCGTGGTCGTCGTGCCTGCCTAGTTAGTTAGTTAGTTAACTGTGGCGAGTTGATAGAGAGTAGCGACCCTACATACCTGAGTGCTCCTGGAAGTGTTCTATGGGTTGGTAGTTTGGACAGCCTCGCCTTGCTTTAACTGGCTGTCCAGAGTGGATCCGCATGAGCTGTTGCTCGAGGGCGGATTTGGTCACCTAAGTGGCGAGTTGGTTACATGTTTCAAGTCCAGTGCCACCCCTCTACCCCCCAGGTCTCTAACCGGTGTTGCACTTTAGCCATTTTATAATGTCACTATTAATAAAGGCCCTTACAGCAGAGGGCGAGTCATCTTCTGCCAGAGATAAAAATGAGAGGCAGTTTTATTAGGCAGGCGTCCGTTGTCTCACTAAATAGTCCAGCCATAAGTCCATCATATTCACCCAATATACCATTTACATTCCATCAACCAGCAATGTCCCTGTTTAACCTGGCGGGTGCTGTCTTTGTGTACGCCCTATGACACGGACAGGGACTCAATCCACTCGGTCTACCCCTGCGTTTCATTAAATAGGCTATTTTCCAAAAAAAAAGACATTCGAACAAGTTTCTAAAGAGGAATAGATGATTGTATGGGACCAACTTCGATTAAAGCACAACAAAAGCCGTAAAGGTGAGTCAAAGGTGGATATTGTTCCCGGACACCAGAAACACTCCATACTATTGATAGAAAATTATGTTCTCACAACGCTCGAGCCCCGTACCTACTAAACGTTGTAGGGAAAAACAAGAAAATTGATATTTTGATCGTGAACTACTACGGTTAAGTATATATGTAGTTGTTGAAAAATGTATTTTTTATTGAATCATGTAAAGTTGAAGTGTGTTATGGGCGATGGGTTGCAATATCACCTTTTCTCCATCTATAAACCTGCAATTGCTAAAAGTGTCATTGAAAATTAATTCTCATGTGCTCTGCCTACCCCTTTTGGGAATATAGGCGTGAGTTTATGTATGTATGAATCAAGTAAATTCTATTGGTACCTATTATATTAAAAAAAATTTTTTTTTTGCTACTTTCATTTTATTGAGTTTATTTGATGGTATACCCCTATACTATCCATATAACGGCAATTATAATATACAACCCGTCGGAAATATCTGCGTACCTGGCTGGAAACAATTTGTTTCCAGTCAGGTTCGCAGATATTTCCGACGGGTAGTAAAGTTTAACATGAGGAAACTAGGGTATTGTCTAAAGGGCCTCTACGTAGGCTACGTGTTGGCTATGTGGTACTCGTTTAAAACTTCGGTACCTATCGGTACTTCGGCTCCGTGCACAAGCCAGTTGGCAGGCCAAAGGTCCGGGACAACATTGTCCCGTGAGAGTAAAATACATGTATAATAATAAATGTACGTATTTAGTCATAATCATTATCATCATCATTCGTCCGACGGGCACAGGCTTCCTCTCGAGAGGGGACGGGCAATATTCCCCTCGTTGGCCCAGTGTGGGTGGGGTGATTATGATGCAGCCAAAATAAACCGTGCATTTAAAAATGGTTTAAGTAAACAAAGTTTATATAAATACCTAATCAACATATAGGTCGATTCACAAGAGCTGGCGCGGAAAATGTATGAAACTGTCAATAATTTCATTGACATTCCGCGCCAGCTCTTGTGAATCGACCTATACGTATATTTTAAAAGTTTTCTGAACGTAAAGTTGAATATATGTACATCTATAAAGCTGAAGAGTTTGTTTGTTTGAACGCGCTAATCTCAGGAACTACTGGTTCGAATTGAAAAAATATCTTCGTGTTGGATAGTCCATTTATCGAGGAAGGCTTTAGGCTATATAACATCACGCGAAAACGAAGTCGCAGGCAACAGCTAGCAGATAGAATAGAAGTAGAATAAATGAATAACGTTGTTATTTAACTACCCCTAAACGGATAGGATTTTTATGGCTCGAGTGCAATTTTTTTTAATATAAAAAAAATGATAGATGTCTCTCCGCTTAAAGCCTCTTGAGTTAAAGTTATTCGAGTTTGACCGACTTTGACAGCGTTTGAATAATTATTCTGGCATTATTATTTTTTCTTAACCTTATCTAATCTGCAGGGTGGAGTCAGCCTTTTTATTTTTGACTTAGATCCTATTTTATTAATTAACTCTTTTAATCACATAAGACACAAAGAGCTCTTGCCTGCCGCAAACAAAACCTATAGTACTAGTGTAGTGGGCTAGTAAAAGGGTTTTGTTGAACGGTAACAATCTCTAAAAAACTCATTCTTCTTAATGCACCAAAATAGTTCAATTTCTTTTGTGAAAAGAAATCCCTCATGATACTCTAGTGATTCTTCTTTCTATCGCCGAAATAATTTTAAGATTTTCGTAAGTCACATCATACGTACAAATGCCTTAATTTTTCATGTACAATGTACAGTACCTACATTATCCTTATCAACGGACGGATACGGCAACGTGATATTTCTAATAAATCAATCCACAGATATAATTTCAAAGAATGCGATGTACGCCTATCATTTGCATTCTGATGTTTTAATGGCCTTCCAAGGCGAAGCGCTGTTTGAAATACTAATTGAAAGCAAATTATCCTTCACTGGAGTTCCTGTTATTTGTCATCGTTCTGTGACAGGTTACATGATACACCACCTTGATCTACTATTGCTGAACAGAGTACCAGGAGCATCAATTATACAATAAAGGGCAAAGTAATCATCTACATTCGACATCCAAATGTGCGAACATGACTTTAATGACATGGCTGTAATTGCGTATGAAATTTTTGTCGCTTTGGGAACGCAGGTCTATTTATTTATGATCTCTCATTTCCTGATTTCATCATTCAAACCGTTAATGGGTTTTGTGATTTTTGTATACCTACCTACGAATCTGATCAGGTGCCCATTCGGGCGAGTATTGGGTTAAATATAAATAACTAGCTGTTGCCCGCCACTTCGTCCGCGTCTTCGCTCCTATTGGTCGCAGCGTGATACTATATATCCCAAAGCTTTCCTCGATAAATGGACTATCCAACACAAAAAGAATTTTTCAGTTCGAACCAGTAGTTTCTGAGATTAGCGCGTTCAAACAAACAAACTCTTCAGCTTTATAATATTAGTATAGATATTGTTTCTTCTCATCAAAATCTCCCCGTAAAATATTTAAAAAAGTGGTTCTACTTAACTTTTTATCCTCTGTTTGATTTCATCGGAAAAAGCCTGCTTAAAAAATGAAATGCTGTCAACTCGGGGACCCCAGAGCTGGTGTTGACCTCTCTCAGCTGTTGGAGGGGGTATATTCTTTGTAGCTAAAAATGAAATAAATAAATATTAGGGGACAATTTTTACACAAATCAAACTAATCCCATAGTAAGCTCAATAAGGCTTGTATGTGTTATGGGTACTAGACGACGATATATTTAATAGATATTATACTTAAATACATAGAAAACATCCAAGTCTCAGGAACAAATGTCTCTGCTCACCACAGAAACAAATGCCCTTACCGGGATTCAAACCCGGGACCTCTAGCTTTGGAGGCAGTGACACTACCAACTAGGCTAAACAGGCCGACAATACATACACACACACACACACAAATATATATAGGTACCTACAGCTATATTTGTATATATATTTTTTCTTTTATTGTTGTAATTTAATTTTTTATAATTATGGTTAGTTATTTGCTTTGTTTTCTGCTTCTCGGGAAATATAACAGGATTTTAGTTGCTTAACAATAGGATCGCTGACTTTACTTGCAAAAGCTAAACGGTGAGTAAGATTCACGTCTCATACTCGTATAACATTTTTGACATTGTAACTTCAACATTGTGTTGCGTTATTAACTCAACACGATAACGGAATCTGATTTCTCTATTTAAGATTTTTTCCGACTTATCTTACACCGGAACACTTAAAAGCGGAGTATAGCGAAAACCATTCTAATGATACCTTCACAAGATCTCACGGCCTTCAGGATTTCTCTTTTAAGCTAATTTGACGACAGGAGGTGAAATGATTCTACCCTACTACAGGATCACATTAGGCTGAGCGGTAAATATGAACAGCGCATTAACGATACCCACCTGAGAGCTAAATTGGCATGTAAAGTGCTGACTAATGGAGATATTCCATAGATAATTATGAAACAATATGTACCTTCCGCTTCTAGTTAGATATATGTGTATGAAGCTGATAGCATAAATAAATATTCGGGAATATTACTTAAGGCGCCTTCCTGATTTTTCGATGCGGAGGCGGTACGATATCAGAAAACTGTCAGCTGTCAGTGTCAACCGATACGAATATAGCACTGTCCCACTTCTGCGCATAGGATTACTACTGCGCAAACTTAATGCTGACAGTATTTCGTCAAGTAAGGAATCTCACATAGTTAACTCACATCAAAGAGCAAAATACTTATGACATATCGCTTCCGCCCTGCCAAGTCAGGAAGTCGCCTAAGAGTCCCCAATACGCTCGGCTGAACTCGATTCTCAATACAAACGTAGTTTCGTTCTCATTTTAAAACGCCTAGCTGAAATAACACTTTGTATACACAATAGGAACCACCATATCTAGGTCGGAAATTAGTTTCTGTTGCTAGAAATTGTAATAGAAAAATAATACAGCAAGTTTTTGAGTTTTTTTATGTCTTGTATGAAAACCATAATAATCGCTGTATTTTTTCTCCATTATAATTTCAAGCAACAGAAACTAATTTCCGATCAGATCCCATTGTGTGTACAAAGTTTCATCTTATTCTAGGATGGTGTTTAAAAATGAGAGCGAAACTATGTTTGTATGGAGAACCGAGCTTACTGCGGACAACGGAAAGGAAAAACCAAAAGTATAGGTAAACATGCATATGTCATGAAGTGCTTTTATACAACGACGGTGGCAAACAAGCTGACGGCCTGCCTGATATCTATTCTAAAATAACCTTTCTATGATCACTGTTGTATGTCTCAGAAAATCTAAGATAGAGATTAGATAACAGCATCTGTAGTACAAAACGTAAACAGTGTTATTGTTCTACATTACTCATGGTTTCGGTATCGTATCGTAAAATATGGCCAAAGCTCACTGAACCCGTAATCCTGGCTGAATTCCAAAGATTACGTACGTCGTATTGAAAGCGTGGCTTTGCGTTACTTAATCATTTTTCTTTGACAACAGAAGAAGAAAATGCACTCAAAGTGAGATAATTTTTAATGTTTAAAAAAGTTAATAATCTATATATATATAAACGTCAAAGTCCTGACTAACTCACTCACATAAATTATCACCCAGCCCAAACCGTTGAACCTAGAAAGCAGAATTTTTCACACGAAAGTACCCACTAAGAAGGAATTTTTGAAAATTTCACCCCCACGGGGGTAATCCAGGGCTCATAAATTTGGTTGGGAATATAGAAAAAAATTAATGAGAGACTTTAAACTTTGTGTACAGATACCATATTACAATACAAGAAAAGTAATTTAAGGGTTTTGGAAAAATCCACCCCTAAGCGGGTTAAATAGGGGTGCAAAGTTTGTATGGGGATGGAGTAAAATTTTAAGTGTTGTTCGCTAGTCATTGATATAATAATCTGTGACTTCCTTTAATTGGCTTTGTATCATTATATCTTGTTTTACAGCTGTTGGCACTCCCCAAGTAAATCTGAATCTGAGTAAAAGTACAGCAAAAAATCCAATTTCTGTTGCATATAGTAAAAGGAAGACTTTACTGAAGCCTGCACTCAGAACACAAAATTGATATGAAGCTCGTTCATTAAATCAATTCAGAGCTCATGCCACATTTGCGTAATTTGCTTGTCAGTCATCTAAACAAGGATTTAGCCAAGTAAAAATGTTATTGGCAATTGTGTTGACGCAGGCAATTACTAGCGGACGGGGTAAGTCTGGAGGATGTTTTCAAGACTCTGGACTGGAGAAGGCTAGGCATCAACATAAACGGCGACTACCTCACTCACCTTCGGTTTGCTGACGATATAGTAGTCTTGGCTGAGACCATGGAGGATTTAAGTACAATGCTCAATGACCTCAGTAAAGCCTCCGAGCGAGTTGGTCTAAGGATGAACATGGACAAGACGAAGATCATGTCAAATGTCCATGTCGCACCAACTCCCTTAACAATCGGACACTTTACGCTCGAAGTTGTAGACGATTACGTATACCTAGGACAGACTGTCCAGTTAGGTAGGTCCAACTTCGAGAAAGAGGTTAATCGTCGAATCCGACTCGGCTGGGCAGCGTTCGGGAAGCTACGGCACATCTTTTCGTCCAATATTCCGCAGTGTCTCAAGACAAAAGTCTTTGACCAGTGTGTGTTGCCAGTGATGACATATGGCACTGAAACGTGGTCGCTTATTATGGGCCTCATAAGAAGGCTCAAAGTCACCCAAAGGGCAATGGAGAGAGCTATGTTGGGAGTTTCTCTGCGTGATCGCATCAGGAATGAGGCGATCCGCAGCAGAACCAAAGTGACCGATATAGCCCTCCGAATCGCTAAACTTAAGTGGCAGTGGGCGGGGCACATAGCACGTAGAACCGATGGCCGTTGGGGCGGAAAGGTTCTCGAGTGGCGACCACGTACCGGAAGGCGTAGCGTGGGCAGGCCCCCCACACGGTGGACTGATGACCTGGTGAAGGTCGCGGGTGTCCGCTGGATGCGGGTGGCGCAGGACCGGTCATTGTGGAAGTCTTTGGGGGAGGCCTATGTCCAGCAGTGGACGTCTTTCGGCTGACATGATGATGATGATGATGGGGTAAGTCATCCAAGCGGATCAAAGCTATATTATGCGGGCCAAAAATAATACCATTAAGGTTCATGGCCACAAATAAACAAAATAGTTATCCATATTATCTATACATATAATAAAGCTGAAGAGGGTCGAAAGTCTGTATATGGAAGGAAGATATTCGAAAAAAGTTGGCTGGAGATACTTAGAATTGATAACAGAACACGTTCCAACAGTTTTTTAAATTTTTGTCTGTTTGTCTGTTTATATGAACGCGCATCACGTGAAAACGGCTGAACGGATTTTGATGAAAACTTTACTAATCTGTCGAGTAAATACCCGGTCAGGTTTTAGGCTATAAAAATTGTGCAGATTTGGATTGAAAGGGGATAAAAAGAGGGGTTGAATTTTGTATGGGAACTCCTATAATCCATGAGTTACAGGTATGAAAATTGGTAAGCATATACTTGATGACAAAGGAAAAACATCCTCATTCAAAATTTGTGAAATCTTAAGATAAAAAGTGAAAAAAAGTAAACGCAAGCGCTGCGCCGCCAGATTAAGATGATTTGTATGCTAATAGTATATAATCTGGATTCACTTATGTATATTATAAGTATACTTTTTGTCCCGATAATATTAAATCGGGGATGCAAGTAAGGTCTATGAAACGGGGTGGTTTATCCTCATACGCCATTCTACGATTTAAATTTCAGCCAATTGGGAGTATAACAGCGTGTCAAGAAATTTAACTTAAAGCATAGCAGAATTGTAAACAAGTTGACGATTCATTATGTCAAAACCGAAGTATCATAATTCCTTCTGATTGTTGACGCTGTTTTTGAGCACAACCTTTTCGCAATTAGTTCTACTTTGCGTGTACATCAAAATGCATTTGCGATACTTTGGCATTGTTTTTATTCATAGGCTTAAATACAAAAACAGCTGTTTCAATGCACACTTTGTATCGTCGGTCTACTATTTAATTTTGTCGTGCGTGATTTTTTTCGTAATTGTTGACCCTTCACACCATAAAAACTGTTTGATATAAGAGATCACTTAAGCTGGGCAGTCCAATCGTCAGCATAGACAGTTGGAGCATCTTAGATGTACACTTAGAAGAGGGTCGAAAGTCTGTACATGGAAGATATTCGAAAAAAAGTTGGCTGGGGATACTCAGAATCGATAACAGAAATCGTTTCAACAGTTTTAAAAATTTGTATCTATTTGTCTGTCTGTTGATATGTTTAGGCATCACGTGAAAACGAACGAATGGAGTATAATTTAGCCTCATTAATATGGCAACTGGATCTTCGGCGAAGACATAGCTCGGCCTTCGGCCTCGCATGCCTTGCCACTCTCCTTCGGCTTTTCAGTCATCAACCTTATATGAAGAATCTACTCTGTTCGGAGGCTCGGCCTTCAGCCTCGCGTGTCTCGCCTCTCTGCTTCAGGCCTTCGGCCCTCAGCCTTACACGAGAAGCCCGCTCTGTGTGATTATTCTCCCATGCCTTGCCACTCTGCTTCCGGCCTTCGGTCATTATACTTACATGAAGAACTCACTCTGTTGGGATAACGTTTTACGGCAGAACTGCGTAGCGAGACTTTTACCATTGTACAATGTTTATGTAATGTTTTTGACGAGATTCATTCGTCTAGAATCGGTACATTTGATATTCCGAAATAAGTACTTAATCATTCGTTTTGACAATAGGATTTCTAGGGAATGTCATATTGACTGTAATCATTTCTTAAGGGGGTGTAAAGAAGAGTGAAAGATTGTATCATCATCATCATCTGAGGCGTTATAGCCGCGGGTGGGCCCTAGGGTAGCCTGGTCAAGCAAATATTTCCATCGATCTATTCGATCCATCCATTCGATCTATTCGTGGCTTTTCTTCTCCAACATGTCACCCCTAAGTTCCCGGTGTCCAACTGAGCTTGAGAAAGATTGTATGGGAAATCAAATCATTCTAAGGCGAGAATGAATTATACGCGGACGAAGTCGCGGGCAAAAGCTAGTAAAAAAATCCTAGACGACGATATATTTCATAGATATATACTTAAATACATAGAAATATATAGAACCAAGTCTCAGGAACAAATGTCTCTGCTCAACACAGAAACAAATGCCTTGCGGGAATCGAACCCGGGACCTCTAGCTACGGAGGCAGTGTCACTACCAACTAGGCTAAACAGGCCGACATATTACGTAGTAAGTGCATATATGGCATTTATGGATATGTCCCTACAAACTCAAACTCGTTTATTGGTAATATTTGGGTTTATTGGTTTGTAAGTCGTACAGTACCTAATTAATGTAACCGCCATACATTACCTAAAATTAATACTATATCCACGTTCACTAATGTTAATCTGTTAACTAATATTCTGTAACCACGCAAGATTTGATTAAAGATGTGTGTTTCTAAATGAAGAAACACCAACTCAAGTCTGACGTCTCAGTCGAGTTCAATACGTTTAATTGTTCTCGATTAATTGCTTGCGATACTCGTTAGCCGGCCAGGCATTTTGTTGTTATCAGTTTCTGGCTTAGAGCTTCTAAGCACAAATCCGGTGATATTGGAAGATGATTATACCAGAGGGTCGATCAGAGCTATGTTTCACATTTCAGATTGATTCGTTTAATATGATCCACTAGTTGGCTACATGCGAAACACATTTATCATTCTCACTTGTTTCGTGTCTTTGAAACAAAAGTTAGAAATTAAACACCTGTAAGTGAAGTGCTATCACGATTATATAATATCACCGACTTCCTTTATAGCATTACTAGATGAGTTGATTAGGTTTTATACTTTATATGGACTTTAAATAAAAAGCGGCCAAGTGTGTGTACTAATAGCACAGATTAAATACAAGTTACTTCGTGCTTAAGTCCTAATTTAAAATCACTATCTCGTTCTGTAAATTAAAAAAGGTCGTACCTCTATTGAAAACATACGGCACTTTCGTCTTTTTGGTGTGGGTATTTTGTATGTAATGTAATTTGAAAGAGGAATTTTATGATTTTCCTAGTCTACCCGCTTGACCACGAGTACTGTTATTAGAGGACTACAACTCAGGTATGTATCAAAACATAAATTTCGCGACTAAATCCGTTCAAATTGTTTTATTTAATGATTCTAGGACAACGGGACGTACCTTACTTGATACGGTACGGATAGGTGGCACTGTTCCTATATATTATATTGGCACTGTTCCTATGGCATGCTTTTATTGCCATAAGTTATTGCCATAATGATGTATCTATTATTTCTTAGGCATTTATAATAATTTTGTGTACACACTGGCACAGTTGTTTTCCGGTTTACGAGACAATTTACAACTTAATTATTTCAGCCAGGAAATATTTTCAAATCGGAACTAAAAGCTTTGATATCAACTGCATCGTTAAATTCCAGCATTGAGTAAGTCTCCACAATCACTAGAATGTTTTAGTGTACCTACCCAAGTTACGGATCTTAATGTTACAGGCTTTACTGACAACTCGCGATAGCTTGACATAACATAGTATTGAATAACTATTTATCAAGTCAAACTTTGACCTAGTTCAGAAGTTTGTTTTTTCCTTAATGCTACCCTATTGATGTCTTACAGATCAATGCGATCTAATGGGATATAACGTGGTATTAGTAACTAGGATGATTAAAAAAAAACTTTGTACTAACATATTCATCGTAACATTTGCTTCACTTGTCAAATTTATAAAAGTAGTTACAATATTATTTTTTAAGCGGCGCGATCTCTCCCCGTAAGAGGTGGAATTTTGGTTGCTTTGATAGTACATTACGATACAAGTGCAGAGAACAGGAAATTCGCAACGAGTGGTGATAAATTAAAACACGACCGAAGGGAGTGTTTTAAATCGACACGACTTGCGTATTACCTGTTCGCACGTGTATCGTACCTACAACGTTTTATAGTAACTACTTATGGCTCTTTAAAGTTTCGACATATACGCGTAATCTGCTGATTACCGCACTCGTGCGATAAAGTAGCACCATGTGTACTGTAAAATAAACTTATTGCGGTTCCTACTATCTAATTGCACAGCAGCTTGATTTTATCACATAGTGCAGGTATTTTTCGTAACTACCATAATTGTTACCTTACTTCACTTCACAATATAAGAGCAATAAGAAATATTCAATTCTAGTACAACCAGTTGCAAGTCAAGCAAAGCCTGTACTATAAATATGTGGTAGACGACGACATACATATGCTTATTTATATGGATAAGTAAATACCTACATAGAAAACATCCAAAACTCAGGAATAAATATTCGTGCTCATCACACAAATAAAAATAAGTGCCCTGACCGGGATTCAAACCCGGGATCGCCAGCTTTGTAGGCAGGGTCACTACAAAGTAACCGTTATTGGTCGTATACAGGCTGTGGCCTGTAATAGGAGCAATAAATTTAAAGGACGCTTCCTTAGAGCATCTGCAGTAACCTCTTGTGTCCAATAAAAATTTCTTTTTCCAATTGGGAGAAATTTTGATCTAAAGTTATGACCTCCAAGTAATGGATCTTGGTACCCAGAGATTATAGCGCGGCAGTCAATGCTGATTTTGAGGTTGCTTCAAGTTATGACTCATAATCGTTGTCGCATTTTTGGTTAAAAAGAATATTTTTGGGATTTTGATATTAATAATTTGATAAAAAATATTATAAATTTTTAGTGTTTTTTGAATAAATTGTTATTAATATCAGTCCAGTAGAGTAAAAAAGTACATATAAGCTACAATTGCGAAAATAAATTAAAAATAAAAACTTTTTGTTTTCAATTAAAGTCATTTGGAAATAATTGCTGGAGAGCCCAATAGTGTACCGTTTAATTTATGCTCCTATTACAGGCCACACCCTGTATAAAATATTGTTAAAATTTAATAGCGCGTATATATCGGCTATTTGTGTTTGCCCCATAAACGGGGCCATCTTAGGTAACTCGTAATGTAGGTTACCAGCGCTAGAACAACAGTTGCAATCAATCTAAGCCCAACTACTAAGAACATCGTCGGCATCTGTAAATCATTATGTGTACCTAATAAAAGTGCTTCAAAGAGCGCCGCTAAAGGCGCAGATCATTCGAATTATAAATAGTGAACCACTGTACGCTTAAACAAATTTAATATCGAATTAAAACTGCTCGGCATCTGACGTATAACTTAATTTTGTTAACTCCCGCTTGGTGGACCGTTGTTAATTGCTTTCATAATTGTTATTCATGTTTGAATTCACAACTAATTAAAAGCAATATAATTTTATTAAATGTATTACAAAACGCTTACGTTTAGTCCAACGCTTTGCTGGCAAATAATGCCTAAGGGGATTTAGTCCGGGTTCTGTGCTGGCCTGCTTCGTGCGCTATCGTTTGAAACGAATAAATACATAACTAAAGCTTTGATTAAATCGGTTTTTAATTTACTAAGAATTCACATCATAACATTTTAGAGGAATTATTAAAAGTTGCGCTCAATGGAGAGATGATAAGTGTATTTTTCTACTCGTGTACTTTAGTGTCACTTACATAGTCGCTAACTTATATGCTCGTACAGTCAGCATCAAAAGTGCTGCGCATATGAAGGGGCCAAAAGATTTTTGAACTATTCAAATGCGTAGCTACTTTTGATGTTGACTGCACAATGACATCAATAATAAGTCAGTGACAACTCTATGGTCAATAATCCATTAAAACATTGTTTAGCGTGCTTTTCTAGTTCACAGATTTTTCATAAAACCACTG